>JAQSUU010000120.1:22612500-23265000 GCA_038087645.1 Saccharum hybrid cultivar R570
ACCAAATAGCAAAAGTTCGCTCCGTTTGCTAGAACCCTGCCTGCGTCGTGAAAGTTGCCATCGGGGTCGTTCTCTCCGGATGGGCCGGCCCACGTGGCTCCGCTTGGACCACTCCTGCTCTTGGGCTATATATTGCCGCTCCGCCTCCACCACGTCTGCGCTGCGCGAGCCACACGCACACCCCACCGGCCACACAGGCACAGACGGCGAGTCGAAGATGACGGCCGGCCAGCCGCTGCGCACCGAGCCAGCAGCCCAGCCCCCGCGGGTGCGCCACAGCACCCCGCCGCCGCCGGCGCTCCAAGCGGACATCGTGCCGTCGTACCCGCCCCCCGAGTCGGACGGCGACGAGTCCTGGGTGTGGTCTCAGATCAGGGCCGAGGCGCGCCGCGACGCGGACGCGGAGCCGGCGCTGGCCTCGTTCCTCTACGCCACGGTGCTGTCGCACCCGTCCCTGGACCGCTCCCTCGCCTTCCACCTCGCCAACAAGCTCTGCTCCTCCACGCTCCTCTCCACGCTCCTGTACGACCTCTTCGTGGCCACGCTCGCCGCGCACCCGTCCGTCCGCGCCGCGGCCGTCGCCGACCTCATCGCCGCGCGGTCGCGGGACCCGGCGTGCGCGGGCTTCGCGCACTGCCTCCTCAACTACAAGGGCTTCCTCGCCGTGCAGGCGCACCGCGTCGCGCACGTGCTCTGGGCGCAGAGCCGCCGCGCGCTGGCGCTCGCGCTCCAGTCCCGCGTCGCCGAGGTCTTCGCCGTCGACATCCACCCGGCCGCCACCGTCGGCAAGGGGATCCTGCTCGACCACGCCACGGGCGTCGTCGTCGGGGAGACGGCCGTCGTGGGCAACAACGTCTCCATCCTCCACCATGTGACGCTGGGCGGCACCGGCAAGGCGGTGGGCGACCGGCACCCCAAGATCGGCGACGGCGTGCTCATCGGCGCCGGCGCGACCATCCTCGGCAACGTCAGGATCGGCGCCGGCGCCAAGGTCGGCGCAGGGTCCGTGGTGCTCATCGACGTGCCGCCCAGGAGCACTGCCGTGGGGAACCCCGCCAGACTGATCGGCGGGAAGAAGGGCGAGGATGTCATGCCAGGGGAGTCCATGGACCACACCTCCTTCATACAGCAGTGGTCGGACTACATCATTTGAGCTTGAGCCACCACAACCGCAAGCTGCAAGAGTGCTCGTCTTGCTACTGCTAATACGCCTATACTATTGTTGCGTTTTCTGTATATATGTGCCTGTGTTAGTTGTAAGTTCTTGCTCCAGTTCCAGTGAGGTGAACCGTGCTGGACATGGTCTAGGTGTCTAGCTCGTCTCTGGAACCTGATGCCCAGAAAGATGTGCTGAAAGTTCGCTCTGTAATTTTCGAAGCAGATGAACAATAGTATTACTTTTTACTCGAGCAAACAGTAGGAAAAGGATAATTTTTGTTTCCAGATCAAATTTTGACTTGTGAACCTGTCAATCATTGCATGATTGAGCGATGCTAAAAAAACTATCACTCAAGAAACTCTGAAACCTCATTGAAGCTCTGGCAAGCTGAAAAGATCGGTGAATTACCTTTTGTATCTGTGTTTGATTATTGTCATGTGCAGCGTGCCACGTTGCCCTATCTGTATCGGTGAATTACACAAGTCCACAAGTTTCGGTAATTCAGAATGAGGGCGCGCTTAAGTGCCGGAATGAGCGAAACACCGCCATATCTCTCAGTCAGCGACTGTGTCTTCTCACCTGCCAGCACCTACAGATAAGATGGATCGCATTGGCTCCTCTTTTTTCTGGACGAAATAACCAAATCTTTACACGCCTTGATGCAGCCTTAATCTGTGGGTACGATACAAAGTTGTATACTGCTAAGCACATGGTTTTAGATATTCTCGTGGGGAATCGCAACGGTGCCATTGTGTGTTCACACACACAAGCTACTCGAGCAAATAATACAGTGCGCCTTTGTCATTGCCAACTTGATGCAACATATGGCAGTCGTATAGGCGGAGAAGAAGGCGAACACGGCTTTGGCATCGTCACATTGATTTAGGAACTTTACCGATTTAGGACGTTTTTGACCTTGCAGCTCGCTGATTGAATTATTAGCTTTCTGTGCGACGCTGGCGGAAATTGTTGAATGGCAGGATCCTTACTTGTACAGATAGCTTAGGGACCAGAGATTATCAGTCAAATCAGCTAGCCAGTTAGCAGTGTTTTTCTCTTAAAAAAACTAGCCAGCAATAGTTTCAGCCAGTCAGATCAGCCCGAGCGAACAGGCTGATCTCCCTCCTAATTCTTTCTTTGTACCTGTTAGGATCCTTTTAACTCTAATGTATTTCCAGTAGGGGCCTAAGCCCCTCCTGTTCCTAAAAAAACAAACTGCGTCTCATCACTCTTCAGGCTTTTGGTTGTGTGTACCGACTACCATCCGTATAGAATGTCGGGATGGCCTCACATTTTTCTGAATCGGGCGGTACATTTATCTTAGGAGAAAATGCCTTTAAAAATTGGATTATTTCAAAGAAAATTTTCTCACAGGGATGCTTTCATCCTGGACGAGTTCACAATGGAGACCCTTATGGCAGCCAGAAACTGGAAGCGTACAGGATGGACACTCCTGTACTTGCTTCGTTCTGACCCACAGCTAAACTCGAGCGGTGCTGCATGGAAAAAATTAATTACAACATATAGCAAGAACATATACTAGTAAGTAAACGTCAAAATGAGACTATATCAGATCTAAGTAATTCTAACCTATGCGCCATAATATAGAGCATGATTGTAGAAAATATCTAAAACTGTTTTCAAAAACTCTTTTCTTCTTAATTGCAATGATACGCAAATCTTTTGCGTATTCGAGAAAAAAAATTCTGAGCTAAAGTAAAATTTCTACGAGTTCTTTAAGATTAAATAAGATTTTTTTTCAGATTTTAAATTCCATTTTCCATAAATAATATTCGGGTAACCTTTTAAAGATTTATTTTATGTAACTTTTTTTTGTAAAGTCTATATGATCCACTGAACTAGTATCAACATAGTCGGATTTTTAACTTACTTATGGCTGATATGACACCGCGCACAACATTTGACGTGGCACTACGTCAAACTATTTCACCTTGAAAATCATTTAAGAAGGGAATATATAGTTGAAGTAGCCAAAACATTTGATATTCTGGTTTAAAGATGTAAATCGAACCATATGAATAGTTATAGAAAAGATCAGGACAAGTGGCAGCTCTGGATGAGCTGTTCCCAACGACCAATAGCAGGGCTAGTAGGAGAGCACTCTTCTCGGATGGCGGAGTAGGTTCGTGTGGCCAGCAGCGAAGACTAGGGATGAAAACGGTACGGATATTTTCCGACCGTATTCGAGACCAAATCCGTTTAGAAGGGTTCAGATCTATCTGTATCCGAATCCGAATATTCAACATCTAATACCGTATTCGTATCCGAATACTTAAATCGCATATTTATGATGTTGACATCCAATCGTATCCTATCCGGCATGACTGACACTATCCGTATTCGAATTCGAATTCGAATCCGACCAGAAATATGAAAACAAATATGATATCAGTGATATCCGTACGATTCTCTTAGTTTGGTTGTTACCATTTATGTAATATCGAAGTTTGTAACAGTCGGCTAGGAAAGTCCCGTCATAGCGGTAAGACCACCCAGCGCACTCATCAGAAGTGCGTTGTTTGTACGGTCAAACTTTTTTTTCTTAATTACAATGATATGCAAATCTTTTACGTATTCGGAAAAAAAAGAAATATCAGAGGACTTTCTTTGCACTTTTTTTTTGTGAGAATCTTTTCTTTGCACTGTTGGTTGCGACACCATGCAGCCAGGCTGCCGTAAAGCCCGTAAAAGCGAGCGGCGCTACGCGAATTGCCGCATGCGCCCGAGAGCTCTCTTCCGGCTCGCGTGGACGCGGGGTGGGCTGCCCACCGCAGGCCCGCTTGCAAGCCGCTTCGATGCGATAAGCCCATTCTCTCCAAGAAAGGAATTCCGCCCAGAGCCCCAGACCATCGACCGAGTCCAGTCAAGGGCTCTAATCCCCCGGTCTGGGTCTAGCTCTCCCCCGTTTCCATTTTCCAATCAAGGCTTCGCCTCTGCATTGTCCACGATGCCCGGGAGCTTCGTCGACGTCGGCTGCCGCGGGGCGCGGGCGCTAGCGGCCGGGTGGTGGTCGCGGCGCCGGGTGCTGGCGGGATCGGAAGATCTTCATCCCAGCCTCGCGCTCCTGGCGCTTGAGCTCGCCCGCAAGGCCGGCGCCGGCGCCGGCGCCCTGGGGCTCCGCGAAGATCTCAAGTGCGGCGCCGGTCCGTGCCTCCCCACCTGATCTCCCCGACTTATGCGCCGGCCGCCCGTGCTGCTCCTCCTTCGACGGCCCAGTCACTTCGCCTTCGTCTGGCAGCAGCGAAGCAGATCCCCTCTTCCTCTACTTTCCGTTACCCAGTGCTACTGCTATCTTGTCTTGTTTAGCATCGAATTTGTTAGGATCAGATGTACTATGTCCCTAGGAAAAAGTCTACTTAACCCCTTAAAGTATCAGTGAGTGTCTACCTTACACCCCCAACTATAAAACCGTCTATTTTACACCCTGAACATTTTAAAACCGTTCAAATTATACCTAGAGCGGTTTTGAACGGCGGTTTTGCTACAGTAACTATGGTTAGCAGCGAAGCAGATCCCCTCTTCCTCTACTTTCCGTTACCCAGTGCTACTGCTATCTTGTCTTGTTTAGCATCGAATTTGTTAGGATCAGATGTACTATGTCCCTAGGAAAAAGTCTACTTAACCCCTTAAAGTATCAGTGAGTGTCTAACTTACACCCCCAACTATAAAACCGTCTGTTTTACACCCTGAACATTTTAAAACCGTTCAAATTACACCTAGAGCGGTTTTGAACGGCGGTTTTGAGCGGTTTTGAACGGCGGCTTTGCTACAGTAACTATGGTTTGCTACAGTAACGGTGGCTTTGATTTTTCCCTTTTCCTATTTATTTCCGCTGAATCTTTGAAAAATCATAGTAAATCACAGAAAAATCATAAAATAGAAAATCTAATTTTATTGGACTCCACATGAGTAGATCTACACAATGAACATATAATATAGTATACTTTAGTACAAATTTTTTCTGTAGCTTTAAATTAGTTAGAAAATCAAATTTTGTCTGTAATTAATTGGAATAATTCATAGCTACACCTTCTATGCTCCAATTGTGGTGAAATTTTTATAGTAAACTAATTATTGTATGCTTGAACTGTAGTAAAAATTTCATACTGATTGGATCATGTATAATGTAGTTATAGATTTATTTATATTTAACAAGCATAAACCTAAACATAAACCTAAATATGTTTGCTCAACAGTTCACTCTGAATTGGAAATCGAAGCAGCCTGCAGCCCTGCACTGACATGATAACACAGTATCACCGTACTACCGCCTGAAAGGGATCACATTGGTTTATCCTTTGCTTCTGATGTTGCGATTTTATATGGGTATAATCCAGACAGTTCCTGGACGAGAAATGCTCTCGTCAGGCTGCTTTCCAGAAGAACATGCAATTTAGTAGACTTTTTAGACAGAAGTTCAAGTTACATATGCAATGAAGCAAGAAGAAAAATCATTGTGATATCTCACAATTTTGCAGTGAAGCTTCATTGTCAAAAGATTTGACTACTTTGCGCCTGATCTTGTGACGGGTTCTGCTGCCATGTTTGGCACCTTGTATCACGTGCCTTGAAATTTGCTAATTTTCCATCCGTTTCCAGTAAACAATGAGGAGAGCAAACACTTCCATAGAATATAAGAAATACTGCACAGAGGACGTTTTACTTTGGCACTTATCAATCTATAATGATATGATCTATCTATACACGACTCATATGGTCCTTCTCTCCCATCCTGTATGCCCACAGTTAGAATGATATTCATTATTGCACTTGGTTCTTTTTTTTTTTGCGAATTATCATTGCACTTGGTTAGAGTAAAAGCCAGGACTTTGCCTTCCTCTCTCTTCCTTAAAATCACATGGTCTTTTGATATTTGCGATATTTAGACATCAATCCAAAGTGCCAAAGTAAACGTCAGCACAATGATACAAAGAAACCATCCAAAGTGAGATATTTAACTATTTACCACTATTATGGAGGCCATATATCTAATTGCCAGTTTTAGACGGACAACTACATATTCGTCACTGAAAATAGTTTGTGCATTACAATCTTGCCCTTTTTGCTAATGTGGCACAATAGATCAGCACACCAGTGTGGAAGGGTGTTTGTCTCGGACGCAGTGGCACATGAAAAGACCACTATGCCTCAGCTCCTTTTTAACAAAATAGCCAACGGTTTCCCTCATTCGCCTCTTGCCAACAAAACTTGGTGAGTGTTTGGGGGAGGAAGAAGCAATTAGGGGAAGAAAAGACCAAGGTTACGAGAGAGTCTAGGGAGGAAGAAATAGTCAGAGGAGGGAGACGTGGTGAGGAAGAAACACTTAGGGGCACCTTGGTCTTTTTGCGTTCCTAGTCCACGCTAGTGCGAGGAGTTGGCATGCTAGTCATCAAAAGTGACAATATTATTACAACTTCTTCTCTTTCGGTTGCAATTATGTAAGGAGCATTCTAAAACTGACATCCGAAGAGATGTCATTAGGGATGTCAAAGGAAAATTCCTCGTCAAGGCATCGATCCCCATCCCCATCCTAGCGGAGGAAGATTTTCCCTGTGGTGATGGTGGAGCGCGGGAGGAGAGGAGAGGCAGAGGGAGGAGAGAATTATCGATGGCAAGGGAGAAGAGGGCCCGGCCACAACACTCGCACACATGAGAGACAAGAGGAGAGAAGCAACTGGGAGGTGGGTGTGGGGCAGTCGGCCTCAGCACACTAGATGCGCGAGAGGAAAGGAGACCAGCGACTAGGAGTTTGGCATGGTTGGATGGATAAGATTATAAGGCTAGGAGGGGATGACAAAGGATTATGTATGAACGGATGGATGCATAAGACAAAAGGATTATGGACATCTAGATTTAGATGTCTAAACGGGACTCCGCGGGGAAACGAGGACACGCAAGACCTGACGGGCGGAGCATTTGCCCCGTTTAGCTCCCTATGTGGATGAAGTTGGTCCCATCTTGTCCCGGGATAGAGGAATTCTCTGCAGGAAACTAGGAACACGACCTTGTTGCCATCTCTAGGCACCATATGTAAGAGTAGCAAATAGTTAAATATCCCTCAACCAGCGAAGTATAGCCGTTGTTTTGACTCACTGCTTGGTATTCGTTTTACAATTTGAATTTTGTATGTGTTTGGGAATAGAAAATTATGTGGTTGTGCCTAGGGCTGGATAAAATACTCGCAACTCGCCAACTTGCTCGATTCATGGCTTAGCTCAGATCATTTTATTTTTTCATGATCCAAGCTAGAAGTTTAGCTCATTATTTTAGCGAGCCAACTCGAGTTAGCTCGTGAGCCGAAACGAGCTGAAGTTAGTAGAATAGTAGCTTCACAATTCCGAGTCAGCCTATTAGCAATTCTCGCGAGCCCATCACAACGAGGGAGGCCCAGCAACCCCACCACCTTGACCTTAGCAAATACCTATGCGGTAAGGGTGTGTTCAGTTCGCGAAAATTTTTAGCTTTGGCTACTGTAACACTTTTATTTGTATTTATCAATTAGTGTCTAATCATGGACTAATTAGACTCAAAAGATTCGTCTCGTAGTTTTCTATCAAACTGTGTAATTAATTTTTTTCATCTACATTTAATGTTCCATACATGGGTCCAAACATTTGATGTGACGAAGAATCTTGAAAATTTTTAGGAACTAAACATGGTCTAAATGTGAATCAGCGAATCCTATCACCCATAAGAAAAAATTCACCCACTGCCACCGTCCGTCGACAGTGGGTGACATGACCACACCACTCCTCCGTGCACCCAGCTGCCGGTCATCCAGGGCTTGGTGCTCCCGTCCACAGCGGCTTCCATGGTATACATAACACATTGCATGCCAGTGTCGCTCGCATTCTCCGGTCACCATGGAGATTGGAGAAGCAAAATGAGGTCGTCGAGGTACAGGGGAGTACGCCGCCGCCGCCGCCGCCAATTTTGGAGTAACGAAGCAAATTCGGCAGGAAGGCTTGCTCGTGGGTGTGGATTGGCCAAGATCGAGCAACAAAACGTGACGTGCCTCACGTACTCCATCCCTATCCCCTGCTATTGTTTTTATATTCTTGGTTTATTGTTTTATTTTAGTGCTAAATTGGTATTGATTAGATATGAAATTGATATTACTGATATCATTAACATATATTCACTGTTTTTTTCGATACCCATGAGCTAAACGAAGCAGGCACCTGTGGCTGGAGAACCGCATGTTCGGCCGTGATGCAGAGTATGTCCTGCTGGAACCAGAGCCTGCAGGCGCACACGACTTGGCCGTGCTTCCAGTGATCGGCCCAGCAAGAGTTGGAAAGAGCACGCTCGTGGAGCACGTCTGGCGCGACGAGAGGGTGCGCAAACACTTCTCCTTGATAGTCTTCTTCGGCGAATCCGACATCGTGGGCGAAAACCTGCACCTGACGCCTCTGGGAGATAGCGATGTAATCAAATATCGTAATGATCTTGCGTCGACAACCGGGAGCTCACTGGTGGTTATTGAGCTAGTAGGCGGCGTGGATGAGAGTGCATGGAGAAGAGCACTGTCCACGCTGAAGAGCGAAGGCACGGCACCTGTCAGTAAAATTGTTGTCACAAGTCGGTCAGAGATGGTCGCAAGTTTTGGGACCAAGAAAGCTCTTGAGCTGAAACCTCTGTCTCGAGAAGCTTTCTGGTACTTCTTCAAGACAATGGCGTTCGGTAGCACACCAGATGCCGAGGAGCAGCTGGGGCTAGCATCTGTATGCCTGGAGATTGCGGACCTGATGGACAGATCATTCGTAGGTGCAAATATAGCTGGTGGCTTACTGAGGAACAATCTTTGTGCTGGGTTTTGGCACAGGGTTCTCAAACGCATCAAAGATTTCAGACATATGCATCTCGACTTCTTCGGTGAGCTTCCAGCTCATCGCTTGGCGAAAGGTCAGCCTATATACCTTTGGAGACTATCCAAGACTGATAGTGTGCTCATAACCTACAGTTGTTATCAAGCGTCTTCAGTCCGGCAACCCGATCTGCCCAAGATAACTGTACAAGATGTTCATACTGGAAGCACCACGCCTCGGGGGAAGTTCGAAGCCCTGGCATGGAGATCTTACATACCACCCTACTCCAGCTACGTGTTCAGATGTGGGGTGCAAACACCGTCGTCGTGCCTCCGTTTATCCCCCAGGAACAAGCAAATCCGGCAGCGGCAGGCGCGACTCACTAAGATGTGAATTTCGTGTTGATCTTTTGTATGGATATATATATGTATATATATCATTATCTTTAGCAGCACAGTAGCACACCGTAGAGGACTCACGTAGGCCTCCGTTACCCTCTGTACTGCTTTAAGATGATTCTAATTTCCAAACACTAGTACTGGTATTTTATCTTCCCTGTTTTTTACATCCCACAGGGGCACCTTGGTCTTTTTGTGTTCCCAATCCACACTAGCACGAGGAGTTGGAAATACCCATTATCAAAAGTAACAATATTGTTGCAACTTCTTCTCTTCGGTGGCAATTCTATAATGAGCATTCTAAAACTGATATTTGAAGAGGTGTCATTAGGGATGTCAAGGGAAAATTATATGTCAAGGCATTGGTCCTCATCCTCATCCCCACGGAGGAAGATTTTCCGTGTCCCATCTCTGCAACGGAGGAATTGGAGGAGAGGACCGGTGATGGTGGAGTGTGGGCGGCTAAGGCACGGGGACCATTGATGGCAAGGGTGAAGAGGGCCTGGCCACAACACCCGCACGCATGAGAGACAAGAGGAGAGAAGCAGCTAGGAGGTGGGTGTGGGGTGGCCGGTGGCTGTCCGCCTTAGCACACTAGATGCGCGAGACTATAGGAGACCAACGACTAGGAGTTTGGTGTGGGTTGGATGGATAAGATTATTCCCTATGAGGGGATGGAAAAGTGTTGACACACGAAAAATATGCCAACGTGGGAATTGGGCCACCATCAAGTTCATTGCATCAAGGAGATACTGGAAAATATTTGGTGCAACAAAATTCAAAGCGCAAAGCAAAAAGGAGGAAGGAGACGCCGCCAGCCCTGCCGGCCGGTTTCATTGCCCGAATTGAGCAGGCCAATTTGCCTGTTTGCCCTGGCCAGGCCCTGTGCCAGTCCCCGAGGAGCTGGTTTCCCTGCTGTGTCCGAACCGACTTGGTTTCCAAGTCGGTTTTGGATCTATTTTAACGTGGGAAACTTGAGAAAGCGTTTTGGACCTGTTTCCAAGTCGGTAAATGGACTGATTTCGTATCACGTATAGTCGTCATTCAGGTTCCTTACGGCAGGTTACTTGTCCACCACGTTTGATGATGTACCCTGGTTCAGGTGGGCCTCATGCTCGTTGTCTTCGACTCATCCCGATGGTAATGGGCTGATTTCAGGCAGTGAGGTACCATGGGTCCATATCATCGACAACAACAAAGATTAAACAAGTAGAGTTGTACCATACCTTGCCACGTTGAGCCCTTCACCTCTACCAAGGACTGCATGACAGAAACCTATCTCTGAGTAGGGACTTAATTCATGAAAATATGGAGATATGCGGATTTGCATAAAGTAAATATCAAATGCCAAGTCTATGCTTGCAATCATACCTTCTCCCTGTTGGGGGAGCCAATATTCATATGGGCCAACTCCCCCTAGAAGAGGCCCAATAGGTCGGGCTAGTGTAGTGGCTTGTCAATTTCACCCCTACTGAGGGCTCGCTTGTAAATCGCTGTTGTCCATATATAATGCCAAGAGCATGAGGGCAAGGGGACTCTTCCTTCCGGCTCTTGTTAGCTGCCTCTCTCTACCCTCCTCTCCTAAACCTGTTTGAGAACCATTTTCCCAACACTCCCTCTGCAAAGAAGCTCGGCCCATAGATAATTCTCCATGCATAGCTTTTTAACTATAATTTTGTGAAGTACTCCCTCCATTACGAATTATAATATGTTTCGGCTTTTATTGGATACATTCTTTTTATTACAGTTTAGCTATGAAGTTACCCTGCCAGATGAATCGGTGGTGTCTGTGTTGTATTTCTGAATTCTTTGTAGCAGAACAAGGAGAATTGGCTGCATTCTTTGTCTATCGCAATGTTGTAAACTAAAATGTGGATAAGATAAATGATGTTCAGTTTGAAGAGGAAGAAGTTTCTAGATTTGATGTTGTTCGTTTAGCAGACTTCGATGAACATCAGAACTTCTTTCTCCCAGGAGACCGAGTGAAGTAAGTCTTTAAAATCTATTCACCTAAATATGTTTTGAGTCTTATTTGTTGCCTACGTGCCTTACTTAGTTTTAAATGATTTATTTGTCCAGCGATGTGGCAGATCACTTTTTCATATTTGACTGTTCTACTACTAGAAACAACAAGAACGAGGGGCACCTGTTTTCAATGAAGCTGGAGCATTAGTTGGGATATGTTATCAAAGTCCTTTGGTACCATCTTACATCTACACTCTGATTGCAATAGAGGCTAATCTGTTAGAGCTTTGTGAAGTGCTAGTGCAAACAATTGAAGAGTTTTTTCAGCAAGTCCGACAAAGAGGTGCAACTTAATGTGAGTTATTTCTTAAAATATCAATAACAGTGGTTATCTTTCTCTGCCCTTGTGATGGTGGGTTTGTAGTTGAATTAGCATGATCTGCTCCTAATCGTGAGCCATGAATCTTATATGATTCCTAATTGTTATAGCTTTCAACTTTGTTATGTGGGCTTCATGCCATCATGCTTGAACGTGACTGTTCCAAATGGGGTTGATTGTGTGACTAGAGTAGTATGTATGTTAATACTTCATACTTGTGTCTATTCTCTCTATTCTCTTTAACATGGGGTTTTGCATCTCTTGGGTCATTACTTGTTACTTGATCTGCTCCCTGCTACTAGTTTAATTTTGTTGGAAATGTAGGGGCTATTAGGAGGTTAGTCATGCATGGTTTCACAGGGGGGCACAATATTAAATTGGATTGGAGGCTTGGATCACTAGTAATCTTTTTGATGGGTCATTGATTATAGTTCTTTTCCTGTTTAGTCTTTTTTTTTGTCAGCCAAATTTGACATTAATTGTTCTGACATCTGACCTATGCATTGCACGGCTTCGAAGCTAGCTAGCAAGATATGCTTATTCAACAATGTTTTGACGTGCCAGCAACTCAGCATAGTGTGGTGTCTCCCAAGTAGCGAGGCGATTGGAGTAGTTCTTCCCCTTCAATGTTAATCATGTTAACTAGTGATTACGAATGTCTACTAGAATCATGTGTATTGCAGAATCTTTATTAGAATATGGGAAAGAGATTTCTGCTGCTGATTATGCATGCTAAATTATCCATCTCTTAGAGAATTGTATCCTGCCAAGTAATAATTTCAGCTTGGCACGTTGTCTTTTGGTAGGGAATTAATAGTAGGAAAGAGTTATCCAACTGGCCGCGTAAAAGACTTGGTATGGTCGTATTCAGTTTGAAAATAATCCCCTCTTATTTGTATTTCTTCTGTATAATTCAATTTCCCTCGTACTTATAGATGATTTATTTTATTCTTATGAGAAAGCAGATGCGGTTTTTAAAACTTTTAGGCACTTGCTTTGGTAGGATTGCAGGACTTTGATCAGAAGTACTGAGTCTTATGTTAACAGCTGGTCTAAAGATAATTATGTTAACAGCTGGTCTAAAGATAATTAGCTACTACTGTTTAGATTGATATATCGATTCTTGTCTTGTACATTACATGACTCTCTTGGTACCTAACTAGATGGACTTATATTTGTGGTTAGAGGAAGTACAATAGGACCATAGGCAGAAATACCATGCCCTAGTCTATATCTGTGGATCATTAGCAGAAAGCGAAACAATATTTATGTTGAACCACATGGTTGCTAAATGGGGAACAAAGGTAACTGCAAATATTTTGGCTTCCTACTAAAGGGCCTGCTTGTGCTATGGATTGATTCGTACTCAAATGTTAGATGCAGTTCAAGTGATATTAGGTAAAGGAGTAGTTAGTTATTTGTATATGCTCCTTTTTCACTGCAACAAAAAAAAAGCATCAACTGCACACAATTTCAATATCATGAAAGGATCATGCTGTCATACAGTGTTGCAGCCTGGTTAAATGGCACGGGCCAAGGTTGTTGTGGAGGTTCATACGTTAGGGGGAGCAGGGAGCATGTTGTAGGAGTAGGATGGGGACCCTAGCGCGTGGAAGAGCATACTGTGTTTTAGTGTTTCTCCTGAAAACCATTTTATTGCATTTCCAATTAGCACCAGTCTGACGTCTGTACGTTCAAAAAAATTACTATTGAATCACCGTTGCCAGGTGAACAGAGGTCATCCAGCCAAACCCGTCAGCATCTTCTCCGCGCTGCGGCAAGTTTTGATAACATGTACTCCCTCCGTCCCAGAATATCTGTCGTCGTTGATATACGTGCCATAAGTTTGATTTGATTTGTAGAAAATACGTGCAATATTTATATCTCCAAATAAATTTATTAAAAAACTAGACTCAAAGATCTTTCCAATGATACTAATTATATACCATAAATATTAATATTTTTTAATATATATTTTATCAAAGTTATTTCTCGGAAGCGTAAACGATAAATATTTAGAGACGGATGGAGTATGGTCTAGGGGTTGGAGCAAACTTCGTCTCCTTCGAGCTCGAATGGGATCTTGTCGCCATCCAGTCCCAGCGGCCATTGGTGACAGCCCTGCTGAGACTCGCGCTTGAAAACTGAAGGCCCACGAGTTTCCAAGTCCGGGCGCTTCCCGCTCCTAGGAGAAAAATTTACCGCCCAGGGTGGTATAATTCACATAGCAATGTAGCATTTGTCAAGCGCTTCGATACTTTATAAATATAAAGGTTGACAGGTAAAACCATAAGGCTAAATACAGACGAGAAAAAAGTAGGCAACAATTCGGCCTCAATAATTTAGTACCCTTCGTTTCTACAAAACGCCTCACTTTGAAGATGTGGTCGACAATACTCGGGTTCGATACATCCCAGAATGAAGGCCCACAGTAAAACCAGAGGGCAGTAGGCTAAACACACAGAGAAAAAGGAGGCAACGATTCGGCTCCCGGTGATTTACCCTTCCCTTTTACAAAACCCTTCATACAGAAGATGTGGAGGATAGTACCAATATGGCTCGGGCACAGGCCACCTGTCATTGAGCAAGTTTTCAGAAAGAAAAAACACAAACAAGTCATTTGACTAAATTTCCGTAAAAACAATGCAATAAACAGACAGGATTGAGATGAGCACAAACCTATACGGGTCACCGTTTTCGATAGCCTCAGCAGAATTATGCCTACAAAAAACATCAGGCAAAACTTTAACATACACATAATAACAGAACTACCTGCAAAAACATCAGACAATAATGAGACATGTCATACGTCCAACCGCGTCACCCAACAGGCCCGTGTGCCATTGCTCTTCATGTGGGCCAAGCCAACAAGAGGTTTTATGTGAGCTGTGCACAACGTCGGATGCCGGATGGACGACAGTTATAGGTATATACATTTTGAATTTTAACATACTATACTAAGTAACAGAACTAGATTGACCAATGAGATAAAGTTGCTCAATGGGGTCTAATGCTGCTGCTAGCTTAGATTTCAACTCTAGGGGGACTCGCTTGAAACATAGAAATACTCAATAATAAGTGCTACAACTGGCCTCAAGCTAATAGGAGATATAAAAGAGCCATGGCAAACAGCCACGTGACTAACATGAGCGATGACTGCTACAGTGAGCCCATGAAATGTGGAAATAGTTTTAAGAAAGTGCAAAATCCACAAGCTTGTCAAAGACATACCCAGTTGCATCAAAGTGCCCCAATAGTTCCTGAATTTTTTCCCTTGGTAGGTATGGGGTTTCTTCATCATCAATAAAATTCATGCCAACAAAATTCCCACACGTATCAATAAGAGGCCCTCCAATACCAGCCTAGCAAACAAAAACCAAATAAAGTGACACCAGATAAGAGATGCACACAAAAAGGAATTATTTTTAATACAAATACTCCCTACAATCCCTTTTATAAGGCGTGATTTGATTTGACACGGTCTTCTAAGAACTTTGACCATAAATTACTCTTCTAATATATTGTTACTAGATATAAAATCATAATCATAAGGATGTATTTTTAAGTACAAATCTAATGGTACCACTTTTGTATTACTAAACTCATATACTTTTAAAATAACTGTTCGTCAAAAGTTTCAGTTTGAATTCTAAAATACATGGCACGCCTTATAAAAGGAAATGGAGGGAGGAGTTAAGCAGACTCACTAGTGGTTGACTTGTACTCATTTCTCATAAAATAATTAGTTTGCACCCTCAGCGCAAAATACCTTGGTGATTTTACACGTGGAGGTCCCAAGCTCTTTGCAATCCAGTTTGCTTGGTTTGTCAACCAACACCCCCTTTGTAGCCATAAACTTGCAACCTTTGAAGCAAAATCCTACAGCCACTACTGTTGGATTATGAGTGTATTAGGCCCATGAGGCTAGGCCCATGAGGCCCATGTATGGTTACCTATATAGCTACCCTTCTAGGGTTAGCCAAAATCAATAGAAACTAATCCTCTAGCATGGTATCAGCAGCCTAGGTCTTCTCATCCCCTTCCCCTTCCAGTCACCGCCGCCTTCCCCAGGCCGGCGCCGCCGCCGCCGCTCCCCCATGGCTGGCCGGCCTCCTCCTCCTCCCCCTTCCTATTTCCATGCTTTTCCTCCTCTCCCTTCTTCTTCCTGGGCCCAGGTGGCCGCCACCACCACCCGCCCCTGCTCCCTGGCGCAGACGCCCGCCCCCTCCTTCCTGCCGCCGCCGCCGGCCCAGCAGGCGGCGCAACCCCTGCGGCTGCTGCTGGGCACGCTGCTGGGCGGCCTCCTCCGGGCCCGCGCACCGCTGCCGCTCCTGCCCTAGCAGCCGCGGGCGACCCCACCGCCGCCGCCCTTGCCGCCGCAGGCGCGGGTTCCGCTGCCGCTGCTGCTGCAGGTGGCGCGGGTGGTGCTGCTACTACGGGCGCTGCTGCTGCTGCGGCTGGGGCCGCGGCCCTCGGTTCGGGCGCTGCTGCTGCTGCCGAGCCGCCCGCCGATGCCGTCCACCTCCCCGGCGCCGGTCTGGATGCCGCTGGCCTTCTTCCTGACGGCGTTCATGGCTTCCCGGCCCCGCCTCAGCCACCGCCGACCCTCCTCTACACCGGTCGTGACGACTCGACTCTCGCCGCTGCCCTCATCGCCGCTCGGGCTGCAGCTGCTGAGGGCCAGGCTCGTCTTCGCGCGGCAGCCCTCGCCTGGGAGCGCGAGCGGGATGCGGCCGATGCCCTGGCCCACCAGATCGCTGACGTGGAGCAGCGCCTCGTCCCTACTGCCTACCACGACCTCGGGGCCACCTCCTCCGGCTCGACGGGCCACCGCGCGTCCACCACCGTGGTCATCTGGCACGACCCGGCCGATCCTCTCGTGGCGCAGCTGCACTACTAGGCCGGGGGGTCCAGAACATCCGCCTGCTTGTCCCGGTGGTTCTCGAGCCCGAGTCGCCCTCCTACGCCCGTTGGCGGGACCTGGTCCTCCTCACCCTCCGCCGCTACGCCCTTGACGACCACGTCCTCGTCGATGCCACCGTCGCGGCTCAGAATCCCTCGTGGCTGCGCCTTGACAGCATCGTCCTCTCGTGGATCATCGGGACGATCTCCCTCGACCTCGTCCGCAACACGGCGGATGCATCCATGTCCGGAGGTGGGCGTAGCGGTCGCTGAGCCCGCGGAGGACGTTGAGGACCAGGATGCGGTCCTCCACGGGCCAGCCAAGGTCACCGAGGGAGTCTGCCATGGTCTTCATCTTGCAGCATAACTCGCCAACAGAGAGGTCACCCTGGACGAAGGTCCGAAAGCTCGCATCGAGCCTCATCCTGCCGGGTTATTTCTTCACCAGCGGCAGTACACTCGAGATATCCTGGAGCGGGCCGGGATGACTGACTGCAACCCCTGCTCCACTCCGGTTGATACTCAGGGCAAGTTGTCAGAGGCTGAGGGCCCTCCAGTGTCAGATCCCACTACATACCGGAGTCTTGCTGGTGCCCTTCAGTACCTCCCTTCACCCGGCCGGACATCACCTATGCAGTTCAGCAGATCTGTCTTCCCATACATGATCCCCGGGAGCCTCACCTCACTGCTCTCAAGCGCCTCCTCCGCTACCTCCGGGGCACGATCGACTACGGACTACTCCTTCACCGGTCCTCCTCGGCCGAGCTCGTCGTCTACACTGACACCGACTGGGCAGGGTGTCCAGACACCCTGCGCTCCACCTCCGGCTACGCTGTCTTCTTGGGCGGCAACCTGGTGTCCTAGTGAAGGGTCGAGATGGCGGACTAGAGGGGGGTGAATAGTCCTTTCTAAAAAAAAGTCGCGTCGGCAAACCGAAACAAATGCGGAATTAAAACTATCAGTCTAGCCAAGACTACACCCCTCTATCTAAGTTCACAAGCACCTCACAAAGATCCTAATTATGTAACTAAGGTACTTTCCTTAGCAAGAGCTCTCCTAAACAATTCTAGAGCAAGGTCACACAAACCTATGCACTAGTACTCTAGCAGGGTCGGGGAGCTCCTACACAATTCTAGTAAGCAAAAGCACAAAGCCACCTATGCTCACTAGCAATGCTCAATAGCAAGGCAACTAATGCCAAACTAGAGAGCGCAAATTACTTAGCTACACAAACTAAGCAATATGACTAACAAGGTTACACAAACCAAATTAGCCACGCAACGGGAGCTACTTCTATGCTACACAAGCAAGAAGGTAACTAGCAAACTACACAAGCAAACTAGTTACAAGAGCAACTACACAAGCACAAGTATATGAATGTAAATACGAGCTTGTGAATCGAAAGCAAACCACCGAGAAGATGTACACAATGTTGACACGGCGGTTTTTCACCGAGGTTCACTTGGTTGCCACCAAGCTAGTCCCCGTTGTGGCGATACACCCACTTGATGGATCACGAGCTAATTGACTATCAAGAGTCAAACCCTCAGCGGGTGCCGCACATCCACTCTCAAGATGGAGATCCTCCAAGCCACGAGCTTTACTAGAGTTGCTTTTCGCGATCCCCGCGGGGTGAGCACAATCCCCCTCACAAATCCTCCTCCGGAGCCACACACAATCTCCACGCGTGCTTCAACGGAGTCGCAAGCCACCAAGCCATCTAGGAGGTGGCAACCTCCAAGAGTAACAAGCACCACCGGCTTGCAACTCGATCACCTAGTGCCACTCGATGCAATCCTCACGATGCAACGCACTAGAATCGCTCTCTCACTCGATCGGATGATTACTATCAAGCTCAAGTGAGTTAGAGGGCTCCCAAGCACACCAACACAAGCCACCAAGGCCTAAGGGTGCTCAGCTGCCGGCCATGGCCGGCCACATCTATTTATAGCTCCACAACGAAATAGAGCCGTTAGTCCCCTCACTGGGCAAGTTTCAGGTCGACCGGACGCGCAGGTCAGTAGCGTGCTCCAACGGCTAGTTTTCGCGCGTATAAACTTGTATTGACCGGACGTGCAGGTCACTGACGGGACCGGACGCGCAGGTCGCAGCGAAACAGCGATCAGAGAGGTTCCAGCAAGCTCCCGAAGCGACCGGACGCGTCCGGTCACTTTCGCCCGCGAAAAACACTGACCGGACTCGCAGGTGCTGACCGGACGCGTCCGGTCACGAGTCCGGTCACAGACCACTCTTCGGTAAAACGGCGATAACTCTTAGCTCCGAACTCCGATTTCGATGATCTTAGACATTTTGGAAAGCTTACTCAGAGGGCTACACAACCCACTAAAGCACTTGATCCAATTCACAATGGATCAAAGCAGTATTCCACTCCAATAGCCATCCTAGTGTCCGGAGAACACCGAAAAACCTTTCTCTCTTCTCCAAGTTGATCAACACCAACTCCAACACCTTCTTCTTTGCAAATGTGCCAACACCACCATGTGTAAAACATCATGTGCATATGTGTTAGCATTTTCACAATCATTTTCTCGAAGAAGTTAGGCACTCAACTTGCCTCGCCACTCGATCCTAACACGTATGCAAAGTTAGATCGCTCAAGTGGCACTAGATGATCAATATGCAAATAAGTTTGCCCCTCTTAATAGTACGGTCATCTATCCTAAACCCGGTTATCAACTTCTCTACACACCTATGACCGGTGAAATAGAAATATCCTAGGTTATACCTTTGCCTTGCGCATTCCACTCCATCTCCTCCGACGTTGATGCAACACATGCACCAACCATATCACAAATGATATGATCCACTTCATATCATCACGTGACCGTATTGGTTCATCGATCTTGACCTCACTTGTTCTTCACCGTTGCGTCGGTCCATCGGCGCCAAGTCTTGCTCAAGCTTCACCGCCTCACGGTCCATCGCTCCAAAGCCTCCGACTTGCCCTTCACACTTACAACCGGTCCGTCGAGCCAAGCCTCATCTTGATCTTTGTCACCTTGGTCACATGACTCCATGTCATGTCTCATATGCAATGAGCTCCTTCATGACACCATTACCTGTGAACTAATCCCTGTGTATCTCACATTAAACACAATTAGTCCACCTAAGGTTGTCACTCAATTACCAAAACCAAACAAGGACCTTTCACCTGGTCGTCTAAGCGCCAGCCTGTGGTCTCCCGGTCCAGTGCCGAGGCGGAGTACCGCGCTATCGCTAACGGCGTGGCTGAGGCCTCCTGGCTCCGGCAAGCTCCTCGCCGAGCTCCACACTCCGCCCTCCCGGAGCACGCCGATCTACTGCGATAATGTCAGTGCGGTCTACCTCTCCACCAACCCCATCCAACATCAGCGGACGAAGCACGTGGAGATCGACCTACACTTTGTCCGGGATCGGGTCGCCCTCGGCGAGGTGAGGGTACTTCATGTTCCGACCACCTCCCAGTTCGCGGACATCTTCACCAAAGGCCTCCCGTCCACGATCTTCACCGAGTTTCGCTCCAGCCTCAACATCACCAGTGGCTAGTTGCGTCTGTGGGGGGACTCGTGTGTGTTCTTTCTTCTTTCTTATTCAGTCTGGAACCCCGCTGCGCCGGTAGTTCAAACTGCGAGGGGGTGTTGGATTATGAGTGTATTAGGCCCATGAGACTAGGCCCATGAGGCCCATGTATGGTTAGCTATATAGCTACCCTTCTAGGGTTAGCCCAAATCAATAGAAACTAAACCTCTAGCAACTACATCGGTATTAGGGGCAAAAAAAATATATTTCTCAAGTTCTATGGCACGAGGACTGCGGAAACAGATGATGTCGACAACAGCAACATTATAACGTAAGTCATAATGTTTCAACGTTGCTAGGACACTGCTTTTATTTTGAAGGCACACTTCAATCTGCAATGACAAAATTAGAGTAAACTAGTATTATAAATGGGCATAGAGCAAAGAGAGAATTATGAAAATGGCCTCAAAACCAATTGCGTTTAGGAAACTGGCCCTTTTTTTGAACTTAGCAATTTGGTCTCAAAACCAAAGTTCCTTTGGAAAATGGCCTTCTGTTAGTTTTCACCCCTAACGGTGTTAACTTTTCAGCAAAAAGACCATTTTACCCTTGAGAAAAAAATAAAAAAACAGAGCTTTATGTATTTATTGTTTATTTTGACAGCATGTATATGTATATATATGTATATATATAGGTGTATATATATATGTATATATATGTGTGTGTGTGTGTGTATTGAGTATATTATCACATTCAGCCACATATATTCACGCATAAGCCACATATATTTCACAAATGCATAGTTCACAAATTCACCATAGTTTCAGTTCTCACATAAACGAGGTCACACAACATGTTCACAAATCCACCATAGTTTTATTTCTCACATAAACAAGGTCACACAACATGTTCACAAATCACAACAATCTCATATTTGTGCTCTGTGAAACGAAACAAGTTAGAGCAAGAAACACCATGATACAAATAGATAGTTAATTGTCACCTGGGAAAACTCCAGCAAACCCATCCGCTTGTTCAATCAACTCGTCCACTGGTAGAACTGCAATGTCACCTTCTTTTTTGTCACCCAGCAATGATGAAGAAGGATACATGTTTGTGCCCATTCCTAGTCTCCGGCCAGTCTCCTTAGCTATAGCCAACTGATCACCTGAAAAGGATTTGAAAGGATTCATAATGATCTGAGGAAATGAAGCAAAAAGATGGCAATCTCTAGTTGATAGTTTAACATGCTAATTACCACTTTAGGTCAATTACAATAAAGAATTCTAATTAACTGCTCCCAGCTACTGAGGATAGCAAGTGGATATGCGCATCAGTTCTAAGGCTATGTTTAGATGGGGCTGTAAATTTTTTGGAAGTACAGTAACTCTTTCGTTTTTATTTAGCAATTAGTATCCAATCATAGGCTAATTAGGTTCGAAAGATTCGTCTCGTGATTTACAACCAAACTGTGTAATTAGTTATTTTTTTACCTATATTTAATGCTCCATGCATATGTCAAAGATTCGATGTGACGGGGAATCTTGTAAAATTTTTGGAACTTTGAAGCATCTAAACACAGCCTAACTCTATAAATTAAGCAACTCCTTGCCATTTAGCAGATATTAAATAGTGCGTAAAAAGAGGCACCTGTAATAATTTTTACACTGACTCCAAGGTCAAGAGCTCTGCGTATAGTTTCAGCACTGTCATGGCGAGGAGGATCAAAGAGTGGGAGAAGACCAATAAATTGCCAAGGCCCACCAGGACTTTCCTTAGTCCCTTCAGGTACTTCCTTTACAACGAAGATATATGCTGTCAAAATATACAATAAATACATAAAGCTCTGTTTTTTATTTTTTTTTCTCAAGGGCCGTTAGGGGTGAAAACTAACAAAAGGCCATTTTCCAAAGAAACTTTGGTTTTGAGGCCAAATTGCTAAGTTCAAAAAAAAAGGCCAGTTTCCTAAACGCAATTGGTTTTGAGGCCATTTTCATAATTCTCTCTATCTTTAGTTGTGAACTATTTGTAACCTGGTGGCTCTGTTTCCAACCTTGCCCCTGTCTGGTGGTCCAGTTTGTGTTTGGGTGTTATTATTCTTTCTGTGATTTATCATGACATGTTTTGTCCTCTCTGTGCAGGACTGACATTAATCAAGGGGGCTGTGGTACAAAAAAATCAGTCACAAGTGAGATAGAAAAACATACCACACTGGGCATTGCAAGATACAATTATCCCATACCAGATAACATCAGTAGACGTGGTGTGTAATTGCTCCTAGTTTTCCTGCATACCTCTTATGTGAACGCTTTAGCAGCTATATTCAAGCACCTTTGTATCATGTTTCTTTAAACAGGTGATTTTTTTGCTATGTGTGTGTACAATTCGTTTGAAGATAAATTTGAGGGTGATATCTGGAGTACACTCAATAAAGAACTTGGTTCAACTTTGTCTGAATGCATTGTCGCGCTCGCATCATTTAATGGTGATTATAGTCTGATACACTCAGTTGCACATTACTGTTTTATATTTTTATATTAGATCGATAATTAATGGCCAAATTATGATCTATGCAGAAGGTGCAAGGCATTTTGCTTGCACAGGCGTATTTATAGACTGTTACCCTGCAAGAATTCTCACTTCAGCAAGTCTTGTTAGAAGTTCTGATGATAAAAGCAAGATTTATGATAACTTGCGGGTTAGTACTGGTATGTTTGATCATTATTTGCTAAAGATAATGGATAAAAAAATCACACCTAATCCAAGGATGTCATAGACGTATGTTACATGGTTTGTATTGTAATTTGGGATAACAAATTGACCATGCTTTCACTTAAGAAGATGTATTAGCTTCAGCATTGAAACAAGAATCATACTCTAGTCTAGAATGCATGCCAACACGGCAGGGCACAATTGTCCAAGTAACTACCAATATTTAATTGTGCCACTGCTAAAAGACCATAGATGCAGAACCAGTAAGAAACATCATTAAGATACAGATCAGTACCACATAGCTAGTGGTCCAATAGGATGAACTAAAAAATATTATAAAAAAGGGCTATAAAATGGACTGCTTTAAAAGCTCAAATAAGAGTGAGATGCAGGATATAACAGTGGACAGACAAGCATGCGAAAGCCAATCACAGAAACATTAGTGGAAGTCCAGAAACACCAACCTAACTCCAAAATGCTCCAGCTTAAATAAGAATGGGATGCAGTATAAAATAGTGGACAGACAAGCATGCGAAAGCCGCAGAAACTAATACTGGAACTCCAGAAAGACTAACCTAAATCCAAAATGCTCCAAGCATTCAATAATTTTGTCCCGTGGTAGAAATACAGCCCCTTCGCCTTCACGACAGTTCATTCCAGCAAAGCTCCCATTAAAACCAAAAAGGGGATCTCCAATCGAAGCCTGGCATGAAAGAAGTGACAATGAAGTAAATTACAGAGGACAAATGAAATTTACACAAGTGACAATATAGTTCAGTGTATGCATGGTTAGGCTAAGTAATGCAGATTAATAATTTCCACCACGTAGAAAAGTAAGAGAACCACAGCTCACCATATCAAGTTCACAGAGTTCATCGCTTAGTCTGCCAATATCAATTCCATGTGTGGTTGTTAACATGCCTGAGTCGAAACACCGCCGCACGGCTACTACATTAGTGGACTCATATTGCAGCTGAAGTCTGTAACTGATTTTCGGTGCGCAAAAACCATGAAGACACTCAATGTTGACAACAGCAATATCATACTTCAAATCATAATGGTGCAACCACCCAATGACAACTAGATCATCTGGAAGGCGCACTTTAATCTGCAACAATCGATTAAGTAACAAGAGTAATTACTCTTACTACTGTAAATCAGCAAGGAAAATAAGTAGACTACATAGAAGTTAGCAACACCAACCGTCAAGTTATCAATGATCTTGTTTTCATCGTCAGAAGACCTAACCAAGCTAGCTGAAGTCAGAACATTTGTAGGATCAGGCGATCAGCATCTGATCGGTGGGATGAATATGCCTGTACATCCGAATATCATGGTACCTTCTGCAGATGATCATACTTTCAACCATCAGGTCCGGCCAAATTATATAAAGATGTGGAGAATAAAGGCCATATAACATATAATTACCAATGAATGAGGCAACAGAGACAACACATTGATGAAGTACTGAAGCAAATCGCTGATTGAATTCACTTAACGAACTATCACCAGATTTGCTCGTGTTATCATATCCAGCTTCAGATACAGTATCCGAACAGATGGATCCTAGATAATTAAAGAAGCATGGTACAATAAACCAATTGTGAGTTTATAACAGTAAACTGTAAATACTTGCGATTGGCAAAAGAGGAGGAAGACCTGGCATGACAACTTGCAATCAGTGACTCACCGGGCATCGGGGCTCCTTCTTTACTAGCATCTTGGTTTACAATCAAGTGTGCTTTGTGCTCACGGGTTCGCTTGCGCTTGGTTGTCAGATGCTCTGTTATCAACATTTTCCTAACCCTGAAAAACAAAGCAAAATATACGCATGTTGTCATCAATATTGTCCTCCAAGCGTATAGTGACCATAAGACAATTTACAGCATCCTAAATCAACTTTTGATACCTGAAAATACAGGTAATTTCGCAGCAGGAGCCCAAATGTAGCGAACGTCGAAGGTAACGTGAACAGACAGTGCAAAAGATGAGAATGACACATGATGAAGAACAAAGAACAAAAGTGCAAGCTAATAATAAAATGTAGCAGAGGATCTAAAGGACAAACAAATGCTCGGTAATTTAAATCAGGTGCTGGCGTAAGCTAGAGTTGCCCCAATAGTGCTGGAGGACAGGAGAAGTGGCATCATTGACCCGTTTTGACAATGTAAACACACCGTTGCCCCTGGTTTTGACACCTTTTGCTATCTAAGTAGGCAAAAATGAAGGGCCGGGGGTGTTATAGATCGTATAGGCTACTAGGAGTCATCCTGTGACCTTGTCACGCATCCCAAGTGAGATCCAAAAAAAATCCCTTCTTATGAGACATTTTTCCTAATTCATTCATGGAACAACTTTTTTCCAGTCATGTCACATAGAAGTTACAAATAACAAAAGCAGAGAGGAAATGTACAGTGAAGCAATGGTAGACAAAACATGAGGCAATAAGATTATGTTCACGGCGCCTATATTTTATAATAACAATTGGGAATATACAATCTAGTTAAACAATGGCACTGAACTGATCCCGAAGACATTATAAGCTGCTGCAGTTCTCCAGATGTATATGGATGCACGAACCACACTTAAACAAATCAACAAAGTGGCTTATCAATTGCTTACTACACGTGCGTACTGGAATCATGGCCTAAACAATCGTCTTGGGATCACACAAGACATTCAACATCGAAATCTCATGCCCTAACAGAAGCAGATCATAGCGAATCTATGGCGGAGCACGCTCTACCCGACACCGCCGCCGAGCCTACTGCGGCCGCCAGACGCTCCTCTAAGCCCACCGGCCATGGAGCTCTCCCCGACGACACCGAACCGAAAACCCTAACCCAGCCACCACCACGTCTCAATCCGAGAAAGGAATGAGGAGAGGATCAGGAGCAGGAGGAAGAGGAGAACCCACCTCTTCGCCCGCCGTCTACCACTAGTCCACTACCCACCAGAGTTGGACGAGCACGAATCGTCGGAGGAGGCCTCTCTTGGAAATTGGAATAAACTGGCACCCCGTGGGCCTATGAATCATGGCACGGCTTCATCTCATCCCTCCAATCCAAACCGACTCGAATACAGGGTGAAGATGATCCTCAACGTTCGAGAGGAGGCTGACAGCCTGATCCCACAGGTCGCCCGACCTAGGGAGATCAGTCGACACCCAATGAAACCCTCTGCCGTCGATCTTTGGCGGTAAGCCGTGGATGATGGATGTGAGGCTAGTGGAGTCGGTTTTCATTGCGAATTGTCTTGATTTTCTGACGGAGTTTGGCCCAATTTGGCCTGTATTCTTGTTAAATCAGCCTCCATGCAAAAATATTCACCAAGACTTGATGAATTCGTTAGTTTAAAGCCTCTAAACCTATCTGTGTTTGATTTTAAGGATAAAAGCAGGCTGTAGCGATCGTCAACTTTAGGATAACAGGGGAAAATGTAATTGACAATTTATAACTGAAAAAACATTGAAATAAGTATTATAAACACGAGTGACGACATATCTAGTTACGTAACGCTCTAACTTGAGCGTCCGACGTCCGGACGCTGCACCCACTCTCTGTGTCACCTGCGCCGTGCCCACCTGCCCTCTACGCCACCGCCGCCCGTGTCGCCCCCATCCAACCCTCTTTGCGCCACTGCCCGGATCCGCGTTGTCGGCGAGCTCACTGGTGAACTCCACGCGCATCGCCGCCTGTGCTGCTCCCACACCCGCCCTCTGTGCGCTGCTGCCTAGTTTCGCGTTGCCGCCGAGCGCAGCGGCGACCTCCATGCGCCAACGAGCCTCCATTTCCAAAGCAGCAGGGAGATGTTTGCGCTGAAAGAGCATGTTGCAAACGTATGTTTCAAGTGTTTTAAGTGTTTTAGAGGTATGTTGCAAAGTAGATTGAGATATTGCAAAAGTAGATCATGATGTTGCACATGTTCATGTTGCAATGACAAAATACGCATGTTGCAAGCCTATGCTTCAAGGGGATGTTTGGTTTGCGGCCATAGACCTCCACGCCGCAGACTATGGCTCGCCACAGATTTCGAAGCCCTTGTTTGGTTCACGCGTGAAACGAGGCAAACAGCAGAGTCCCAAAGCAATCTCGCCACGGAAGTATGGCGGCAGAAAATCTCGCCGCAAGTGTGGCATGCCATAACTCACCGCGGTTTAGGCGTGACCGGTATCAAACAGGCTAGTGTTTCAGGTGTTTTAGACGCGTGTTGTAAATGTTTCATCTAGATGTTTTAAAAGTAGATCTTGGTGTTGCACATGTTGCAATGTCTATACACACATGTTTCAAGTGTTTCATTTGCTTCAGACATATGTTGCAAATGTTTCATTTGGATGTTTCAAAAGTATATATGATGTTGCACATGTTGTTATGGCTATACACGCATGTTTCGAGTCTTTCATTTGTTTGAGATGTTGTTGTGAGTGTTTCATTTGGATGTTTTAAAAGTAGTTCTCGGGAAAGCAAATGTTGTTGCTGCTAGTGTGCCGTTGTAGGTCACCACATGCGCCTGTTGCTGGCGGTGGTGCCGTTGCGGCATGCAGGCGCGTGAAACGGAGCGGGCTCAGGATGGTCCCCGCGCGGCCTCTAGAGCGAGATGGGTGCGGGACGAGCGAGCTAGGTGCCTCAGGCACGGGCGCGGGAGCACCTTGCAACGCTCATCCTGTTCTGCAGCACTGCTTCAGCAGTACTTTTTAATGAATAAACAGTGTTTTCTACCATAATAAATCAGCATAAGCATTAGCATAAGCTAAATTTCAGCGAAAAGACACTCAGGCGCTGGCAAGTCCGGCTCCCGCTCCGGCCTGGCAACATCCTCGGACGTTGAATTTTGACGGGCTAGGGCTGAGACTGATCAATTTGCCTGGCACCAGCGGTCCAACCAAAATGGATGGTCACCGGAGTACTTCGGCCAATTAAAAGAGAAGTTCGAAGCCACGAGACTGAAGAATACTCTTGCAGTTACAGATACAGATAACTAGAGATGGCCTGAAAATAAGCACAGACGTGAGACGACTCGTTCCATAAGCACCGGCGTTCGCAATGGAGACGCTCGTCTCTGCGGTCCTCGCAGACCTCGTCGGTCGAGCCATATCCTTCACCGTGGATAGGTGCTGCCACCGGCGGCGCAAGGGCCGCACAGAGGACACCCCGCAACGGCTGCACCGCGTGCTTCTACGAGTCCAGACCGTCGTGGAGGAGGCCGACAGGCGGTGCGTCACCAACCAGGCGATGCTCCGGCAGCTTCAGCTGATGAGGGAAGGCGTGTACAGAGGCTACTACCTGCTCAGCGCCTTCAAGCGCCAAGGCGTTGTGCAAGACAAGGCCCAAGATCGCGAGCTCAGTCGCCATGGCCACTCGTCGTTCGCCCTGTCCCAATTCAATCCGGCGAAGCGCTTGTGTACTCTCTCCGCCAGGACGACGAACACGGCGTCAGAAGACACGAAACGCGAGGGGGAGGCGGAGCTGCAAGAGGTGCTCACTGTCCTAGAGCGCATGGCCAGCGACATGAAGGAGCTCATCGTGTTCCTGAGCTGCTACCCTCCCACGCGCCGCGAGCCTCACAGCGAGCACCTGTGGCTGGAGAACCGCATGTTCGGCCGTGAGGCGGAGCAGGAGAGGATCATAAGCTTCTTGCTGGAACCAGAGCCTCCACGCGCGGAGTATTTGGGCGTGCTTCCAGTGATAGGTCGAGCAAGAGTCGGCAAGAGCACCCTCGTCGAACATGTCTGCTTGGACGAGAGGGTGCTTTTGAATCTTTAGATTCTCCGCACTTGAGAGAGATGGCACTTCCATATTAGGTATGTTGTCTGTGAGCAAATAGCCTGATGGAAACCGGACTACATGATCTGGGAGACACCAAGGATGGGAAGCAATCGCCTCATCTGGGAGACAACTGCATAATTAAACATCAGGATCTCGGTTCAGCCGGGAAATCACTGGTTGTGATTGAGCTGCTTGGCGACGTGGATGAGCACACCTGGTGGAGAAGAACACTGCCTGCACTGAGAGGACGACGCACCACGCCAGTCAGTAAAATAATTGTTACAAGTCGATCAGAGAAAATTGCAGGTTTTGGAACCGCACAAGCTCTTGAGCTGAAACCTTTGCCCCGAGAAGCCTACTGGTACTTCTTCAAGACGATCGCGTTTGGGAGCACTACTGATGCCATGGATCAGCCGGAGCTAGTTTCTATATGCATGGAGATGGTGGACCTGTTGAACAGATCATTCATAGCGGCAAATTTGTTTGGTGATTATCTGAGAGCCAACCCTTGTCCCCAGTTTTGGCAAAGGGTTCTCAAAGGCATCAGACATTACACAAGTATGCACCTGCTTCTCTTTGGCGAGCATCAATCTGACCTCCTGGCGAATGATCGCCCAGTATACTTGTGGAGATTACCCAAGACTGATGCTATGCTGATAGCTTACAATTGTTACCAAGCGTGCTCATCAGCCCAGCAGCATGATCTGCCCAAGATAACCTTGAAAGAGGTGCAAATTGGAAGCACAAGACCTCGAGGGAACTTTCAAGTCCTGGCATGGAGATCCAACATACCACCATACTACAGCTATTTGTTGAATTGTGGGGTGCAAGCATCGTCGTCGCTGCTCCGTACACCACGCAGGAACAAGCAAATCCGGCATCGGCAGGCATGACTGAATTCCACAATGATCGAAGTTTATACTTTTATGTCGTATATTCAAATTATGGCTCTGTACGTATGTTTTATCCATTCATTCAGTATGTAGCATTAGCACCATTGGAGGTGTTTTACTTTGTGAATGCAACTTGGGTGTAAGTGTAACCAGATAGGAGGCTTTTAGGAACTGACTGTTCAGGCATGTTTTGTAGCTTGCTAGAAATTCAACTCAAAAGACCCTTAAAATCTCTGCTAGTATACCATTTTCTACCCACGTGTATGACACTTGGAGCCGAAATTATTGTATGGATTCCACTTGGATTGAAATTTCCATACGCTTGACTGACCTACAAATCGATGTCGTCATTTGTTATGGTCGGTGACCACGTGTCAACCATTGGGTCCAACTTGGAGTCTTCGACCCTGTCTACTTACTTTGGGACCCCCTTGCCAGTTTTGTGGTTGGCAGGAGTTGTATAGGTTTAGGTTTTCCGGTGATATATTTTTGTATTCATCTTAAATATAGAAATTAGCTTCGTATGAAGTGAGTTTTGAAAATGCATAAGTAATTATAGAAAAATCTGAAAATGATAAATCAAATTTTGTTAGCCTTGTCTTGAGGAGATAAGATAAACATACAGAAGAAATATGAAATCACTTGTTTAATGCTAACAACTACCTCGCGTCGTTGTTTATTATTTACTGTCTTCTATCTATAACTCTGACCAACATTTATATTAGAAAATTGTTATAGTATCCAATAAATGCATATGATTATGAAATTAATTTTCAATACAAGCCTATGTGTATTAAGTTTTTGTTCCAAATTAAATATTTTGAGACGGAAGGAGTTATCGCGCGACCCGTTGCGCTATTGGGGGATCGCGTGAGCCCCTTCTTCCTCTTGGCGCTCCTCCTCCCCGCGCCCCGCCCTCCACCGAAGTAGAGACACCAAGGGCAGCAGAGCACACACCGCACGCCGCCACCACCACTACTGCAGCAATTAATGGCGCGTGCCACACCACCCCGGCTCCCGCCATGGCACCACCCAAGTCCACCCCCAAGGCGTCCTCCCAAGGCCAACACCACCCCTGCCCGCTGCCTCCCAGCCGGTGGACGAGCCCGCCCGCTGGGGAGAGAGGGGGGGGGGGGTCGCACCGTCGCGCTCTGCCGTGACGGTCGCGTAGTAACATTTGCGTTTTGGGACCTACTAGTATTGGTGGTCAATATTTTAAAACTTTGACCGGATCTTTGGCCAATAACATTAACATAGTTGATAGTCCGAAAGTGGATCCTTTAGCATTGCAGTGCCGCCGTATCTAGCTCCAAGTTCACCGAACACGTATGTAAACGGAATCAGCTACCATTGTGTCATATTCTTGTCTTCCTTAATCCTTGCAAACTTTTCAACGCTGAACCGCTAGCCATTTTGGCTCTTCAGTAGTGCGTTTTTACCTTCTAGCTTCTACTCCCACGTTGTTCATTCTACAGAGTTGAGTTAAAAAATCAGGGTCACAACCCCTCTCAGAAGCTTTTTTTTCTGAATCACGCGAAGGGTTTGCGCGTCTTTGTATTAAGGTAGAGAAATTGTTTGATACAACACGTTTTAACGACGCCTTAAGGAGTCAATAAAGATTTTACATGGACGCTCAAACCCTATCTAGCGTAATGTAAGCTGATCTATTACATTGGACAGAGATCAACCCAAATCTGCGACGTTTGCAAGGACCCATCTGAGAAGCTTAAATTGGAAGTTGTTGGATATATTCCACTGATTTAAACTTTTAAAGTTCTGCGCACTCAGAATATCAGATTGACATATAAATCTGCAGTCGTTTATTCCTGCTCGTTCAAACTGTGACTCCCACAAATTCCGTGACATCCACGTCAAAATAAAGTCATTAGTGCCTACCATCAACACTAAACTGTTGACTTGATACTTTAGAGTAACCATGTAATGAACAATTGAGCAATTCTTTCCATTACCATCAACTTCCTCCTTGCCCCAGTCTCTACTGTAACATCAACAACCTTCCCCTTTTAGATTAGATCATCGTTGCAATTGCAATGGAGCTCATCGTCTCCGCGATCACGAACGATCTCCTGAACAGAGCCCTGTCCAAGGCGATCCAGAGGTACAGAAGGTCCAAGGCAGAAGAGACAGAGCACAAGCTCAGGCGGCTGCACCGCGTGCTGCTCCAGATCGATGCCATGGTGGAGGAGGCTGAGGGGCGGCACATCACCAATCAGACCATGCTCCGGAAGCTCCAGATGCTCAGGCAAGGCATGTATCAGGGTCACCACATGCTCGACACCGTTAAGTACAGGTGCAGCGGCGATGTGAGTGGTGACCTCCCTGTTGCCTTGCCTAGATTACCCTGTTCGTTTCGCTGATTCAGCTAAATCAGCATCCATTCAGTAGTGTTTTTCTCTCATAGTAAACCAGCGAACAGTACTTTCAGCCACAATAATCCAGCGAAACGAACAGGCTTTCAGCTAGGCGCCTCCTCTCCCGGCCTTTCAGTTTCAGCAGCGACACATAAGGTGCCGGTCCCGGGCACCGCGCTAGGCGCCGACCTCAAAGCAGCTAGAGAAGACGCTCGACGGCCTCGAGACGCTGGTGGGCGACATGGCGGAGTTCACCCTCTTCTTGGAAGGATACCCTCGCATCTCCCGGCAGCCGTACAGCACGCACTTGGTTGTTGGCAGCGTGATGTTCGGGCGGCAGATGGAGATGGAGACGGTCATCGACTTCCTGCTCCGGCCAGAAGCCCCTGGAAACGAAAATCCCGGCATGCTTCCAATCGTTGGGGCGGCGAGGATAGGGAAGAGCACGCTTGTCGAGCACGTCTGCCTTGACGAGAGGGTACGCGGCCACTTCTCATCCATTGTTGTCTTCACCGTGGAAGATATTGGCGCTGGAGACCTCACTGCTTTCAGAGGCAACGCTGTGATCAAGCACCAAGACGTCACTGCTGCCTCTCATGGCAGTGGCAGCCTGGCAGGTCACTTGTTGTCATCGTGCTAGCCGGGGACGTGGAGAAGGCTGTACTCCTCGGCAGCAAGCAGCATGGGGAATGGGAGCAAGATAATCACAAGCAGGTCGGAGAAGATAGCTGCTCTCGGGACAGCCAGGGCTCTCAGACTGAAGGCGCTCTCCAGAGAAGCCTACTGGTACGTCTTCAGGTCGCTCGTACTCGGAAGCGTCAACCCCGGTGATCAACCAGAGCAGCTCGCGTCCCTGGGCATGCAGATCGCGGAGCTGCTGGACGGTTCCTTCTTGGCAGGAAACATAGCGGCGAGCTTGATGAGAACCAACATGAACGCCGAGTTCTGGCGCAGGGTGCTGCACTGCTTGAGAGACTACACAAGGAAACACCTGCTCATGTTTGGCGAGCGTCCCAACCATCTTGTGCAGAAAGGCAAGTCCGTGTGCCTTTGGAGAATGGCCAGGGCACACGATGCAGTTACAATCTGCAACATCTATCAACTGCCGTCTCCCCAGGACGATGTCCGATCTTCTATCAGGGCGTGTCAGGAGGGGAATTTCAGTGCGGTGGCATGGAGATCAACCATTCCGCCCTACTGCACCTACTTGGTAAGCTGTGCGTCGCAGACGACCAGATGTTCTACTGTCAACGACCAGATGTTCTACTGTCAACAAGAAACGCCCTTGGCATGCAAGGGTGTGACCTATTGGAATGGAGAGTAGCAAAGTTTACCCAGTTCACTAAAATTTGACTTATGCTGATTTGCTGTGAGAGAACACCACTGTTCGTTGAATGAAAAGTAGTTCATGCAAACTTAAACCCTATACGCTTACTGTATAAACTGAAGTAGTGAGTGAGTATAATCATGTAGTCCGGTTTCCATCAGGCTATTTGCTCACAGACAACATACCTAATATGGAAGTGCCATCTCTCTCAAGTGCGGAGAATCTAAAGATTCAAAAGCAACTGACCAAAATGACCTGTAGGCTATAGCTGTTAAACCTAAACGGTATTCACACACACACACATCCCACAAATCCCAGACCGCACAAAGATGAATTAAACCTAAACGGTATTCACACACACACACACACACACACACACACACACACACACACACACACACACACACACACACACAAATCCCAGACCGTACAAAGATGAAAACGAAGGCAAAGCACGAGGTGACAAACATGCTAGTATTGCCGATCTTCAACAAAATGGTAAAGCTAGCCTACAAAATTAGAGGCTAATTCTGATAAACAACTCCGGTATACGTCGTCAAGTACCACATAATGAAAGAAAGCCACATGCAACATCATTATTTGTTCCATTTAAACCGTGGCACAGAAATTTAATGTCGGACAAAATTTAAAGATGACAACAGCAGACAATGCAATGCTCGGTGACACTGTGTGCCCTTCACTTCCCACCAAGGCTTGGGAATTGAGCTTGATCTTGAATGGATGGAGCAGCCGCTGGGCCACGATTGTAACCCCCTCCGTATCCACCTCTAAAACCACCACGCTCGCCGCGGCCCCTTCCGCGACCACGGCCACCATAGTACCTTTCTCCTTCAGCAGGTTTCAGGAACTCATTGATGCTCACTGACTGCACCCCAAGATTTCAACAATTATCACATCAGCACCCAGGTTTTTTTCCCAACTAAGCATTAATCACAAAGCAACATAACATAATAATAAAAAACACCATGAACTGACACAATCCTATGGGTCATTGTAGTAAGATTGCCCCCCCTGCTTTTTCCCCTTGTTCAGATTTTGTGTATCAAGGTTGAAGGTTCAGAACACTTAAGAAGTCTCAAATCACAGGCTTACAGTTTCAGAGCTAATTCAGGTTACAGTCCCTATAACTAGTTTAATAATCATCACGCTAGCACCCAGGTTTTTTCCCAACTAAGCATTAATCAGAAAGCAACATAACATAATAATCAAAAACACCTTCGACCTGACAATTGTATGGGTCATTGCAGTAAGACTGCCCCCTGCTTTTTCCCCTTGTTCAGGTTGAAGGTTCAGAATACTTAGAAGTCTCAAATCACACGCATCCAGTTTCAGCGCTAATTCAGATTACAGTCCCTGTAACTATAACAGATTCATAAGCAGATTGGGCTAAATTCACTCGATTCAAGCATTCAATAAGAAAAGTTATAAGCTAAAGAGACGTACAAAAAAATCTATCACATACAGAATCAACAGACCATCCCCACAGAGAACCAAGCATATGCAATTGCAGTGCAACCATATGTCAGCAACTATTTTGATTTCCAACTACAAAGACAAGAGAAAGATATGCATACCTTCTTGGCACGCTCATCACGCTCAGCGCTTTCCTTCTTCTTATCCTTGTCAGAACCCTAAGAGAGCAAAAAATATATATCCATGAACACATGCAAAGCTCAGTAAAGTTTAGGTATCAAAGCATTAAATGCAAGGAAACTAACCAGCTTAATGAAAACTTCATCATTTTCTTTCTTGTTTGAAAGTGGCTGCAGAGACTGCAGATCCTTATCAACTTCAACTTTCCTCTCTTCAGCCTTCAATGCAAGTAGTGCTTTCCTCTTCTCCTCTCTTATTTTCTCAAATTCCTCCAGAGTCATCTCCTGCATAGCTGAATATTAGAAAGCAGATCGATCTGCACCAATATCATTACAAGAAAGGGCAAGCAAATAAGCTTTAGACTTCAGCTTATTTGGGGCGAAAAAAAAAAGTTGTGGTAGTACATAGCATTTTTTCCCCTGAACAGGATACCTCAGGATATGACAATGTGCTTAACAAACAATGATAACAAGATTAAAATTGGCTTCCCCAAAGACATAAACACAAAAACGATCAAGTTACTTGTCATTATACTAGGAACTCAAACTGGTTAACAGAGTTCAAAATTTGACAGTTCTACCCTGAGCAGTTCCTAGTCTTAGACTTGAAACCAAGGGCATCAGACAAACATCACAACCCCACTCTCTTACAGTCTACAATCGCACATATATCATCCAGTCTTATCACAGAAGGGACATTACAAGCGAACACTGCCACTTAGACATCAAATGGACTTAAAAGTGGATAAAACCAAATAAGCTGTTACCTTGTCCTCTTCCTTTTCTTCCTCTTCATTTGCAGCAGCATCCTTGTTATCTTTGTTCTCATCCGCTGCTGGGGCATCATTCTGCTCACCCTGTTTCTCAGCAACGGGAGCACCCTCCTCCACCTTCAGAGCTTCCTCTGTTTCCCTAGTCACAGAGGATTTCATTAGTACAGTTAACCTTCCAGAGGCATAGTCACAGAAATGCTACACTAAAAACAATACAGTATACAGTATAGTCTCCTTACTGGGCAAGAACCTCATCGGTGGCAGTGCCCCAGTTCCCACGTCCTGCACCATCACGCTTCATCTCATAGCCACGGCCAGTCCCACTATGGCGCTCATAGTTTCTCCGTGGTGGCCTCTCAGAATCATCACCAAACTCACCATTCCTGTAACCACCACGTCTGCCTCCACCGCGGTACGGGGGACGAGGGCCTCTCTCCCTTTCCCCTTCAGCTCCACCAGTTACAGCACCATCCCCATAGCCTCCGCCACCATAGCCTCCACCACCATAACCTCCCTGGAAGCCATTGGCATTGTCACCACTGAAGTCACGGTTCTGGCCATATCCCCGTCCACCTCTACCACGGCCGCGTTCGCCACGGCCAAAGCCTCCACGAGCTGATGCACCCCCACCGCGTGCATCTCTCACTGAAACATGTACAATACAAAGAGTCCAAATGAATATTCGTGCTTTCAGGAAATGGAGGCAATAAAAACTAGTTGATATGAACTCAGGCCTGAAGAAAGGTAAAAATTCCACTTTGCAGCAGCGGAAAGCTCGCAACTTTACAAAACACACCATCAACGTTTGCAACTAGCATTATGCGGCCTCAAGGATGGATAAAAATTCAGAAATATGCTCTAAACATCACAAATGCTCGTGCAAGCCGGAGCATTTCGAAAGCTGCAAGGAGCCCAAGTGCCCGGAGAGCCAGATCTAGCACCCTGAACAATCAAGACTCACCAGTCTGCGAGGGGGGAGCGGGCTTGGTCGGGAACTTGGCGGCCGCCGCAGGCTGGACAGCCTTCCCAGCAGGCGCTGCGGCGGACTTCTTCGCCTCGGCTTTCTGAGCCGCCGCCTCCGCGGCGGCAATCAGCTGCGAGGGGTCGTCGTTGTCGTCGGCGCCGAGTAGTTCGAACGGGTTGAGGGTGGCCATGGCAGCGGCGGCGGGGGAGGCTTCAGTAGGGTCGCGAGGTACCTGATGAAGAGAGCGGATTCAAGCACTAGCAGCTTCGTCGGACGGGTTGGGCCGCCATTAGAATAAAGGTGGAGGAGGGAAGCGGGGAGAAGAGGGTAGGGTTTTTGGCGGCGGCGGCGGCGGCGAGGGGCTGGAGACGGGAGGTAGAGTGTGACAAGGAGAAACCCTAGCCGCACTCCTACGCGAGCTCATATCCTTTCGCCTCCGTGTCGGGCTGCTGGTTTTTTTTTCCCCATTTCTGCTCAGAAGCTCTCGAATTACGGTAATAACCTTGAGCCTGAGAGGTAATTGCCGTTTCGGTAGCTGTTTGGCCGCGCATTTGACCCGAATTGGCGCGCCGGGTACTGGAGGGGTATATATGGAATTTCTAGGATCGGTGGTTTTCGGGACTGGGAGGCGCTCGTGGGTTCGGGAATCTGTCCATCTGGAGCCGTCGACCGCGAATCGAACGGATGTGATATCTTCTGATGGAAGAAATGCGTGGTTTTTCCCCCCGAGAAGACAAGTATCTGGTTTGGCTTTAATTAAAGCCACGCTATATTTCTTATAAAAAAAGACCACGCTATATTTGCCAAAACATTTTTGCTCAAGACTATTAAGGTTAGCCTTGACACATTTTTGTAGCATAACATAAAAATCCACCACCTAATTTTAGGCAAATTTAAATTGCAGCAGTAACCAAACACTAGCTAAGAAAGATTATGATTGTCTAAGCTTAGTTGTGACAATCTTATACTACAATCTAAATATACCTTAAGCGTTAGTTTGGTGGAGTTAAACCAGATCAATGTCGGTGGACAATCCAATATGTTCCTATCAAAAGAGTTAAGAGTGACAATCAAGTCTACCATCACTAGATCTCATATTCCTAAAATTTGCAATATAGCATATATATATATAGAAGATCCACATCTCCTATCACATTTTTCCTATGTTTTTTGTGATATCTCCTAGTTTCATTCCACACTTTCCTAGAGATAGGCTATCTGTAGGTTCCACTCGGACTACCCCTTTGTCGTCACGTTTTTTCGTCATTCCTGTCTGCGAGACACGCACATTTCCACCTAGCACCGTGCTATCATCTACGGCCACCACCATGCGCGTGTGCCATCCATAGCCACCTCTGCCCTCGGCCACGTCACTTAAATGGGCAATAATGATTGTTTAAACAGGATAAACGAACAAATAAAAATTATGTACTATCATGTAGTATTTAAACAATGTAGAAATGGTCTAACGGTGACTTAAGCAGGGTGCCTTCTTGCCGAATGAAACTATCATTAACTTGGTAGGCCTCACGTCTTATGACACCCCTTGCCCATTTGGTGCGGATATCGAAGTTATAGAGTTAAGAGGTTGATTGGATCACTCTATCTAAGTTAAGTCACATACATTTGGCAACACGTTGTTATGTATCCATCCTTATTACTGGGAATAGATTTTTGGGGGGAAAAAACCTCCAACATATGTTTTATTCAGGTCTCCAAATGCTGATGGTGGCTATTTCTTATTTTACGCTAGTTAGATAAGAGTATCTCCCAAAGTCTTTCTTAAACTATGGAGAGCCATTTGAATAAAATCGCTCTTTAAACCTTTTCACCCTACAATAGCTTCGCTATGTCGTGCACTCTAGAGAGCCAACCCTGCTCTCTGTCTCTGGCTACCGAGAAATCCGTAACAAAGGATGTCTATATTTGAAGATCCAATTAAAAAAAGCTATCAAAGAGTATTTTTTTCACTAAAGTCTCTATTTTTATTAATTAGGAAGGTATAAAAGACTCATGGAGTTGCTCTAGAGTGAGGCAAGCATGCATGCTCGCTATTTGTTGCGTTGTGCCCATGAACTCGCACGTCAAGCTACCTAGCTACAAGCCTTCGCTCTTGACCAACATCAAGGGTGAGCATGCCATCGCATTGACCAACTGAGCCTACCCTTCCAATCCACCGACCATGCCATGAGCCCAAGCCCCAAGGAAGAAGAAGGCATGTTTAGAAATAAACCCTCGGTCTTCTCTTTTTCTTCTTTCATTGTTTTTGAGTCAGGGAAAACTTCTAAATTACCTTTGTAATTAATCGCTGAGAGTAACAAAAAACGGTAAATTTGGTGCTCAAAATTAAATAGGAAGAACCTGATTTAGAGAATATATTGTGGATGGTACTTATCTCGAGGATACAATAGTTTTGTAAAGCCACCTAAAGAACAAACTTTTCCAAGGCTATAGAAGTTGCTCAGCAACTCCACCAAAATCTCTTATTTTGTATCTCCTACAAGTTTTCTTAAAAAGAGTATCTTAAAAATAATTTAGAACATAAGAGCGCATTTTAGTAGATTATCCAAAACTTGTCTCCTATATCTTATTTAGGAATAGGGAAAAGGCGGTGTCTCCCTTAATTAGGAGAACAGAGGCTATCTCTAGGAGATCTTTTGAAAGTATACCGATATAAGAGATGAGACAGGAGATCTATTATAGCATCATTGTCTCCTAAAATATTACTTTTCAACTATAGGTGATTGGATAAGATATCTAGTGGAGATGCCCTTAAATGCTAAGGGCAAGCATCTCATATATAGTCGCATGTAGTGTCATATAGTCATGGAAAAGTTAAACAACCAACACATAATGTTTTCAACTATCCCTAATTTATGCAGTCAACAAAGAAAAAAAATCGTATGTTGCACGTCAACTAAATCATATAATGGTGAAACAGTTGTCTCATAAATTTTTGCTCATGAGATGGTTGTATTTTAAGATACAACCATATCTTTCTTTCATTTTCATTTCTCTCCTCGTCGTCTAAAAAATTCTTTTGCTGTGTTAGAGCATCTCCAACAGTCTTTCTTAGACTTACCCTCTAGATTCTTATTTGGAGAGCTATATCTTTTTACAGTCCAATAAATTTTCTATATCTTATGCACAACACTTTGGAGAATGGACCCTCCACCCTCCTCTTCATATTTAATTAGCAAAAAACAGAAATATAGGATGCCAATATTTAGAAATCTAATTGAAAAAACTGCTAGAAGACTTGAGTTGCTCTGTATGATTATCGCTTCTACTTTGGCTAACCCACACATTTCGCTGCGACGTGAGCGCCCGTGCGGTGCGGGCGCTTCCTGACGGACTGCTGAAGCGATGTGTGCTGTATGCACCACATGCTGCGTCAGCGACAGCCGGGCAGGTGCCCGAAAACCGCAAGGCAAGCACGGCTGACCCAGGCACGGCTGACATCATTCCCGGCTTCCCCCCAAACTCAAAGCCCTGCTACCCATGTCCGCCGCCGCCGCCGCCGCCCGCGCCGCGCGCCGGCACTTCTCGTCTCGGCTCCAGACTACCACCACGCGCCTTCTCCATGCAAGTACGCGCTTTCTCTCTCGCTCCCTCACTCCTCTCACCTATCTCTTCTGATCTCATCAGCCTCTACCGCTTCTGCCGCTCGCGTCAGATCGCTTAATTTCTCATTCTCAACCCCACTGTGGCCTGCAGGTGATTCCCAGGCAGCGGCGCGGGAGGCATCCGGGAGCTTCATCCACCCCGCCGCCGTCGTCCACCCCGATGCAGCCATCGGGCAGGTGAAGCCTCCCGCGTTCGCTCCCACGCACTGGTCGCTCTCGTAGAATGTGCAGTTCTGCACTTCAGTATATTCTGATGGATCCGCCGTTGCTTGGGTTGTTCTATTAGGCTCATGCAGTGGGCGTGCTTGCTACTTAATTCTGCTTGCCTGATACAGATGTTCACAATATAAGATGACACTTCCTGATTCCATCTACAGTGGCTTACTGGCTTATGTGTTCAGTATTTTTAGTAGACTTCTTTTACAGTAAAAAACTCAATCTTTGTTGGTGTCTGGAACCACTTTGCAGGGTGTCTCGATAGGCCCCTTTTGCACGGTTGGGCCTTCAGCCAGAGTTGGTGACGCCTGTCAATTACATGCCGGGAGCCATGTCGTGGGAGATACTGAGCTAGGGGAGGGATGCACTGTTCAAACGTGAGATAGCATCTTTTTCTCTCTTTTGCCTCCTGATTTGCACCCCTTTTGTGAATAATATGTTGATGCTCACAGTGACCTACATAGGAAATCCATATTTGGACATATAATTGAAGCAAAGGAAGATACATTGAACGTTTTCTGTGAAACAAAACTACAACCAAATTAAGCATGTATTGCTGTTACCAACACATAGTTTGATATCATCACAACAGCACATGAGATGGAGCTCCAGGTCCAGTATTTTGATTTAGGGGTGTTTCACATACGCAGTTGAAAATAGTTTTTGTCTTGTTGCTTCTCTATCATTGGTGGAGTATCACTCCCTCGGTCCCTCCTGAATCTAGAGCACTTGACAAGGACATGCGTGACAACATTTTTGATGAAAAACAACAAAGGAGATTGAATTCACCATATAGAGTTGCTTGGCGCAATTACTTTGTTTCTTAACAGCTGAACCATATGACAAAGTACCGAGAAATGTCATGTGGTGGGCCTTGGAAAAGCACAAAGTCCCAACTAAGTACGTTACCCTCATCAAGGATATGTACAGGGATGTGGTGACGTTTGTCCGAACATGTGATGGCGACACCAGTGACTTTTCAATTAAAATAAGACTGCATCAGGGGTCAGCTTTGAGCCCTTATTTATTTGCTTTGATGATGGATGAGGTCACAAGGGACATACAAGGTGATATCCCTTGGTGTATGCTCTTTGCTGATGATGTGGTGCTAGTTGACGACAGTAGGGCAGGGGTTAATAGAAAGTTAGAACTATGGAGGCACACGTTAGAGTCGAAAGGGTTCAGACTTAGTAGGACTAAGACCGAGTACATGAGGTGCGATTTCAGCGCGACTAGGCATGAGGAGGGAGACGTTAGCCTCGATGGGCAAGTGGTGGCCAAGAAGGATACTTTTCGGTATTTAGGGTCGATGCTACAAAAGGAGGGAGACATTGATGAAGATGTTAGGCATAGAATTTCAGCCGGCTGGTTGAAATGACGTCAAGCTTCTGGCGTCCTCTGTGACAAAAGGGTGCCTCAGAAGCTGAAAGGTAAGTTCTATAGGACGGCGATTCGTCCGGCGATGTTATACGGTGCTGAGTGTTGGCCTACAAAAAGGCGACATGTCCAGCAATTAAGTGTTGCGGAGATGCGTATGTTGCGTTGGTGTTGTGGGCACACAAGAAGGGATAGAGTCCGGAACGACGATATTCGGGATAGGGTTGGGGTGGCACCAATTGAGGAGAAATTGATTCAATATCGGTTGAGATGGTTTGGACATGTCCAACGGAGGCCTCCTGAGGCGCCGGTGCGTAGTGGAGTTCTAAAGCGGGCCGATAATGTAAAGAGCGGTAGAGGTCGACCTAAACTAACTTGGGACGAGTCCATTAAGAGAGATCTTAAGGAGTGGAATATCTCCAAGGATTTAGCTATGGACAGGAGCGCTTGGAGATTGGCAATCAACGTGCCTGAACCGTAACCTCTTTTTGTCTTGTGCCCTTTATGTTCCTTTATGTGTCTCCCTGTTTCTCGTCTCTTTTGGGTTTCATCTCTAGCCTACCCCAACTTGCTTGGGACAAAAGGCTATGTTGTTGTTGTTGTTGCTGCTGCTGCTGCTTAACAGCTGAACCATAGGAAACGGCACTCTATGCCTGAATTTGCAAAATCAAGGATAACACGTCATATCACAAACCCCTAATATACCTTACAATGTGATATGTGAACAACATGAATCTGTCTCAATTCATACTTTGGAATTTAATTTTCTGGCAGTGGTGCTATCCTTGGTGCAGATATCCCTGGGCGGACAATTATTGGGGAAAACAATGTCATCGGACACTATGCTGTTGTTGGTGCAAAATGCCAAGATTTGAAATATAAGGTTAGTTTTTTTTTAAAATATAGTCACTAGAAAGTTGCAGGTTCTTTAATAAAATTGCCACATGGGACACGGCACAAGAGTTTACTTACCATTCATATAAAGTATGTCTATGAACTTTAAAACCAAAGGTTCTTGCATTTTTGGACTAGTTATGGAGATGTTTAGGCTCACACATGCACACTTCTCATGTATAGAATGAGTATGTTGTTTGGCTACTTGAAATGCTTTTTTCTGTGCAAACTATTAATGTCCATTTCCTCTTGTTTAGACTGGAGATGAATGCTTTCTACATATTGGTAGAAATAACGAGATCAGAGAGCACTGCTCTATTCACCGTTCTTCTAAATCTTGTGACTGCACGGTATTCGGATTTCTTGTTCGATTACAAGATTTTAACAGAGCTTATATCCCCTGTCTTACTCGAGGGATCTGTTTGGCAGGTTATTGGTGACAATAATCTCGTTATGGGTTCGTCCCATATAGCTCATGATTGTAAGATTGGTAACAATAACATCTTTGCTAATAATACTCTATTTGCTGGCCATGTAGTTGTTGAAGTGAGTAATAATTTTACTATTGGTAGCTTCTTCTCGTCAACTGGGTTGAGAGGCCATTTGCTTATTAAATTTTTTTTTTCAGGACTGGACTCACACTGCAGGGGCTGTTGTTGTCCATCAATTTTGTCATATTGGGTCATACTCATTTCTTGGCGGAGGCTCTGTGGTATGTTTTCTATATAAATTTGATCTGCATTACTTACTGCAGAACTTTATGGTAAAAATGAAACTTCATGTAGTTTTACCAACCATGCCTGCAAACTATGAAAAAAATGTATTATCACAAAATAAAAATGGGTAAATAGGAACCAGGAGAATTAGAATGCACTTGATGTTATGGTGTTTCCTGAGGAATAGGTACATGATTACCTGGAGTTCATGGATTATCAATTATGCTGTATTTTCTCACCAAGGGGGCTCTCGGTCTCAAACAGTTAGTATCATTTATTTAATAGTTGTTTCCACTGCTTGTTGAAGCCTGCTTGAATTGTAGCTCTCACTATGTTGAAGTTGCCACCTTGTGATGACACTTGCATTGTTTAACCTTTTTGAATATCAAGTTTTTTTATTTATATGCTATAAGAATTCATTCATTAAATTTGAATCAGGTTGCACAAGATGTGCCAAGGTACATGATGGTTGCAGGTGATAGAGCAGAGCTCCGCGGTCTGAATATTGAAGGTCTCAGGCGCAACGGATTCTCCGACCAAGAGGTTTTCATATGTATTGAAATTTGGAGTCCTTATTGATAAAATGCAATTGTTCACAGTACTTAGTTTTGTTTGGTAATTGAATTAGAGTTTTTGGGAGGGTATATGCAATGTTTTACATGTTATATTCATTGGTCTTGGTAGATGTTTAGCTATGTTATCAAAGTCAATGTTTCTTCGCACTAGGCCTGCTAGTTGCTTGGTGCCTTAGGGCTTGTTCAGTTTGGAATATTTTTTGGAAGGCGGGGGGTGGGCGGGTAAGTAGAACTTATTGGAAAGACGTCTGGGAATAATGAAACTTTGGTCATAAACGAAATTTCGAATGCATTTTTTAAAAGTACACCACATCCTTAGTTACACTATGGCCTAGAAATTTGCAACTATTTACATTTTGGCTATCTTGTAAGATTGACATGGAATCTATCTTGTAAGATTGACATGGAATCTTCATAAATCAAGGTCCGTAGGTTGAGGAAAGCTTATCAGAAAGTATTTATGCCAACTATTACTAACACGAGTAGCTTCGAAGACAGACTGGCTGAATTGGTACGCATACTTGCCCATCGTTTTGTTTTTACCTCCATGTGTGCATGTATTTACTTAAATCCGTATCAACAGGAGCAGGAAATTGAGTTGTCAGAATCTCCTGCTGTATCCTGCATGGTCGAATCGATCCGCATGTCATTTGTTCAAGGACGTCGAGGCATTTGCAAATTCAGAAGTTGGAACTGCTCATGAATGCGCCAATTCTTAAATTTGCCTGGCAGTTACCTCAGACATTACTTAGGTAATTTGGTGCAGCATTGTTACTTTTTGATGTTGCATGAATTGTGACACGGTGGCTTTCAAACTTTTTCTGTTATAATAAAATCCTAAGCAGGGGAAAATCAAGGTAGGCTGGCATGGAGGACAATCTCTGCATCTTGAAACCACAGTACTGCACAATTCTGGAGATCAATGAATTGTTTTCCCCTATCATTTGCTAAAACTTTGCGCTCTTTATATTTTCTGCAACTCAATTTGCTATGTATCTTGGTTGCAAATATGTGATATGTATATGTACTACCTCCAGTTGCGAGAAGTTTGTTGTCCTGACCAACAATAACAAATTGAAATGTCGCCTACGATCAGAAGCTTATCTTGACCGGAGGTAGTATACAGTGTATGTCTGAACTCTGAAGCTTTGCTGCAAGGACTGAAATCTTAGTTTCTGTTTGCAGGTGCATATTCAATTTTGCCATCGATCTACTATACCCGAACAGATGGATACATTGCCAAGACCCTGAAAATTGGATTAGGTAATCCATGTCAAGCATGGGTGACCAACAAGATGTTCTTCGCATCCATGTATGGGACATTCTAGAAGCCCCGTATGTGTATGAATTTTCGCGGTACCCCTAGTGTGCTAATTTACAAGGAATCCTAGATTTGTGCAGAATATATAATATTGTCATAAGCTGCACCACGCTTAGGAACGATTATTCTTTGGGATAAGGAGTTGGTCTTTCTTGACAAGCGATGCATGGTCAGTTTTAGAGCAAGTTCTCATAACTGAATCTATACATAACACTTTAAAGTCGAGGCTCCCGATCGGGTCCGTCACAGACACAGGTTATTGCTCCCGCAACAGTACCGTGAAACAGTAGGCCTGCTGATACAGTACCGGATCCTATAAATAGCATAAACCCGTTAATAAACAGTAAACCTGCTAAGAAACAGCATAACTCATTATGAACAGTACAAACCCGTTAATAAACAATAACCCTGCTAAGAATCAGTAAACCCATTATAAAACAGTAACACCGTTAAGCAAAAACAGTACTGCCCGCGCTTTGCGCGGGCTCTCCTGCTAGCAACTCTCATACGCTTGAGTAGCATTCATCAGGAAAAACTTACAAAAGCTACTCCGTACAACGTACGGACTAATATCAAACTATTGTCGAGGAATCAATTACAGCCCATAAGAATATAGGACCGCGTAAGGCCTGATTAGAAGAAGAAAAGGAATGCACTGGAAAATTTTCGAACTTAAAAAATAGGGCTTAGTTTACAAAGGACAAGGGTTGGGCCTGTTCGCTTGAGCTTTCAGCCGCTTATTTTCAGTTAGCTAGCAGCGTTTTTCTCTTACAACAAATCAGCGAACAGTACTTTCAGCCGCTTATTTTCAGCCCAAGCGAACAGGGGCTAGAATGTCAATACTTAATTTAGTGCAAAATCAAAAGTTGTTGCCGTGGTGTAGTGGTTATCACGTGAGTCTTACACACTGAAGGTCTCCAGTTCGATCCTGGGCGGCAACAGTTTATTTCTTTTTGTATATTCTGAGTGGGCTTTTAGGTCCTGTTCTTTTTCAGTTTTTCCTTTTTTTCATGCGTACTTGGAAGTTGCAAATGTCCATTTGTTTTAATTAAGGGATGTGATGTTCTTTTTGTGAACTCAACTATACGTTTTCTTAGCGAGAGCATAGCATATATCGATAGTTTCATATCTTTCTTCCTATCACATATTCAATTCACATACGGTACCATTTATCTTCTCTCCCTCTCGATGTAGTTAAGACCTATCATCTCTCTATGTACCCTATCGATAGTTTCGTCGTTTCTTTGTTCTTCAGTGGAAGAAAGTCACGTTAAGAGGACAATGCGTGCACATGTCACGCTAAATCACACACACCAACCTGCTCGCTTGAGCTTATTTAACACTACTTTTCAGCCATGGAACAGTATTTTACTCTCACAATATTTTAGCAGAAGCATCAACATAAGCCAAATCCTTCGATGCTAAATTAAGCACCTCCTCTATTTGACCTAGCCAGCGCCCAGCGGTGGTACTGAGTACTGATACTGAAAATGACCGTTTGTCCAAAGATGAAAACTTTCCAAATACTACTAAGTGGCAAAGAAAATTAGATACTACGGGACTCCGCTGATCAAGTTTTCCTTTTAATTCGTTGAGAAATAAATCAATAAAAACTGATATACTATTAATTCTGAAAAGGTAAGATATGAAATCATTAGACGGCTAAAACTGCGATTTTTTTATGCTCTCCCTGTCTCTCATTTCTGTCGGTTCTTCGCTTCTTCCTATTTGTCACCATTCACAATTATTATAATGGAGTGCAAAAGAATTTTTTTTGACTTTTTATTTGATTCACAATACAAGCATAAACACTCATACATGGACGCACTCTCAATCGTACGAACATCACCTACCACACCATTGAAAGAACAACATCATTAAATACTAGATTAATCTGTAAAATCGATAGAAACTGACGTACTATTAATTCTGAAAAGGAATTATATGAAATCATTGGACGACTAAAACTGTGGTTTTTATATGCTCTCCCATTTCTATCGGTTGTTCAGTTCTTCCTATTTGTCAAATTCACAATTATTATAATGGAGTGCAAAAGATTTTTTTTGGACTTTTTATTTGATTCACAACACAAACATAGATACTCATACATGCATGCACTCTCAGTCGTATGAATATCACCTATCGCTGAAAGAACAACACATCATTAGCTACTAGAATAAATTTAGAAAGAAAAAGTCTACTTAACCTCCTGAACTATCAGCTAGTGTCTAACATACACCTCCAACTATAAAACCGTCTGTTTTACACCATGAACTTTTCAAAACCGTTCAAATTACACCCTGGAGCGGTTTTGGACGGCGGTTTTGCTACAGTAACGACGATTTTGACTTTTCTATTTATTTCCGCTGAATTTTTGAAAAATCATAGTAAATCACAGAAAAATCATAAAATAGAAAATCTAATTTTAGACTCCACATGAGTAGATCTACACAATGAACATATAATATAGTATGCTTTAGTATAAATTTTTTCTGTAGCTTTAAATTAGTCAGAAAATCAAATTTTGTCTGTAATTAATTGGAATAATTCATAGCTACAGCTTTTATGGTCTAATTGTGGTTAAATTTTTATAGTGAACTAATTATTGTATGCTTGAACTATAGTAAAAATTTCATACTGATTGGATCATGTATAATTTAGTTATAGATTTATTTATATTTAACAAGCATAAACCTAAACATAAACCTAAATAAATCTATAACTAAGTTATATATGATCCAATGAGTATGAAATTTTTACTATAGTTCAAGCATATAATAATAACCTCATCATAAAAATTTCACCACAATTGGACCATAGAAGCTGTAGCTATGAATTATTCCAATTAATTACAGACAAAATTTGATTTTCTAACTAATTTAAAGCTACAAAAAATTATACTAAAGCATACTATATTATATGTTCATTGTGTAGATCTACTCATGTGGAGTCCAACAAAATTAAATTTTCTATTTTATGATTTTTCTGTGATTTACTATGATTTTTCAAAGATTCAGCGGAAATAAATAGAAAAGAAAAGGCAAAACCGTCGTTACTGTAGCAAAGCCGTCGTTACTGTAGCAAAACCGCCGTCCAAAGCCGCTCCAGGGTGTGATTTGGACGGTTTTGAAAAGTTCAGGGCGTAAAACAGACGGTTTTATAGTTGGGGGGTGTAGGTTAGACACTAGCTTATAGTTCGCGGAGTTAAGTAGACTTTTTCCAATCTAGAAAATTCAAACACCCATAGCAAATCAAGTCGAGAACTTAGACCTAGATAAACAAGTTCATCGTAAGAAAACCAACTAGCTAAGCTACGCTCAATTGATAGTTATAGTATGTATTACTGCTACTGCAAATATTCTTGCTTGTTATGCCTGCACAAGAGGCCTGCGCGTCATCTGAGGGATGCCGGACCTGTGCTATTCACCTTTTGGTAGAGAGACAACTAGAAGCTGATAAACAAATTCAAAAATTTCACCATGATTACCATTGGGAATGGACAAACTTGCCTCTTCTGGACTGACAATTGGGGAGCAGTGAATCCTGCAGCTTCTGCCCCTGAACTCTTTTCCTTTGTCAAAAACAAATCAGCTTCAGTTCATTCAGTTCTAAGCACAGAAGTATTTTCTGATCTCCTCCATCTGCCAGTTTCCCAAGAAGCCCTAGTTCAGATGCAAAACTTGGAAGCAGACCTTGCTCAAATTGCCCTGTCAGAAGAGAAGGATAAGTGGAGTTACACCTGGGGCTCCACCAAGTTTTCTTCAACAAGAATTTATAAGGAACTGATGGAGCATCCAGTAGTACATCCAGCATTCAAATGGCTTTGGGCAAATCCCTGTCAGCCCAAACACAAAGTCTTCTTTTGGTTACTACTCAAAGACAGAATAAGCACCAGAAATATCTTAAAAAGAAAGAGGATGATCATTGAAAGTTATAACTGTGTTCTTTGTAGCTGCTTTGTTGAGGAGACTAATGAGCACTTATTCCTCAGCTGCAACTTTGCTGAACAGTGCTGGAGTCTCCTGGGAATCAATCTTCCAGACAACGGTGCTTTCCCAGGGATTACTTCAACCTTCAAAACAAGCATTCAGCCTGATTTCTTCATGGTGGCAGTCATCCTAATGTGTTGGTCTATCTGGGTAACTAGAAATGATTTGATTTTCAATGAGATTCAGCCAAGTGTTTAGAATTGCAAGAGAGTTTTTCTCATCGAGCTACGATTGGTTCGTTACAGGATCAAGCAAAGTCTGCAATCAAATTTTGATTTATGGATCAACAACTTATTTCCAGACTTTTGATAGACTCTCTTTTATTCTTTTTCTTTACCTTTGATGTTCCTTAAGTTTACCTTTGTAATCATGTTTGTACGCCTAGTTGTTTTCCTAAGTTTTTCAATAAAATCCCTGTAGCGGCCTCGGCCCTCCAGTTCCCTAAAAAAAAGAATACACTAGAGAACCAAGCATCTTCCTGTAATAGCCTTGGTGCTCAATTAAATCATGATGCACTCTACTCCAGCATTCTACTACAAATTTAATAACTCCGCATAAGAGATGATGCTATATTGCCGTCATGACCAAAGGTACCGGCCATTATATTGAATGATGCCGCTTTCAGTCTCATTCCTTTCTTTTTGGCCGTGATGAAGAGTCACTTATATATATCTTGTGAAACTTTTACGCTTTCATCAGTAGTTTAGTCTTCAACAAATTAATGGCAAACTCTTTCTGAGCCGTTCCAAACGTTTGCACGCATGACATGAGCTGACAATCTAACCACACGAAAACACGATGCCCTATTGCCCTTTCGGTATTTCCTAGGGCATAGAGTTTATGTGTTTTTGTTGTTTCGCTAATTTATTATATTTTGACTTTCTTCTACTAGTACTGCATTTTTTTTGTACCATGTATTCCTTGGAGAAGCAACTGTTATACATCATGTCCACTTGCTTCGGCGCATGGATATCGTACACCAAATTAACATACACTAATAAGGACGATCGTGATTCACACTTGGTGTGACACTTCTGTAGACTAGGGAAATTCTTTGCCCGGTGTCAGCTATCTAACAAGATTATGATAATAATCTGATCTGATTGGCCATCTGCTCTAACTATTTGTCGCCTTGTAAACATTAAGTACTATATTTTGCTATTTTTTTTTCAAATGGCGGCAAAACTTTTATCGCATTGTAAGAAGAAAAGATAAAGACAAGTGCCAGCCAGTTTTTTTTAGTGAAAACTATGCCCAAAAAAACACACGTCTAGGAAGGGCCAGCTTGGTCTCAACACAAAACAACTAACAACTTGACTAAACCACTCTACTAACAACGGGGACAACAACTCACTTAGGATTATAGCATAGACCACAACTAACAAGTCGAGGAAAATAAGGAAAACACATTCACCCAACTCTATTTCTCTTATCAAGATGTATTTATGAAATTATAAGTAATCTAGTCAATCAAATAAAGATAGAAGACGATCTTCTAGATGATTCTCAGCAGTTTATTTAGTTTTCAGGATGTTAGTAGCCACAATAATTGAGTATCATGCCCATGAATATAATGAGCATATATAGGTAAAGCAGGCAATTTGTACACTAACCTAATTAGTTTCCAAATCAGTTAGGTTGTTTTCTCAGTAATCTACACAAAAAACAACATGGACTACAGCCGAAAACGAGCATATGATCTGAACCCAAACAGAGGCAGCTGCGGTTTGAAACCACTATAACAAACAATGAAACAAGTGAGAGAAATATATAATAGCTAAGAGCTTTTGAATTATATATATTAGCATATCTCTGACATGATTAACACCTTAATTATTGCTGTTTGTATCAAAACCAACGTGTTAAATATGCGCAACTTGTTCTATATTTTCTGCTGAGAAATGGTTGTTTTTGCTTGTAGGTCTTGTTTTGTGTTTGTGCATTATTCTAATCACTAATTAAGGTTGTAGTTGTCGGCGACTTGATCATGCAATAGGAATAAATTTGGAATAAAAAACTGTTATCTTCAGACCATTCGTCCCAAACAGTTGAGGTGTCACACATCCTATTTAAAATTGCAGAAAAACTAACCATTCTTCTGCTTTATTAATATAGACAGACACTGTCCAATGCCTTTGTTGTCAAAAAAAAATGTTGATCAAAACACAGACAGGACACATCCCGTATTATAAGCTTGAAGCTTGAAGCTCAAGTTGGGTGAGAAGCATATATCATGATCAAAGATTCAAAGTTCTAAGCAATAGATAAAACGTTACGTGTATCAAGTGGACTATAAGAAATCGCGTTGCTCTGGATTACATCCTATCTCTACAATCTGCATGCATTCCGATGCACCTGCATTGCTGTGAATATAACCAATTGCTTGATGCAACTCATTCCATCAAGCATTTGTTCGTGTTAATCATATTCACAGTACTTAAAGTGCGGAGCTCCATGTGAATATGGTGAACATAAGTTGCATATACTAATATAATCCATTAATTAAAACAAATTCTTAGAAGACTTTAAACACAAATACTAAAAAACTGACAACACTAATACCCCTGTTTAGAGTATGGGTGGTGGGGACTGGGGAGATAGCCTCTGTAGGACGAGGGCGCACGGCGGCGACGGGCGACGGCACAGGCAAAGCTGGGTTAGTGCGGCAGACCTGTGGCGGCGAGGCGAGCGCAGACAACTGCAGCGTCGGGAGGTCGTCAGGCGAGCTAAAGAATGGTTCAGATATCAAAGAAAGGAGAAAAGCGAGCATCTTGAGTATTAGCGTCTCCGATCCCTTAGAAGTTGTAGAACAGTGAACAGATCGATGAATCGATCATCAGCTCGCACAGTGATATATTATATTTAGAGCGGAATGAACACAAGGCTGCAGCTACTAGTCTTAGGTCGTCATCAGTAATGTTCACATGAATCCACGGGCCAGCGGTCAGTATGATTCTTTGGTTATGGTCTTCAATTTAAGGTTGTTGTTTATTACCTACAAAAATTGCTTAATGAGGACGTTACCATTACTTCATCTCCCACTTAAGTTTACGTATCTATATATAGATCAATGTAGACCCGGCCACCCGGGCAAATCAAGTTACTGATGACTGCATATGTGCGTTGTCTTGACTATTGGTTGATTCCTTTTAAGTGCAATGAAAAGTGAAAGACTAGTTCAGTCTTGAAACTGGAAGTGACGACGTACCGTTTCTCCTTTTAATCAAGAAGAAATTCATCCCTTTCCTTCTGGAAGATGCAGAAGTATGCCAATTAATTAATAACTCTCTGAAAGTGCTACTCCTACTTAGGCCGTATATTACTATTTTATCTATTTTGTCGACCTCTGACGAGAAGATAAGCAAGAATCACCATGTCAACAATGTGCATGCATCCTGCTCCTGCACGTATAGATTCATTCGTTCATAAGTACTGTACATGATTAATGGCCGTTACTGCAGAAAATTGTCCGATTTAATTTGTTTGATGAATCAGTGTTTTGGTCAATACTTTTGAATCAGTAATTAATTACAATAGCACTAATCCAAAAGTCGATTCAACGACAAACATGAGCTGAAGCGGTTGCTCCTACGAGTGGACAAACTGCATTCGGATCAGATCACAACTCCTTGGTACGGAGATCATTATTTTTAACCAAAACCAAGCCGAGACGGATTGTTTGATCCTCACCCAAAACATGCAGTGTGCGCCGGTTGTTGCGCAGTACATATCAACAACTAGTTTTAGTCTACTAATAATAAGAATACATACTAGAGTGCATTCGCGTATCTTGATGATCAGATCACACAAGCAAGTGCTTGTAGACATTTTGTCGCTTGACCAAGCGTACCTATGGATGTGAGACGATATACGGGGATTGGCCGGGGTAGCTAGAACGGTCCACACAGAGACGTGCGTTTCATATGCCTGTTAAAAATTCAGGGCAATACATGTTCAGAGCCACGAATTAATGCGGCCGGGATTGTATAGTTTTTTTTTAAAAAAAAAGGACGGCCGGGCTTGTCTTACCATCGATTGAATTCCCACGAAACACACAACACGACAATTCTTTTCAAAAAAAAAAAAACCCCGACAATTTATTAGGAGCTTGGCAGTTGATCTTTTCCCTAGTTTTCTTGACATATAAACGTAGATGTCGTCGACGACTAGACGATGGAGACGCAGTTTATACATGCACGCTTGGTCAACTTGTTCGGAGCGAGCTAAGCGCGGGTGCTGCCGCTAGCTCGTTGGCGTGATATAAGCCCGGGAGACGCGACCAAACCTCTCCAGTAATCCCGCTGCCTGCTCTGCTCCCTCGATCTCCTTCCTCTGCATTCTGTGATTCTGTCGCCTCCGGTCTCCCTCTCCCACTTGATCATCCACCATAAATAGCTCGTGCCGGACGGCCAGCCGTGCAGGTGAAGGTGAAGGTAGCCGCACGGTGCGAAGCTATAGCTAGCTAGGAAAGGGCCGGCCGGGACGATCAAGACAGGACGAGGGCGCCGATCGAAGCGATGGGGCGGTCGCCGTGCTGCGACAAGACGAGGGTGAAGCGGGGCCCGTGGTCGCAGGAGGAGGACGCCATCCTCAGGAGCTTCGTCCAGAGGTTCGGCAATGCCGGCAATTGGATCGCCCTGCCGCAGAAAGCAGGTAATAGCCGCTGTGCTACAGAAACTACTAGCTTTGCCTCAGTTTATTTTCTAGTCTTTTGCTTTTTCTTTTTTTCTTTTTTTTTTTACCACCACCAAGAACCATCGCTTTCCGCGTGAATGCAAGCTGCAAACATCAGTGGAGTTGGTGGCGCACGGTACTAGTCAAAGGCTTAGGTTTGGTCCATTTAGGTTTTCTATAAGCTGCGGTTTGGTGGAATAGTTCTCTTTGATCTGTGAATCGTCCTTCTGTTTAGGTTGACGAAGCGTAGTTTAACTGACCCTACGTATGCAAGCAAGCTTACGATTGAGTTAGTCATTCACAGTATACTCTTTAATTTGATTATTGTCTCGTACGTCAGGGCTGAAACGATGCGGTAAGAGCTGCCGCCTTCGCTGGCTCAATTACCTCCGCCCGGAGCTCCGACACGGTGGCTTCACCGACGAGGAAGACAACCTCATCCTGTCCCTCTACGGCGAGATTGGAAGCAAGTACGCATGCATGCATGAATTAACTATCTATGGGTTAACACTAAACACAGACCATGCATGAGGCTGAGGCATGGCTAACATACAGCTAACTGCATGCGCATGCACTATGCACAGGTGGTCGGTGATAGCGTCCAGGCTCCCCGGACGGACGGACAACGACGTCAAGAACTATTGGAACACCAAGCTCAAGAAGAGGTACTTGGCGTCCACAAGAGATGATAGCGCCACCGCCGCCGACAGCCACCAGGTCCAACAGGATGAACCCCTTCTTCCGCTGACACCTGCAGCCCTCACCGATCTCGATACGGCAGCGTTTGTTGACACGGGTGCTGCCGTCGTCGACGACGACATGCTCCTCTTCAAGTCCGAGCAGCTGTACGCCGAGCTCGTGGGTCTCGTCGAGAAGCAATCGCACACCACAGCTGGACCGTCGTCCACTGGCGGGGACGAAGCGTCCAAAGCAGCGACGACGCCATCGTCGACGTCCTCGTCTGGAACAACAAGCAGCAGTCCGACGGTTAGCAGTTCAGGTAGCTGCACCTTGTGGCCCATGGACGCGCATGACACAACGCTGCTGTCCGAGTCCACCACCGGCCTGTTCGACTCTTACGGTGTTGGTGACGCGTTCGGAGTGGCTCTGCCTGCGTACTCCTTCCAAGACCTGCTGGCCTCGTCTTACGACGATGTTACTGCTGCGGTGGCGCAGGATTTGCTGTACTACCAGTAGAGCTAAAGGCAGCATGGTTTGGTCAACTTGGTTACTAGCTACTAGCAGGTGCTAGGCAGTGGTTGGACGATGGTGACGAGAAGAGACGTCATGATGATGTCCGTGTGCATACACTCCCAGACTCTCCCTGGCGATCCTGTCAAAAGATTACTTGATGTCGTCGAGAGCAGAAAGCAAATGTTCACCATTGATTTGTCTCCACGTGGAAAGATTGAATATAATGGAACCTCGATATTCATATTTGACCAGTAAAGAAACATTTCAGAACAAAAAGAAAACTCTCCAAAAATTTGCATGGGCAAAACTCAAAAACGCCTAAAGGTTTCCGCCTTCTCGGGGCACGGATATTTGCAGATTTGCACTATAGAACCTAGTAACCCACTGAGGGTTAATTGCCATGTTTGATCCCTCTAGTTTTTTTACTAGTTTTTAAAAATTTGGCTTTTGGAAATTGGGTGTGATCAAAACAAACCAGTTTTTGCTGCCAGTTTTTAACAGATTCTTAAAAACCAGGAAGTTGTTGATACTCAGCTTTTATCAGTTTCTTGTAACCCATAGAGCAACAAATGAAGTCAGATTCTTAAAAACTGAAGGATCCAAACACCCCACCAGTTTTTCTTCAGAATCTAGATTTTAGAAACTAGAGGCAAAAACTGGTTTTTAAGAATCTGAAACCGACCAAAGAGGGCCTAATCTGATCTGTTTGAAACCACGTTAAATCGCGCCATAATTTTTTGTTGCAGCCGTCCAATCTTGAATAGCCATCTAGATCTTGGCCATCCATTCTTTGTTTCTTTTCCCTTCCTCCACTTCTTCGTCGCATGCCCAATCGCGCTATTCCATCTCCCATATATATATATATATATATATCACACATACATGGTGCCCACCATCGTTTTAGCTTTCCCTTTCATTCATTGATGCTTGAGAAACTATCATCTACATGACTACATGTATAGCAAGTACTCCCTCCATCTTTGAATAGAAATTCCTAAAGTTATCTTAAGTCAAACATTTTTAAGTTCGATCAAATTTATAGAAAAGAGTGCTAAAATTACACCAAATTAGTATCATTAGATACACCATAAACTATATTATCGTAATGTGCTCATTTGAAGTCATAGATATTTGTGTTTTTTTCTATAATGTGACCTGCATAGTCCCTAATACCCTCCATCGACTCAACACATGTATTGATGTTCTCTAAACCGTGTCTCAAGAGAATCCCTACCAATGAAAATGGAGAGTGATTACGCCAAACAGTTCTAGGAATACAAAATCATGACTAAAATGTTTCTTGAATCCCCTCTAATTCACAAACAATCAGAATCCTTTGAGAAACTGAATCTCTGATAGACAAGGTCTAACCAGCTGCTACTAGGCCACACCTCGCTTCTCCTGCTGTGTAAACTGCTTAGCCCGTGATCCTCCATGACCATTGGCCAACCAGACTGTGACCAACGATGGACGACGTATCCATCATCCAGACTTTGGGTCTGCCATTGCAACCATGCCATTCTGCTAGCCTACCCCTCAAGCATCCTTTCAGAGTTGTAATCAAAGATCGAAATTGATATTGATATTAAGGGCAAGTTTGGTAGTGCTCTTAGAACTAGTCCGCTTTGCTACACCCGCAATTTCCGCTCTCTCAAGGCGGATAAGATACAGGAAGCCCAAAAAGTAGCTTTGCTTGGCTCCTCATCCGTGCGCCCAGGTCTTCTCCGAAATGCTCCTATGTGGGCAAGGCATTGGGGGCGAGCCACCGAGGCGTGGGGCCGCTGGGGAGTCGAGGCGTGGGCTACAAAACCACCTGTGGAGAAAACTTTGGACGGTGGTGGAGGAAACCAGAGCGCCCAGAGACAAGGAGGCCTCCTGAGCGATAAGGGATGAGAAAGCAAAGAAGAAAAAAGAAGGAAGAGAACCAAAAAAAGAAAAAGATATTATGTATATTTCATCCTTTTTTCTACCATGAAGAACTATTTTATTAAACTTTTCATCAAAACAACTTTGAACTCCACAAGTATAGCTGCACGTGGAGCTAAAGAAAAGAAAAGCTATTCCACGAGCAAAGCAAAGCTATACCAAACAAACCCCTAACTTTTCTAAACCCTATCCACCAAAGTATTGAAAATGTGCCCGCAGCTCAGAGAAATAATCAATATTTGCTTGCAAGTTAGCAAAATAAGCAATTGGCGGTGGAAAGTCAAAGGCAGCTTTGAGATCCATGGCGTCGTAGCGAAAGGGATCATCCAACAGATAATAGTAACAACGCTAGATGACGATGACACCAGCTTGAACGAGCAGGGATGACATTAGCGCGTCATATTCGTACTGACAAACTGACAGTGTCATGCTTGCATCATGCGGCCGTGGTACCAAGGGCGGGCGAGCGACGACCATGTCCTAGACTAGAGGGAGCATGTAAAGAAGAGATCGAGCAGCCTCAAGCAAGAAACCTGCCGACGTTTGACGCTCGCCTCTTTCACGCCTGCCAAAGCCAAGCGCCGGCACCTACTCCGTACGTGTAACGGAATTCCACGTGTAACATACCTCCGGCCTTCCGGTATAATCCAGAAGGCAGCATAGGCACAGAACTACAATGCATCGATTGCAACCATTCTCATTTCCCATATGGCCGATCGTTGTTTCGTTCGGCAAGGGCATTTTCATTCATGACCGGGCGAGGCTTGTTCTTGAGAACGAATGGCCGCAGCTCCAGCCTCCAGGCCTGCAGACACGAACACAAGCCCCGATATGTGGAGGGTGTGTCCAGCCGTGCAGGAGAGCTTCTTTCGGACGAGGCACACGCTCGTGACTCGTCCATGGAGTCATGGAGAGGAGTACTGAGTTTATTTATTTTTTTGAGAGAGAGAGAGAAAATGGAGAGGAGTACTGAATACACATGCAGGCCCTGTGTGACGACGAGGCATGTGCCGGAGAGCTTCCTTCGGGCCTGGGTATTATTGGGCCGAAAAACTTCGGGTGCTCACCTCACACGTGTTTGGACCAACAAAGGCCCGGTTCAGTTTCCACCTAAAAAATTTTCGCTGTCATATCGAATATTTGGACATATACATAGAGCATTAAATGTAGATAAAAAACTAAGTGCACAGTTTGCATGGAAACCGCGAGACGAATCTTTTAAGCCTAATTAGTTCATGATTAACCATAATTGCTACAGTAATGCACGTGTGTTAATGATGGATTACTTAGGCTTAATAAATTCGTCTCGCGGTTTTCAGGCGAGTTATGTAATTAGTTTTTTTATTAGTATCCGAACACCTCCTTCAACATCCCATAAAACATCTGATGTAAAAAAAAAAAAAAAAAAAACTTTTTACCGATGAACTAAACCGGGCCAAAGCCTCGTCAGATTCCAACTTCCAAAAAATGCGGGCCTCGGACGCTTCCGTGGGTAGATCACTTCCTCCTGCTCAGGTCAAACCGTCAGATACTACTTGGACCCCAAGTTGCATGCCGCGCCACTCAAATCCGTGGTCGCCAAGGAAACGTCCGCGTGCCGCCGCGGACCACAGCAGTTTCCGCCTTTCCGGGCGGGCTATAAATCTGTCGTCGGTCGTCTCCTTGTCATCATCAGCAAACACAAGCAAACAAAGGCAAAGCAGCACGATGCGTCGCGAGGGCCGGCAGCACGGGTGGGTGTTCACCGTCGACCGTAGCGCGGTCGACCCAGAAGGCAAGTGCCGCTCTCGCGCGGTGCAGGTCGAGGGCGCGGCGGCGGCCAACGGCGGGTTCGTCAGGGCGCCGCGCAGGCCCACCAACCACTCCAAGCCCGCCGTCGGCCGCGCGTACAAGGGCCAGATCGGCAAGGGATCAGAGGCCGGGTCGGGCAGGGGCGGCAGGCACAAGTTCAAGCACGACGAGGTCAAGATGTACTACCTCGACCTCGAGGGAGCCGACGGCGGCGGCGCCGTCGATGTGTATGACGTGGACACATGAGGTCAACTGCATTCCCAGGAGGAGAGTACATGAGTGTCGTCTGTTGTTGTTTCATTTTATATGACCGGACTTTGTTGCCAGAATCGGAGACCTTGCATGCACGTGTTGTGCTTCAAATGTTTCGACCTCAATGTTGTTAATTACTACTCCGAAAAGTTAAAATTTCTGGCGGTTGTAAGCTTTCGGCCTTCATTTTATCAAGCATGCTCTGCTCGTATCAAGAAATTTAAAAGGAATGTGACGTGCGTATAGATATCAATTCAAGAAATTTAAAAGGAATGTGACGTGCATATAGATATCAAATCGGAAAGGCTAGCATCAGGAAGTCCGGATAAACGGCGTGTCCAGACGCACAACCCGCACCATGCCCGCGTCCATCCCACGCCCGCCTTGTCCGGATGGAGCAGCGCCGCCCGCATCGCACCACGCTGGGACGGAGCTAGAGAAAATTTGAGGAGGTGCGTTGGCATTGTAGGTGCATAGAGTTTTATGATATAGGTGCGTATATAGTAAAAATTTAACTATAACCATTATTTTTTCATTTTGGCGTGGGTGTGCCCGCGCCCCCCTAGCTTGTATATACATCGGCCCACATGGCCCCATCCCGCTCCAGCGCTGCCAAACTCCGCGTCCAGGTCGAGCTCGAACTGTCGCGACGAGATGGAGGGAAGGGAAAGGAAGGGAGGGGAGGGGGAGAAGAGGGCGAGGCGTGCCGTACGAGGTAGGAGCTGAAAACCTGTGGCAGGTCGCTGTCCACCAGCCACCGGCGCCATTGCAACATATGCAACATCCGATCTACTTTTGAAACATTCAGATGAAATATTTGCAACAGACGTCTAAAGATAGATGAAACACTTGAAAATGCGCCTGAAACACTTGCAAAAAAACATTTGAAAAGCTATTGCAAAATATATGCAACGTCTAGATAAGACACTTTATATATATGTGTGTGTGTGTGAAACATATGAACATCCAAATAAACACACTTACAACATACGTCTGAAAAAACAGATGAAAAACAGACGCTTACAACATATGTGCACGTGTATAGCAATTGCAACATATGTAACATCCCGATCTACTTTGCAACATCCATATAAAACACTTGCAATATACCTCTGAAACATATGAAACACTTGAAACATACGCCTGTAATATGCCATTTTAGCGTACATCTCCTTGTTGCTTAGGAGGAATGGAGGCTCGTCAACCTGTGGAGTTCATCGGAGGTAGCGGGCACACGACTGGGAGAGGGCAGCCACGCGCAGCGCCTGGTAGGACCGGCAGCCGAGCGCCACGACTCAGAGGCGGCCGAGCGCCATGTCTGGTAGGGCCAACAGCTGAGCGTTGCGCCTTAGGGAGGTGCAAGCACAGGTGGCAGCACAGTGACGAAGCGGCACAATGAGCGACTCCTTGTGGCTAAGAACGAGCGAGTGAATCAGTGTGTGGACCTGTGTAGAGAAGCTCAAGCGGCAAGCGCACGTTTAGATGTGACACGAGTCAATGCGTCCGATGAAAAGCACCGTCCGGACGGCCTATCCTAATCATTTCCGATATAAATTGCATATACCATATTATTATTATTATAATATAATTACTCTTCTCAATGGATCCTCTCTAGATAGAAGATAGATCCAGCAAAATTCTTAGTGTTTTTTTGGCAAAACATGTCATCTATTATTGAAAGAATAACACCGTTTGTTAAATTCTATAATAAATCTAGAAAAAATATGAGCATCCACTTCAAGTTGAGGGCTTAAACCCAATGTGCAAGTTCCATCGTAAGGAATCTCTAGTCCGCTTCGCAATTCTCAGGTGATTCTTGGGACTTGAAATTCTCAAATGATTTTGGTACTTATTTATCCATAGTATACTCACATCCTCGTATTTTCAAGTTGTTGTTGATAGTGTGTGTTGGGTGAAAAGTTCAAGTCAAATGACACAATTCACACAATCATCAAAATATTTCAGATAAGACAAAGTTGAGAGCAAAGTTGTCTTTATTTCATGATCTTTCCATACATGTCAGAGGGGGTATTTATATGGTCCTAGTCTTCGTATTTTACATAAATGACTATTTTACCCCCGACCTAAATATTTACACTCTTTATTTCATATAAGGGCGAAGTAGTCATTTTTTCTGGATTCAGACTTCTTTTTCTTGTTTACTTCTCCGTCCAGCGAAGTCAACTTTATGTCGACGAAGTCGTCAGGCGAAGTTGATCGTCGAAAGTTGAACGACGAAGTCGTCAGGCGAAGTTGATCGTCGAAAGTTGTACGACGAAGTCGTCAGACGAAGTTGATCGTCGAAAGTTGAACGACGAAGTCGTCAGGCGAAGTTGATCGTCGAAAGTTGAACGACGAAGTCGTCAGGCGAAGTTGATCGTCGAAAGTTGTACGACGAAGTCGTCAGGCGAAGTTGATCGTCGAAAGTTGAATGACGAAGTCGAAATACATTCTTCGCTATACTTTTTCCTGCAAGTAAATTTCATTAGAAAACTTTATATATTTTTATACTCCAAAGTTTGGGCTTGAGTTTTTTGGACGAAGTCAATTTCCCAACAGTGTGTAAAAACTACATTATTGAGTCTTTGTTTGTTTCCCCCTCCTAAACTTTAGTCCCTATTATATCGGATATTTGGACACATACATAGAGTATTAAATATAGACTAAAAAATAACTAATAGCACATATTGCAACTAATTTGCGAGATGAATTTTTTAAGCCTAATTAGTCTATGATTTAACAATATGGTGCTACAATATCACATGTGCTAATGACGGATTAATTAGGCTTAATATATTCATCTCACGGATTATTGAGGACTTGTATAATTTGTTTTATTATTACTATCCGAACACTTTCACGTGACACCTCCATGTGACACCCAATGTGACATCCTGAAAGCTCTGTGTTTGGTGTTGGTAATTAGTGACAATGCCCAAGTGCTAATCATGTGCTTAAGATTGTATGTAGCAAAAAATAATTAGCACATAGCATGGTGAAGCATGATGATCAAGTGTGGATGATAAAGTGCTTACCATGGTGATGAGGGAGGAACAAGGTGCAACCCTATGGAGCTCAAGGCAAAGGTATTTAGCTAGGGTTTACTTTTGGTGATCAAGACACCTAGTGGGTGTGATCACGTTTAGGTTTAGTAGTCGTACTATGAAGAGAGGAAATGGCGTATCATTTCATGTCCCGCATGTGCCTCTAGGTGACATTTCATTGAGCATATGCATTTGGACAGAGCTAATAACGCCTCGAAAAATGATTGTGAAAATGCTAACACACTTGCACATGACGATGATCACTTGGTGGTGTTAGCACCTTTGCGAAGGCGGTGGTGTTTGAGCGGTAGAGAGGGGTTTGGGTTCGGCGGGATTCGGCGCTTTTGTGGGAGTGAAACACCTATTTTCCACTGCGCCGGACGCGAAGAAACGGAGGCGAAAGGGAGTCATTGGGGTGATCGGACGCGTGACCGGACGCTGGATCGGACGCGGCTGGTGCGTCTGGTCAGCTCATCCCGCGTGCAGAGGCAGCAACGCGCACACCGGCGTGTCCGGTCAGTCACGGGATCGGTGCGTCCGGTCAAGCTCTAGAGAAGTTGCGAAACACGCGAGGTCGATCGGACGCGGTGACGTGTCCGGTCATGATCGACCGGACGCGTCCGATCGTGTGTGGGTGCTTACTGGAATCGACCGGACGCTGGCACTATGGTGTCCGGTCAGTTCAAGTGACGCGTCCGATAGCGTGGTCAGCAACGTGATTCAACGGCGACCGGACGCTGCGACCGCGTTTGGTCAGTTCGACTGGCGCGTCCGGTCAGTACACAGGCAACGGCAACTTGTTCCTAACGACTCTATTCTTTGGGACTGCTTATAAATACTTGGTGACCGGCTCTAGGGCTACTCTCTTGGCATTTTGACATGCTTGTGAGCATCTTGAGCTAAGTCAACTCCCTCACACTTCTCCCCACTCATCTCCTTGCATTCAATTGCAATTCTTGAGTGAGATTGAGTGATTCAAGTGCATCGATCATTGATTTGCATCTAGAGGCACTTAGGGGATTGATTTACTACGGTGTTTCTTGTTACTCTTGGTGGTTGCCGCCACCTAGACGGCTTGGAGCAGCTTGGAGGAGGTCCGGCACGTGTTGGTGATTGTTCGTGGCCGGCTCCGGTGATTGTTTTGTGAGGGGTTCTTGTGGTTCCCCGGCGGTGCGCCAAATTTCAACTCTAGTGGATTGCTCGTGTCATGGCAACCTCTTGCCATTTTGTAGGTTCTTGTGGCGCCTTTTGAAAGGCTCGGTGTGTGACCGATTAGCTACCGAACCACGTGGTTGAGGGGGACACAACAGGGACTAGCGTGCCGGCAAGCACGTGAACCTCGGGATAAATCATCGTGTTTTCACTTCGTTGATTGTGATTGATTTGTCTCGGTGGATTGATTATCTTGAATATCATCACTTGGAATTATTTCTTGGTTGGCCCAATTTATCGCCCCTCGATGAAACCCCTCTAACTCACACTTGCATTACTTTCATAGTTGTATCTTGCTAGTTTGTTTAGTGTAGCTAAAATAGCTCTTTGCTTTGGTAGCTTGCTAGCTCTAGTTATTTTTCTTCTTACGGTTTGACTTGTGCGGTTGAGTGAAATATATTAGAATTGTCTTTTGGATAGATGGCTTGCAACACCCCATAGGCTAGGTAAAACTTGCTTCTCGCTATTTGTTATATTGATAAACTTGTTTAGCATACTTTGTAGGAATTTTTATTAGGCTATTCACCCCCCTCTAGCCATCAAGACCTTTCACACCTCTAAACTTTAGCCTCTGGATTTAAACAAGGCCTGAGTGTGGAAGTAACCATGTGAGAGTAGTTGCGTTCTATTGTGAGCCTGACTGGGTTTGGACTCGTTCAGTAGGGCTTCTGGAGTGACTCTAGCTTTTGACTCCAGTCGAAGCTTTCCAAATGACCATCCAAGAAATGGCTCCAACAGAGAAGCACCGAGAAGCCAGAGCCAATTTTCTATTGGGCGGGCGAAGGCGTGAAAACATGACTTCTGCTGGTTCCTCCTCACAAATATAACATAAATTATAATAATTCTGTCACTGCAGTCTTTTTGCCAAACATTTTTCAAAATAGTTCCAGCTCTCTAGAGAGGCTGCTCCACAAAAGGAGCCATAACCGGAGTTCTTTTAGAAGGAGTCAGAACCCTACCAAACTAGGCCTTAGTCTTAGTGTGGGTGAATGCTTGTGCTTTCTTGTGTGAAATTTTTGTCTATTTTTTGGTGAGACTCAGTATAGATGCAGGCACTCATATACGTAAGCATATACACCCATATGAACACATGTATGCACAACCTACCTCTATGAGCACATTCAAATAATTGAGTTGGATGGACAAATCTCGAGATCTCAAGATTGATGAAGTCACCGGTCACCACAGGCGCAAGCCCAATCTACCCCCATGAGCACGTTGTAAGGTCCAAATGGCTAGAGGGGGTGAATAGCCTATTTAAAAAATCTACAAGCTTCACTAAACAACCACGTTAGTATAAAAGATGGCTAAGCTAATTCCAGTACTAGCTCAACTATATTATGCAAGCCACCTATACAATTCTAGTGAAGCAAGGCTATGATCTCTAATTCACACCAACAAGACTAAGTCACTAAGCTTACTTACTCCTATGTGATAAAGGCTACACTAAGCAAACTACACTAGAACTAGTACAAGAAAGTAAAGAGCAAGTGACTTGATTCTTATACCAACGATGTAGAGAAGTAATGCACTCGATGAATCAATCACAATGATCAACCACAAGAGAAATCCTCGGCAAAGAGATGACACAAGATTTTTACCGAGGTTCACTTGCTTCCCGGCAAGCTACTCCTCGTTGTGGCGATGCACCCACTTGTCGGTTCGCGAGCTAATCGACTATCAAGAGTTGAGCCCTCGGCGGGCGCCGCACAACCGCACACAAGATGGGGATCCTCCAAGCCACGAGCTCCACTAGAGTATCCAATTTACGAACTCCCGCGGGGAAGGATCAAGAACCCCTTATAACACTTGGTGAAGGCTCCAACAATCTTCAATTGTGAGCTCAATCACCTCCGCTGCTCCAAGCCGTCTACCGTGTCAGAAAACACGGAAGAGTAACAAGAAATCCGTAGCAACTCGAAGATCAAGTGCCTCTAGAATGCAACTCTCAAGTAATGCACTTGAATCTCACTCAATCTCACTCAAGTTGTGCAACTATGCAAAGAGATGAGTGGAGGGGTTGTTCTCTAGCTCAAAGGATATCTCTAGGTCTCAAAATGTGCAAGAGATCCCCTAAAACCCTAGACATCTTCTATTTATAGCGAAGGGGTACGCAGCTAGCCGTTACCGGACGACGCAGTTAAAAACGAGCTGATCGGACGCTCCGGTCAGGGTGACCGGACGCGTCCGGTCACTACAAGACAAGCGTGAACAGTGCGCATCAGAAGTTACCGTTGCCGTGACCGGACGCGCTCTAGCGTTTGACCGGATGCGCTACACCTGGCGTCCGGTCGGAGTCCAGTAAGCTCCCACCGCGACCGGACGCGTCCGATCGCACGTGACCGGATGCGCTCTGGCGTTCGACCGGACGCGCTGCACCTGGCGTCTGGTCGGAGTCCAGTAAGCTCCCACCGCGACCGGACGTGCCGCGCGTCCGGTCGGCTCTACGACCGGCTCTGCCCCTGTGGGTGCCTGACCGGACGCTCCGGTTCCGTGAGGGACCGGACGCGCCGGTTGCAAACCCTAGCACCCGCGCGCCTGACTGCTGCGAGAGCTGACCGGACGCGTCAGGTCAAACCGTGACCGCGTCCGGTGCAGCGTCCGGTCACCACAGTGACCACCGTTCGCCTCCGTTTCTTTTCCGACTTCCGGCGCAGTAGAAAATAGGCGTTTCACTTCCCTAAAAGGCGCCGAATCCCACCTCGCAAGCTCAGCGGGAGGGAGAGAGGAACCCAAACCCCTCTCTGCCGCTTAAACTCCACTGCCTTCGCAAATGTGCTAACACCACCAAGTGTACATCACCAAGTGCATGTGTGTTAGCATTTCACAAACATTTTCAAGACGTTATGTTAGCTTTCTACTAGATCCTAATGCATATGCTCAAGACATTGATCTAGTGGCACTTGATTCCCGAGCTAACCGTGATTGCCCCTCTTGATAGTCGGCTATGTATCCTAAATCCGGTCAATCACTTCTCTACTCATCTTAGACCGGCAAAAAGAAAACCCTATGATTATACCTTTGCCTTGCGCTCTTAGATCCTTCGCCTCCACTTGATCATCATGTCCATGCACCATCTCTTCGTGATCTTGTGGCCATCACTCCTTGCCACGTACACCTTCATCACATGTGTTGCTTATGCCTAACTCAAAACACTTAACACATGGCATTAGCAACTTGGTGTCATTAATTACCAAAACCAAACTTGGGCTTTCACACGTTCAAGGTATTGAGTTGGACAGGTAAATCTCAAGATTGATAAAGTTATCACAGGCGCTTCACTGTCGACGAGCACGGAACCTAACGGAGCTCTTGCTCAGTTCGCAAAATTTCCTTTCTTTCGAGATTAAACGAATTGATGTTGCATCTCTATTCTCTAGTACTAAGCGCTGCAGGATGGTAGACTATATTAGTGCCGGATGAATTGTTTATATTACATATTGTTTTGATCTATTTACCTAACGGGGTGATCAGAGTTTGATTTATGCTCATATGCTTCAATTCAGTCATGCACAAGCTACTCGTTTTTCAGTTCATCTAACAATGATTGCCAGACGTTAAGGTCTTGTTTCATTTATCAACCTAAAACTCATGTAAACAACACAACAAAATGCACCACTAAGCCTTACTCCCTCTGTCTTAAAAAAGAGTCATTCTCGCTTCAAAAAAGTCAATAATTTTTAACTTTCATCAAATATATTTAATAAAATATTAATATTTATGATACATAAGTAGTATCATTAGATAGATCGTTGAATATACTTTCATAATAAACTTATTTAAAGATATAAATATTGCACATATTTTTTACAGACCCAGTGAAAGTTAAGAAAGTTTAAACAACACGAATCTCGTAGCGACTCTTTTTTAAGGGACGGAGTGAGTATATATCTCTACTATAATGCACCAATCAAAATTATACTTGGTCTCCCAAAAAAAACGTCCCCCGCTGAGAGTCTATAACTATTGTGCACCCATAAAAGTGTACACAGAAATTTGTCTCTATTAAAATCAAGGACTAATAAAACACGTAAACCAAATTCAATGGCCACGATTGGATGTGTGATGCCAGGCTTCTCACCCACCTACACCCCCGCGCCCTCCTCCGTTCGAAGCCAACCGCGATTCAACCCAAAGGCAATCATCACCGTATAAAAAAAACGACGTTCCAAGCACCGGCCACCAGGCGATGGAGCGCCTCCACCTCAGATCCAACCCCCACCGATGCGAAGGCACTGGAGCTAGGTTTTCAATAATCGGCGGCGGCGCGTGGGAGCTCCTGCGGGCACGCGACCACACCCGGCGGCGCGCGGGACGGGGAGCGTGGTGTGGGCTCGAAGCGCGGCGGCACGCAGGACGGGGAGCGTGGTGTGGGCTCAGAGCGCGGCGACCTCCATACTCGCCGTCGTAGACGCCATCCCGGCCGCCGCGGCCCACAATCCCTGTTGCACGGCCGTTTGAGACGCCATCCGCGCTGCGCGCTCGTCGGGGTCGCTGTGGCCAGGATCCCCGGCCTGACCGCACGGGCGATCTAGATCCAGGTTTGTTCTCTCTCCCTCCCTCACCTAGATCCGTCCACTTGGGGTGTAGTTACTATTTTGCAACACAGATATGCTTTTTTTTGTTAATAGCAAAACAAGTGCGTTACTGCAATATTGTCAAGATATACTTATTCTATTTCTCAGACTGATTAAACATATATCATCTTTTCTTTCAGACTGATTAAACATCGAATTGAAAAAGATTCCCTGCAATATTGTTGCATACATTTTCGCATGGAGACTGGGAAAAGGTGCAACTGGAGATGAAGGCATCAGGCGTTCCCAATCTAGGTGACCATGAGTGATGTGACATGCTGGTAGTCTTTAAGTCATGATTCCGTTTCTTTTTATTTTTCCAATTTAGCTTGATCGTTTTGCTGATTAAGTTAATGTACTATGTGCATCCATTGATTCAGTGCAGAATGAGATGTGACTTGTGGATGACATCGGTGCAGCATGTAACAATCCATCACTGCGTAAACTATCTTCTGCGAGAGTAGAGTCATTCCACGAGGACAAGGACGTGACCAAGATTGAAGAAAGTTGAGTTGCCTCACTGTTCTCGTATGTCCATCCACTGGTTATGTTTCTAGGTACTGACAGAATCTGTTTTAAAATCGTAGCCTTCCTTCTAGAGGTCGGGTTATAATCCAATCTGCGCTTGTGTGTGAGGAGCGCGATGGCAGTGATTCAAGGGGCTGTGTCACATGTGTTTTTGTTCTTTTTATTCATTATTACTATGCTGACAGTGCCGAACCATGCCACAATAAATACATCACTGAATATCTGGATCGATTCCTCTTTGTGAATATCATTGAATAAATTCTTTTTATTCAGTACTATGCTAGGCAGTTGTCGTTATCTTCCAAACAATAAGGAAATGTACGTGGATTATATATCTTTTCTTTTAACTTTTAGAAAAGTCTGAAAGTCAAGCTCATCACATTTATAATCTTTTTCTTTATGTGTGCTCCTAGGCCTAGCCGGTTTACATTAGAAGCTATGTTCTGTCAGTTTTTCCTCATGTTAGTTTTGCAAGTTGATAGCTGGCTAAAAACAGAGGAAAGACATGGCAACTCAAAGAGCAGAGCGCACTGTGTTAGGCGGAATAACAAACAACAGCACAGGTATGAACGCTTCCTCAACAGTCTTGGCATTGCTCTCAATATATTTTTGTAATTCTCAGTTTTGTATTTCTGAACATAAATAAACATTTGCAGCACCTAGATGAGGCAACATGGATTGGCTATGTCCAGACAAGATAACTGACCTATGATAATTTTTGTGTTCCGAACAACATATCAGGCCACACTCTATTGGATGCAAGTGCATCAACTCCAGGTGCCATCATGCTATTTTTTTTCATTTGCAATTTGCAATGTCAATGTTTTTCACCCATTGGTGACCAGTTGGCAGCTCAAATAGGCAAAAGGCCCTCGCACAAAGAGAGAGGTACAACAATATGGATGAAAACAGCAAGTCAAATTTGTTGCAAAGAAAGAGGAACTACAGTAGAAATATGAGATAACAGTCAGTCGGTCATCTTGATGATTAGATAATCTCCTTTTGGTCAGAACTGTTGGTTGTCATCAGAAACCAATCAAATCAGCACCATATATTTTTCTTATATAAAAGGTAAAAGAAATATTTTCACCATCTTTGCTGCAAAGTTGTGGCTTAGCCTAATCTCGGCTACACAGGCCTTTCAGTTATAATGTGCTTCTGCCAATTTCTTAAAAATTTGGAATCTCATAGCCAGAGACGACCGCCCACGCGAGATCCCCGCGACACCACCAGCTCCTCGACAGCGGGCAGCCGAGCCAAGCGACCTCAACCAGAGACGGGAAGACACTGCCGAGCCGAGCAATCTCAGCCAGAGATGGGATGAAGACAGCGTCACCACCAACAGCGAGCAGCGGATGCCGAGGCGTTCAAGGTATCTTCCATCTCTTCTCTCCCTTCCTTCCTCTCTTCTCTTTTGTGAGGAAGAAACATCCGAATTGCTCAATAAGAATCAACGTCATGGATCAATATTGAACAAATGGTGATCCACTGGCCACTGCCATTCCATGCCCACCAGATGTTGTTTGTATGCCAACATGGTGAAGCCATCCGCAGATGCGTGCATGGTTCTGCCAAACGTGGTGATTTTTCTATCCACTTTATAGGATGCATGCATGGAATCCGACCCCGTTGATTCTTTTAATTTTTTTGTCTTCCTTCAATGGGTGATAGATTGATCATGCTCTATTTTATTAATTGCTGCAAGTGAAAAAGGAGCTGCTGGTGCTAATTGCCCTGCCCTTCCTCCTGTTGTCTGCAGTCAAGGAAACAGGATCAGGAAGTACTTTGCAAGATAGGAGAGTGGCCAGAGGACGGGAGACTGTAAGAGATTGTGATCTGGCTTAGGTAATTAACAGAATGTTTCCCCTTCCTTTCTCTCCATGTTCAGGACAGTTTCAGGTTGGGTAATTAGGTGCTAAATCTCGTCAGGTGTTTGGCTCTAGAGTTCGTCAGTTCTGAATTTGAGCATGTTCAGGGCTGTTTCAGATTTGTGTTTGTTTAAGGGGTTTTTAGGCCGAATTTCAATTGGTGATGATCTAATTAGTCTTGTGTAATTTCACTACACTTCCATACATTGCTTAAACGCTAAATTTAGTTGAATATTTTGGGAGATTTTGAATTCTGAATTCATGCTGTTTTTAAACAATAAGGAATTAGTATGCAGTGTACATCAAGTAGGTTTTCAGAGGCTATAAAGGCAGAAGATGGAAACAGGGTCAGGAAGCACTGAAAAATGCTCAGATTTTTTTATGAGTTTCTGTAAAAATGGTTATTAGGATTACTGTTTCAAACTTAATCTGGCTGAACTATGTTTGTAGGTTTTTTTTGGTAGGATTCTACAATGCATTGGGTGGCAGTTGCTTTTCTACAATGCATTGGAGATTTGAGCAATTTCAAGTCCTTCAAATCCATGCATTCACCAATATTATATATCAAGACGTTGTATATTCACCTCTCTAAAGTTGGATAAATGTTTCTTAGTCTTACTGCACTAAGGCTCCATTTTTTCTGTAATTTGTCTCATGCCACATCTCCTGTACAGTATATGGCAATAGGTGCTAGCCTGCCACCCACAATTGTAAAGTATTTATCAAAGTTTAGCCAGATTTGACATATATGAAAATTTTATATATTGAGTGTTACTGTCAAAACTCTCTTCAAACAATTCAAAGTGTTGAAAGTTGAAGCGTGGTTAAAACCACAAAGTTCTTAGGTACACATAGATTAATTGCATGGTTTGGGATCCATATTTCATTGCCTCGCTAACTTCTAACCATAATGGCTATTGATTTATGATGTTATAGTCTGTTTTACCTTATTTTCTTGTTGTGGTAGCTTGTCTGGGCATTAGTGTATATATGGCTAATTACTCCATAATGTTGGTGAGTCTTGTCTTAACCTTTTAAGAGTTATGAACTGCAATGAAAGTTTCTACACTGGATACCAGTCAAACTTCAGGGCATCAATGCTGCTTAAGGTTGAACTTAAAAGTTTGATACATAATCTACCATCTGTTCTATCCAACACCTGCTTGATCAAGTATGCCATGTAATCTGTCTGTTTATGTTACTTTCAAATTCTCATTCTTTTTTTTGTGTTAATTTCTTTTCCTGGCAGATTGATGGAGGCCATTAAAATGCTGTCAAATTGGTCTCCCATGGATTAAAGGAGGCCAAGCTGAAACCTGAGGTATATAGTTATCTCATTGGCTGAACTGCCTTGGTTAAAGAGCAAAAAGGATTCTCAAAGGCTTGTGAAAATTAAATTCATCAGTTTATTTCAAAAAAAAATATCAGTGACGGATGGCCCAATTTCTAAACTAGATGCTGAGAACACAGTATTGAAAAGTGGCTTGGAAGCTGAGCACCAACTTTGGGAATGAAGTTTCGCGGCAGAGAACCTAATACATGGCTCTATGATGTTGTATCGCCCATTTGTGCTTCTCAAGGAGAAGCTGCTGTTGTCCGTTGCTTGCTTGAAGGAGTAGAGTCAACAAGTGTTTTGAAGGAGTCGCGTCAATAAGTGCCGGAAGAAGGAAGTAGTCTATGTCATGGTTACTGTGAGGCTATGTCAAAGGCGCTGCCATCGGAAGGCGCTGCACGTAAATCTTCCAGTGAGAGTGCTCCTCGGTCGTGAAATCGTTCTTTCGTAAATCACGTTGTAGTTCTCTTTGTATGGGTGATTGCCGGGTTGCTACTTGCTACCTGTTCGATCAATGCATAAGTGTGTGTTTTCCAGATTATATACATTTGCGTGAAATTGAACTATGGAAAAAATATCATCACTTGGTTGTTTTCATGTATATCCCTGAGGTGAAACCGTGGCGTTAGCACGGGCACTATACTAGTGAATTTTAGGAAGACAGATAAAACGTGGCGGTCTCGAGCGATGGCTTAGTAGTTGTATTTTCCGAGGCCCAATATCTGCCACCTCGGCCTGGCCCAATTGTAGCCGACTCGTTGGCCAACGTGAGACGAAAATCGTCAGGGGACTCGGACTTGGCCGCCAAGTTGCCGACCCTGACGAAACCGTGACCGGCAAGGAACCGCCCGCGCACCGCCGCTCCCGGGCATATAAATCTCACAGGCAGCCCCTGATCCAGCCTCACACAAATCCCCACACAGCAACCAAGGCAAACCAGCACGATGCGTCGCGAGGGCCGGCAGCACGGGTGGGTGTTCACCGTCGACCCCAGCCTGGTCGACGCGGAGGGCAAGCAGTGCCGTTCCCGCGCGGTGCAGGTCGAGGGCGCGGCGGCGGCCAACGGCGGGTTCGTCAGGGCGCCGCGGAAGCCCACCAACCACTCCAAGCCCGCCGTCGGCCGCGCCTACAAGGCCCTGATCGGCAAGGGGGAGGCTGGGTCGGGCAGGGGCAGGCACAAGTTCAAGCACGACGAGGCCAAGATGTACTACCTCTACCTCGAGAGCGCCGACGACGCCTACGCGGATGCGATGCTGGAGTTCGACTAGTAGTCCTACCGGCATGGGTGTGTGATTGCGGTGCTGGAGTTCGACTTCGACAGGCCTCATTGCCAGGAAGTATACCCCTGTTCGGCTGAGCTTATCAGCACGGCTTATCAGCCGTGGAACAGTGTTTTTCTCACGGTAAAACAGCCACAGCCGGCTTATAAGCCAAAAAATAGAGATCGATGTAGGCTGCTGTGTCAATCCAAATGTGTTTTGTGATGAGTCGTTGTCGCGTCAGCAGTGAATAAACGGACTTTGTTGTCACGAGAATTTTGGGATCCGGAATGTATCTCGAATCGGAAATCAATCTTCCCTAAAGTTCAAATCTGTATAGTTGAAATTTTAGCCGTGTGAGTTTCTGTTTCTCGGTCCTCGTTATTTTCAAATGTAATGCGTTCATGCAGTTAAGACAAGTGCTATACTGTTATTTTCTGTCACAAAGCGTATTGTCAAACAATCTGGTATTTTTAGAATCCTCGATTTCAAGACCACGTATCCTCGGACTCGGACGTCAACAAAAAAAAATACAACACCACGGATAATCAACTAAGATGTAAAGTCTCTGCCTAAAGTCCCGTCCTGAGTTAAGGCTGTGTTTAGTTCCTCCAAAAAAGCACTATGTAAAAAAAGATTCCCCGTCACATCAAATTTGCGATACATGCATGGAGTACTAAATGTAGATAAAATCAAAAACGAATTGTACAGCTTGGTTGTACTTTGCGAGATGAACGTTTTGAACCTAATTAGTCAACGGTTGGACACTATTTGCCAAATAAAACCAAAACATGCTACAGTACTTTTTTTCCCCTTTTCAGGGGAACTAAACACAGCCTAAGAGTCCAAATCTGAATGTGTGTCTGAGTTTCCGGTCTGAATCTGAATGTGTCTGACTTTGAATCTGAATCTGAATGTGTCTTGAGTTTGAATCTGAATCTAAATGTTTTATTATGCCAAGCTCTGTTGCTTTACCATGGGTTGGTTTGGGGACGACAGATGTCCTCGAATAAGCTCTACCGCAGCCAAACAGATGCATGTGACAAAGCATCACAAACAGAGACGAGCAACATATGCATTAGAGAATTCAGTGGCGGATCTAGAAATTCATAGAAGAGGAGGCTCAACTCATCTTTAACCTCTAAAGCCCCTCCTCCATCTATTTCATGCCTTCAAAATTTATGAGGGGCTCAAGGAGAGGCTCCATTGTCGTGGCAGCGGTAGGGGGGGCTTGAGCCCCGCCCGCCCCACCGCTGGATCCGCCCCTGCTAGAGATCGAGAGGAGGAAGGCGAAGGACGCGAAGAAGCACGAATGAAGATTGACGGTGTCAGCAATGGACGACTCAAGTAAGGCTCCGTTCGGTTCTTCCGGAACGGGCCGTTCCTTGCCTGAACGGTTCCGACGTTATATAACTTTGTGAAGAAACCGATCGGACAGGAATGATTTCCTGGTAACCGAACGAGGCCTAAGGCAGGATGGAATCATCCCGTTTCCGTTTGGTTGCAAGGAACAGACTAGTGAATATTCACTTGGAGAGATGCCCTATTCTCCAACAGAAATGCTTCTGTAGAGCGTCTGGCTGTCCGGACGATGGCTTTCCAGGCCTGTGCAATGAACCAGGCCAACAAGCCCGTGCTTCTCTATTAAAAAACAACTGTTGGACGCTGATTCCTCAATCCTCCTCGCTCGCCTGTCGCGGCATTCTTCATCGCCACACCACGCCATCGACCACCTTGGTAGATTCCACCGCGTTGCCCGCCGCTCACCACGACGTTCTCCTGTGCGGGGGCGCCTCGACGCGGGCACGACACCAGCCCGCCGTGACCTTCTCCAGCAGCGGGGGCGCCTCACAGCAGGAGGTGGCACCCGCTTGACTGTTGCTGCTGCCTCCACTGCGGGGGCCGCTCGCCGGGGGCGCCACCACTCGCCATCGAGCCCTCGCCGCTGCGGATTCCTACGTGGTCCACGATGACCGCTACACTCAAGCACCGCTCGCTGGCTACCATAGTTCCCTACAAGGTAGGCCGTGGGCGCCAGCGATATCGTGTTTCATGTGTTTCAGATGTATATGTGTTCAAGTGTTTCATCTGGATGTTGCGTATGTTGCAATGACTATATACACATGTTGCAAACGTATGTTTCATGTTGCAAACATATGTTTTAGGTGTTTCAAACGTATGTTTCAAGTGTTTCATTTGGATGTTGCAGAAGTATATTTGGATGTTACATAACATACATGTTGCAAGCATGTTGTTTCAAGTGTTTCATACGCAAGTATTTCGTTTAGATGTTGCATATGTTTTTGCAGTGAATTTCAAGTGTTTTTAGGTGTTTCAAACGTATGTTGCAAGTTTTTCAGCAGTTTCAAACGTACGTTGCAAGTGTTTTCATCTAGATGTTGCAAAAGTAGATCGGGATGTTACACATGTTGCAATAAGGCCCACCTGCTGCAGACACCTATCGCTGTTGTTGGGGCGCCACCATGGGTCATCGTGCGGGGTCTGGGGCCGGCTGACGCCTCACAAGCGAGGCATGTGACTAGGACCCACGTGGGTTTCCCACGTGCAGGCACAACAGTCATCAGGCGAAACACAACATGGTATCCACGTGGTGGGACGCGCAAAAACAAGCAAGTGCGGGCTCTTACATGCGCGGCAGTGTCCAGACGCTAGCGCCCCGAACGGACCGAGCGCTAGCAAGTCCCATCCTCCAAACCCCAAACCAAACAACACTGAATGTAGGACCCTACAAATCTTAGAGCATGTTTGGAAATCTTGAAAGGGAAGACAACGACCTAGGGAAGGCAAGCAGCAACGAGGAATCCAAACACGCCTTTATCGAGTATTGCCTTCTAAGGGATGACCTTGTCCCTCCTGTACCCAAACCTGTAACATCCCAGGTTTTCGAGTAACCAAAAATACGAGCTTTTTAAAAATTTTCCTGTAATTGTGTGAAGCATGTAGTTCTAGGTCCAACCCGAGCCTAACTCATCGACGAATCATTGCATGCATTTAGATTTGTTTGTAGAAGTGTGCCGAAGTTCTTTAGTGGTTTAGGATTTTGTGACGGAATGTACAAATTCGTAGCAAGATCCTCTCGCATCCTTTCTAAATTCATCTCCAAGCTCATGAACCCCTTCTCAATTTTCCTTGGATTTTAACTTGACTTCTTTCGGAGTTCATTTTAAATTCCCTTGATCAACCCCTTGAAATTCCATCCCGAATCTCGTCTTCTAATCCGTCTTAGTTCTCTGTTAAATTTCATCTTAATCCCTTTTAGGAATTCCCTTTCTCAAATCCCCTTTGAAACTCATATCAAATTCCTTGTTTCATAATTTGTAAATGGGAAACCGTTCTTCTGTATCTCATATCCAGCAAGCTGCACGATCTAGCTTGTGCATGCTCTTGTGCCAAGTGTATACGTGTATATATGTACACAAATGCCCAGCCACAAGCATCGAAGGCCAGCTTGTGCCTATCTCTTGGCCGCACGGCTAGCCAGCAGGTTGCACGAGCTGCCTACATGCATGCTCCTGTGCCATATATATACGCATCCCGATAGTTCTCCAAATTGGACCAGGCACGTCAGAAGCAAGTCGAAGCCCAACTCCCACCGGCCCAGTCCGAGCACGAGCACCAGCCAGCACAGCCCAGTAACCGCGCCCCCAGCCCGAACCCTCGGAGCCGGTGCTCCCTGCTACCGCCGCCGCCGCACTCTCGTGCCCTGCACGCCTGCACGCGCGGACCGGAAGCACTGCCTGCTCGGACCCACTAGTCAGCTGCCAAGGGGAAAGGAAGCCACGAACGCCGTTTGCCTTTCATCGCTCGACCGTGAGCCGTCTCCGTCTCCTTCTTTGTCCGTACCGCTCTCCTCGCCTTTTCTTTCCGTCCAAGCAGGGGAGCGGCGCCGTTGTCCGACGGAGCGTCGCGCCCACACCTTCGCAGGCCCGCAGCCACACACCGCACCGCGATTTGTGAAGCGCCCGAGCCCTACCTACCCTTGACCGCGCGGACGCGCCCCGCGCTTGTCCCGACTCGCCATTCTCGAAGGTTCCCGAGCCCCAGCACCCAGATGGCCGCCACGTCGCGCCGGCCATCCCATCAGACGGCACGGACGACGGAGCCATCGCCAGGAACCCTAGAAGCCGGCCTATAAGAGCCCTGGCCGAGCCCTCGCCCTCGCCTTCTCCCTGCCAGCCGCCGCCATCCTGCCTCCACCTGTCTCATTGCTCCCTCTCCGCGACGCGCCAGAGCGCGGCCCTGGCACTCGCTGACTGTAGCCGGATGTGCCGCGTGACTCCGTCGTAGCCATCGCTGGAATCCTCGTCCTCGTCAAGCCGCCCGGCCGCGGCCGCGTCGACCTCACCGAGCATCTCGACGGACCCCGCGTTCGTCGAGCCACCTCGCCATCAAGCTGCGACGCGTTCGCGACCCCGGCGTCAACACCGCACCAAGCCGTCCTACAGCCGTGAACGCGACAGCCGAGCCGTGCCGCGACACCACGTCAGTGCCTAGGGCCTGGACCGCCCCGACTGCGACATCTCCTCGACGCTGCTCCGTGTTCGCCGCACGCCTGCGGAACGTCATGCACCGCGACGCCGTGAACACGGGCCGCGGCAAGGAACACGTCAACGCCACCGGCCTGCACCGAACGCGGCTGCCTGCATCAGCCCTTCCTGCACCGCGATCTGCCACCCCAAGCCCTCCGGTGAGCCGTCCAACCCAAAGCTTTCCCCCTTTTATCGCCGAGTGCACCTTGTCCACGCCTGTGTACCGGCCGTCGAGCCGCTGCCCCGGTCGCTGCGGTTGCGGACGCACGTTTCTGCGCGCGCTCGCCCCGGCACCGGCACACGCACGCTACCGCACAGGCACGCCTCGCGGACATGCCGCGCCCAGCTTTTGGAGCCTTCGGCCGAGCATCACTGTACACACGCACATGCACGAGAAGCCGTGCGGCCATGCGTCTGCACGGCGCCGCACGAGCCCTGGTGCACCACAGCACCACCACACCGATCGACGCAGGCCGAATCGGCACTCCCTTCGGCCCTGCGCACGGTACGCACACGCACCGACGACGAGCACGCGTCGTCTCCACGCCGACGCTCTAGAAGCCCTCACCACCGGCTCGCACGGCCCGGCAGCGTCGCAACTCGCGTTCGCTCGACGTGGCCTTGACGCCGTCGCTGCTCACCAAAGCCTCGGCACACGCGCACGAGCACCTGGACAAGCACAAACCTCGGCCACCTGCGTACGGACCCAAGGTCTTGCCACAGCAGCCTTCCCATCAGCCCTGCTGCCTGAGCCTCGGCCACGCAACTTGGCCCCTCCATGGTCAACGCTGAAGCCACAGTAGGAAAGGCTCCCTTCTTCACAGGGCACGTCGCGCCGCCGGGTCGGCCTTTCATCGAGCAGCTGACAGGTATGGTGCCCTGCTCTGTCGTTCCCTTCCTGGACCGCAGAACCCAGCCATCCAGCCCGCTAGCACCTGCAGCCCAGCTGACCTTGGCCCAGCTCGGTCTCCCTCTCCTCCCTTGCTGTTGGGCCAGCGTCAAGCGGATGGCCGCCTGAAGCCCAGCCAAGCCGGGCTGAACACAGGGAAAGCAGGCCCAGCCCCCTTTCATCTTTTTTATCTGTTATCAGAACAACCTTGTCATCTTCTAAGATTCACCATAAATTCATCCTAGCTCCAAAAATTATGAAACCAGCTTCATAATTTTTATAAAATCCTGCCCTACCTCCCAGTCCAGTTTTTGAGTCTAGTTGAGTTAGGTTTTGTAGCGGTCTTGTTGCCTCTTGAATCTATTTCTTCAATTCTCGTTGACTGCTATGGCGAGTGGATCAAAGGAAGGCGAATCCTGTGTCTTTTCCCCCTCTTTTGGCTCTTTTCGTGCTCGAGTCCCTTGTATGCTTGTACCTATTTTAGACCTTAGCGCTTTCTAAGTTCTCGCGGTGACAACTGCACCGCTAAGACCTTAGGAGTGTCTTGGTGCCATCTAGTGCACGTGAGTCGAGGTACCCTACGAGTGGATTTAGGCGTTTGTGTTCTCCTGTGTGTCGCTCCTTTCAAGATGCCCATCTTCTGCCATGACGTGAGTATTGGAAGGAGTAGACCACTGTTCCTCTATTTCTTCTCTTGTTCCACTCTCTTTTCAGTCCTCGTCAATTACAATGGCGTATGGATTGAGAGAGACCGGGACTGTTTCCCTCCTTGCCCGCTCTGTTCGATCCCGTCCTTAGCCATGACGATTGGATCAGAGATCGGACTACCACTTGTAGTTAGCGAAGCTAACATCTATGTTGTGTTCTCGGAACCATATGGGGTCGACTTGATCGGCTATTAGAGTGCAGTCTCTACCGAGGATGTGACGTGGACGTGCCTAGCCGACTTTCTCCTTTGCCCCTTTTTAAGCCCGAGGAAAACGGACTCGCTTCGTGAGGGCTAGCCTTGTCTTTCCTGTGGTGTTTGCTTAAGCTAAGCTAGAGTCTAGGCCATTTTATCTAAAGCCGTACAGGTCGACACGATCGGCCCGGGAAGTACGAGCTAGGATGTGACTCAAACTTTTGCATAACGAACAACCACTCCTGCTTCTTTAGGCTCAGGGATCAGAAATCCTCTGCTAGGGCTAAGTCCTTTTTCCTTCGGTGTTCCTTTGGTGTTTATCATAACTTCTCGTGCCTTGTTGCTACTTTTAGTGGTCTTTCTTGGTTTAGTGATTGATTGTTCCCTTGCCTTATTTGCTGTACGAGCGAGGTAACTGCATCGGGGATAACGTTGACCGGGTCGGGACCGTTGGAGGAAGGACATGCAGATGGAGGTAGGACCATGGAGGAGTACGACTACAAGTGCATCGAGGATCTCGGATATGACATTTAACAGGTGTTCCACGTCCCACCCAACCTCGTAGAACCTATTAGACATGCTACATACAGATGCTAGTGCTTTACTTTCTTGCAATTGAACTGTGATAGGTTGCATGGTAGATTGCTTGTAAGCCATTACCTTGTCGCAACCTATTCCCCTGCACACCCGCTGTTAGGCTAGACGCTTGCATACTACTTATTGCTTTACTTTCACTACGCATTATATTTGTGGTGTGATGCTTGGTGAAGGGATAACGTGAGAGGGTAAGGCACATGGTGCCGATAACTTGGTAAAACTAGATAATGAACTTGGGGAGATCTTGGCGTGCGTTTTGGGTGTGTGGTGAGAGTTGAGTCGATCGGACAGGATTCTACGACGAGTCTTTGGGGCAAGTCATGCCGGAGGGGTGCGACCTGGGCATCCCTCAAGAGAGGTACCTGTGGCGGGTGCATGTGTGAGCAGACGGGGTGTTGGTTATCCCTGGTGGAGGTGTCGTCGAGGCACGGGGTGTTGGTTATCCCCTTGAGAAGATATCCTGTCCGGTCCCCCTAAGGACTGGTATGTCTTGAGAACTAGAACTATGGGACCCTTCGTGCACACCACTCGCTTCCGATGGGCGGGAGACGATTACCCGACTGACTAGAGCGGTGCCACTACTACTAGGTTGGAAGGTGATAGTGTAGGGAGGTACGGGCATGGGGGCCCACACCCTCCTAAGACAGCGTAGTGACCTTGGGGGCCCGGTACTACGTCTCACAGTCTCAGCGTTTCGGTGGACTCCGGGGTGGCCCAGGGCTGAGTGGTAGAGTGGTACCGTACCGGTTGGGAGGCAGTCGGCATCAGCCTAGGCGGGGCACCGCCGATGATGGTGATCTTGTGGGTTACCAGGTGTACACACTCTGCAGAGTTGATCGATTTATACGTATAGCCGCGTCCGCGGATATGGACATTCCTATGACCTACGCTTCACTTGACTAGAGAGAGGAGTCCTTTCTACCTTTCCCCTGGTTTTGGTGTTGGATCCGGCTTTGGCCGTTGAGGCAAGGTACGAGCGGGAGTCGTCCTTGCCGCCTAGAGAGTGTGAGAGTGTGGTGAGATGTGTGTGATGGGATGGGAGAACGTGTGGTTGAGATGGAATAAAACTTGATGATCTATTATTATAAAATCTTGATGAACTTGCATAGGAAACCTACAGCCATATTTAGGCCTTTTCTTCTACCCTTGCATTCCACTTACCACAAAAGCATACGCAAAAAGCATAGGGTGGGAGACAGTGGCCAGTACAAATCGTACTGATAGATTTTAGACAGGTTTGGACGAAATCTACGACAACCACGAGGACTTGGATTAGGTGGTCTCATTCCTACGCTCGAGTTTGGTTCGGAAGATGAAGTCCACGCCGCTGACATTCTACGCCAACTCTGATGTTTGCCCATGAAGGAGGAGCCTTCACCTGCTGATGTGCTACAATGACTCTGATGAAGATGTGTGTGTTTCCGCTAGATCAATCGATGTAATAGGTGTGTTAACCGGTGTTGTAAAGCCTTGTAACTTGTAAATCTACGATGTATGACTATGATATTAGCTGATAATTGATAATGTGATGGATTACTCTCGTGATCTATTACATTATAAATCGTATCTGTGGATTTTCCCTTCAAGGAAAATCGAGATCGTTTCAAAACCAAACACTGAAAGTGGTATTGTCCCATCCCTGAACCAAAAGCACTGAATTTGAAATAGCATCCTTGAAGCATGTTGGCAAGCATGTTTTGAATATTCAGTTCGTCCCTTTTGAATCTTCCGCTAATAAGACTGCAAAAGTTAAAACAAGACTCACAATCACAAGGCCCGTCGCAACAATAGCTACAATAAGGTGACCATACGGAATGCAGCATGATCCCTCTCATCTAGCCACAAGGGGCTTGGATCATACAATGATCGATGTTATGGCATGTTCATGTAGGGAGGCTGCAGTTCAGGAGCTGATGCCAAGAGGCATCGAGGCCAAACCCCGAAGGCACAACAAGGCTTCATCACCCAACACGGCAGGCTATTCGGGTATATTCATTGGAGGTTCCAGGTTCTCCACAAGAATCCGCAGGTCTAAATCCTTATCCTCGAACTTCTTCAAAAAAGGATGATTCTGCAAGAACAGAAATGACAATTCAGCACATCTTACTCAATATTTATAACTGACGCGACAGTCAGATTCATTAGAAAGCTAAATTAGTCATGCAATGCTAACCAAGAGTTCTGAAGCAGACATCCGCTGAGCCGGATCTTTTTGTATGCTGCAAAACAATTATAACAAAAAAAAATTTGTAAAAATTCAGCACAATACACGCTCACAATGTGAAATAGCAATGATAACTCGGTAAAAAGCATTTCCTTATACAACTCTTTTCATGAAAATAAGATGTCAGTAAACGGGAATAAAAAAATACATTAGTGATTAGTGCACTGCACAGGAGAAAATTGTCTAGGGTAGGTACAAGCACAACCGCACAGCCCAGGTTTATTGATCTTGAAAACACTGTCAACATAAGGTCATGGCCATCAATGGCATGTACTTTATGATGTCCACTATTAGCAGTAATTATCTGATAACTTATTTGCTGACTAATGAGACATTATGTTCCATTAACTACTGAAGCTCAATCGCTTACAATTACTGTTCATCCAACAGGTAAAGAATGTTTCAGCAGACAACGTCCTCTAGGGTCTAGCTATAAGGATCAATTGAATCATCAGAAAGACAGCATTTCCATTAATAAGCAAGTGACATAATAGCTTCAAATACTTCTGTTAACAATTAGCACAAAGGCATTAATAATTATTTTTTATGTGTACTTTCTGAGAAGAAATTTTAGCATACCAAGAGGAGATAAATGAGCAGAATTCTGGAGAGAACTGATCTGCAGGTGCAGAAGGTGGTGGCTGATCGACAATAGCCTCCAGTAGTTCATAAAAGCTTAACCAACCTTCACCTTCTGAAGGTATATAAGGGAACCGGCCAATGGCACACTCAAGTATAACTAAACCCAAACTCCATATGTCGCTTTTGTAGTCATATGAGCTACCACTAATCCGCTCAGGCTGAAGAAGGAAGAAAAGAACTGTCACCACATATTAACACATTCACTGATGAACATAAACTAGCAATCACATGGCATGGAACGTGATCAATTCAACATACCGCCATATAGTTGTAGGTTCCAACAAATGTATCTCGCTGACCTATTGAGCTTGCTAGGACAGCACTCACACCGAAGTCAGTAATCTTAACTTCACCTTTACGGTTGACCAACAAGTTAGATGGTTTTATGTCCCTGTGAATCACATGCCTTTCATGATGAAGATACAATAAACCCTCCAAGACCTGAATTAACATAATACTATTCAGTGTTATGTGAGAATGTAGTTTCAAGATTCAAAAGAAGTAACACAAATCAAGGAGAAGCCAAAGCAAAAAACAAAGGCCAACCTTATACATACCTGCTTACAAAGTACTGCAAGATATGGCTCCAGAACAGTCTTCACTTGCTTAACAATGTCTGCAAGTGATCCACGGTCCATGTACTCAAGAACAAGATATATTACACCATTGTGGTAAAAAGATTGATGACACATAACTATATGAGGGCTCTGTGTTGCTTGGTTTATTTTGAGCTCCTGTACTATTTGTTTACGAACTGACTCCTGAATGTTCATTTGAATACCCTGCAGAGGAAATTGTAACACTGGTTAGTCCATCAAGTCACAGACCATATGGATGAAATGACACAGCAATCTGCTCAGCAGAGAATTCCAGAAATTTTTACTTAGTCAAATACATTTGCTGATGTACTGTCATTCATTTTTTCTCGAAAACGCAGGAGAGCTGCGCTTCATTATATTAAGAAGAAATGTACTGTCATTCATTAGCATCAATGGTTAGCTTATCCACAGTTTTTTTGCATGTAAATATATATTGGTACTAGATGCTATGGCTATCTTATTCATTGAGGATTTCCAACCTCAGTTTACGTTTTTGCTAGAGTGCATGTTGCCATGTTGTAAAATTTAAATGAAATCTTCCATATGATAAGATGCAGAAAATTCTGATTGTCAGAAAAATGCATACCATGTAAGATTAATTTTGAAGATACCATGCAGATCTCTATGTGCCATGCCATAGAGAGCTTCATTACTTTTTGCTCGATTCCAAATGATTGACATGTCTCTGTTTGTATGAGCCAACACCTAACAACCCCTAACATCCTGATAATTATCCTAACAAATCAAACTAGCTGGCTATTCTGAGGGAGGGCTGATCTGCCCATAACGTCGTCTAAAGTAACAAGGGTTTATTTGTCATGCCAAGTGTCATGGACCTTGGGTCCATGGGGATAACTGTCATCTCCGGCGAGGTTATACCCCTCTGCCGCAGGCTTGGTTCTAGGGTAGCAGCCCTAGGCGCTTGAGAGTCATTGGGGGAAGAGAGAGATATTAGATTACTGATGTATTGCCCTTTCCAAATGACAGACGTGCCTCTCTTTATATAGAGAGGGGACTAACCCTAGACCTAACTTGGTGGCTAAGCACCCTTGACCTAACTTGACGGCTAAGCTACTAACGCTTGGGCCTATTGGGCCGGCGGCAGCCTGTTGGCTGCCCATGACATCTCCCCCGCCCTTGGAGACCCAGCTCGCCCTCGAGCTGGATAGCTGCCACGGACCTATTTGACGCAACATAGGGTTAAGCCTTTTACATCTCGGCTTACCTTTGTTATTGAAGATTAAAGTTGGAAATAAATTTGAAACTAAAATATAAATTTGGACGACGGCTACGTCCTCGTGTCCTCCTGGATCCCAAGGAAAGAGCGCCTCTGCTGGCTTCATGTGGGCTGAAGGGTGGAGTTTGAAGCAGCCCGCGCTTACGCTGGATTTGTCTAGCACCACGGCAGGAACAAGGATGAATGAGATGCCCATAGCCTTTGATGCCTGATGCTGGACGGTGCTGCGAGTTCGCTGCACGGGAAGTGCCCATACTTGGACCTCCCCTTCGATTGGAGCCGCATGATGTATGGAAGGGGCCGAGGGGATGAACAGGCATGACAGCGAGGAGCTGAGGAGCATGCGTATCTTCCGCACCATGCGACGGACAAGCAATCCTCGTACTGCTGCCTGGAGGCGCACCGTTGCTTGCTCCTTCAATGCTTTTGTGGCACGAAGAGCCCGCGCTCGGCGGCGTTCCAGGAGTCCGCGTGTGGCTGCCTGGAGGCGTACAGCCGCCCGGCGTTCACGGTCCCTCTTGTCCATCGCCTCGAGACACGCCCGGATGCGATCAAGTTGTGCGGACATCTTATCAAGGCGGCGCATGGAGTTGTCGAGCAGGTCGGGGCCCGGGGGCGGTTTGAACCGCCGCTGCAGGAGCTCGGTGAAGTGACGCCACGCTGGGGTGCCCTCCTCCTGGATCTGGAGGAACCACGTACGAGCGCCATCGTCCAGATGACAGGAAGCCATCCACACCTTTTCTTCCGCCATGATGCGCTCCCGACGGAAGTACGATTCGCAGCAGTTGATGAAGTTGTGGGGGTCGGATTTACCGTCGTAACGCGGAAAATCCCGCTTCTGGAATCGCGACGGACGATCGTTGTGGTGTTCCCCAGAAGTGATCCGGCTGTTGTTGGAGAGGGCGGTGGGGGATGGTGGCGCGGTGGGGAATGGTGATGCGGAGGCGGCGGTGGAGGGATGCGTGGCACGACTGTGGCTGGTGTTGGCGCAGGAAGGGGGGGCCATCAGGTTGGTGGACATGGCGGCGGCTGGTGAGGGAGGGCGGACGGGCGATGATGACCAGGAGGCGGATATGGTGATCGTACCTGGATCTCTGATACCAGATGTCATGGACCTTGGGTCCATGGGGATAACTGTCATCTCCGGCGAGGTTATACCCCTCTGCCGCAGGCTTGGTTCTAGGGTAGCAGCCCTAGGCGCTTGAGAGTCATTGGGGGAAGAGAGAGATATTAGATTACTGATGTATTGCCCTTTCCAAATGACAGACGTGCCTCTCTTTATATAGAGAGGGGACTAACCCTAGACCTAACTTGGTGGCTAAGCACCCTTGACCTAACTTGACGGCTAAGCTACTAACGCTTGGGCCTATTGGGCCGGCGGCAGCCTGTTGGCTGCCCATGACACCAAGAAACACAACTAATAGAAAAATAGGAGAAAAATATGTGACTAGGGTATTCCAAATTATGCAAGGTACATATTCTATATCTACGCAGTGTGTCAGCTGTGTGGCCCACCAGGAAAAAAAATGTAGTTTACAGGAAATTACCTTTAAGGCATACAATGTCCCCACCCATTTGTGCCTCACTAGCTGGACAACACCACCACTTCCTTTGCCAATGACTTGAATCATCTCAAGATCATCCATTGATAACTGCACATCTTCCACCTTCAGCTTTGTTGATTCCTGGGGAACGAAATATTCAAATTCAAAAACTACTTGATAGCCAACCAAATTATACAAGTGTCAACACACTTTACACAAAGTGGAAAACATGGGTCCTTATCGTAATTGAAGTTAAAAATGATAGCCAATTAGCCATTAGGGACAATATATCATCCAAACTAGTTAGAGATAATTCCAGCAGTGGAGTCTAATTTTGTTAGAAACAGGGATGCCTGCACTTCTATCCAGTGAATGGAGTAAAGTCTTTAGACAAACCATAACAGGAAGAGGAGATTAAGAAGCCAAGTCTTACAGAAATTGAAAGTCCGACCTAACTTTGGGTGCACTCGACAGTAGCTAAATAAAGTAAAATGAAGAGCGCACTCGACAGTAGCTAAATAACAGGAAATTGAAAACCGAACCTAACTTTGAGTTCAAGCTCCAGGCTCATAAAAAAAATGAAGAGTGCATTCGGCAGCAGCTAAATAACAGGCATCTGAGAACCAATAATAAGCGACAATTCACAGAAACCTTTCGACCTAATCGATATATAACAAGTAGGGGTCCTCCATGCTGTTACAGTTCAAACAAAAATCGCAAAATTTATACCTTATCCTTGAAAAATCCACATCTGTCCATGAGGATAAACTTGAAACAAAAAGTAGACAAAGAACACCTCTCAGTCTGCGCCATTGCACAGATTCCATTTCATTGAATCAAGGAAGTTTTTTTTTAACAGATAACAACAAAATAGATGGTCTGGAACTGAACTAGTATGTGTGCTTATACTAAGTATCATGTGGAAACCTACAATTCCACCATGCTAAGTACATTCCGCAACAATACTATAGCACAGATCAAGAATCCGATCCGGAACTCACATCTTCATCCCCATTTTCCTCGGAGATAAGCCGCAAACCGCTTTGATTGAGCCGCAGTTCACCATCCTTGAACGTACCACTTGCCGTCCTATAAGAAAGGCACCAGCCATCAAATTCAAAGATATTCTGTTTATGCATTATCTTCAGAAGATGAATGAATAATCGAATCCGCGGTCAAATTCGAGGAATAGACAAAATTAAGCATGATCTGGAAGTGGCACCGCAAAATAACATCTGGAGCACTTAAAACGGCAATATACGAAGAGGAAGAACGAAGTTCCCGCTTATAAATAAAGCCTTTAGCAACACAAATCACTCCGATAACACTGGATACTTCAAAAAGAGAGAGGGATGACGGGGGTAGTTGAGGGTAAGGAATCGAGGGCACTGACAGGAACTTGTCGACGGGGGTCTCCTGCGCCGGCACGGAGAGCTTGAGCTCCTTCATCGGCTTTTTCCCCCTCATGGCCTCGCTCGCGTCGTCGCTGTAGGGTTAGAGATGGAAGTGGCTGCTCGGGGAGGAAGAACCCAAGAAGGCGAGTAGGACTCGGCGAGTAGACTGGGAGGGAGAAGAAAAGCCAGTTTTTTCGGGACCTGGACTCCCGTGCCACTGCACGGTGGGGTACTGGCACTGACGCATTCCTATACTGCTAGTGCTAGGAGTAAATTTGGTATTCTGAAGTTTTTATATTTAATACTAGAGCCACTGTCTGTCCCTAAACTTGTATCGAGAGGAGGATAGTGGGTTCAGACTCATTTGGGGCTGTTTAGTTTTCGAAATTTTTTAGAAAATGCTACCGTAGCAATTTCGTTGTTATTTGACAAATATTATTCAATTATGAACTAGCTAGGCTTAAAAGATTCGTCTCGTGAATTTTGTCTAAACTGTGTAATTAGTTTTATTTTTTTATCTATATTTAATGCTTCGTGTATGTGTCTAAAGATTCGATGTGACGGGAAATCTGAAAAATTTTATAAAATTTTTTGGCAACCAAACAAGGCCTTGGATGAGTAACCAGATCCAAACAATGTTTATATACTTAGACGATGTTTTAAGGCTCTAGAGACCGGGATGACATAAGAGCATCCCTAATAGTTTCTAAAAAATTGCTTGACAAACTAATGAGTTTTCTAAGTGACTAAAAAAATGGAAGCATATTTGTTGGTTTCCTCTAAGAGATTTTTAAAATTTTGCTCTAAAAGATAGAATGTAATTTTACATCGGGAATTCTGAACTATTTCTAAATCGTGTCATCCACTTTTATACTTCGATGGATACATGCACTTATTTACCCGTGCGACGGTGTTGATTTTTTCAGTGCCAAAAGATTGGAAGGTAGAATTGAAAGTTGTTGGAGATGTACTTTTTCAATCTTACCAAAAAATCATGGATTGAAGGATTGTTTTGGAACTTTTGAAAATGCTCTAAGGATGCAAGTTTAGGAACCACTCGTGGACTTTACTCGTTATACTACACTCATTTCAAATTATACGTCGTTTTGGCTTTTCTAAATACACAACTTTTATTATGTATATAGATATCATATATTTAGATGCATAACAAAAGCTAAAAAACCAAAACGACATATAATTTGGGACATATAGTAGTAAAAAAATTTTGATACTATCTCCGTCTCTTTTTAAAGCTATAATATGTTATGATGAATCAAACATAGGCAACTTTAACAAATATGATTACTAATATTTATGATGTGCAATGAATAATATTAAATCAATTATTAAATGTATTTTAAAAATGATATTTAAGAGTTATAGTGCTCGATGACGTCTACAATTTTTTAGTTTTGAGTTTTTATATTTGAATGATACAAACTTTAGGAAATCTATATTTTCATATAAAAATAATGTTCATCCTGGTTGTATGAAAAAATACGATTTTTCTAGGGTGGAACCTTGCATCCGACATGTGGATGTCATCTATCAAACTCATGTAAGCATTGAATTGACATGTCACATAGGATAGCGGGTCATAAAAACATATTTTTGGGGTTGGATGAGACCCGTTACAACTTTAAAAAGCCAAAAATATATTTTAGTATTCTGAGGACATAGATGACATCTCTAAGCAACTTTAAAGAGTGTTTGGTGAATTTTTAGAGAAGTTTCCTTCATAACGTTCTTCTAACGGGTTGTCTATAGAACTTCTAGAAACAAGATTTGTTGAAACTTTTGTTTGAATAGTTTTGAGATGAACCTCTTCTAAATAAATTACAAAAACTTTTGATACAAAACCTCTATACGAAACCTTTAGGACGCGTTTGGTCTATTGGTGAGTGAAGCCTGGCTCGCATCTAGAAACGAGGCTCCCGTAGGACAAGCTGTGGAGATGCAAGCCATTGATGTTTGGTTGTCTGTAAGTATAGAGCCCGGCTGAGAAGAAATAGCGTTTGGTTCCCTGCATGAAGCTGTATCCCATGAACTAAAAATAAAAAACAAGTGATCTTATAATATTTAACTTGTGTAACTGCACTCTAATAGTTTCAATTTTACTTTTATCATCTTAATCTATTTTAAAATACACTAATATCACTTAATACATGTTAATCACATTGTAATAGTATTATTAATAGAACCATGTGCTGCACCATGCGAGCCTGACCCGTCAGAAACGCAAATGAAATCCGTATTTAGGGCCTGTTTGAAACACAGGAATGAAAAACGGAGGACCAGGAAAAAACACTGGAATAAGATGCAGTGAAAAGTGAAAAACCACAAGATTCGAAAACATAGGAATAGAAAACTTAGGCTTGTTTGGAACACAGGAACAAAAATACAGGAATGAGAATGGTAGGACGAAGATAAAACCATTAGTAACTAGATTAGCAGTAATCATTGCACTAAAATAGAATCAATAGTCTCATGGCACCTTGTCCATCAAGCTCTGAGAGCCTCCGACACAGGCACACAGCCGCAAAGCACCCAGGCCTTGTTTAGATACCCAAATTCACCCCTAAATTTCACTATACAAAAAGAAGATTCTCCATCACATCAAAATGCCGGTATATGTATGGAGTACTAAATGTAGATGAAATCAAAAACTAATTGCACAGTTTTGTTATACTTTACGAGACGAACATTTTGAGCCTAATTAATCAATATTTGAACAATTATTAGCAAATAAAAACAAAAGTGCTGCAGTGCTACAGTACAGCACTGTACCGAATCGGCACCCCCGATTCGGGTAACTAAACACGACCTCAATCTCACTTGCACTTGCCTCGGGCATATGCAAAGGAAGAGAAAACAAGAGGCAGGAGTGGAGGTTTTGATTCCCGCGAAATCGTGTTGTTGCTACAGTGTTCCGGAGGAAATGGATGGCTTGCTTCTTTGTTCCAAACGCTCTATTCTACTTCCTTTCCTCCGTTTCGATTTCCTTCACTTTTCCCATGGAAATACTTTGTTCCAAACGAGCCCTTAAAGAGTCAGGCTCTGGGCTGCCTTTTGCGTCTAGAGATCCAAGTTCGGACCTGATGCAGGCAACCATACACCTGAAACTTGGGAGCTGGCCGGGCAAAATCCTCCAACCAAACGCCCCCTTATACGTCGCGCTCCGTTCAGAGTCGTAGTCCCCGTTGAAAGTTGACTTGTCTGACCGGTTAGTGCTGCGCTGCGAGCCTGCGGCCACGGCGCCGTTGACCGCTGTGCTGTGGGCCTGAGGCTGAGAGTCGAACGCAACGTCGCCGATGAGGAAGCCGGCGGCGCTGGTGGCGTCTACGGCGGTTTTCGCAGCCGCAGCCATAGCCACCGTGATGGCGCGCCAGAGGCTGCGGGAAGCGAGGCGGTGGGCACGCGCAGGCGCCGTGCTGCGGGACCTGCAGGAGCGGTGCGCGGCGCCGGCGGAGCGGCTGCGGCTGGTGGCAGACGCGATGGCCGCGGAGATGCGCGCGGGGCTGGCCTCCAACGACTCCGAGGGAGAGAGCGGGAGCAGCGTCCTCCTCAAGATGCTCGTCACCTACGTCGACTCCCTACCCTCCGGGTAATCAGCGCAGACCCCTACACCTGCCTGTTCGATTAAGACCCGGAGAGCGATCCGTCCGAAATGCAGTTCGACGTGGAGGCTTGTGGTGTTGCCTCTTTGTTCTTGGGTCAAAGGCCCACTTGTGTGTGTGGAATGGTGGTGTGGTTGCTGTCAATCTGCCAGGGACGTATGGCAATGTGGCGATCTGTGCTTTAATGGGATGGCAAGAGTTTTGACCCTGAAGGTTTTTTTAAAAAGAATTATGGGAATGTTTGGTTGAAGTTGATGTTCGGTAGTCTGTGTTTACTTCCGAACTGAACAGATTGAACCATTACGTTCTTTTTTCAGGGTTGCTTTTCTTATCTTTCAGCTCCCATGAGTTTGCATTTTTAGAATATACATCTGACTCTGTAAGACAATTCTTGAAGAGGCGAGAAAGGGCTATTTTATGCTCTTGATCTTGGAGGAACAAACTTTCGTGTTTTACGAATTCAGTTTGGGGGCAAGGAACAGCGAATAGTCAAGCAAGAATCTAAAGGGGTATCCATTCCTCAACATTTAATGTCCAGGGGATCAAATGTAAGGACTCACGTCCATGTCTCATTATGTTCATTTAAGTAGTTTTATTTTATTTCATTTTCGTAGAACTCGATTTTCTTGTCATACATTAAGTCTGCAATGTTTTTTGTAATTCTGTTTTAGGAGCTGTTTGATTTTATTGCGGCTGCTTTAGCAAAGTTCGTTGCCTCCGAGGGTGAGGGCTTTCATCTTCCTGAGGGCATGCAAAGACAACTTGGTTTTACATTCTCCTTTCCAGTGAAGCAAAATTCAGTTGCATCTGGCACTCTTATCAAATGGACAAAGGGTTTTGCAATTGATGAAATGGTCAGTTCTTGTAGCGTACTTTATGTAATTGAAGACTTTAATTTAAGAATATGGGCCTGTTTCAAGTGTAGCACAAATGCCATGCTTCATCCTATCGAAAATGTAATAGAACATATCTAACAGTTTTCCTTTTTGAGCTATGACTTGTTTACATGTTTGTATCTGGATAGATATGATCATATGAACAATCTGGTTCTTTCATTTTGTTTTGAAGACAGGTAGGAAAGGATGTAGTGGCAGAATTAAACAAGGCTATCAAACGCCAAGGAATTGATATGAAAGTAACAGCACTGGTTAGTTTCTTTTAATATCCATATAACGCTCAATTGGAGAAATACTGTCAGTAAATGGTCAAAGGTATCAATTTATTGTGCATCGATCATGTCTTAACTGAGCTCAAATTGTAGATGTTGAAATGTAAACGCTACCTTTTCAGGTCAATGACACAGTAGGGACATTGGCTGCTGGGAGATATGTGGATAATGATACTGTTACTGCAGTTATACTGGGTACTGGCACTAATGCAGCATACATAGAACATATGAACTCAATTCCTAAATGGTGTGGCCCACCTCCTGAGTCTGGAGAGATGGTGAGTATCTTTTACTTCTCCCTATGATTGCAGAGTAAAAAACATACAAAAGACGGCACTTATATTGACTGTACTCTTGCATATGGGCATTTTCCTTATTGATAGCATTGACATGTTTATGAGGGTGTTCATCTTTAGCTTACCTTTTTATCAGGTGATAAACATGGAATGGGGGAACTTTAGGTCCTCCCACCTTCCACTGACTGAATTTGATGTAGCCTTGGATGCAGAAAGTTTGAACCCTGGTGAACAGGTATTGCCCTTAATATGCTACAGATTATGATCTTTCCTTTACCCTTTAGTGTGTATTGACTCTGCAGCATTATTTTCCTGCCAGATTTATGAGAAGTTGATCTCTGGCATGTATATGGGGGAAATCGTCCGAAGAGTCTTGCTAAAAATGTCTCAGGATGCTTCTCTTTTCGCAGACAATGTACCTCCGAAACTTGAGATCCCACATATCCTGAGGTATGGCATTCTAGGTATAGTTCACTAGTTTGTCCTGCAGTTTGGATTCCTTTTCTGAAGCACCGACTTAAAAAAAAATAATGAGCATCTTAACTACAAAGATCCTGCAACCTGGTACTTCTTGACTTCGTGTAGGCTCTATAACACTACCAATAAAGCTGCAACTGCTACATATCCATAGCATAGTCTAGCTTGGAAGATTTTTTTTGGGTACTGAAATGTTTTGCCTATTGATGCTAAAAGCAATATACATTCAGCTTTGATTTAGCCCACAGTGGAAGTTCTGTAGAGTAGCTGTTGGAGTCTGATACCCTTGATTATGTGCAGCGGTCCTTGTGAGTATGGCATGGGTATACACCATATCGAGAATGATGTAGATGAGCCTCATAGAAAACCCTAAATGATGGTGTTGAATCAACCACTACAACTCTACAAGAGGATAAGATTTTGGCGAAGCCGACCGCAGTTTGTTAAACACAACTCCAAATGAGTTAAGTCATTGTCGCTCTCTCACGGCCCTACTCGACCCTCTAGGACTCTCATATCCTTGTCTTATACAAGAATATAGTGCTATAGAGTTTCCTAGTCTAATCCTCTTGAGCACTCCGAATTGCTCCTTTCAAGTCCTGGATGATTGATTGCTCTTGGCTTGATGACCCATAGGCTTCCAATTCCTGTTTATATATTATCCTCCAAGGCCCTTCAGGATGCAAATAGAAGTAGTATTTCTCGTAGAATTCCTCCAAGGCCCTCTGTCATGAATTTAGGAGTCATATACTCTTATTCCTCATAGGATTCAACACTAAGTCCTCGTAGAACTAGAGTCCTAATAGCCACCCTTCTTGAATCCTAATCCTGAGTATGATTTGAGTCAACTTTCAGCAGTAGCAAGCATTATCTTGCAAGTTGATTAATATGAACAAGATGCTGAACATTCTTCTCATTTTTTTAGCTTTAATTTTCTAGTTTTTCATCTCGCCTTTATTGTGACTTGTGTTGACAGCTTTTCAAAGTAAATTTGAGTACGTAACTGCTTATTTTGCACACTACTTCTGCTAACTAAAAGGCTGAATATGTATTGAATTCTAGAACATATCACGTGCTGATGATGCATCAAGACACATCACCTGATCTCAGGACAGTTGGCATCAACCTGAAAGAAATCTTTGGGGTATTCATCTTTTAGCCTTAATGTTAAATTATTCTACCACTTCTGCAGTTCCTACAGAACACGTTTTCTTGATTGGTTTTCAGATAGAAAACACCTGTGGCAAAACAAGGAAATTGGTAGTGGATGTTTGTGAGGTGGTTGCCACTCGCAGTGCACGACTTGCTGCTGCTGGGATACACGGCATCCTCAAAAAGCTTGGGCGAGACATTGCCAGCCCTGACAAACAAAAGACGGTGATTGCTGTGGATGGCGGAGTTTACAAGTATTATACTTTCTTCGCCCAGTGCATGGAGAGCACTCTAAGAGACTTGCTTGGGGAGGAAGTGGCGACCTCTGTCGTGATAAAGCTCACCGAAGATGGCTCAGGCACTGGAGCGGCCCTCTTGGCAGCCTCCTATTCTCAACGTCTCCAGGCTGTGGATGATTAATTTCTACTTATAGTTCCTTCAGATTCTGAAGGTATAGCAGGTATACAGCTGCTCCAGTGAATATTTGTTTATAACGGTTATAAGATTCATCGCCCCCATTGTTTTTGTAATCAGGCCTGTACTACTGCAATGCCCGTTTTAGGGTTGTTTGAGTCGCTTAGACTCCTTTTCTTTTATACACCTCTCATGTGGGTAGAAAAAAATTCACAATGCTCATTCAGTTATAGAAAATTTGATTCAAATTTATTTGGGTATTTTTGTCTTTCCGACTTCTCATATGGAATCTTATTTTACAGCTTTAATTTGTGTTTGGACCTTTAGAAATTGCTTGACAAAGGATATTTTTAAATTGATGGGTCTGTTTATACTAGCAAAACGAACAATCAACTCATATCAAGAGCTGTACGAAGGTGAAATGAACAAACTATTTCACACCTGACACTTATATATACAACTGAAATTTTCCTATTGAACGAAGAACAAAACGAGCAATGCAGTAAACATAACTTAAACCCAGATCTAATTAACATAATAACATGTATAAAAAAAGGGGCAACTCAAAGCCTATCCTCGAACTCGGACAGGGGGATCATGTTCTTGAGACCCTTCCTCTTCCTGATGTCGCTGATGAGCTTCGCCGCCATGGATCCCTCCTCTAGCGGATCGGAGTTGATAGCCTCCCAGTGGTCGAAGACGCACTGCGGGAATGCCTCGCCAGACGTCTCGGCGCGTAGCTTCTCACTGAACTCGAGCGACTCGGTGACAGGGAGGTAGGCCTTGAAGTTGATCAGTGGCGTACCCGGCCTCTGCCTCTCCTCTATCACGCAGCCCCTCTTCTTGTTCAAGAGGCTGTAGATGCTCCCCGTCGCCCTCTCCGGCGCCTGGATCTCGACGAGGTAGACGGGCTCCATGAGGCGCGGCATCGCCGTGAGCTGCGCGGCGTAGATGGCGCGCCGGGCCGTGGGGATGATCTGGCCGCCGCCGCGGTGGATCGCGTCGGCGTGCAGCACGACGTCGCGGAGCTCGAAGCAGACGCCGCGCATGCTCTCTTCGGCGAGCGCGCCCTCCTTGGAGGCCCACTGGAAGCCCGCGACCACCGAGTCCCTGATCTCTCCCACGTACTGTACTCCCCTGCACATGTCCACCATCATGTTGGGCCCGGTCGCCTCAGGACCGAAGCACCATATTTTCATGGCCACGTCCTTGTCCCAGCCGAACTCCTCGGTCAGGACTTTGGCGCGGACCTTAGTGTCGTCCTTGCAACCGACGAGCTCGTTGTCATCGATGGCCTTGGCCAGCTCTTTCTGCAGCGGCCAGGCCTCCATGTACAGCCGATTGTGCTTGTTCGGCGACTTGCTCATGACGGTGCGGCACGACCTGGCTAGAACCGTCTCGCGGTACGAGACGACGGGCGGGCCAACGACGATCTCGGTGCCGCTCATGAAGTCCTGCCGCAGATCCTTGAGGCAAATCTCCAGATGGAGATCCCCCACGCCGGCGATGACGTACTCACCGGTCTCCGTGACGTTGCACACCACAAGGGGGTCCGACTTGGCGAGGCGCTTAAGCCCTTCCACGAGCTTGGGCAGGTCGGCGGCGTTCTTACAGGCCACGGACTTGTGCACGACCGGCGAGACGGAGAACCTCATGGCCTTCATGGGGTGCGCGTCCACCGCCCTGTCGTTGGTGAGCGTGGCGTTCTTGGTGATGAAATGGTCGAGGCCGACAAGGGCGACGGTGTTGCCGCAGGGCACGTCCTCGACGGACTCCTGCCTCTTGCCCATCCAGATGACCGTCCGCTGCACCGTCTTGACGAAGAGGTCCTTCTTCCCGCCGGGCACGTAGTTGGGGCCCATGATGCGGACCTTGGTGCCGGTTGCCACCGTGCCGGAGAAGACCCGGCCGAATGCGTAGAACCTGCCCTTGTCGCTGGCCGGGATCATCTTGGACACGTAGAGCATAAGGGGTCCCTCGGGGTCGCAGTTGCGGATGCCGGTGGCGTACGCGTCGTCGAGGGGCCCCTCGTAGAGCGTCTCCACGCGGTACTGCTGCGCCTTGGCAGGAGACGGCAGGTGGAAGACGATCATCTCCAGCAGCGCGGCGCCGGCGGGCATCCAGGCCTGCATGACGCGCTTCATGAGCGCCTTCCCGGACAGCTCCCTGTCCTCGGCCTTGAGCGCCACGGAGAGCTTGTGGAGCATCGGCCACAGCTTCTCCTTGCCGCCGTCGTCGCTCATGCACGCTTGGATGATCTGCCGGATGGGCTGGTAGCAGAACTGCACGAACCCGCGCTGGCACGTCGGGGAGCCCGTGTGCCTGGTGGACCAGCTGCGGGTGGCCGGGTCGAAGAAGTGCTCGCCCCAGAGCCGCTCTGTCATCCTGGCCTCGTCCACGTTGAACTTGGCGGCGTACATCTTGGCGAAGTCGGACAGGGTGAACGCCCAGCCGTGCAGCCCCGCCGCGAACGCCACCGTGCCCTTCTCCGGCGACACCTGGCAGTCGCCCAGCCTGCTGTCCTCGTACGTCGAAATGACCACGTTCGCGTTCTCGATCACGCGGCAGAACGCCTGGTACGCCTCCTCGCCGTTTTGCTGCACGACACGTCACCTCTGTCACACACCGAAGTACTCCGTACTAAGTAAGCAGGCCGACTGAGGGGAGCACCTCACCTGGAGCTCAAGGAAGCAGCGGTCCATCTTGTTGACGACCAGGACGGGCTTGATCCGCTCCGCGAGGGCCTGGCGGAGCACGGTCTCGGTCTGGACGCAGACGCCCTCGATGCAGTCGACGACGACGAGGGCGCCGTCGGTGATGCGGAGCGCTGCCGTGACCTCCGACGAGAAGTCGACGTGCCCGGGCGAGTCGATGAGGTTGATGAGGTACGACGAGGTGCCGTCGCGGGCGGCCCCGAAGCGCGCCAGGGCCCCCTCGCCCATCTCGTAGTAGAGGGAGATGCCCGTGGACTTGATGGTGATGCCGCGCTCGGCCTCGTCCGCGCGCGTGTCCGTCATCCGCACGCCGCCGGCCGCGTCCTGCGCGATGATGCCCGCCGCGGCCACCAGCGAGTCGGTGAGCGTCGACTTTCCTGCGGTCACAGTCACAAATCACAAATTCACACATAGGGAATAGTGACCTAACGATTAACGATCACGAATTCACACAACATCCTCTATGTACCAAAAAGAACAAGAAGTAAATGTGCAAGTCACCTGCCTGACGTCACATAATGCATATGCAAGCCAATGCCGTGCCATTGGTTAAGGAAGAAACAGAGAGAGAGCAAAGGAGAGCTGACCGTGATCGACGTGCGCGATGACGGAGATGTTCCTGATGTTGTGCTTCTTGTCCATGCTCGCGCGGAGCTGGCCGGCTGTGACCTTAACCATCGTGAAGGCCGGCCCCAAAAGGTGACGCCAAGAGCAAGGCGAAGGATGGGTCTCTGATCTCTCCTCTCCTGCAAGAGCAGAGCGTGTAAGGCTAAGCGATACTCCTACATCGCAGCAGGGTGGTTCATCTTCAACAGGCCCTGTTCGCTCAGTCAAAACAGACATGGGATTCAGAGAAGAAGGGGACAAACCTGCTGCTGCTGAGGAGCAGGGGAAATGACGAGACGAGCGGTGGAGTGGTCTGCACTCTGAACGCCTATGTAAAGCCGACACAGCGGAGTAGCAGCCAAGTTAAGCTAGTTGTTTCTTGACGGCTACGAAGCCGCGGAGATCCGTCCGATGGTGTCTGGACGGCTCGGGTCGCTCCAGCTTAGGTCCGAGATAACATGTACCTCTTCTTAAATGGAAATGGTGGTCATATGTTGCGCGTTTTCAGGATGCTTGGGCGATTTTTTTTTAATATATATTAATTTATTAATGATAAAACGATATTTTCTATAATACTTCCAAATAACTGTGAGTTGTTAATTTAATTAGATCGGATGGTTAAAATCATCTCATATTCTTGTCAAAAAAAATCATCTCATATTTTCTAGGAGGTAATAGATGAAATATATAATTATTCAGTTTTAAATTTTGTATAAAATGATAAACAAGGAAACTTTGAGATATAAAGATGCATGTACGATCTAATTGATGCGTAATTTATTGGAAAAAAAATCTTTTAAATTTTTACAGCTTTATTACATGACATATTTTGATTAGCAAAAACTGTCCTTTTTTATGCACCTAACGTGCGGTGCCCAAGGCGCATATGCATACATGACCAATGTGTATGTACATGCCCAAGGGACATGAAGTTTTATGTGCCCACTTTCCATGTTCAATATACGTGATAGCTACGTGCTTTATTAAAAGGCCCTTTCAATTATATAATGTAGTTTTAATCGAGTTAGCATAATGTACAAACTCGATTATGTAACGTGTTACAGTATGTAATATGTTTTAGATTATCAAAATTCACGGTTCAATTAACATGTTAGCTATTGATATTTTCATGTATGTAACGTATTTTTTAATTGAGTATGTAACATGACTTCAATGACTGTGTATCACAAAAAAATTTAACCACTTTGAAGACAAAAATATCATCATGCTTTATACATGATACAACCATTAAAACTCTTTTACGGTACGTACATATCAAATATCGATAAAATATACATAAATATTTTAATGTACATAGTTTTGTCAAAATAAATTAAAATTTATAAAAGGAAAAAGAAAGGTGCACACAAAATAGAAGGAAGGACAAGGAAAAGAAGGAAGGAAGGCTACGCACGTTAAAGAAGGAAGGGGATCAGGCTCGTTCGGTCTCCCGGAGGAATTTGACAATATTTCCTTTTTATTTTTCTAGATTAATTATTTAATTAATTTAAAAAAACTAAAAAAAATCAATGGTTTAAATTTATTTAAGGTATTTCCTTATAGTAATTAAAGGGAGTACCATAGCATTTGTCCTGTGAAAATAGGTGACAAATTTTAGAAATTGAGTAAAATTGAGCAAGGCCTCATTGCGTTCTACTCCCTAGGTGACTTTGGTCTGCAAGCTTTTGCGCCAATGACCATGGATGGCGCTTTGCCTGTGTTGATGGGTTAACGGCCACAAGCTCATAGCCAAATCGCTTAGGAAGGGGATTAATACCCTTGTTGGGTCGCTTGGAGGCTCTGAAGGAGCTCAACAACCGGGTCTTCTGTTGGCCCTGTTCACGGGTACTATGAGCCGTACTTTTTTAGCGAATAAATAATATTTTTTTTCACTATAAATCAGTCAACAGTACTTTCAGTCATGACTTATCAGCCACGCGAACATGCCCATTGTTGTCGAAAAAAAAAAACCGGGTCTTCTATCGTTCTGCCCTACGGCCAGTTGCCCTCTCAGGCCTGGGCACAGCATGCGGGTGGTTCTCTAAAAAAAATTAGGGTCCACACTGAAACATCAATAGTTGCAGCGTGCAGAAAACTGGACATCGACCCATGTTAAAGTAAAAATATGGCTCACGTTCTCTCCTATCTATGTGCTGCCATAGTAGATTTATTGTTGTATAGTAACATGGCACCGATGAATGTTCCTGCCCCGCTGCGATTTTTCATAGCATCACTTAGTCTTGTTTAGTTTCTCCTCAAAAGTTTACACCATATCCCATCGAATGTTTGAACATATGCATGAAGTATTAAATATAGACTAAAAAAATAACTAATTGCACAGATTGCGACTACTTTGCGAGACGAATTTTTTAAAGCCTAATTAGTCCATGATTTGACAACACAGTGCTACAGTACACACATGTGCTAATGACAGATTAATTAGGCTTAATAAATTCGTCTCGCGGTTTACTGACGGATTCTGTAATTTGTTTTTTTATTAGTATCCGAACACCCCATACGACAACCCCATGTGACATCTGATGTAACACTCCAAAACTTTACACCCTGAAAGTAAACAAGTTGTCGGTTACCTAAATTAGGGGTACCAAAAACCAACGATTAAATGGAGCAAACCACCGAGGCATCTGCGCCCTGAAAACTCCCTAAAAAATCGAATTAAGGCTCCACCTCCATAGATGCCCCGGTCCAAGCCGCATACATGTGGAGACAGGGCACCCTCGACTGAGTTCCGACTCGTACGACCCAGGGTCGAGTCGGTCGACTCCTCCTCATCTATCTACCTACTGACAAAAGCATTCAATGCAACCCCTTCCACTAACGTGGCTACAGCGCCACCAGCGTGGGAGCAGCGTCCGCGTCTAATCCCGCTTTTTACTGCCCATCTCTGGATGGACGGTGAAAAGGTTGCCACTATTCACGCCACGTCAAGCACTGTTCCACCATCAACACCTCCTTAACTCACAAGACGACGACCACCCCACCCGGGTTTCCTGGGGCTCGGTCTTATCCGTTCCTCATCGACCCCCTCAGTTACGTCCCGACCCGGCCTCGACCGCCGCCGGTCAACAAAGGAATGACGCCTGCACGTCGGCTACAGGGGATCGCACGCTCGACACAGGACCCAGGACCTTTCACCGTCCCGTCATCAACGTCACCACGACACCCGGGGATGGCCGACCATTACCAGGACACGCCGCTACAGCAACCTCTACAGCGCCCATCGAACCTTCATCTCTAAGGCACCGCCTTAGGGTTTTAGGAACCCCTGAGCCTTCACTCGACCCTATAAAAGAAAGGGCAGAGGGTTCTCCAAGCACAAGGGAAGAAAACATACGTTTTTCTCCACTTCAGCGATCAACATCCCAAGCAACACCTCATTTTACCTTTCTTTTGAGACTTGGGACCGGTTCCCTCTCTCACAGCTTGTAACCCTACGCAAGTACTTCGGTGCAAGGAAATACAATACCCCCACCCGCAACAATTGTTTAATGAGCAAGCATGCCTCTACTTGTGTCGAAGTTAGAATTTTGTTTAAGCACCGGTGGTTGCAGTGTTCGGGCACCGGTAGAAGTGGTGCATGAAACAAAAAAAAATTATTTTGGGCATCGGTTCAATAGTACACTGTGAAGGCCCCAAGGCATGAGAGATGTCTACTTGAGCTCGTGCTGGTTTGAAGGACCTCACGTTGCACTTCTGGAGCTATTGACTCAATGACTCATGATTTCTCGGGTCTCTTCTTTCCTTTTACTTTTATTTTGTTCCTTTTTTGCCAGGCTATCGTCCTTGACGTTTGTATTACACTTCCTTCTTCTTAAGGGCGTTCCCAACAGTGCCACTTCATGTCATAACTTTTCTTACGTGGAAGAGAGAAGATGAAAAAGAGAATAGACTAGCTCTTAATCTCCACAACTATCATGCTCAGACAATGAGCCTATGTGGATCTGCTCATAAAGAATGAGAGAAAGAGGAAAGAAGACATATATAATAAAGTGGCAATGACATGACATGTATAAGTTAGCTGATGTCTCGTACCGTTGAGGACGCCCTAAGGCTGCTTACTGAAGCTACATTTTTTTATAAGAGTTCCAGTCTTTTGCACGATTCAATGCACTTGCCCTTGTTACTTATTCGGTTAGGTTATTCCATCAGCATAACATTTCACAGTGCTGCTCACTTCTGTGCCTTTGCATCTGTATGATCTGTTTCGTTACCAAAGGTGACAGTTGCTGCTCGCTCCGTTCTGTAGTTCCAGTAGAGAGTAGACTGTAAACTTGCAAAACTGTAGGTTCGGTTTCAAATGAACTGTTTGATCCTGCCCATCTCTTCTTTCTATTACAGTACTCTATTACAACACTAACCAAAAATGTTTGGACGACAACGGCTGTTATTCCATTGTCATCCTTTGGTGATGTGAAGCGAATGTATTAGCCGCGAAGGATGGAATAAAGGCACTCGCGCCGAAAAGGAACGAGAAAGCATGGCCTTGTTGCAATGGAATTATTCGAATTTTCCAGTCCGATATTGGATACATTACATATACATGTCTCTGGCAGCTACGTCCTTGAGACCTTCATCACGAAACTCAGCTATCTGAATTACTCGTCGCGTTCAGTTGCAATGGGCTGCTGTGGCGCCATGTCCGCCAGGCCGCGGGGCATCCACGAGGAGACGCTGCTGCGCGTCCCGGGCGCGTCCGTGCACCTCATGGCGGGCTCCGACGGCCCCGTCGAGCTCGGGCGCGGGGACCTCGCCGTCGTCAGGCTCACCAAGGACGACGTGGCCGTGGCCACCGCGGTGCGCGTCGGCAAGGACCTGGGCTGGCCGCTCGCGCGGGACGAGCCCGTCGTCAAGCTCGACCGCCTGCACTACCTCTTCACGCTGCCGGACAAGGACGGGACGTTCCTCAACTACGGCGTCTCCTTCAACGCCAACGCCGCCGCCGACGCCGACGCCGCGCTGGCGTCGCTCGACGGCTTGCTCCGCTCCAGCGCCTGCTTCTCCGCGCCTTCTCACGCGGTGGTTCCGTCCAAGAGCTCCAGGCCGCCGCCGCCGCCGCCGCCGCAGCAGCAGCCGGTTGCGTCGGACGGGTTCTGGAACGAGTTCGCGCCGAGGATGGAAGGCTACAACGGCGTGCTTGCCAAGGCCATCGCCGCGGGCACCGGCCAGCTCGTGAAGGGCATCTTCAAGTGCAGCGAGGCCTACGCCAGCCAGGTGCTCTGCACGCTGTCCCTCCCGTGCGTTCTGGCAAGTCCATCCAGTGGGGAATAGCTGTGCGTCATGGCTGATGATGTCCCGGACCATCGTTGCTTGCAGGTTCAGAGAGGAGCCGATCTCTTTCGTCCTCAAGCTGCCGGCAGCGCGCGGAGCCGATTCGGCGACGCTGGTGGTGCTGACAGGAGCAGCCAGGCGAGCACCAAGCGCGGAGCAGTCAACAAGAGTCTCAAGAGGTAAAACTCAAGTAGCTATGCATGCTGCCCCTGCTTTTGTGCATCAGTTGATGCTACCATGCTCATGTTAATAGCAAGCTGTGCCGATTGCTTTGGCTCTTCAGGGTCAGGAAGCTGTCGGAGATGACCGAGAAGATGAGCCAGTCGCTGCTGGACACGGTCATCTCGGTGACCGGCTCCATGGCGGCGCCGCTGATCCGCTCCAAGCAAGGGAGAGCATTCCTCGCCAGCGTACCCGGCGAGGTCGTCCTGGCATCTCTTGATGCCATCAGTGAGTGCCCTGCTGCTGCCAACCGCTTTAGAAAGCATAATGTTCAGACTCAGTATATGGTGGAAGAATATAGGAGGTGTCCAAAACTTTGTGAATCACTCTTGCCTTTCCGTGACAGACAAAGTAATGGATGCGGTAGAGGCCGCTGAGAAGAAGTCGCTTGCTGCAACTTCAAATGCCGTCGCCGGTGCAGTGTCCAGGAGGTAAGAACACTAGAATGTCGGTTAAAAAAACGAAATTTGGGTAAAAGATACTTTCATGACGGAGACACGGTCGATTCAGGTACGGCGAGAGCGCAGGGGAGGCAACCCAAGACGCGTTCACGACGGCCAGCCACGCAGTGGGGACGGCGTGGAACCTCTTCAAGATACGGAAGGCCGTCACGCCGTCGTCCTCCATGCCCGGGAACATGGTCAAGAGCGCCATAAGGAACAGGAACTAACGTCGACACTAGACAGTTGTTCATTGTGCTCCTCTGGATGATCATGTACCCACAATGACTAGACAGAAGACAGTTGTTCAATGTGCTCCTCTGGATGATCATGTACCAACAATGACTTAGTTGTTCATTGTGCTCCTCTGGATAATCATGTGCCCACAATGACGTGTAACTATCATGTTTACACCATCGACATGAGCTGTGGCAAATACTTGTTCCAAATGATTACTTCAAGACTTAACAAATGTAATGCAAATAAATATCAACCTTGAAAAAAATGTCGAAACCACCACCAAACTGCACCCCAAGCAGGGCAGGGGCCGGGCAATTATGTTACTGAGTAATATTCTGACCATGTGAACCTGAAATGTCCTAGTTCATGAGCAATCACTAGCGCAAAGGCAACACAATCAAAGCTGATAGGCATCAGAAAGGTGAGCAAATCACACAACTGCATGACAAAATAGGTTGGCTTGCAAGTTAATAGCCTTCTCATCTCATAACATGCTACAGCCAATCTGGGTAGGTTCACAACCAGGAATTACAAAACTTTACTTCAGTGCTGAGGGTGGAACAAAACCTAACACGACCATAATTATGACATTGCAACTAGACCACCCAGAGTCCAGAACAGTAATACAGATGTAAATGAATGTTTACTTCTTCTTCGCATCACCAGCCTTGGTCTGTAGAAGACAGAAAGCACATATTACATTAGTATAGGTAAGCACAAGTGACACAGTACTACAATAGTACAATTGCAAAGGGAACTGCAGGTCAGAAGTATCATGATAAGTAGATAAATAGCTCACCTTCTTGACACCACGGATCTTCTTGGCCCTGTTCTTCCGCTCTTTCATTTGCTTGCGGGACTTCTCAACCTTGGTAGCAAGACCATTCTAGCCAAATGAAACACAAAAAAATTAAGCGAAGGAATAGCATCAGTAGCAGCAGTATAGTGAACATCCATCAGGTTCATGTCAATCAGAACTTACAATACAACAATGAAAAATCATTTCGGTCATGCATTAGTACATTAATACTACTATCAACGACCAGCAAGGGAAAAGAGTTGCCAAAGAGGATGTATATCACAAACAGTTCTTGTTCAATGTTGAAACTAGATTGCATCATGATATTGTCATCATAGATGAGTATCTGAAGTTGACCTATTGTGACATAAATGAAAATATTACAATGACAAAATTGTGTGGTAAAAATAGTTTCTCAGCTTAGAACAAGAATGTAAGGCACACTACCCAAAAAAAAAGTAGTTTCGACACGAAGATTGCCTGTCCTTCAGTTTCTACTAGCACGATCTCAATCACAGGTACCATTTACAAACAATTAGCGTGCACGTGCATATCAATGTGAAACCATTTACAGAAAAGCTGTGCTAGTCACAACTAATCTCTAGTTTCACAGGTGCAATGATGATCCCACAAAAAACAAAGTGACAGAACAGGGTTTACTTAAGGCCTGGTTTAGTTCCCAAAAATTTTTGCCTTCACCCATCACATCGAATGTTTAGACACATGCATGGAGTACTAAACATAGACGGAAAAAAAAACTAATTGCACAGTTCTCTGGGAAATCGTGAGACAAATATTTTAAGTCTAATTAGTCTATGAAAAACCTTAAGTGCTATAGTAACCAACATGTGCTAATGACGGATTAATTAGTATCATTAGGGTTCTGTAATTTGTTTTTTTCTTAGTATCCGAAAACCCCTCCCGACATCGTTCCGACACATCCGATGTGACCCCCAAAAATTTTCTTTTCGCGAACTATACGCAGCCTAAGAAGAGTTACCAAGTATAACAACAGTGACACATATGATGCCAGCGGTACTAAATAAGCAATCATGCATTTTACTGTCCAACTATCAAATTTATATATGCAAGCGCTTAACATCATAGCTGGAGGCAACAAAAGCAAGGGCCAGGCGACAACATACCCTGATGAGGCGGTATTTGGGCTCGAACTTCTTGGCAGCCTCGAGGTTGTCGTAGATGAGGCCGAAGCCAGTGGACTTGCCTCCTCCGAAGTGGGTGCGGAACTTGAAGACGAAGATGGTGTTGGGGTCCTTCACCTCGTACACCTTGGCAAGCCTCTCCTTCAACTCCGCCTACACAGAGAACAAACAGAACAACCCTGAGATCCAGGCCAGAAGCTCCCGCCACATGAGACGGGCATACAGGACCGGGGCCGAGATATCTCACCTTGGAGACGTTGGCGCGGCCGGGGTGGATCACCTCAAGCACCTGCAAGACCGAGGGAGGAGAGGAACAGATTTAGTGAGAGAGATCGGGGACGAGACGGGGAAGGATTGGAAGGTGTTGGTCTGATGGGTGCCGCTTACGAATTGCTTGCGGGCGAGGAGGCGGTTGGTCATGAACTTGCGGGTGCGGAGGGTGACCGCCGAGGTAGCCTTGGAGTCCGCCATGGTTGAAGCTGGCCGCGCCGCCGACCGGGGAGAGGTGGAGGTGGAGGGGAGGCTGCGGCTGCGCGAGAGGAACGAGGGTTAAGGGGCTGGCTGGCGGCACGGAAAACCCTAGGGGAGGGCGAATCGGCGAAGTGGCTATTTATATCGTGGGCTTGGAGGTGCGGGTAGTGATGTTTCTGGTGAAGTACGATGGGCCGTCTTCGTTATGGTCTCTTACAATGGCCCATCTTTCACTCTTTCTATTTAGCCACCGCGCTGCGCTGGGTCGATTGTATTATCTTCGTCACAAAAGAGTAAAATCAGGGAAAATGGTAGAGTGAGCAGTTTGGAGTTTTATTGCTCGTGACCGTGAAGGCTCAGCGGTTATGGCCGGTGCTGGATCAAAAGATGTTGTACATGATGCCCAGTGTCTAGAGATATTGGCTTGCAGAATGACTCTAGAGGCAGCCTCGACTAATGGTATGATGAGGATCATATCATTGAAACATATTGTTCTTCTCTTCTTAATGCCTGAAGTCCACAGCTTTAGAGAAATGACCCCAGTAACCAAATATCCTGGATTCGCCCTTGTTTTGCAGGTGACTTTGTAACACTGCTCTATCTTATATAATATATATATATATATATATATATATATATATATATATATATATATATATATATATATATATATATATATATATATATATATATATACATGTGACCCAACTAGCCATCCCAGCGCGCTCGAACCAGCTTTCTACCCGGCGCGCCCGAACCAGCTTCCATCGGCCGCTCCCGACGCACCGCGCGCCCAGCCCAAACACCCCCCAACTATACACACGCATCCCACGCCGTTTCTTTTCATTTGTTGCGGACCGCGCCTGACGGTGGTGTCGTGGCCACCCGGAGGCGGAGGCGGAGGCGGGCGACCACCCGCAGGAGCCGCCGGACGGCCACCTGGAGGAGCCGGCTGGACGGGCACCCGGAGGCGAGGCGGATTCGGAACCGGCGCGGGTGCTCCAGCTTCATTGGCGCGGCGGAGGTGAGTTCCCCTTTCGGTTCCCTCTGTCGTCTGCTTGCTTGATTGTGTCGCTAGCTGGTGGAGCTGGGATGGCCATGAAATTTTTAGGAGCACTGGCGCTGGAGTTGCGTCGGGGGCGTTTTTGGACGGTGGGGTGTTGGGGCGTCGTATCCTAGAACCCAAACAACTATCCAATTGCAGGCGCAAACATTTCATTCAGTATTTTAGTGGAAATTTCTAGGGGAGATTTTTAGGAGCAAACCCTAATTCGCCTGGGCCATATTTTGGGATTTTATTTTTTGAGAGTTTTTGTGGTGTTTAACCTTTTTGTGAATGATCGTATACGCATGCTTGTAGTAGTTTCGGAACCAGGTTCTGCAGATTTCATATAGCTCGGCCATACAGTCAAAGTGCAGTTCATAGAACAGTTCTACCTCTAGTGTAATTTTTCATTTGTTGTTCTCCTGTTTTTAAGTGGAACATGCCATAATTTTATTTTGATTTCCAAGCAATCTGTACCTGTACTGCTATAATACCGATGACTACTGAGGCTGTACCTAAAAAAATTAGCAGTACTACTGCTATACTACTGAGCCTGGGAACATTGTTCTTGTTATTTTTTTTCCAGGTTTCAGTATTATACTTGTATTAAACCTATGATTTGTACTATGGCATGAATTTTGCTAAGTATGTGTCCAGTATATTTTTCTATTGAGCTTTTAAAATGGTGATGAAGGAACTATTCAGTCTCATGTTTGCGAGCACTACCCAATTTTCTTTTGTGGGAGAATGTGGCATATTTTTTCAGAAGATGTTTGCTTGGTTGAGCAGAGCTTTTAGGTGCCCGGGTTTTATTTGGAGATGCATGTCTGGTCGACGACACACCTAAACAAAAACGCATTGCTGTTTGTGGCCTGGTAGGTAATTAGGCCAGCCTAACAACTCCAACTACGAGCGCTAGTTGCGCCACGTCTGCAAAAGGGTACTGGATAGTAGCAGCGTTAACATGCTCCATGCTAATGATTATTCGTGAAGACAGGCGTGCATGTGTTAGCTTATTTATTCGTGTGTCATCTCTGCACCACATGGTTCTGTTCATTGATTGTGGCGGTCGCGAGGATATCTGTTCAACGGATTCATAGACTTAGAAAGAATTTCGTATTTATCAGTATTTATGACTCTAGTGGTTGTCAGTATTTTTCTAATATCTCTAAGTAGCATTTAGTATTAATTAATTTTTTTCTTCAAGTATTTTGTCGGTAGCTTGGTATTTTTTTTATCAGTAGCTTGGTACAACTGGTTACTTTTTAACTTCAGTAGTTGCTAGTACTTCTAAGTAGTTCTCAGTACCTTCCAGTATTTTGTCAGTATCTTCTAGTATTTTTTTTGTCATTATCATGGTATAGCCTGTACTATAATTTCAGTTGTTGTAGTTGCTAGTACCTTTAATTAGCACTAACTACCTTTATCTTCTAGTATTTTGTAGTAGTTGCTAGTACCTTTAATTAGCAGTCAGTACTATGACTCTAGTAGTAATAAGTATTTTGTTAGTATTTCGTCAGTATTGTCCTCTCTTTTTCCTTTTTTATATCATTATGTTGTTCCAGTACATTTTGTCACTATAATCCTTTGGTACTTGTTAGTATTTTTCCTCTTATTCGTCAGTATCTCATAGGATTCTTATTTTAACTCATACAAATTTTCGATAATCCTTGGTGCTTGATCTTATATATTTCATGACCTTTTTTTAACCCATCTTTTTTTGTATGTTTCAAGTTTGATAGTGATGATGACGCCTAGGCGTACTGCACATAAGATCCCTGCGAGTAGGGCCAATCAAAATCAAAATTCAAATAGGGATGCGATCCCTACGAGTAGGGCCAATCAAAATCAGAATTCAAAAAGGGATGCTGTTGCCGACAATGATGATGATTTTGTTAACCCCCACCTTTCGAAGAAGCAAAATGGTGCTCAAGCCAATAAAGTAAGGGGCATTTAGTATTGTTCAGTTTCTGCCAGTTTTTTTCCTGTTTCCTCGGTGTATTTCTTTTTTCTTATTTTTTTTGTAAAACATTTTTGCAGAAGGCAAATGCTGATGTCGGTACTTCTACAAGAAACACTCCAAAATCTGCTTCCAAGCGTGGTCGCCCTGCAAAGAAGAAAGCAAGGATTGAAGAGGGCGAAGACGTCGTTGAGGTATAGTTCAGTGCATCTAGTATACTTCAGTATTATTTAAGTACCCAGTATAGTTCAGTATTATTTTTATTTTATACTTTCTTACTAGTTGTTTTTTTATAGGTCAAGGGTAAGAGTTATTGCACCATGCGGTGCTCGCCAAAATCTATTGCAACTATTGTCAAGGGTATGACCGAGGAAATGAAGAAAAGGGTGCAGAAGATTGGATTTGGTGAAATTCTTAAGTTTGCATTTGATGCTATTGGCGATAGGGATTTGGCAATGTTTCTCATGGCCAATGTCAAGTTTGATCCTCTTCGGATTGTTGTTGGAGAGAAAGTGCTGCCCTTAAATGCCGACGTGTTTCATTGTGTTCTAGGCTTACCAATTGGTGGTGACCCGCTTCCCATTCTTTCTTCTGCTGATCGCTCTGGTTACCAGTCTCAGCTCAGGTCTGACTGTGATAAAAATGGAATGAAGGCTCTACACACGGAGAGACAGAAAAAAATTCCTAAGACGAAGAAATATGAAGCTTTGAAGCCCCATGAGGTTCCCAGATGGGTTGTTGAGGAATTTGCATCGAGAAAGAATCATGAAGACTGGACACTCCGCTGCTTTCTCATGACTCTGTTTAATGCTTTGCTTTTCCCCAGCAGCAATCTGGAGGTTCTTGGTCAGGAGTACTTTTATTGCTTGGACCTTGACAAGGTGGGCAAATATGATTGGTGCGGAGCTGTTATTGATGATTTCACTGACAAGGTTTCAAAGTTCCAGAGTGGCGGCAAGCGTGCTACGCCATCAGTGCAAGGGTGTATTGTCGTCCCCTTGGTATGTTGGTTTTCATTTCTAACATTCAGTATTAGATTCAGTTTTTTTTTGGTATGTGTTTGTTATTTTTCAGCAATTTCTATTTATTGGTCATATGTAAATGTGTAGGGTCTAGGGACACAATTCTCAGTATCTGTTTTAAATTTTTGGGTGGTGGGCAGGGATTTTTTGCAGCTCACATGAGTGGTTGAAAATTGGTAGTCTGAAATTTAAGTTTTTAGCTTGGGCAACATGTCGGTTGAAATTGCTTTTGTATATGTGTATCCTTCAGTAGCCTTCAGTATTTCATATAGTATTTTGAGGTAATATTGATTACTTTTTTGAGCAGATCTACTATCTGGACAGCCTGTACTTCCCACCACATAATCTCAATGATTTATCTTTGCGCCCCCGTGCTGCTTTCTTTCACGGGTCGGTGGTTGAGATAATTGAAAAGGCTGATCGGAAGTTCTGTGCAGATGGTAGAACAAAAACCTATGGCAAGCTACCTGTATGTGTTTCCAATGTTTTCCTTTATTTTTTTTTTGCTTTTTTATATGAATGTTTGTCATCTTATGTTTTTGCATTCTTTTCTTGCAGCTACGGGACAAAGCTCTGACATGTTATGAGACAATCAGGGATAGTGCCAACACTGATGTACCTGTTGTCCAGGTATCTCTTGGTGAGCATCAAAGTGATACTAGCGTCCATATCTCCAGAAAAGGTCACGAGAGGAATGATGGTGATAAGCATCAGAGTGAAAAAGGTTGCGGTCAGAATGACGGTGAACAACAGCCATTTCAAGCTCAAGTACCCGACTTCTCAGCAGATTCTTTGCACCTATTGCCACTCCTTTCAAATTTACTTGATCAGCTTTCTGACGAGGACGAGCGCAATCAGATTGTTATGGCTATTGGGCATCATGATAAGATGATGGATGGTGCAGTGGCTAATGTTCAAAAGGGTGAAAGCTTGGTGTCTGAAGGCAAGGATATGATGAAGGAAGCACATTTCAAGCTTGAAAGTGGCGAAAGGATGGTGTTTGAAGGCAAGGCTATGATGAAGGAAGGACACTTGAAAGTTGTGTCTGAAGTTAGCAGGATTATTGGTCTTTGTGTGCGTCCTGTGGTGAGTCTGATTTCTCTATTTGTTTGTTACAATTTTTGTTCTTTTGACCGCGACACCTTGTGCTAGTTCCAGCCCTCTAGAGGTTTACCCTTTTTTTCATTTTTTTCTGTGATTATTCATAATTGCTAGTGGCAATTTTTTGTTTTATGGTATATGTTTTTTCTGATTGTAGTAGCTTGTCTTTTTTTTAGGAACACTCTGTGCATGTGGCACATGATGGTGGTCACGATTTCCAAGATCATTCAAATGTTCGAACGCCAATAAGTTCCTCAATACATCACACTGCTCGAACCGCTGGTGATGCTTCATGGGATCGTCCGGAACTTGATTGTTCTCGTGTAAGATTTTGTATCAGTTCACTACATCTAGTATTTTTTTCAGTACTATTTCAGTGTTGTTTTGTATCGTATCAGTATATTTCAGTTTTAGTTGTAGTTCAGTACTGGGCTACTACTAATTATAATTTGATTTGTGAGGACCAGTACTAATTTATAGATCTGTATATGTTTGTTTCAATGTTTAGTATAGTTTAGTATTGTAATCCAAATATAGTTCAATATATGCAGCAGCCAGTACATACATTCAGTATTTCTTCAGTATTGTTCAGTTCATTCAGTATTACTCAGTATTTGTTGCATTATTACTCAGTTCATTTAGTATTCTCTCAGTATTACTCAGTTAGTTTAGTATCGCAAAGCAAATATTGTTCAGTTCATTCAGTATTACTCAGTTCATTCAGTGTTACTCAGTATTTGTTCAGTTATGTTTGTATTTTTTGTAATGTTGTTGGCAATCCGAAGTATTACTTAGTATTTGTGTTTTTCTAACATTGTCTCTTCTGTTTTAATATATGTTCAAACAGGAACCGATAGGCCAAGGGAACGTATCTAAAACCGTTGATGTTGCAACGCCAGTTGATCAAGATGGTTCTATGGAATCGCCTGAAGCTGACCCCCTGCATGTAAGCCCATTTTGCCATATGTAGGAACATCTAGTTTTGTTCAGTTGATCTGCCATAACTCAGTATTCTCTCAGTATTTTCAGTTCTATTTGTAGTTCAGTACTGAGGTACTACTAATTATAATTTGATTTGTGAGGACCAGTACTAATTTATAGTTCAGTATATGTTTGTGCGAAAGTTCAGTATAGTTCAGTATATGCACCAGCTAGTACATTCAGTTTTTCTTCAGTATTGTTCAGTTCATCCAGTATTGCTCAGTATTGGTTGCATTATTACTCAGTTCATTTAGTATTCTCTCAGTATTACTCAGTTCGTTCAGTATCGCAAAGCAAATATTGTTCAGTTCATTCATTATTCCTCAGTTCTTTCAGTGTTACTCAGTTTTTGTTCAGTTGTGTCAGTATTTTTAATGTTGTTGGCAATCCGAAGTATTACTTAGTATTTTATGTTTTTCTAACATTGTCCCTTCTGTTTTAATATATGTTCAATCAGGAACCGATAGGCCAAGGGAACGTATCCAAAACCGGTGATGTTGCAACGCCAGTTGATAAAGATGGTTCTATAGAATCGCCTGAAGGCGACCCCCTCCATGTAAGCTTCCTTTTGCCATATGTAGGAACATCTAGTTTTGTTCAGTTCATCTGCCATAATTCAGTATTCTCTCAGTATTTTCAGTTCTTTTTGTAGTTCAGTACTGAGCTACTACTAATTATAATTTGATTTGTGAGGACCAGTACTAATTATAGTTCAGTATCTGTTTGTGCCAAAGTTCAGTATAGTTCAGTATCGTAATCCAAATATAGTTCAGTATATGCACCAGCCATTACATTCAGATTTTCTTCAGTATTGTTCAGTTCATCCAGTATTGCTCAGTATTGGTTGCATTATTACTCAGTTTATTTAGTATTCTCTCAGTATTACTCAGTTCGTTCAGTATCGCAAAGCAAATATTGTTCAGTTCATTCAGTATTACTCAGTTCTGTTCAGTATCGCAAAGCAAATATTGTTCAGTTCATTCAGTATTCTCTCAGTATTACTCAGTTCGTTCAGTATCGCAAAGCAAATATTGTTCAGTTCATTCAGTATTACTCAGTTCTTTCAGTGTTACTCAGTTTTTGTTCAGTTGTGTCAGTATTTTTAATGTTGTTGGCAATCCGAAGTATTACTTAGTATTTTGTGTTTTTCCCTTCTGTTTTAATATATGTTCAATCAGGGACCGATAGGCCAAGGGAATATATCCAAAACCGGTGATGTTGCAACGCCAGTTGATAAAGATGGTTCTATGGAATCGCCTGAAGGCAACCCCCTCCATGTAAGCTTCCTTTTGTCATATGTAGGAACATCTAGTTTTGTTCAGTTCATCTGCCATAATTCAGTATTCTCTCAGTATTTTCAGTTCTTTTTGTAGTTCAGTACTGAGCTACTAATTATAATTTGATTTGGGAGGACCAGTACTAATTATAGTTCAGTATCTGTTTGTGCCAAAGTTCAGTATAGTTCAGTATCGTAATCCAAATATAGTTCAGTATATGCACCAGCCAGTACATTCAGTTTTTCTTCAGTATTGTTCAGTTCATCCAGTATTGCTCAGTATTGGTTGCATTATTACTCAGTTTATTTAGTATTCTCTCAGTATTACTCAGTTCGTTCAGTATCGCAAAGCAAATATTGCTCAGTTCATTCAGTATTGCTCAGTTCTTTCAGTGTTACTCAGTTTTTATTCAGTTGTATCAGTATTTCTAATGTTGTTGGCAATCCGAAGTATTACTTAGTATTTTGTGTTTTTCTAACATTGTCCCTTCTGTTTTAATATATGTTCAATCAGGGACCGATAGGCCAAGGGAAAGTATCCAAAACCGGTGATGTTTCAACGCCAGTTGATAAAGATGGTTCTATGGAATCGCCTGAAGGCGACCCCCTCCATGTAAGCTTCCTTTTGCCATATGTAGGAACATCTAGTTTTGTTCAGTTCATCTGCCATAATTCAGTATTCTCTCAGTATTTTTAATGTTGTTGGCAATCTGAAGTATTTACTTAGTATTTGTGTTTTTTCTAACATAGTTCCTTTTGTTTTAATATATGTTCAATCAGGAAGCAATAGGCCAAGGGAATGCATCTAAACTCGTTGATGTTGCAACGCCAGTTGATAAAGATGCTTCTATGGAACCGCCTGGAGCCGACCCCCTCCATGTAAGCTCCTTTTGCCATATGTTTCATTTCCTAATATATTTACTATCCAGTATTTTTTTTAACGCTCCTTTTGCACTACCTACCTTTTTAATAAGAGTATTATGCACTGGCAGCTTGTTACTGGTAGTTTTCAGTATTTAACTTAGTACTTCTGTAGATCCAACTATATGTTTTCCGTCAGTTTTAAGTGTCGTGATCAGTTTTTTACTGAGTATGTGTTGCCTTTCTGTTTTCTGCACTTTTGCACTTGCAGTATTTTTTGTATTTAAACTGCCAGTTTAATTAGTGTTGTTATACTTTGGCTCAAAAACAGATAGGACAAGGCAATGTACCTAAAACTGCCGAGGTTGCAATGCCAGCTGATAAAGATGTTTCTATGACACCACGTGATACTGCCACCCTCCATGTAGGTTCCTGGTAGCATATGTAATTTATTGTTGGTGCAGTCCACTGTCTTATATAATTGATCCCTTTATCTGTTTTTTTATTTCTTGTAGTACTTCTATAGTCTGATGTAATATATGCGCATGTTACAACAGTTTGTACTTTTGATGTATTTAATTTTCTGCCTATATCACTATTTTTCTAATATTTTTGCATAGGCACCTTCTAACTCTTGGGGTGGGGTGCCTGCTAATTCTTTTGATTGGGATGGTTGGAATGATGTAACAAGTGTCCTTCGCGAAATTAATGAAACTCAGAGTTGTGTTGCTGAAATTAGCGAACCAGATTTGGCAGGCAATGTTGAAATGCCCGATATCGAAGCTGAAGCTGTTGTGGTTGAGCAAAATCCGATAGAAAATGTTGAAATGCTTGAGGTTTTATCTTGACTTTTTTTACCGTATATAGCTATTTTTTATAAAACTGTCTAGTATTGTAACATACTCTCTGAGTACCTTACAGTTCTTTCCATTACCTAAGCAGCAACAATAATTATATTTTTGTTGTTCAATAGTAACTGTTGTTCAGTATCATGCAGTATTTTTTCATATCACGCAGTACCATATAGTATCTTACAGTAACTGTTGTAATAGTTTGACTATTTGCAAGTTGAAACTATTTTCAGTATCATCCAGTATGATCCAGTATAGTCCAGTTTTCATCTATTATTGTTGTACAGTATCATCCAGTATCCATCCATTATTTGCCAATAGTAACTACTTGTAAGCTGAAACTATTTAATATCTTTTTTTTAGGCAAATCAGCGTCCTGCCGTGACATACAGAAGAAAGACTAGGGGCAAAAAGAAGAATAAGGATCTACCTCTATTGTATCAAATTCCTGTTGAACTTGGATTACCAGTGGTACAGTTCCAACTTGCAAATCATGTAACCACGAGAGCCAATAAGTTCACGTCTCCATTTAAAGCTCCAATGGTTCGACGCGATCCTCCAGATGTTGACAAATCAATGAAACTGAGAGATATTGTTGTTGACTGCGCTAAGAAGCTTGAAAAGTAATATTTGGTTACCCATATTATCTTACATGTGATTTTTTTAATATCTTTTCTGTGTTTAACATTTTTTGTTTTTCAGTGTAATGATCTTCAGAACCAAATCTGAGTATCGATCTCAGGACATTGATTGCTGCATCTCTTTTACACGAAGTGTTGCTGATTCATTTGGAGACAATAAGATGATTCAAGGAATTTTTATCCATTTCTTCAGCCTTTGCCTACTAAATGACGAGAAAGAAGCGAGGCCTACTTCAGCTGGATACAGGTTGTTTTTGCCCGGTACACTATCGGTATGTCCCCCAATTTTCAGTATTATTCAGTTTCATTTACTTTTTTGACTAGCAGTAGCATCCAGTGTTTGTCTTTGTATCCACTAGTGTCTACTGGCATTTAGTTTGTTTGTCCTGCACCATCTCTTTAGTTATGTAGTATATCTCAGTATTGTCCTCTCTTTTAATTTTTTTAGCTTTCAGTATTAATCAGTTTTTTCTTCAGTGTTTTGTCAGTATTTTTGATTCTTTGTAAGTATTTTGTCAGTAAGTTCCAGTAACATGCATTGAAAGACTATAATACTTGCATTCAGTATTATTTAATATTTTTCTCTAAGTTTTTTGCCAGTACCTTGGTTTTTTTTTCAATCAGACTTTGTCAGTAGTTGCTAGTACCCATATTTAGTTTTCAGTACCTTCCAGTATTGTGTAAGTATCTTCTAGTATTTTTTTTTGTCAGTAACATACGTTTTCCCCTTGTTTTTTACACAATCCAGAACACGATTCTTTACGAGCAATATAATACTGGTTCACAATACTCTATGGATGCTGCCCTTTCTTTTTTTGTGGAACGATACAGTGTCGATGACTTGTTGGATGCAAAGCTTGTAAGTACAAACAAAACTTTTTCTTATTCTTGTGCCAATTATATTCCTTTTTCGCATATACTGACGGCTCTCATTTTGTGTCATTTACAGATTCTTTTCCCTGTAGTTCATCTCAATCACTGGACTGTATATTGTGTGAATCTTGTGCATGGTCAAATTGACATTCTAGACCCTTATCCATGGAAGTCTGAGAAAGAACAGATGGAGTACCATGGATCTATTGCTGCAAGGATAAGGGGGAGGCTTCATGAACTTCTGAACAGTTTGACAGATGGTGATTTCCCAGACATTAGTGGCTGGAGTTTGCCATTCATTGAAGTACCAAAGCAATCACATGATAACGACTCTGGGTGTTTTGCAATGTTGTTTCTGGAGCATTACGATGGCGAGAATAGGAAGATGGACATTACCATACATCCGGTTAGTTTGTGTTTTAAATATCTGTCCAGTATTATTTCAGTATTTTTGTAGCTCAGTAACAGTATTCAGTTTAGTATTATTTTGAGTATTGTTCAGTATCCAGTATAGTTCAGTATCCAGTATAGTTCAGTATCTAGTATTATTCAGTATCCAGTATAGTTCAGTATACACAGGGTCCATTAGCTTTTGGTTTTTTATTTATCATTAATTCAATTTGATTTTTTTTCAGGAACTTGTCTCCCAGTATAGAGCTCAAATGCTCTACTACATGGCTTTCCACAAGATAAATTTACAAAGGCCCTTCCCGGATGATATTGAAAGACTTGCCCCCGTCCGTCTGGAATCTGTGCATATGGCTGCATTAGATGATGATTGATGTCTACTTTGTGTAAAAAAACTCGTGGTCATTAGTCTTCATTAGATGCCTCCGACCGGCTAACCTGGGCACCGGCCCCTTTTGTAATACTATAGGCATTACTAGGAAATGAAGTAGTATTTCTTTACCAGTAGCAGAAACAGCTGCGTATGATTAAAACTCTATACATGTTGGCAGTTGCTATTCTCTGTACACCAGAAGTTTCTTTTGCCTATATTTCTTTTGGATGCAAACTTGCAACTCTGAAGAAATATAGTCATACGCAGCGACAACCGAGAAAAGCTATAGCGTATAGTCACCAAGATCACTTTGTCGTTTATGTTGGTGCAGAACTTGAGAAGCTTGGAATGGCGGTTTATTTCTAATACTAATTGGTCGTAAATTTTTTTATCATTTTACTTTTTGCCTTTTTACACATATGGGTTTGTAACTACTGTAGAGAAATTGAGCAATTTTTTGTCATACATATTCAGACCATTCAATAGTACTGAGCTTTGTCAGTAACCTCTAGTATAATTCAGTATCATCCAGTATAAAGCAGTATCCTAGAGTTTTTGTTCATTACGTTAGTTACCATTGCAACCAGTATCATTCAGTAGACTATTGAACTAGCATCCAATTTGTTCCAGTATCACCCATTATGATGCAATCGTTGAGCATAGTTCATTATATTTTTTGTATACAAAGCTTGCTTAGAGTGCAATGGCTCATTATGTTGTAGTTTCATCAACTATTCTACAGTACCATCCAGTATAAAACTGTTTCTAGTATTTTTTATTTAGTTAGTTATCATATAAGCTAGTATCAACCGGTAGAGTGTATGACGAATACTGATTAGGGCTGCAACACTCATACTGATTAGGGGTCAAAGTAGGAATACTGATTAGAGGTCGCACTAGGAGTATTACTGCCTATTAGCGGCCGCAGAATGCTCTAGTATCCTTCAGTAGTCACAACCATTATCTAGTATCCCTTTGTCAGTTTGCTTTTCAATATTTTTATTTGTTGTTAGTTTTTTTATCCAGTAATCGAACAGTGCCCATCCATTATTACGGCTCTAGTTCCAGTTTTCTTTAGCCTTTCTTTCAGTAACATCTTTTCAATGACATCTAGTATTATCCACTTTTTTTATGTCATACCATTGTGGAAGATACAGTTCGTGCATTAATTACTTTTACTCGCATCTACTAGCTTTGTGTATCATGCAGTATCCTCCAGTAGTTCTCTGTACCGGAACACTGAATATAGCTCAATTGAATTTTTTTATAACATATCAGTATCATGCGTTCATCATAAAATCATCCAGAAACTATTAAGTGCTTAAATAACTTTGGTCTACATAAATTTATACTATCCTTCACAATAAATGCAGTGAAATCGAGAATAATTGATTACAAGTATTTCATTTTTCAGTATTTCCTTTTGTTGGTCTTTTTCAGTCCTCCGACGTTGATGGCGTAAGGTCATCTTGTTGTTCTGAACTATCGTTGTCAGTTTCATCTTCGCTTTCTGCAGCACTTTCACGACTCCTGCATCCCCTCTGTCCCCTCCCTCTGCCTCTTCCCCTACCGGTCCCGAATGGCCTCCCTCTTGGACGCTTCGGAGGAGGTGGAGCCCTTCCACATGTTGCAGCATTGTGTCCAGTTTTGCTACATTTTTGGCAACGCCGTGTTCGAGTGGATGTTGTTTTTCTTTTGAAATGAGGCTCAGGCACATCATTGTTCTCAAGCAACCTTTTGCGGCTTCCTTTGGTTGTTGATATTGGCGGCGCGACACTTGAAATGTTTGCATCTTCGTCTTGGTCATTAACAGCAGCGATTGTTCCATTAGTACCAGCATATGGACCCACATCATGCGGTATTGGATCTATGATGGAATGAGCATCCCTGATGATTTGTTTACATTTGTCGTGTCCCTGCCATTTTTTTGGAAAAGCACAATTCATCAACTCATGCTATGAAGCTATTGCTTATTGAGTAATCCAGTATTATTGAGTAATACTCAGTAATCCAGTACTATAGTGACAAGAATCCATTAATCCTATCTGTAATCTAGTATTACTCAGTACTTTTTTAGCATTAGTAATCTATTATCAGTGACAGTATTTCAGTAAACCAGTATTAGTAATCCAGTATTACTCTGTAATTTAATTCGGTATCAATGACTAATCTAGCAATCTAATATGGTCCAGTATAACTCAGTATTTTTTTTTGCATCATTAATCCAGTATAGTCCCACTTATATTACCCTAGATAGTTAGGACAAATAGATCTTCTCCGAGCCTGAATCTATTGCTTATTGAGGATCAAATTCAGTAAAAAACTATTTTATCAATTAACAATTTAAACAATTTTCAAGTTTCGTTTTTATGCTTACCTCCTCTGACATTATAGCTTTATGTAGCAATGCATTAAAATCTTGGAGAATATTGTATGTCCTTCGTGCCTTTGTATCACCGTCTGGTCCAACAAACATTCTGTCATTCCTATCAAAACTTGTTGGAACATGTAGATCCCTCGAATACCTTTTAAGCACATATCTCGAAGGCACATGTTGAACTTGTTGGTTTGTGAAAGCGCAGATCACATGGCAACAGAACATGCCTGCATTTTGTAAAATATATTCAGTTTTTTTTGTGTTATTTACTTTAATTGTTCAGTAGCAGTATTGAGTATTTAGTTCAGTTTTGTTCAGTACTCCGGTACATCTCAGTATTATTTCACTAGCCTGTAAATCCAGTAGATCTAGTTTCGTTCAGTAATGTTCAGTACATCCACTACAGTCCAGTATTACTATACAATCTATCCAGTATCACCTCTATCAAGTATAGTTCAGTATTGTTTCAGTATTTTGCAGCTCACTAACAACATAGAGTTTAGTATTTTTTCAGTATTTTTAAGTATTCTATCAGTATTTTTGCAGCTGAGTACTAGTGTACAGTTCATTATTGTTTCAGTATTATTTCACTAGCCTGTAAATCCAGTAGATCTAGTTTCGTTCAGTAATGTTCAGTACATCCACTGCAGTCCAGTATTACTATACAATCTATCCAGTATCACCTCTATCAAGTATAGTTCAGTATTGTTTCAGTATTTTGCAGCTCACTAACAACATAGAGTTTAGTATTTTTTTCAGTATTTTTAAGTATTCTATCAGTATTTTTGCAGCTGAGTACTAGTGTACAGTTCATTATTGTTTCAGTATTATTTCACTAGCCTGTAAATCCAGTAGATCTAGTTTCGTTCAGTAATGTTCAGTACATCCACTGCAGTCCAGTATTACTATACAATCTATCCAGTATCACCTCTATCAAGTATAGTTCAGTATTGTTTCAGTATTTTGCAGCTCACTAACAACATAGAGTTTAGTATTTTTTCAGTATTTTTAAGTATTCTATCAGTATTTTTGCAGCTGAGTACTAGTGTACAGTTCATTATTGTTTCAGTACTTCGCAGCTCAGTAATAGTAATAATTCGATGGAAGAATGTTATTCACTATTTGTACTAATGATACTCATTATCGGGACGTACCTGTGTGCTGCATTGACATACATTCACAGCTGAAAACAGAATCTTCAGGATTTTCTTGGTTCACAATAGCCTTCACACGATATTCATGTTGCAGCCAAGGGAAATCTTTTAGCATTCGAGTGTGTGATACCAAATAGTACCCCCTTTTGGTTGGGTCTGGGTCCGTCCGAATATAAAAGGAAGTACTTGAAATAAACCTCTTCCTGAACTCTTGATACACAGGCCTAGAGTATACTTTGCTTAACTGCCTCTCATATCGAAAATGAGTAGCTGTTATATTTGGAGCCTGCAACACAAGTCCAAAGAATCAACTCTAGTAGCTGCTACTGAAAGTTTAAGTTTCACATTTGAGATGATTTTTTTACCTGAGAATTGAAGTTCTCACGTGCTTCATTTTCGTCATTATGTTCCAATAGTTCCTGGAATGACTTCGCAAATTCATGTAATGCTGTTGAGTTGTCTGCATATCCAGTTTTGATCACAGCATTAACACTTTCACTTCTTTGGGTCGATGTCACTGGCCCACAAAATATTTCTTTGAAGTACGAAGAAATCCACATTCGCCTATCATCATATAGTTTAAGCAGAACCTTTGACCCTTGTAGATTGTATCTCTCAAGCATTTGTGCCCATGCATTCTCAAACTCATTCGGGGTGAGAGGGTGATTTATTATGGATATCAAAGTATCCGATAGGCTTGGATCTTCAGGATCACCTTGTGTTCCAGGATGTTGGGCAAAGATTTGGTTCAATTCATTTTTATACTTATTTGTGATATGCCACCTACAGTATCTGTGGTGTGTTTTCTCAAATACCACCTTGATTGCCTTTTCCATTGAGTTATCTTGATCTGTTATAGAAAAACAGCATGAACATCACAGTAGCATTCAGTATTTGTTCAACAACATTCAGTATTTTTGTTCAAATAGCATTCAGTAGTGTTATCACAGTAGTATCTAGTATTTGTTCACCAACATTCAGTACAACATTAAGTTTTTGTTCAATAGCATTCAGTAGTATTATTACAGTAGCATTCAGTATTTGTTCAGCAACATTCAGTATAATATTCATTATTTGTTCATCAACATTCAGTATTTTTGTTCAATAGCATTCAGTAGTGTTATCACAGTAGCATTCAGTATTGCTTCAGTAGCATTCAGTATTTGCTTCAATAGCATTCAGTAGTGTTTTGATCAGCAGTATTTTGCAATCATTAATTTTCAATAGCATTCACCAGTGTTCAATATCATTAATTGTACTGAAAATGAAAATTGCAAACATGACCAATACTCAAATTTGTTCAGTTCTAAAGTCAGTTTTGCTCAGTTTTTTGTTTTATTTTAAGTGGTATATGTTTTTCAATGTAGCTAAGCATACCTGTAAAGATGATCGTCGGTTCCTTGCCGTTCATGCAGCTCTTGAATTGCCGAAAGACCCACTCAAAGGTATCAGCACGCTCATCCCTTATCAAAGCTTGAGCAAAAATTCTATTCTGGAGCTGGTTGTTGAATCCAACAAACATTGCCAAAGGCATGCTATATTGATTTGTTCTGTATGTCGTATCAAACGTGACAACGTCACCATAATCTGTTAAAAAAAGATAGCCACATTCTTTTTATTTTCTTCTATTCCACCAAATAGTATACAAGCATGAACAGATTTAATAATGCCTAAAGTCAAGAACATACCAGCATAAGCTCCTTGTTGGCTGGCATGGCTCCAAAAAACATTTTTCACCACATTCTTTTCATCTAGTTGCAATTCATAGAAGAAGTTTGGGTTGTTGGATTTGCATTCTCGAAAGTAGGATAGCAACTTTGGTATATCCTCAGTTCGTTCTCTCCGAACATGGGCGGCTCTCCTGCAATATTACACAGTATATTTTCAGTACTTGCACATATGGTTTAAATACTTGTAATATTTTTATGGTAGTCCTTGTATCTTTTTTCAGTATCAGTCAGTAAGGTCACCTAAAGGGTTAGTGTTATCATTCAGTACTGTTTTTTGAGCACATTACCTGTTTTGCACATCCCTCTCGGTCAAATTTAGATTTTCTGAACCTCCAACTGCCTTCCTTAACACACTCATCACATTTGCATGGGGCACGCGACAGTCATGCATCATGTCAACCATCCCCATAGTAGCTTGGTCAACACCTTTATGAGAGTGCATTCTTTTCGTCATTTGCGGATTAGGGTTCAGTTTGTGGTTATGGTCCAGCAAGATTCGGGTGTAGAAGAATCGATCACTCCCCTTTGTTGTGTTTGCGCACACCATAGCCTTGCATCCATCCCTTTTTGATGTTTTCTCCCTTGTACGGCTATCCCCAACTTTTGGAACGTGCTTACCCTCGAACGAGCAGCAAAAATCTTGGCCATCGCCTCTCTTTCTGTTTTTCTTGATAGGAAACCCACTTATCTCCGCATATTCTCTGTAGAAAGCATAGGCTTCCTTCAAATCATCAAAGCTTTGCTCATAGTTTGGCACAAACTTTTCATTTACATGATCGCCCTGCAGAAACATTTTTATTATTGTCAACCATGATATAGTATTACTCAGTAGTAGTTACTATTCAGTAATAGACACAATTAGCATTCGTCGAGGTACTCACGTGGCGATAGGTTTGTTCTATTTCTGGCGTTATCATTGCTTCTCTGTCAACAGTTGTAGGTGGAGTCCTTAGAGGTTGGTGCCTCAGTTCATTTGCCATCCACGGCGGACTCATTGCTAGCGGACGACCAACTGCGGCTAGTGGTGTTAGACCAGACACGGACGCGGATGGTTGAGACACATTTATCGACAATGTTCTGTGGTTTGCAATAATTTCTCTGATGGCATTGCAGAACGATGGACTTATGGGATCAGCACTTGCCATATTGAAAAATTTTGAGTCTCCTGCAAATGAAAAGTTTCAGTATCAATCCAGTAATCCAATATCAGTAATCCAGTATTACTCAGTATTTTTTTGTACAATCAGTAATCCAGTATTAGTGACAGTAATCCTATCATTATTCTAGTATCCAGTAATCCAGTATTACTCAGTAGTACTAAGTAATAATAAGTAATCCTGTATTAGTGACCGTAATCCTGTAATCCTATCAGTAATCTAGTATCCAGTAATCCAGTATTACTCAGTAATACTCATATTACTCAGTGTTACTCAGTTTTCCAGTATTAGTGACAGTAATCCAATAATAATCTATCAATAATCTAGCATCCAGTAATCCAGTATTACTCAGTATTTGTTTAATAGCATCAATAATCTAGTACCAGTTATCCAGTATCAGTGACAGTATTCAAGTAGTCCTATCATAATACTGTAATCAACTATCCAGTAATCCAGTATCAATCAGTAATGTAACCCAGTATCAGTGACAATAATCTAGCAATCCAGTATAGGCCACTAGACTCAGTAATTTTTTAGCATCAGTAATTTAGTATCAGCAATTCAACAATCCGGTATCAGTAATCTAGTAGAACTCAGTATTAGTAATCCAGTATCAGAATTAGCAATCTAGTAGGTTGTTGTATCAGTAATTCTCACCAGAACTGAAATCTGCAGCACAGCCCTGGTCTGACCCTGTATCCCTGCAACGATGGTTGTTCCTGCTTCAGTAGGTTCAGATCGGGCTTCAGTACTTTGACATCTGGCTTCAGTACCTTCAGATCGGATAGAGGAAAGAGAGTGCGTGCTTGGGAACGCTAGTTCCTGCTTCGTACTTCCAGCGCGGAGGCTTGGGAGGCAGGCTGCGCAGGGGAGCAGGCTTGGGGGCGGCGCCGAGGTGGCCGGTGGGGTGGGGGTAGGGGTGCAGGAAGGCAGGGAGGGGGCGTCGCCGGTGGTGGTCAGTTGGGTGGGCCGGCGCCGCCGGTGGTGGACGGTGGGGTGGCGGCGGCGCCGATCTGGTCGGTGGGGTGGGAGTGTACGCAGGAACCTGGGGGAAGTTGGGGGTGTTTTGATTTGAACCAGGTGGTGGCCGGTTGGTTGCAGCCAGATGGAGGTGTGGCTGGGTTGGTGCGGTCGGTCGGTGGAGTGGGTGGCTGGCTGGTTGGGTTGGTCCGCTGGGAGGTTGGTTTGGTTGTGTCTTGGTGTAGAATAGCTATTCTACACCTAGGGTGTAGAATAGCGCTGCCGTATATATATATATATATATATATATATATATATATATATATATATATATATATATATATATATATATATATATATATATATATATATATATATATATATATATATATATATATATATATATATATATATATATATATATATATATATATATATATATGGAAGATTCTTTGTCAAAAACACACACAAAGGCACGCAACTATGCATTAATCATTTAATCTAGTAATTGTTAAGTGCGCAGGTGTGCCACTTTATTTTGCTCTCTTCCAATATTAGCCCCCGAGGCCGAGAGAGGCCTCGCAAGCATAGAGCTTCATTACGAGCTTCACGAAATGATCGGCACCACCAGTGATCTATCTCCTAAATCAAGCAGCATCCTCTCCGCCACCGTGGCACAATCGGCCTCGACTCTCAAGGAGGAAGCAGACACGACTAGGCCACTGTGACGCCAGTTTATACACTCCAGACACGCCAAAGCCAAGTTCCCAGACCCAAAACTCAAACCACATCAATACTGAGTGTGACCTTGAGAAAATCTTGTGGGAGTTCATCAATGATCCGATTGAAGCTGAGATTGAAGAATTCAAAGCAAAGATTCAAGAGGAGGTTGATTTAGAGGTGCTCGCCTGGTTGGTAATAATACCAATGACCAATCAGTACCAAAGTGGGACTCAAAGGTACCTCCGTCCCAGAAATAATATAAATCTTGCTTTTCGAGGTAAGATTAGCGTATATAAACTTACATATTTGCTCCTCTACCATTCTCCTCCCAGGTAGAAACTGAAAAATAATCATTGTATTCTAGAATGTTCTTCCCATAAATAAATAAAGTAGTGGTATTTTAATAGATGGGTCTTATTAGAAAAGTTGATCTCATGTCTATAATTATATTCTTTCTGAGACAAGATTTAAAATGCAGGATTACGTTCTCTTTGGGACGAAGTGAGTAGATCGGAGGAAGACACAAACAGGAGGTTACAAGCTGATTACTTTTGCAATAACCCAGTAACCAAATTAGTTTTTTTTAATAAATTTATTTGGAGATACAAAAGTTGCACGCATTTTATAAAAATTGAGTCAAACTTACGGCACGAAAACCAAAAGCAACAGATAACTTGAGACAGAGGGAGTAGTCGTTAAGACCACCAGGCACCAGTCCAAAAATAATAATAATTCTCAGAACAACTCCATGAGATTGAGTAAAATCATTGGCCCCGTTCGGCTGGAATTATAAGCCGACTGAAAAACACCGTTGGCTGATTTTTTGTGAGAAAAATATTGTTCTGGCTGAAAAAATAAGCTGAATAAGACGGATTATAAGCCAGATGAACAGGGCGGGAGCCGCGGAGGGAGGAGGATTATTGTCCTTTCTCTATATAAGTAATAAAAGAGATCGAGGGGGCGGAGCCGCGGAGGGAGGAGGATGCTCCAGCAGATACCCTTTTCAATCGTCTTTTCCTACAAAGATTTTCTCAATCCCTCAAAATAACCCCTCCCTCAAACAATAAAAGAACAGTCAGCAGTTTTTCTCAATCCCGGTGGAGCAACTTTATAAATTCATCAATCTCTGACACCGATTAAAAAACACATGTGCCACGATCTGATGTAGATGTAGAGGCTCTACGCCTCTACTGCCACATCGCGTGTGGCAAAGCAACTGATCAACACACGGGCTTCGTGCAAATGACAATCCCAACACACAAGAAAAAAGCATCCAGGTCTCGAACTACATAGTAATAAGATAAACACGGTGCCCTTTGCGAATAATAAATCACAATTCAGCAGCTAGGTTTATGAAAACGCAGAACCAAAACAGTGCAGACTGTAAAAAAAAACGAACTACAAAATGTGCCAACCGAATAGGGAAAAAAAACTCTAGCTAGGACATCTCCTTGAATCTTGCCATGGCCTTCTTTTGGATGATGGTTTTGTAGCTGTCCCCGGCTTGGGCCTCCAGGGATGGATCAGCCTTCAGCTGCTGACTTCCCAGTCCAGCCCTGACGTCCACGGATTTTGCCTGGACTGGTTCCTTGATACCGCTGCCATCCTTTCCGAGACCCTGGATATTTTCGGAGTAGTTGCAAGAAACAAAAACAATACAAATGCACAATCACATCAGAAGGAATACAACATAATATTTTCGCACTTTCCACAATGTAGGGAATATGGGCACACTGATTCCCCCTGCATCCGGTCACTTCTCGTGCCCAACAAACTATTCATTCCCACTAGACATCTTCTCACTCAGGCTAAATATGTCAGTGACTTCTGATTCTTAAACTGTAGAGTCTAGACACAAGGAAGCACGTGGACTCAGAATCAACTAGTCAAGACACAGAGGCATACTTAGTTATTTCTGGAAAGAGATCAACAAGACAAACCTAAGATTTGCTAACTGATACTAACAGCTCTACCAAGCCCTAGAGTACTCCAGTTAAAACCAGAGAGTTGCATTAAAGTAAATTTGATACTGCTACCTCATTACAAATAGGCATATTTACCGGCTCAAAAAAACTTACATAAATCGGATTCCAAAGTCAGATGCATTTGCAGTAGCAGGAGAAATAAAAAGGGGGCATAAACACACATGACCAAAAGCAGGAGACATTGTAAAAAAATGCTATCAAGCCTGACAGCATCTCAAACTGAGAAATATGTGGGAGATGAACTTACCAGCCCCTCTTGCCACCCCATGTTGCGTAGAATACGGTTGCCCACATTGCTTTCATCGATTGCTCTATCAGCGGTAATAATTTCATAGTTTTCGCTGTTGGCAATTTCACCACTGGAACGTTCACCCACGCCAGGAGGAAACGGCATCGACCCTATCTCACTTGAGCCCTTTCGGGACGGATAGTCACCAGCTTGACAACAGGTAATTTCCAGAAAATCAATAAAAAATCTTACAAGCAAAACCGAAAATATCATCCCTAAACTGTATGTTAGGTCAAGGACATATTCCAATGGTAACAAAAAAATCCCCAGAAATACCCAAGTCAGCCTTATATAAACAGTTAAACACTAATACGAAACTGAGCATACTGCCAACGATGCTTCAGCAAAATGATAATGATGAGAATAACAAAAGAAAAATAAATTTCTGGACGGACAGTATGTTGCTGTTACTAACACATCGTGCTGAAGGAATGACAATGGAAAAATGACAGCAATTGTATGCAATAAAAACTTAAGAAAGTGTATTCTTACTTGAATCCAATCCAACAGCATCAGTGCCAAGAGATGATCCATACAGATTTCGTCTTTCTGCAGCTCGATCCCTGTACTGGGATTGCCCTGGTGCCTCAGAAAATCGACGTTTACCACTCCCAGAAACTCCCGATGAAGTATTAGAGACTAAGGCAGACACATCAGTTTTGAAGGGTGCAGGAGTTACAAGTGCCTCAGGACTTGTCATTAACCCACTTGCTCTTGTGGTTATAGTGGTGCGGGAGTCAGTGCTCCCGGCATTAGATAATGCATGAAACGTAGTATCCGACTTGATCACTCCTCTAGCAGAACCTCTTATGACACCCATAACTGTAGTCCCTAAGCTGTTACTGACAGGTCTAGGCTTTACATCGGAATCCAACATTTGGGTCGATGCAATTCCTTGGCCAAGAGAATTATCCATAGCATTTTCAAAGTCAGAATTCAGCTTGCTTTTCAAAGAGAATCCAGTTCCACTATGTGAATGATTAAATTTATCATCAGAACTTGATGGTTCTTTGTCATCAAGGACAATTCGTGCGGCCTGCCCTTCTTGATTCCTTTGCTTCCACATGGCTAGGACATTGTTCATCTTCTTCTTATTAGCTATGAGACTACTTTTTGAGGCCAGTTTAATCTCTTTTGCCTTCTCCTTTTCTCTCTTTTCTGCAGCCAGGGCTGCACTTGCAGCAGCTTGAACAGCATCAGGAAGTGAAGTTTTCTCATTTTGTTTAATTGTGGCAGCAGGCGCAGAGATCACAACCTTTTTGCCACTGTTACTATCTGAGGTCTTCGTGTTTTCACTGGCCGCCTCCCCGGCTGCCTTAGTATTGCTCTGGTCGTTACAAGGGACATATTGTTGAGTCTGTTGATCGTACGAATACCAAACTCCAGAGTTGCTGTCATAGTAAAGGCCTACAACAAACAAGATTACATATTAAAACATAAATGGAAAAAAGATCCATAACCATAACATTACCAACAACATTAGTAGTGGTTTTAACAAAATTTTGATGCGGTAGACTCATAGACTTACCAGTAGTTCCATCATAATAGAATCCAGATGCAGAATCATAGTAGTAACCAGATTTTTCATCCCAAACAAATCCCGACTGTGCTGTGCCACCATCTTTTTGAGATTCAGAGTTGCTGTTCTGTTTGTCATCAGGATTGTACTCTTTTGGAGCCCAACCTATGGCATCATACTGGTCCAATAGGCAAAGGTATTAAACCAATGAGCAACATGTCTGCAACCTGCCTAAACTATGTGTTTAGTTAACATGAGAATGTGATGAAGGTCAGTACCCTGTCCTTTTTCACTCTGCTTATTTGACATCTTAGCATTTTTTTAAATGTTGTTCTGATTTTTTAGTACTTTCCATTAGTAACTAATGACTATTAAGTGCTTTTAGAAACAAATCTAGTGATATTGTTCATATGCCCAATCTCCATGCTTTCAGAATTGTCAAGTCTCTGAAATTTGACAGTGCAGCTTGCAAAGAACCCAATACTGTAAGAAAGCACAAAGGAAGTAATATATAAATAGAAACAGTAAATGCTTAATCTTACAGTGTCAGGAGCTATAACAAACCTGCTGAGCAAATGATGCAGCCTCAATGGCAGCTGCAGCAAGGCTGTTTGACTGTGAACCCCCTGATGCAGGTCCATGTGTACTTTTAGCATATGCTACACGCAAAACCTGACCGTTTTTCTCAAGTGTAATCCCATTTGTAGCTTCCAGAGCTTTCGTAGCATCTTCCACCTGTCACAACAGGATGTTGAACTTGAAAATTGTAAGGAACTATATACATCAAAAAAAGAAAAGCTCAACTCAATCCACCAGACAACACTACTTACCGAATGGAAATGAACGAAGGCAAAACCTCTAGACACATGAGTAAACTTATCCCGGACAAGACGGATGTCCTGATGAGAAATGACATGTAATGTGTCCAGAAAAATAAGAAAAACCTAATCAAGCAATTAGTTCATTAACCCACCTTTATTGGTGCGTGCTTAGCAAATTCGTACCGAAGCATTTCCTCGTCAGCATTTTCATCCAAGCCACGAACAACTAAAACATGGGTTGGACCTGCAAATGACCGCAACTAAATAAGGCAGCACAATACATACTTCACATAATTCCAGAACGAAACTATGAAACACAAAACTTGCCTAGATCAGATCCCCTTCTCCCAAAGTGTGGAGTGGAACCTGTTGCATCAGCTGGTAGAGCATCCTCAGTACGAGGTTCATTGCACTAAACATACGATTAGCCAGAGCAAAATCACAAAGCTAATTAGTTAACCAGCTATTAACTTAGGAAAAATAAGGCAAAGTAGAGTTGTAGTATTTTCATGCACATATAGAAAAATAGAAAATTACACAACACTATGGCAGTGTTCTTTAAGTAGAACAAACTAACAAGTAGACGAAATCCAACACATCACCCTGCCCTGCCACTAACCCACTCACCAGTTAAACTACAGGCCACGATGGTCAGGTCTCAGGAAAGTAGCAGATGCGATTAGGAATTGTACAGAAGCTGGTGTTCAGGTGGGGTGTGTGGGTGTGGGGGTAGGGGGCGATGGAAATGTGATATGGAAAATAATATCCTTACAAGTACCTGAAAACAGGAGGTCCTGCGGGCAAAATTCATACATCCGCATATAGTACAAATCCAGTCACATGGTGCAGCAACAGTCCTGTGCCCATAAGTAGGCCTTGTAAAATTTTCTTGTCCAAGAGAAGGCCCACCCATCCCACCGGTTGGTTTACTACTGCAGTAAAGACAGTGTTAGAATTAACTGCACTGGAAGGAATTTTCATATAAACACATGAGCACAAAAGGCTAGTACAACAATAAAAGGAAGACAAGACTCGCCCCCCACCCACCCAACTCACGCATTAACAGAACTTTGTTGACACATAAGGATCACAAGAACCTTCCCATGGTAACATAATAAAGTAACCCCGCTTTTCCCCACTGAAATCTTACAGAACTGCTGAATCTTTTTATTAATGAACACTAATTGAATTAGAGTCATGTGATCTTATGTCATCAAAATAACAACTACATCTCCATTCCAAACTATATGTCACTCTACCTTTATCCTAGGTCAATCTTCTCTCAATCTGACCAAGTTTTTAGAAAAATATAATAGCATCTACATGTTCAAATAAATGCAATATCAAGACCTAGTTCATAGAGATTTCAGTGAAAATAAATTGATGCTGTATATGTTGGTGTGTTTTTCTATAAACTTGGTCAAAGTCAGATAAGTTTGATTTAGAATAAAGCTCAAGTGGCCTATAATTTGAACGAAGAGGAAAGAGAAATTAGAGTATCCTGTTTGGTTATATGCTAGCCTACTATGAGAATTATTGGAAATGGCCCTGTTTGTTTCCGCTCACAGAAGACTCGACTATAATTGCCGTACTGTGGGGATTTTTTCGATTCTTGATTGTGCTAGTTCAGAAAAGGCAGAAATAATCTAAGTGTCTTGTGGGAGTCTTGCTTTTTTTCACCGAGAATCAGATTATATAAGCAGAAACAAACATGGCCAATACAACTAGTTTATAATTACCCATGCCAGTTACAGAATATACGGCCGAGACAAATGAGAACTTCATAGCTTAAGGCAACCTCAAGTAATAAGAAGTATAGTTACAAAGGATACAACAACTCCAAAAGAATAATACAACTCCTCAAGACACTAATTTAGCAAAAAAAAAAAAAGTCACGCTAGCAGAGATTGCATAGGATGGACGACTTTGTATAGGATGGCAGTGAAACATACTTATTTCTAAATAGAAAAACACGTATACCTGTACTGAAAGAACACATTCCTGCCATCAATTTCGAGACCATTCTCTCCAGTAGCTTCCATCATTCTACGGGCAGCTTCCTGTGAAGAGGATACAGCTGTGTTAACAGTACATGAAAGTTTGGATGAGTAATGTAATAACACTAGTTTGATTAGTACCACAGTGGGGAAGTCAATAAAAGCAAATCCACGAGACATGCCAGAATTCCGTTCCTTGATCACACGCACACTGCGTAGAGGGCCCCACTGAGCCTACAAGAGAACAGACGAAATGATTAAAACGAACCAGACAATACACTTTCGACCAGTGCAACAAGTTATGAAGAGGAAGTTGTACAAGAATCTGATATAGGTCATCATCATTGGTCTTCAGGGGCAGTCCCTTGACAACAACAGTGGCAGATGGGGCCTGCAAACATGAATGCAAACTCATGGTTTGTAAATTCGAAACCCACAGCTACAAATGTATGTATGTATGTATGTATGCAGTATGTCCATACCACTGAATCACCATGCCTCCTATCATCCCAATCATATTCCCTTCTTCTGTCAAATCGATTATCGTCATACAGACCATCTCTTTGGTTCCGACCATGACTTCTCGCACGAGGAGATCTTGATCTAGACCGTGATCTTGATCGGTCATCATGCCCACGTGATCGAGAACGGCTATGGTGCATGTATGGACTTTCCTCTCTTTCACGACTTAATCCACTTCTTTGGCGTTCGCTCTCACATGAATCGCGTCTTCTCCAGCTACTATCTCTCCTGCCTCTCTCATAGTCCGAATCATAACTGTAACGACCATATTCATGATCTCTCTCATAGCTGTCCTCTCTGCTTTGGTGAGAACTGTGGTACCGGTCTTCAAACTCACCATGAAACTCGGCACGTTCTCTGCTTCCAATCCTTTTGCTCCTATCAACACCAAAATCACGGTGACTGCCAGATTCATAATAATTGTCAGTAGCATGATAATTATCACGGAGTCTATCAACTCCTCTGTATGAATCAAACTCATGATGCTTTCCATCATTGCGATAATCAGTGCCGTGCCTTCTGTGATCTCTTGCAGTTGCATATTCCTCATCATGATTCCTTCGAGGCTGAGACCACATTCCACCAACAGAAGGTGGTGGTGCATACATATTTCTATCATGTGTATCCTGACAGAATGCACCCCTCCCATATGAATCTCTAGGGAAGCCTTCATCCACAGATCTCCTACCATTGTAGGATCCGCCAGACCTGCAAATTAAGTTATTAGGGGAAGATATGGTAATATGGCAAAGCACTATATAAATATTAAAGGCATGACAGAAATCACAAACGGGGAGAACTTGTTGAAGAGTTAACCCAGTACCAAATAAAGACATATCTTGGCTTACTAGAGAAATTAGAAAAAGATTCAACACGTTTTACAGGAATAAAGGTCATGAATACCCCAGTTAACACAACACTAGAATGACCAGTTGGCTTACCTAAAATCTGGCTCATTGATTACACCATACCCATTCGGTGCCTGTAGATTCAACAGAATAAGTCGAGTCAGCAACAAATTCTACAGAACAGGCAGGTAAATCCATTCCATTTAAGCAACTGCCTCTTCTTGAACTCCTTTACAACTAACGCAGGATACACAGAGGCCAACCGCATGGCCAAAATTCTGCTATTTCATCATCTTCAGTAGTTAGTAAAGGAAAAGACTGCAATTACACTGTTGCTCTCCCATCCATGTTGTGGAGCATAACGCCCATGATCCATTTCCAAAATTCAGCACTTGTGTTATCCTGCAAGGTTCTTGGTGACCTTTACAACTTTTGGGTGCAGATTTTTCTGTGTAGCCTGTAAAGAAATACATGGCATAATAGAGTTAAGCACCTAACCAGAAGGAACCCCCAATATGGCCACCAATAATAATTTAAAGTTTGAGAAAATTGTTAATGTTTCAATTGATGACTTATGGCATGGAATTATTAGCTATATAATACTTAGGCCCATCTGGAATGAAATATTTTTGTTGGAAACAAACAAAATAGTCAAGAATTCCAATGAAATTACTTAGTTCAAAGTGAAGCTATATAAAATGCTAGTATTTTGTGAATCCAGACGTATGTTAGCATCACTACAACAAGAACAATCTTACACATAACGGAACTTTCAGACAGTGTAATAGTTTTTTACATGATTAATGTATAATAGTAATACATATGACTACTCTGACATAAACATATGAAAGCGTATGGCTGGGTGGGGATCAAAACAGTCAGAAGAGGCCTAAATTGTTTCCGTTTCCATTTTCCACAGAAACGAAAAAGAAAATGGTATTGAAGAAAGTGAGTTGTATTACGACATGTCGATATCGGCCAATAAATGATAATGCAAAGTAAAAAAACGGCTACGCAATACTATACATAGGAATGATAACACAGACATGTCAACCATACATAGGAGATAAGCAGTGGCGGATCTAGGATTTTTGTATGGGGTATGCGGAACCAAAATTTTCATATGCAAACCAGTAAAATCCATTTAACAATTTGGTAAAGTATCACAAAAATTGTCCCACAATTCGGTACACAACTACTACATAGCATAATAAGTCTTAAATTATCATGCAAATAGTTCAGCACACTAATAGTTTGTAATATACACAATAAAAGCCTAATAATAAATGCCAAATAGAATTACAACACTACTTTTTGGGCCTACGCTTTCTAATGGTCATGAAAGTCTTAATTACGTCATCTTCATCCAATGATCCAAAATGCCTCTCTCAATGAACGTGACAAGGCAATCGTCCAAAAGACTATTACTCATCTTATTTCTCTGCTTGATTTTGACAAAATCAATTCCAAAAAATGCCCTTAGCCACCGCCAGAAGCATAAGTAATCAACTAAGGGCCTGTTTAGTTGCAAATTTTTTTGCAAAAATGACACTGTAGCAAATTTCGTTGCTATTTGACAATTAGTGTCAAATCATGGTCTAATTAGCCTTAAAAGATTCATCTCGTCCATTTCGTCTAAACTGTGTAATTAGTTTTATTTTTTTATCTATATTTAATGATTCATGTGTCCAAAGATTCGATGTGACGGGGAATCTGAAAAATTTTGCAAAATTTTTTTGGAACTAAACAAGGCCTAATACATGCCTAATCCCTACTGCAAACATCTACATGCTACATCAATTGAACTAAATCAAGGAAAAATCTAACAACAACTAGCTAACAAATTAGATCACATATAAAGGAAAGTTAGGGTTAGGAATCTGGGGAAAACTTGCTAACAGGAAGAGAATGGATGGGAGAACCAGAGGGGAGCTGCTTACCAGGCGCTGGGGCCGCGGCCGTCCGGGACGCCGGTCGGGCTGGGAGCCTGGGAGCGGGTACGCTGGGGCTGGGGTGGTGAGGCCGCCGGGGCGGGGTCCGGGGATGGACGCGGGGCTCCGGGGCAAGGGAGGAGCTCGCCGGTCGCCGCTATCGCTGGGGCAGGCGAGCGTAGCCGCGAGCGTGAAGCGTCGCGAGTGCGGCAGGCGAGTGGATGGTTTTTTTTTTAATTACATACAGAAATAATTGTATCTTTATTGGGCTGGGCCTAGGGTACGCCGGACCATACCGTGCAGCCCACTGGATGCGACCAAGCGAAGGGCGGCGGTGTCGTTGCCTCTCCGAGAGTTGCAAAAGCCACTGCTAAAGGACCCTACTTCCCCTTACTTCAGATTTAAGTAGCGAAGGTCAAAAAAAAAAAAAAACATCTCTAACAGGCCCTCTACTAGACCCCTCACATTTGTTGGCCTCCTACTTTTTCCCCTTCACCCTCTACTTCTGTTGGCCCCCTACTCTTCACCGTGCAAAATCTGGATAAGAGAGATGACAAAAGAACCCTACGCGTCATTGACTACTCAAACGAATTTGAGTAGTATGGTTTAGATAGTATTGCTGGAGTTGGAAGTAAAATATGAGTAGTCTTAAAATAGGTGGCTTCTTAAATAGAGAAGTAGGGGGTGTGTTTTAGGTAGTATTGCTGGAGATGCTCTAAACTTTGATTATTTTTTTTCAAGATCGAACAAAAACGCTCTCCAACGACTCCTTGTCTCAACTCCTGGTCTTTCCGAATCAACGCAACCGCGCGGAAATATATGCCTATCTGCTCGGGCAATCGAGATGTGGAGGGATGTGGCGAGGAATAAGGACAGAAGAGAGAAACAAAGTATAAAAGCGGTTATTGTGATTTGAAAATAGTTTGAGATTCTTAATGCAAAATTGTCTTCTATATTTTAGAATGAGATTTTATAAACTACTGGAGGAATCCAACAAATTTGCTCCCAACGTTTTTTAGCCACTTCGAAAACTCATCGATTAACCAATTGATTTTTTAGGAACTAGAGATGGGCATCTCCAAGAGTTTCCAAAAACCACTCGCAATCTTGATCTTTAGTAAGATTGAAAAAAACTGCTTTCCAACACGTTCCTATCTCAACTCCCACTCTTTCCGCACTTGGAAAACTCAATCACGGAAATATACGTGCGCGTATCGATCGACCAATTTGGAGGTGGAAAGACGTGGGGAAGAAAAAGAAGTAGGATAGGGTTCCCAATGTAAATGTATAAGAGAGAAAGAAAGTATAAAAGTGGTTAGTATAGGATTCGTAATGCAAACTTGTCTTTTATATTTTAGGACTGAGATTTTGAAAACTGTTGGAGAAACCCAATAAATATGCTCCTACTTTTTTAGCCATTTGAAAAGTTCATTTGATTTAATAATTATATGTTTGGAAGTATTGGAGATGCTCTTAAACCCATTTGAAAGGGGCAAAACTTGAGATTGAATAAATTGATTTTTGAAGGTGGCCGATAGGTTGTATATATAGAAGGAAACACATGATCTCGTGTCGTGATCACATAAATCGATTAGATTTCAAACTAGTAGACTTAAAAGGCCAAACTAAGAAAATAAAACTCTAAAAGGATGTCGCGCTTCCACAAGTTCATGCGCCGAATTTCGGTGGATCATTCACACAGGTGGCCCGTACCCTTCGCCCTGCCTTTGAGGTGAGTGAGCGCGCTTGTGCGGTGTTCCTTTCTTTTACCCCACACATGATTTTTTTTAATTTTGAGCCTAGACTTCTAGTGTACAAATTGTAGTATCTGTACTCTACACAAACACACTCACACCACCACACACACGCACACCCCTAGAAGTTACAACCTATACACCTCAAACGTCCTTCTTAAGATCACCGAAGCCACACGAGTCTCGTAGACGACGGGCACGTCGTTGTCCCATTGTAGTACCACACGAGTGTCCAGGACCTGAAAGAAACAAATCCGGAAAAATCCCAAAGGTGCGACACCTGAGTTGCGTCCGCTGGGGATCGAACTCAGGTGGGTGACGCTCCAACCGAGCGGCCTCACCACCGCGCTACGCGCGCGTCCACCCCATACATGAATTAAGTAGAGTGGAGAGGACTTCCATATTTATTGAGTAGATCATCATTCACTTCCACAAGAAAGGTAAGACTAACCATTCCACCACCTTCTCTTTTTTATATCTGAATGTGTTTTTTAGATTTATTTGGAACAGTCAAGAGAAATCCATAGGGGCCAAGCCTATTATTCCAATTCCAACGCTTTGAGTCCAAGCTCTCATACCGTGCACCTCAAACATATGCCGACGCAATCACGCCTATAAAGGTTGAGACCATAAACTTTTCCTAATCATTTCAGTTCAACATACGTGCAGTCATCGAATGGTTGCTAGTAAACAGACGAAAATATCTAGGGGCACGGTCCAAGGATGACGCGAGGGAAACAGTTGAATAGCAAAGCAGACCAAACCAAGACGTCCTTGTCGCCGATCGGAAGCTGAACTGACCGAGTGACAGGCACCCGAATGCAACTTCAATGAATTGCTTGATAACAAGAAGTTTCTGGTAGTACACTTGTTACTTAATGCAATTTCAATGAATTGCTTGATAACAACAAATTTCTTAGTACGTACACTTGTTACTTGCCCGATTTAATTGGACTCTCGCATGATTACTTACTGCGTTAAATGGACGATCGGCGAAGAGAAGACTGACTAAACGCTCTTGCCATTTTGTCGGCTCATACACCTGCCACCGGCAGCAACGTGCTTGAACGTAACGCTTCATTCATGGTCATAGTCTGCTATTCAGCGGGGCGTTTTTGCATAGCTGACTATGCGTACTGTAATAAATAATTAAACAAAGCATGTAATAAGCAGTTTATATATATCAAAAAGAAAAAAAAACTGCCTGGAAACTACGGATCCGGAGCCAACATGCGTGACGGAATTATCCTACCGGATTGCCGGAATCATCCGGATCCAAGAAGCGTGACGGAATTATCCTGCCGGATTGCCGGAATCATCCATTCCGTTGCAAAAATAAAAGGGTTTCGTTTAACGTTAACGTCCACCCTCGTGCTGCGGGATGATCCACATCCACTCACAAATTCACTGGCAGCTAGCGATGCTTGAACCGGTCACGCAACGGTGACGCATTGTTTTAGAGCTAACCACATTGATAGGAACGGTAGGTAGTAGGGTTACTACTAGGACCATTAACCTTGGCCGGTTGCTTTGCCCCCCGTGCCCTTGCCCCTTTGGACTTGGCCACGCACGTTTCTGTCTCGCAGAGTCGCAGTCCTGCAGTCTGCTTCGGGAGCCAAGCCGGGGAGGGGAATCATTGATGGTTTCGAAACATTGCAAATGGATGGGAAAATGGTTATCTAGCTTAACGCACATCACATGTGTCTGCATCGTCTCGCACGTTTCTGTCGGTGTCAGCCAGCTAAACGCACCGAGATTATCCATTTCGTTACCGCTGATGGCGCACCTCAACCATAACACAATCCGAGATCAGTACACATGGATTAGTTTTAACCATGATCTGTTGAGCCCACCTCGGGCTGTCACGCCACCGAACGACACTGTTCTACGATTCCACTTCGACAAAAGTAAAGAGCATACCCAAGTTCAATAGCTTTACGTCCGCTATTCCAATCATGATTTTCCTACCCTCGGGGAGAAAGTAAAGGTCACTGGGCAGAGCCGCGCCAAACTGCCGAAGCCGATCAGGATAGAACCAACCCAATCGCCATCGGGGCGGTGGGCGCAGACAGTCAGTCGGCTTCCACCAACCACGTTGCGAGCAGCAGCCTCCACTTGCTCCACTCGACCACTCCACCACCCCCTTCCGCCGCCGGGCGAGACGCGCGTCGGCTGCCCGTTGCCCTCACGCCTCACCCCTCGGGTCGTGGGCGGTGGGGCCCGCTCGTCGAGCGGCCATGCGCGCCCTTCGCGTCCGCTTCCTCCCGGTAACTTCGCGGTCAACCTCCCTGCTCCCTCCCACCGCCGCAACCACACCGACGAAAGTCTTTGCTAACGGCAGCACCCTCCGCCCCCGCCCCCGCCTCGCCGTTAAATAACATCTCCATCTCGCTTTGCTCAAGCACTAGCCACGCCATCACTCCTGTTAACTAGCACATTCTCCGCGGCAGTGGCAGCAGCGGGAGGGAGGACCAGCTGCCGCGGCGACCTGGTGGTGGTGCGCCGGCAGGAGGTGGGTTTCGGCGGCTTCGGCGTCGGCGTCGGCGAAGGGCGAGATGGAGAGCACGCTCAAGGGGATACGCGGCAGCGACGCGCCGTGCGTGCTGGACATGGACGACGCGGCCACCGTGGCGGGCGGCGTCGAGGACACCTACGGCGAGGACCGCGCCACCGAGGAGCAGCTTGTCACGCCCTGGACCGTCTCCGTCGCCAGGTGAGCGTGCGTGTGTGTGCGTGTGCGTCGCCTGATTCGTTTCCGAGGCTAGTACAGGGTAAGGTTTCTGATCGATCCACCCGCGGTGACTGGGCCCTGTTGTTTCTCCGCCGGCGACAGACGTGCCCTCGTGTGCGTTTGTTGGAACGAGAAATCCGTGCGACCAACCTTCATGCCGTGTTATTTCGGACCTAGTGTTGTTCAGAACTTCAGATCATTTTCTTCTTTCTGTTCTTTTTTTTTTCATATCCTGTTTTGATCGCGCAAGTACTTTGCAGTGATTGATGCCAGTGAAAATATATCCTCATTCACTTTGAAAAAGTGGAGTATAGGTTATGAACTTATAAGTTACGATGCTTCAAGTTTGGATGAGATCAAACCATGTTACTTTTCCCATTTTGTTAACCTGGTGTCTACTTTGATTGCTCATAGGGGGTTATGATAGGATTGATTCATCTAAACATAATGCGTGATCACCTGTCAGAAAGGACAAATTAGCACTACTGTATAGGTGTTTCGACAAAAGCAACTTTGTTTTGTTTGGCAGTATAATTTGACGTGTGAAATTTGTTTCTTGGTTGGTGTGTCGCAGCGGTTACAATTTGCTGAGGGATCCCCGTTACAACAAGGGACTTGCGTTCACAGAGAGGGAGCGTGAGACGCACTACCTCCGCGGCCTGCTGCCACCAGCTATTGTATCCCAGGAGCTTCAGGTTTCAACGATCCTCGATACTTTCTTGTCATGAACCAGTTTAAATTTGTCTGCCTACCTGATCCCAGTGTATTCTGATGTCATCAGGAGAGAAAGATCATGAATAATATCCGACAATACCAGTTGCCTTTGCAGCGCTACATGGCCCTCATGGACCTCCAGGTAACTGATCATTAAGTTTCCTTGTTATGCATATTATAGCTGATCTAAGGAGTTCATTTGGGTTATACTTTTCTCTCGTACCATCTTATTACAGGAAGGGAATGAGAGGCTTTTCTACAAGCTGCTCATCGACAATGTCGAGGAGTTACTACCGATCGTCTACACGCCAACCGTTGGCGAGGCCTGCCAAAAGTATGGATCCATATTTAGTCGCCCTCAGGGTCTTTATATCAGTTTGAAGGAGAAGTAAGTTTTGCTTTATGGATTTTTTTCTTTGGTCTCCAGAATGCCATTGCCTGTTCAGGTTCATATGGTGTTTTATTTGGTTGTGCAGGGGAAAGATCCTTGAGGTGCTGAAGAACTGGCCAGAGAGGAGCATTCAAGTTATTGTTGTTACTGATGGTGAACGGATTTTGGGGCTTGGAGATCTCGGATGCCAGGTACAGTAGCACCCTGTTCTAGGTGTATTTATGACAAACAATCTCCCAGGCTTTCTGCTGATTGAGATAGCATCTATTTAGGGAATGGGGATTCCTGTTGGTAAACTTTCCCTTTACACTGCCCTGGGAGGAGTTCGTCCATCTGCTGTAAGCTTTTCATATCTACCTTTATGCTGTTATTTAGACTGCTTTTTTCTTGATACATAAATGAACATGATATCAATAATGTTGTAGTGCTTGCCAATCACATTGGATGTTGGTACAAATAATGAGGAGCTGCTTAATGACGAATTTTACATTGGCTTGAGACAAAGAAGAGCCACGGGCCAGGTTGGTGTAACAGGACACCAACATGTTCTTCTTGTTTTCCTATCTTATTCTAGTTCAAACTGAAGTCATTTTTGTACTACTCAGGAGTACACTGATTTTCTGCAAGAATTTATGAGTGCTGTGAAACAAAACTATGGGGAGAAAGTGCTCATTCAGGTAAGGCACATATTAAGAAGGCTCTATACATTATCAGAGCTAAGCTTGAAATAGAAATTTATGCAACTGGCAAATGAGTAATCCCAGACTTGCACTTCTATATCTGAGACCCTATTACATCTTTACCTGACTATTGTTTATCATGTAGTTTGAGGATTTTGCCAACCATAATGCTTTTGATCTCCTTGCAAGATATGGCACCACTCACCTTGTATTCAATGATGATATTCAGGTAGTATTATTTGATGCCTTATAACTTGTTTGCCAACTGACTTACTGTGTCATATTTACAAAATAAGATTAAATGCAAGGTGGCTTATTAAAAAGTGATTTCTTAAATTTGTAATGTTTATATATTGCAGGGGACAGCTTCTGTGGTTCTTGCTGGGCTTATTGCAGCCCAAACATTACTTGGTGGTTCATTGGCAGATCACACTTACCTTTTCCTGGGTGCTGGAGAGGTCATTATCTCTATGACTCTTTTATACGCATTTAATTTCAAGCTAGTCTTTATATGCTGATTTCTATGGTATTGTTATCTAATAAAGTACCAGACGTAATGTACTGATCTACCCCTCTTTATTCCAAGTGCGTCATGCTATATGCAAACAAAGTATCAACTCAACTATTTGTAATTTGGTAGTCAAAATAGCATATATCATTCTTATTTTATTAGTGGAGCTTTCTATGCCAGGGATTTATATTTATATTTTTTTTAACTCAACTTGTTTACGACTGCATTTTTTCTCAGACCCCAATGTTGGTTTGTTTGCCATCTTTCTTCCCATATCAATAGTTGCTCTGTTGCTTGCAGGCTGGGACAGGTATCGCTGAACTTATAGCTCTTGAGATCTCACGTCAGGTGCTTCTTCATTTTCTGCTGTTTCTGGCTTGTGCAATACACGTCTGGATGGCCTAACAATTTCCAAATGTGCAGACGAAAGCTCCTATAGAGGAGTGCCGCAAGAAAATCTGGCTTGTTGATTCAAAGGTCAATTTTATGAAGAGGGCCTCCTCGCTTTTATTTCATTATATCTTTGTCTCAGAACATCAGTTTGTTCGTTATTGCTAACTGTAAATACTGATCAATTAACAGGGCTTGATTGTCAGTACACGAAAGGAGTCCCTTCAACACTTCAAGAAACCATGGGCTCATGAGCATAAACCAGTCAGCAACCTCTTAGATGCTGTTAATGTATGAGTTTGCCCTCAAGAAAAATTATGGATTCTATAATGTATCATGGCCACCTGAATCTTTACAATCCTGTATCCTGACCCAAACGACATTCCAGGCTATCAAACCAACAGTGTTGATTGGCACATCCGGGAAGGGGCAAACTTTCACAAAAGACGTTGTTGAAGCGATCTCCTCGTTTAACGAGGTAACTTCCACTAACTCAACTTGTTTATTCTGAGTCTATTGAGGCAACAAGGTTAGAAGCTCAGTGTTTCGTTAACCGCCACAGAGACCAATCATTCTTGCCCTTTCGAACCCAACATCGCAATCTGAGTGCACAGCTGAGCAAGCTTACACATGGAGCAAGGTAATGATCTCAGTCAGCAGTCACGTCAACTTTTTATCAGCCATGGTTCTGCACTAACAGTCTGAATTCACAGGGCCAAGCAGTGTTTGCAACTGGGAGTCCATTTGATCCTGTGGAGTACAATGGCAAAATACATGTTCCCGGACAGGTATGGATGATGAACACTGCTCAATGCTCATGTTGTTGCAGATATTTTGTATGCTTTAAATGTTCGGAACTGACCCTGCTTCTACAGGCAAACAATGCCTATATCTTCCCAGGGTTTGGCCTTGGTGTGGTGATGTCTGGGGCTATCCGCGTTCATGATGACATGCTTCTGGCAGCATGTAAGTACTCCTAGGGCTTAGTTATAGATAAAAGCATCACATCTTATTACCGTAATTTCTTTCATTTCTATATGGTTCTATCTTTTTGAGCTCAATCCAACCAAAGAATATGCAATATAATGTAGGCCTCAGTTTAAATTTGAACTTGAATTACCTATATGATTCGCACGTGAAATAATAGGTAATCAATGAACAATTTTGCTGGTTGATGCACACTTTAGGCCTTCTTTGAAGTAGATGCTGAATTAGCTAATACTTTGGTCATACATCTTGGAACAGCGGAGGCTCTGGCCCAGCAGGTCACAGAAGAAAATTTTGAAAAGGGGCTCATTTATCCTCCCTTCTCAAACATCAGGAAGATCTCTGCCCACATTGCAGCCAACGTTGCAGCAAAGGCATATGAACTTGGTTAGCATCATATCTGCCTATCTCATAACAAAAATGAGTAAAATGACTATATGCTCGTGTCAACTAAGATTGGCTCATCACCAACTCTTCTCACATGTAGGTTTGGCAAGTAGGCGCCCTCGGCCAAAGGACCTGGTGAAATTTGCAGAGAGCTGCATGTACAGCCCCATTTATCGCAACTACCGTTGAATGCGAATCAACTCCAGTTATGTACAATCAGTAGCCTTGCATCAACTGCAAGATTTCCTAAGAATACAACTCGGTTTAGTCTTCCATGCTTTAATACGGCTGCCTCTAAGCTCTCTAGCATAGCTGTTTCACGTCCTGTTCTGCCACTATGTATTCCGCAGCGTTTGTCTTTTGCGATGTGATGTAAAATAGCTCCGGTTAGGCTTTTGGATCCTAGTCAGTCATGGTGCTGCTGGCTTCCTTCCGGAGAAGGATAAATTTGGAATAAAGTTTGAATCGACGATTCCTCCGTCGGTATCGGTACTGCGTCTACGTTCACCTCAACGTTTTTTTTGCTTGACATTTGCTATTGTTTTCAGCAAGTGTTTGGTTGTATGCGTGTTTCTTGGTAACACCAGGAAAGATTCGTCCTCTTTTTTTTTTCTTAGACGAGGACAGATTCTTCTGTGGGCAGAGCATCCTGTCGCGACAGAACCCACTGGGAGAAATTATGCGGCAGTCAGGGCGCGCTTGCTTGAAATGGGCAAATGGCTCTAGTTATTGAATGTTTCCAAAAGCACAGACCCAATGTGATAGGTGGTGTCGAGGTTCTCTTTTTTTGGGTGCTAAATTACATCCATCCAGTCGGACAGTCCAAGCCTGTTCCCGGTTTTTCAATGTACCTAGTCCTAAAGTTCCAGATAATCATGTATATTCATGTGGCAAGATGTTGTCGGTGTTCTTTTGATTGAACAGGCAATAGCTACACACACGCCTAGAGTGGCCGGCCAAGGGCTCGTTTAGATTGCAAAAAAAAAATGAACCTGATGAATAGTACTATTTTCGTCTTATTTGACAAATATTGTTCAATCGTGGACCAACTAGGCTCAAAAGATTCATCTCGTAATTTCCAACTAAACTGTATAATTAGTTATTTTTTTATCTACATTTACTACTTCATGCATGGGTCCAAAGATTAATGTGATGAAAAGAGAATGAAAAAATTCTTAACTTTTCATGTACATCTAAACAAGGCGCAAGTGAAACTGTCACACTTTCGGCTGGATCGACAAATGTTGTACCGCTGCCAGCCAAGGTGAAAGAAAGGTGGGTACATATTAGTACGGTGATATCTGCGACGATTCCTAAACAGATAACCATTTGTCGTGTTGTGCCCAAGCCACCCAGACTACACTGCGTGTCTGCGTATAACCCATTAACCATACGTAAGGGGCGTTTCCGTGTTAAAATTGAGTCCCTATCACATCGAATATTAGACACATGCATAAAATACTAGATATAGACTATTTACGAAACTAAAAATATAGAACGAGGCTAATTTGCGAGATGATTTTTTAAGCCTAATTAGTCAATGATCAGCACTAATTGCTACAGTAAATGTGCTACTTACGGATTAATAAGGCTTAATAAATTTGTCTCACGGATTACTCACGAAATATGTAATTTATTATTATTATTATTATCTGAACACCACATGATCAACCTCATATAACATTCAATGTGACACCTGTTAAATTTTAGTCCTAGGAACCAAACACGGCCTAAATCCCATTTGCTTGCTTTATTATAACTAAAAAAAAGTTGGTCAAATGTTGAGGCCTCGAGGGCATAAGCTCATCAGTCTACTGGCAACAAGAGATGCTCCAATAACCCACTCAACAGAAATACTTCTTGGTTCATATTCATAAACACGTTTAATCCTCCATTATTGGTTCCTTATCATGTTCTTTAATTCTTCTTTACCCGTCAATGATAAGGGGTGAGTGCTTGATGTGACAACAATTTCATATCTAGCGGGTGTTTAGATGCAAAAAGAATTTGGAATTTAGCTACTGTAGCACTTTCGTTTGTATTTGGTAATTAGTGTCCAAACTATACAACTTGGCTCAAAAGATTCGTCTCGTAATTTACAACCAAACTATACAATTAGTTAATTTTTTTTATCTATATTTAATGCTCCACGTATATGTCAAAGATTCGATGTGACGAAGAGAGTGGGTAAAAATTTGAAATTTAGAAGCCATCTAAACAACAAGACAACAAGGCCCTTGTCAGCACTTCTAAGGCACCGTTTGATGCCAAAATTTTTGGCAAAACGCTACTGTAGCGTTTTCGTTATTATTTGACAAATATTGTCCAATCATGGTCTAATTAGGTTTAAAAGATTCGTCTCGTCCATTTCATCTAAACTGTGTAATTAGTTTTATTTTTTATTTATATTTAATATTTTATGCATGCGTCCAAAGATTCGATGTGACAGAAAATCTTGAAAAATTTGACATTTTAGGTGCAACTAAACATGCCCTAAAAGGCGAGCCTTTTTAAACAGTGGTGTCACGATATCCCATAAATGCTTTCATGTGACTAGAGTGTACGGCGTGATTTATATAGATTTTCAGATGTCGAGTCCTCTGTCGTTATTGCAGATGTCGAGTCCTCTGTCGTTATTGCATCGCTTCTATATTCTGTATAACAACATCATACAATATCATCAGAACATAACTTTAAAAGAGGCGACTATAATTTTAGACGATATAATTGTGTAGCGAAACAACTATCTGTAGACCATGTTGTAGAACAGCAACACATTGGCATGCATCCTACTCCAACTACTACATTCCATGATCAGGTGCATGTGTCCGCGTGTATCCAGCATTATGCCAATATTTTACTACATGTCAATGGTGCGATGAGTAGGTGTATATATGCATGCCAACGAACTATTTTCACTGCCATGCGGGGGCCACACTATGGTTGCCTCAAGGTTGGGCCCGCATGGCAGTGACGTGTCTTCTTTGCGCTCGTGAGGGCCACAAGCATTTTTGGGGGGCTTTTTGGCGTGACTGCCTGAGACTGCAGGCTGTGTCCACTTGGCGCAACGACTGACGCTGTCACGCTGATGAGTGATCGCCACGGCCAAAAACTGCCCCCGTCTCGCGCGTCAAAAGCTGAGCTCTCGGTTCTTTTTCCCACGTCTGCTCACGGTTATTTTCCCGTGGTCGCTGCTTCCTTCCTCGCTTCCTTCGCCGGGCTCTGCCGGCTTCGCTGCGCCGCGGCAGCGCGTCGTGTGCTGCTCGTATCGAGGAGGTGGGCAATGCCAAGGATGCCGGCCGCAGAGAGGCAGTCGCCGTGGGCGAGCGGTGAGAGGCGGCCGCACTTCTTCAAGGTGCTCATGGGCGACTTCAAGAAGCGCCTGGTGAGTGACTGATGGCTCAGTTTACATTGTGTTAAAATGCTTCCTCGCATGCATGTGATGCATGTGTGCGAATCTATACAAGTAGTAGCCACAGACTCGGTGAATGCCCAAACTTGCCACGCCCAGCTTACTACGGCAAACATAGTGCGGCGAGGAAAAACGAAGTCACACTTTTGGCAAGAGACATGTGTGAGACATGTGTGGTGTGTCATAGTTACAGCAGTGAACCAAACACACACTTAAGAAATTGTGACACGCTTGGCTTGTGGCATGGCAAGTTATAATCATGAACAAAACAGACCCATGTTTTGATTATATTAATGATTGGCATGATACGAGAGACCATTTTTGTTGCAGACACATGAACCAAGCCACTGAAAAATGCCACTCATGCAACGTGCCTGCATGGTCATTTCGACTCATAAGCCTCGTTCGGCTGGAATTATAAGCCGGCTGAAAAACACTGTTGGCTGATTTTTTGTGAGAGAAAAATATTGTTTCGACTGAAAAAACAAGCTGAATAAGACGGATTATAAGCCAAATGAACAGGGCCATATGCTAGACGTTCGTGCACTTTAATTTGTGAAATATAGTTTGCATGTTTGGCATGCCAGGAAGAATGATGTTGTCGCTGTTCGTTCACCTACACAACAAACATCGACGAAGCCAGGAATGGATGAAGGGGGGAGGGGGGAGGGGGGAGGGGGGAGGGGGCTGCTTCCCTCTTCTTCTTCCTCCAGCCTCTCCTTTCCTTCTTTCTCTTCGTGGCAGTAGCCCGGGCTAAGGGAGGGCGCTGTATTGCCATGGCCGGTAGGGGGGGGGGGCTGGAGCACGGGTTGCCCCCCGCTGGCTTCGTCCCTGACAACAAATGCACGGTTAATAATGTTCAAATGCTGTGTTTATATATGAATAGTAATAATGTTACTACTGTATGTACTCAATTATTTGTTACATGCATCATGCATGCAGAAGATCCCGCCAGACTTCTGCAAGCACATCCCCTGGGAGGCGTCGAGGAAGTCCAAGACCCTCAAGGAGGCGTCAATGGCGGCCACCCTGGAGGGCCCCAGCGGGCGGACGTGGCTGGTGGTCATCCGCCGGTCCGCCGAGGGCACCTTCTTCACCTCGGGCTGGCCCAAGTTCGTGCAGGACCAGGAGCTGCGGGAGCTCGAGTTCCTCGTGTTCCGGTACGACGGCGGCACGCACTTCACCGCCATGGTGTTCGACACCACGGCCTGCGAGCGGGAGGACCTGCTGCTCGGCGCCGACCAGCCGCGCCATGGCCGGCAGCGGCAGAGCAACAAGTGGCGCCGCGCGAGGGCCGGGCCCTCGCGTGATGCCAATGCCAAGCGGGCGAACAAGGATTCCGTCGGGAAGGAGCTGGTGTCGTACCGTGCGCCACGTGAGCAGCAAGTTTCATGCTCCAATTGGACGCCAGAATCGGGTAAGCCCGAATCAGGGGTCATGTTTATGGCTTGAACAACCCAATTTATTATTTTAATATTTTACCAATAAAAGAAGACTCCACTTAATTTTCAAGGCCTAGAAATTACTAAATCAATATTTGACCACAAAATAAACCTCATAATTAATTTTAAGGCCTATAAACCACCCACTCTATTCCAAGTTATAGGTCATTTTTAACTTTTGAGATGTACAAATTTTACTGTACACTAAAATATATGATGTATCTATATACATAATAAAAATTATATATCTAAAAAGCCAAAATATCTATAATTTAGAACAAAGGTAGTACTACATTAATCGGAGAAAATAAAATTAAAGTACCTCTCTACATGTTGATAAATTACTCAACACTATTATCATGCAAAAATTAACCCAAAGTACCTTAATATTTATTTCTATATTAATAGCTTCTTTATGTTTGGCTAACTAATTGAATCTCCATCTTGGAATAAAAAGAGATTCAAAGTAGCAATTCAAATTATCTTTTGATCTCAAATATAATACAAATCGAAGATAGTTTAATGTAAGAGTTTTTAGAAACAAACATAAAAAAAGCTCGCAAGATATCGCAAGATAAGACCTGTTGGGAATTAAAAATATTGTAATATGTAAAGCTAACAAGAAACTTTGAACTTTGATATCCTGCAATGAAAAAGGGATGCCGAGGACCCATCAATACACAAAGAGGAATGCATAAGTGAATTGTACAAGATAATATGAATTGTTATACCAAACTTAGCCACATAGATATAGCTTGAGGTCATTGCTTTAGCCAACCAGTAAAGAGAGATATAGCGCACAGATCAGTTATGGTGGGACAATACTTATGGTGACAATAAACAGTGATGTAGCCATAGACTTTGAAGTAGAAAAATGAGACTAAAAGTAAATGAGAGTTCACGCTAAGTTGTATAAAAAAATTAAAGGACATACTAGCCGCACAATTACATGGGTCTTGCTAGCAGTTTTAGTATTGTGGCCAAAGGCCCAACAGGAAAAATAAGCCCAACCAAAGGCCGAGGTGATCCTTTCCCATGGCTTGCAAGCCACTTAACAGTGCCTAATGAAAAGGCGACCTCGGCGGCGATACCGGCGACGAGGGTTCTTGTTCCCGTCCGGCGACCTCGCGACATTTCCTACTGGTGCGGCACGCTCGAGCTGATCAAGGGGGTGACGTAGCTCACCTTCCCGGCCTTGGCGCAAAGCATCAGTTCGGATCTCGTGGCAGGATCGTGTGCGGAGGAAAGGCTTGTGTCATGGCGGCAGAGAGCTCGAAGATGAGGGCGTCCAGAGTGGAGCTGGAGGTGGACGAACTGCTCAGCAAACTCCAGCTGAGCGAGGAGGAGAAGGACGGCGTGGTGTTGGCAAAGGCGGACCGGGACAACCTCCCGACGGTGAAGTGGATGGCGGCGGCGAAGCTCTTGACATCGAAGGATTTTAGTGTGACCTCGCTGATGTCGACGATGCATTCGGCTTGGAACCCAGCGAGGGAGGTGTCTTTCCGATCTATCGGGAAGAAATTGTTCATGATCCAGGCGTTTTGCTTGGGCGATTGGAAGCGAATCATGGAAGAAGGTCCTTGGATTTTTAGGGGCTATGCACCGATGCTGGAGTAGTTTGACGGATCAACTACTATTCCCAAAGTGATTCCGAATAAGGTGTGGAGTTGGATTCAAATCCACAAGATACCCCACTTGTTCCGCACTGAGGATATTGTGAAGCAACTGGCGGCAAAGGTGGGAGAAGTGCATGAAGTGGAGATGAGGGCGGTGCCCTCGAGGACGGGGGATTTTCACCGTGTCCAGGTGAAGCTGATGGCAGCTAAACCCTTGATCGGGGTGGTAACTCTTGCTCCAGAAGGGCAGGCCAAAATTTTGCTCCAAGTGAAGTATGAGAAGCTTCCTCGATTCTGTGCTCATTGTGGTTTGATGGGCCATGTCCACTTGGAGTGTGGTGCTGGGGAGTACGCAGAGAAGGATCTTCATTATGGAGTTTGGATGATTGCAGAGGTAGATACTTGGCACCTAGGCACCCCGAGGTTTTGATCTTCTTTGCCTAGTGACCGTGAGGTGCCGAGGGATGGTGCTGGACGTGGTGGAGGTGAACCGGCTGACCGTGCTCAAGCGACAGAGCACGGAAGAGGCAGAGGTCGTGGTCGCTGGACTAGAGCGCCGCGGGGAGGTTTGTGGAAGGAGAAGAACAAGGACGTGGCTCCGGCGAGTGATAGTCCGGGCTCCAGGAAACGCCCCTCTGCTGAAGTAGGGGAGGAGTGTCCTGAAGACCAGGACCTGGCTGACACGGCCTCGAGCCCTATCAAGACGACACCTGCGGCGGGTGGAGGAGAAGATGAATCCAGTGCTCGCAAACAATTGGTGTTAGAGGACAAGCCAAAGGTTCCTCCCCCCACCGCCGGCCTACACATCGCCTTGTGATATTAAGCGAGCGCGGAGGGCAGAGGAGAAGAGGGGCAATCCGAACAATAATGATGGGGCGGGCTCCCTTGCGGAGCATCGCCAGTCCCCATGAGTTGTTTGAGTTGGAACTGTCGTGGAATTGGCAACGCTGTGATAGTTAAAGAGCTTCGTGATCTGACGAGGCGGGTTGCCCCTTCTGTACTTTGTGTCCTAGAGACTCAAGTACACAAGGCGAGGGTGGAGCAGTTGAAAGGTACATTAGGATTTGATAATTCCTTTGCTGTAAGCAGTACAGGCCGTTGTGGCGGCCTAGGTATCTTTTGGATGAATAATATACATTTGGAAATTTTACCATACTCACAATATCACATCGATGCGATCATAAAAGAGGGCGATTGTGAGCCCTGGAGACTAACTTGTGTGTATGGGGAGGCACAGTTAAGTGAGCGTCATAAGACATGGAGCTTGCTAAAATTTATTCTGGCATCGTCACCGCTTCCGTGGGCGTGTGTCGGTGACTTTAATGAAGTCCTACATCAATCAGAGCATGTGGGTGTACAGGAGTGCAGCAGGGCTCAGATTGCTGGCTTTAGAGAGATGGTTGATGTCTGTGGTCTTAGCGATCTCGGCTACGAAGGTCGCAGCTGGACCTTTGAAAAGAAGGTGGCAGGAGGTAATTACTGTCGTACTCGTTTAGACCGTGGCCTGGCCAATGCAGATTGGTGCAGTCATTTTCCTAATGCAACAGTTAAGCACCTGACTGCAGCGGTCTCAGACCATGGCCCAATCCTGTTGCAGTGGCGATCTAAGGGTCGGCCAAGACAGCAGAAGAGGCGGTTCAGGTATGAGCAGATGTGGGAGACTCACCCGGATTTTTCTAAAACACTTGCTGAGTCCTGGAGAAGAGATGGTGAGGCAACATCTACGCTTGAGCTACAAGCAAAGTTAAAGGAGGTGTCTAATCACCTGGTTAAGTGGAATAGGACCACATTTGGCAATGTCTATGATGAGCTTTGGAGATTAAACGAGGAGTTGGAATTTATGCAGCAGGACCATCAATGTCTGGGTCCGTCTCATGCGGAGCTGAAAGTGGTAGAACGGATCCGTGAGCTCAATTACAGAGAAGAGCTCATGTGGAGACAACGTTCTCGTGTGATGTGGCTTGCAGCGGGTGATAGGAACACTCGTTTCTTTCACCTCAGGGCGAGCAAGAGGAGGAAACGAAATAGGATTACAAGGTTGAAGAAACTGGATGGGCAGTTCACCGAGGATGAAAATGAGCTGAAATCTATTGTTTATCAGTTTTATGAGAATTTATATACATCAGAGGGCACGGAGGATATGGACAGGGTGCTATCTACTGTACCAATGAAGGTGACAACAGAGATGAACAATAAGTTGCTTGATCCTTATACTGAGAGAGAGGTAAAGGAGGCATTATTTCAAATGTTTCTGACGAAGGCACCGGGACCTGATGGTTTTTCGGCGCACTTTTTCAGAGGCACCGGGAACTCTATGGTAAGGAGATTACTGCCACAGTGATGAGAGTGCTGCATGGTGTGGAAGAAGCTTCGTGCATCAATGACACATTAGTCGTGCTGATCCCAAAGGTCGCCAGTCCGAAGGAAGTTGGTCAATTCCGACCTATTAGCTTATGTAATGTGCTCTATAAGATTGCCTCCAAGGTTCTGGCGAATAGATTGAAAGTCATTCTGCCACATATTATCTTAGAAGAACAGTCGGCCTTCGTGCCAGGTAGGCTCATTACAGACAACATCATCACTGCTTATGAATGCTTACACTTCATGAAGCGAAAGAGGGCGAGTGATCTGAGATGTTGTGCATGAAAGGTCCTTGTTTGGTTTTGGTAATTGAGTGACAACCTTAGGTGGACTAATTGTGTTTAAAGTGAGATACACAGGGAATTAGTCCACAGGTAATGATGTCATGAAGGAGCTCATTGCATATGAGACATGACATAGAGTCATGTGGCCAAGGTGGCAAAGATCAAGATGAGGCTTGGCTCGACGGACCGGTTGCAAGTGTGAAGGGCAAGTCGGAGGCTTTGGAGCGATGGACCGTGAGGCGGTGAAGCTTGAGCAAGACTTGGCACCGATGGACCGACGCAACGGTGAAGAGCAAGTGAGGTCAAGATCGATGGACCAAGGTCACATGATGATGTGAAGTGGATCATATCATTTGTGATATGGTTGGTGCATGTGTTGCATCAACGTCGGAGGAGATGGAGTGGAATGCGCAAGGCAAAGGTATAACCTAGGGCATTTCCATTTCACCGGTCATAGGTGTGTAGAGAAGTTGATGACCGGGTTTAGGATAGATGGCCGTACTATTAAGAGGGGCAAACTTGTTTGCATATCGGTCATCTAGTGTCACTCGAGTGATCTAACTATGCATCGTTGCTAGGATCGAGTGGCGTGGCAAGTTGAGTGGTTAACCCCTTCGGTAAAATGTTTGTGAAAATGCTAACACACGTGCACAAGGTGGTGATCACTTGTTGGTGTTGGCACATTTGCGAAGGCGGTGGAGTTTAAGTGGTAGAGAGGGGTTTGGGTTCCTCTCTCCCTCCCGCCGAGCTTGCGAGGCGGGATTCGGCGCATTTTGGGGAAGTGAAATGCCTATTTTCTACTGCGCCGAAAGTCGGAAAAGAAACGGAGGCGAACGGAGGTCACTGGAGTGACCGGACGCGTCCGGTCAGCGTTCAGCGTCTGCACGAGTTTCAGTTTGTTCACCGGACGCGGGGCGCGTCCGGTCACAGTCGATCGGACGCGTCCGGTCGTTCAGGGAGCTTACTGGACTCTCACCGGACGCTGGCACTGTGGCGTCCGGTCAGTTCTAACAGCGCGTCCGGTCACTGTTTCGTTGTGCGCGACTCAGACTTGACCAGCGCGTCCGGTCAGTTACGGGACCGGCGCGTCCGGTCGTTTCCGGCGCGTCCGGTCGTTGTGACCAGCGCGTCCGGTCATGTCGTCGCGCGCGCGGTTGCTGTGCGCACCTGCGCGTCCGGTCTGAGAAGTGGCGCGTCCGGTCATCGCATTTGACCGTTGGCGCGCAGTGACCGTTGGAGATCGAGTGGTCACAGTTGAATCCGGGAGGCCACGTGGACGGCGCAGGACGACCGGACGCGGTGGAGCGCGTCCGGTCAGTTTCGACCGGCGCGTCCGGTCGTCCCGATTTTTGCCCAGTGAAGGGGTAACGGCTCTATTTGACTTTGGGGTTATAAATAGATGCCTTGGCCGGCCATGGCCGGAAGCTGAGCACACTTTGGCCTTGGTGGCTTATGTGGTAGTGCTTGGAAGCCCTCTAACTCACTCATGCTTGATAGTGTTCATCGGATCGAGTGAGAGAGCGATTCTAGTGCGATTGCATCGTGAGGTTGCATCGAGTGGCACTAGGTGTTCGTGTTGCAAGCCGGTGGTGCTTGTTACTCTTGGAGGTTGCCACCTCCTAGACGGCTTGGTGGCTTGTGGCTCCGTCGAAGCTCGCAAGAAGATTGTGCGAGGCTCCGGAGAGGATTTGTGAGGGGGATTGTGCTCACCCCGCGGGGATCGCGAAGAGCAACTCTAGTAAAGCTCGTGGCTTGGAGGATCTCCATCTTGAGAGTGGATGTGCGGCACCCGCTGAGGGTTTGACTGTTGATAGTCAATTAGCTCGTGATCCATCAAGTGGGTGTATCGCCACAACGGGGACTAGCTTGGTGGCAACCAAGTGAACCTCGGTGAAAAACCGCCGTGTCAACATTGTGTATATCTTCTCGGTGGTTTGCTTTCGATACACAAGCTTGTATTACTTTCACATATATATTGTGCTTGTGTTGTTGCTCTCCTATCTAGTTTGCTTGTGTAGCTAGCTAGTTACCTTCTTGCTTGTGTAGCATAGAAGTAGCACCCGTTGCGTGGCTAATTTGGTTTGTGTAACCTTGTTAGTCACATTGCTTAGTTTGTGTAGCTAAGTAATTTGCGCTCTCTAGTTTGGCATTAGTTGCCTTGCTATTGAGCTTTGCTAGTGAGCTTAGTTGGCTTTGTGCTTTTGCTTACTAGTTGTGTAGGAGCTCCCCCGTGCTTGCTAAAGTACTAGTGCATAGGTTTGTGTGACCTTGCTCTAGAATTATTTAGGAGAGCTCTTGCTAAGGAAAGCACCTTAGTTACATAATTAGGATCTTTGTGAGGTGCTTGTGAACTTAGATAGAGGGGTGTAGTCTTGGCTAGACCGATAGTTTTAATTCCGCATTTGTTTCGGTTTGCCGACGCGATTAATTTTAGAAAGGACTATTCACCCCCCCTCTAGTCCGCCATCTCGACCCTTCAATTGGTATCGGAGCCCGGTCTCTCATTTGTGGTCTTCACCGACCCGAGAGGATGGCGGAATATGGGCTAGATGTTGAGTGTCCACACATGTTTGATGGCACACACTTTGCACGATGGAAAAATTAGATGATATGCAATTTTAAGTTTATTTGCCCTCAAATGTGGTGGATGGTAGATGTAGGCTTTTCTCATGTGTTGGATGAAGATAATCTAACTCAAGCACAAGAGAAATGCCTAGATCTTGACATCCAAGCTACTAATATCATGTATAGATCTTTGGATGATAGCATCTTTGGTAAGATCATGGACCTCAAATCCGCTCATGAGATATGGGCCTATCTCAATGAAAAGTATGGAGCTATCACCAATGATGATGATGATGTCAAGACTAAGGAGGTTGCACATGATGATGTTGAGCATGACCACAACACGGTGGTTGTGGAGGATTGCTCCATCTCATGGTCAAGTGATGATGATGATCGATCTACCACAAGTTCACTTGACAAGGATTGCGATGACATATCAAGTGTTGCAAGTGATGTTTCTACCCCAAGCACACTTGATGGTGACAACGTTGGTTCATGCTCGAGCCTTGATGATGCTACTACAAGCCCATCCACTACATCACATTGCTTCATGTCACAAGGTGACACAAAGGTATCAAATGATAATGTGATTGATCATGTTGATTCATATGATGAGCTTGTTAGTAGACTTGCTAGCATGACCATGTCTTTAGATAATGAGAAAGCTAAAACAATGGAATTGGAAAATAAAAACTCATTTCTAAAAAACTCATGTGAAGAACATAAGCACTTACTTGATGTTCTTAAATCTTCACATGAGAAGCTAATGTTGACTCATGAGAAAGTACTTGCATCTCATGAGGAATTATTAGAAAAACATGCTTCTCTCATTAAGATGTTTTTAAAGAAAATTAAAAATAATGAGAGCTCATCACATGGATCAAATGATCAATTGCAAAATGTGACTAACCCATGTGATGTAGGGAGAAAGCATGTATCCACCTCTTGTGATGACTTATTAGATATGCCATGTTCTTCACATATATATGCTTGTTCTACGTCTATGTCTTGTGAGACTAACATTTTGAAGGAGAACAATGAGCTCAAAAGTGAAGTGAAGAAATTAAGCAACAAGTTAGAGAGGTGCTACAACTCAAAAGTCACCTTTGAGCACATGATAAAGACTCAAAGGAGCTATGGTGACAAGAGTGGCATTGGCTTCAACAAGAACAAGGGCAACAAAAAGAAGCAAGAACAAAAGAAGCTATCTCATTTCGTGTGCTTTAAATGCCATGAGATGGGTCACCTTGCCAAGTCTTGCCCAACCAAAAAGCCAAAGATGAGGCCACAAGATGAAAAGAAGATATCCCAAGCTCAAGTCAAGATCAATCATGATGTTGGTGACTTGATGATGATGAAGAAGAAAACAAGAAGGGGTGGAAGAGGAAGGCATCTAATACAAATCCAAGATGCCAAGATGATGAGCAAGAATCAAGTTGAGAAGAGAGATTTGGCTCACATCAAGTGCTTCAAGTGTGAAGATATGGGACACTTTGCCTCGGGGTGTCCTACCAAGCTTGAGAAGAAGGCTCAAGCAACTCATGAGAGGCAAGGCAATGAAGAGCATCACATGAGCAAGGAAGAAAAGGCTCAACCAAAGAGAAGATGCTATTCATGCCGGGAAAGGGGACACATGGCTCATTCATGTCCCCTAGGTAATAATTCTAAGCCTAGTTCAATTAATGATACTAACATGCTTAGAAAGGATGGCAATGGTACCTTATTGGTTGGAATTGCAAAACATCCCGCTACCCATACTAAGGCTTTGCCTAAGTATGTTGCTCCTAACTTGAGAGGACCCAAATTTGTTTGGGTACCATCAAAAAGTGGATGATTGGTTGTAGGTACCATCGGCATTGGAGGCTTGATTCATTTGGATTCATATTGGTCATCATATGGTGAATCAAGTTTTAAAGCTTAGTGCATATTCTATCCCAATGCCAAGTCAAAATAAGTGGAGTCCACATGCTACAACATACAAGTGCAACATTCAAGATTGTGGTGATTTATTGGATATATTTGATGGCTTGCAAATATTTGAGTTAGAGCTTGCTAAGTGGATGATCATGTGATAACCAAGGTATATCTCTAGTTGATCATTTTATTTGGGTGCATATGAGTTGATTGAATTGGATATATATGCAATGTTGCTTGCTATAAGATGATTGAATGGATTAAATGCCTAGCAATCAAATTTGGATTGATTTGTGTTGGATAAATTCATAAGATGACATTTAGTAAGTGGATTGAATGGATATATGTCTTGTGAGAGTGTTCAAACAAGTTAATCTCAAGATTGATTCATATTTGATAAAGTATTGCTCAATGTATTGAAATCTGTCCAAAGTTGAAAATCTGAGCTAGCAGTGATCAAGTCTAAGTTTGGATGATCAAATCTATTTGGATTGGCTTGAATTTTGGTATACATGCTCTAGACTTATGTTATAAGATGCTGTACAAATTTCATGAGAATTGGATAAGAGATGCTTCGGCTTTGGAGTACATCTTGTAAACTATAGAGCAGCAGTTTTCAGCATGTAGCAGTGGTGCAAGATTTGAAATCTAGTAGCAATCTAGAAGTCAAATGAAGCTAAAATTTTTACAGTTGATAGATGACTTAGTGAATCACATCTCCACCAAATTTCATAGCTTTTGGATCTGTACATTGGGAGATATGAATTATTCTTTGAAGGGTACAGAATCTGCCAGAAAAGTGACAATTATTGGATTGATCTGGAGTCACTTTAAATGAAAGGTCCTCAAGTTGGAAACATATTTATAAGTGTTTGAGGTACCTAAGTTTGGTTTTGAATTGATCTAGAAGCATGACAAGAAATGAGTACAAGGGCATTGATTGTGGAATGTACTTAGTGTACAAATTTGGTACTCAAATTTGAAAATGAAGATCAAACTCAAGATGAAGATGAGGTTCAAGTTCTAGTAATGATTGGAGATCATTTGGTAGAAAGAAAAAGGACTTAAAGAATAATTAAAGGTTACTCATCAAGTTAAGTCCATAGATCAATCAATCAAAGGCAATTCAAGCAAGTGTCAAGGATGGTTCTTTGAAGAGAGGTCACTTCTCCCTGCTGAGGGGGCTTGCCGCCCATGGGTGGGTAAACCGAGCACCGGCTTGGAAGGCTAACATGGAAGTGATGAATTCAAGGGACATTTGAGATGCTTAATTGAAGCAATCAATAGGGTTGATCAAGAAAAGCAAGCAACACCCAAAAGAGAGCTAGTCATGGTTATAAAATTGGTATCATAAGTACTTCTCTCATGCAAGCATTGATCAAAGAGAAAAAGCAAGCCAACCACAACAAGAGATAATGCACTTGATTATTAGTGGTTCTCATTTCATAAGGGTGAAGTATGGATTTCTCTATAATGATTGGTCTTCACCAAGCTTATAAATTGGACTTCACATTGCTATTGGAGTAATGAATTGGAATCTATGTGACTATCCTCTACTCCAATATAACAAAGGTATCATTGCAATGTGCATGATCATTTCATCCCTTACTAGTATGCGATTAGTGCATATAGTACATGCTTACTAAGGATCATGCATAACAAATGAAATGTTTAAAATTCATAGCCTACCACTATTGCTTGAATTATTTAAATGATCTAGTGGTATGTGTATGAATTTGTTCATGAGCTAGTGAACCCAAGTACTTGATCTAGTTTGGATTGCTAACAAGTGACAAGTACAACATTGGCAAGATAACCCTTAGTATGAGGAGCGAAGAAGCTTGTCATTGGATCAAACCGGACTTAGAATCTTAGGCAAATCAACTTAGTTCAAGTCATACTAGAAGCTCATGACAATGATATGGGTACAAGCACAAGACAACAATGCAAATGGATATCTAGGGTGTTTCAAATGGTATCTAGACTCAAAGTATTTCTTCAAGTAGTATTTACAAGTGGTGTCTAGATCATGATCTACAAGTGATATCCTACAAGTGGTACTCATAAAGATAGCAAATGTTCAAGAAAAGATCATATTGATAAATCCTACAAGTGGTTTCATGATAGAGGATTCTTCAAATTGGTATCACCCCCTTATTCGTGGTATTTCTACATATGATAACATTTATACAAGACGGTGGTTCCACAAGTGATCCTCAACTTTAAGTGATCATCAAATGAAGAAAGTTCTCTCACACACAAGAGCTCAAGATTATCAAGTGAATGACCAATGCTATGACATAGGGGGAGGAGCCCCACCTAATGGTATCAAGGTCAAAGATCCTAAGTGGTATCTCAAAGAGCAACATACAAGTAATGTCATTCCAACATGTGTGGTGATGTCCATAAAAATGCAATATTCAAGTATCAACCATCCACCCCAATGCAAGCCTTTGTATCAATGAGACATACACCCTTTATGGAAATTGATGACAAAGGGGGAGAAGTTGGAACAAAGATATGTCAATGCACCAAGAGAGAGAGGTTTGGGGAGAGATTGAACAAAGATATCATGAGAAGATGGGTTTGAACATGGAAATGGACAAAGAGGGAGCAACAATGAAGAAAAGAGAAGGATCAAAATTCTTGGACAAGAGAAGCACACAAGTAGGGGGAGCAAGCTCATGAACATTGATTGGTTGCATTTGACTTGTGCATATTCATGTGCTTGCTAGCATTGCATAAGTTTTTATATTTAACATGCATGCTTGTGTGGTGTATGCTAGTTATAGAACTTGAATGATGATTTGATAACTAGCATGCATAGGATGTTAGCTAGACTTGTGATTATCATGCAAAAACTAGAACCATGCTTATAATGTTGATCTCACGGGGTTTCTAGTGTTTTTGATGTCTAGCTACTCATGATGCTAAGGATGATGGCAAACTTGTGATTTTCAAATGGTATCAAGCTACTAATTGGTATCAAGCTACAAAGGTTTATTCTATACACCTTAGCATCACTTAGTAGTGCTAACCCTCCCACAAATTTCACATTCATGCATATGTGTGAGCTTGAAACCAAACCATTTGAGCACATATGTAGGGGGAGTTATCACTACCAAGTTGGATTTTATGGTGCTTATCCAAATCCTAACATAGAGCTTAAATGTTGGATAAGTGGCATAAAGTCCAAAAGAACTTAATTTCCATATCTTTGTAGAGTTGTCATCAATTACCAAAAAGGGGGAGATTGAAAGGTCCTTGTTTGGTTTTGGTAATTGAGTGACAACCTTAGGTGGACTAATTGTGTTTAAAGTGAGATACACAGGGAATTAGTCCACAGGTAATGATGTCATGAAGGAGCTCATTGCATATGAGACATGACATGGAGTCATGTGGCCAAGGTGGCAAAGATCAAGATGAGGCTTGGCTCGACGGACCGGTTGCAAGTGTGAAGGGCAAGTCGGAGGCTTTGGAGCGATGGACCGTGAGGCGGTGAAGCTTGAGCAAGACTTGGCACCGATGGACCGACGCAACGGTGAAGAGCAAGTGAGGTCAAGATCGATGGACCAAGGTCACATGATGATGTGAAGTGGATCATATCATTTGTGATATGGTTGGTGCATGTGTTGCATCAACGTCGGAGGAGATGGAGTGGAATGCGCAAGGCAAAGGTATAACCTAGGGCATTTCCATTTCACCGGTCATAGGTGTGTAGAGAAGTTGATGACCGGGTTTAGGATAGATGGCCGTACTATTAAGAGGGGCAAACTTGTTTGCATATCGGTCATCTAGTGCCACTCGAGTGATCTAACTATGCATCGTTGCTAGGATCGAGTGGCGTGGCAAGTTGAGTGGTTAACCCCTTCGGTAAAATGTTTGTGAAAATGCTAACACACGTGCACAAGGTGGTGATCACTTGTTGGTGTTGGCACATTTGTGAAGGCGGTGGAGTTTAAGTGGTAGAGAGGGGTTTGGGTTCCTCTCTCCCTCCCGCCGAGCTTGCGAGGCGGGATTCGGCGCATTTTGGGGAAGTGAAATGCCTATTTTCTACTGCGCCGAAAGTCGGAAAAGAAACGGAGGCGAACGGAGGTCACTGGAGTGACCGGACGCGGTCACGGTGTGACCGGACGCGTCCGGTCAGCGTTCAGCGTCTGCGCGAGTTTCAGTTTGTTCACCGGACGCGGGGCGCGTCCGGTCACAGTCGATCGGACGCGTCCGGTCGTTCAGGGAGCTTACTGGACTCTCACCGGACGCTGGCACTGTGGCGTCCGGTCAGTTCTAACAGCGCGTCCGGTCACTGTTTCGTTGTGCGCGACTCAGACTTGACCAGCGCGTCCGGTCAGTTACGGGACCGGCGCGTCCGGTCGTTTCCGGCGCGTCCGGTCGTTGTGACCAGCGCGTCCGGTCATGTCGTCGCGCGCGCGGTTGCTGTGCGCACCTGCGCGTCCGGTCTGAGAAGTGGCGCGTCCGGTCATCGCATTTGACCGTTGGCGCGCAGTGACCGTTGGAGATCGAGTGGTCACAGTTGAATCCGGGAGGCCACGTGGACGGCGCAGGACGACCGGACGCGGTGGAGCGCGTCCGGTCAGTTTCGACCGGCGCGTCCGGTCGTCCCGATTTTTGCCCAGTGAAGGGGTAACGGCTCTATTTGACTTTGGGGTTATAAATAGATGCCTTGGCCGGCCATGGCCGGAAGCTGAGCACACTTTGGCCTTGGTGGCTTATGTGGTAGTGCTTGGAAGCCCTCTAACTCACTCATGCTTGATAGTGTTCATCGGATCAAGTGAGAGAGCGATTCTAGTGCGATTGCATCGTGAGGTTGCATCGAGTGGCACTAGGTGTTCGTGTTGCAAGCCGGTGGTGCTTGTTACTCTTGGAGGTTGCCACCTCCTAGACGGCTTGGTGGCTTGTGGCTCCGTCGAAGCTCGCAAGAAGATTGTGCGAGGCTCTGGAGAGGATTTGTGAGGGGGATTGTGCTCACCCCGCGGGGATCGCGAAGAGCAACTCTAGTAAAGCTCGTGGCTTGGAGGATCTCCATCTTGAGAGTGGATGTGCGGCACCCGCTGAGGGTTTGACTGTTGATAGTCAATTAGCTCGTGATCCATCAAGTGGGTGTATCGCCACAACGGGGACTAGCTTGGTGGCAACCAAGTGAACCTCGGTGAAAAACCGCCGTGTCAACATTGTGTATATCTTCTCGGTGGTTTGCTTTCGATACACAAGCTTGTATTACTTTCACATATATATTGTGCTTGTGTTGTTGCTCTCCTATCTAGTTTGCTTGTGTAGCTAGCTAGTTACCTTCTTGCTTGTGTAGCATAGAAGTAGCACCCGTTGCGTGGCTAATTTGGTTTGTGTAACCTTGTTAGTCACATTGCTTAGTTTGTGTAGCTAAGTAATTTGCGCTCTCTAGTTTGGCATTAGTTGCCTTGCTATTGAGCTTTGCTAGTGAGCTTAGTTGGCTTTGTGCTTTTGCTTACTAGTTGTGTAGGAGCTCCCCCGTGCTTGCTAAAGTACTAGTGCATAGGTTTGTGTGACCTTGCTCTAGAATTGTTTAGGAGAGCTCTTGCTAAGGAAAGCACCTTAGTTACATAATTAGGATCTTTGTGAGGTGCTTGTGAACTTAGATAGAGGGGTGTAGTCTTGGCTAGACCGATAGTTTTAATTCCGCATTTGTTTCGGTTTGCCGACGCGATTAATTTTAGAAAGGACTATTCACCCCCCCTCTAGTCCGCCATCTCGACCCTTCAGTGCACTGAAGTTGGATATGAAAAAGGCCTACGACTGTGTTGAATGGAGTTACTTGGCGGCAATTATGGGCCGGTTGGGTTTCCACCAACTCTAGGTGGATACGGTAATGAGGTTAGTCACCTCTGTCTCTTTTTTAGTTCTTTTTAATGGTGATGAGCTGCATAGTTTCAGACTGACACGGGGTTTAAGACAAGGAGATCTGATTTCCCCCTATTTATTTCTTTTAGCATCAAAGGGCCTCACCGGCCTTTTGAAATCAAGAAATCAATCATCAGTTCTCAATGGAATTAAGGTGGCACCACTGGCTCCAATGGTCAGCCATCTACTCTTTGCAAATGATAGCCTGCTGTTTTTAGAGCAAACAGGGAGAATGCCTTGGTGATCAAAGATGTCTTGAATACTTATTGTCGGGCGTCTGGACAACAGATTAATATGGAAAAAATCCTCCATCCATTTTGCAAAGGGAGTGAGACAGCAGAACCATGATGAGATTAAAAGCTTGCTTGAAGTTCATAATGAAGCGCTAAGTGAAAAATACCTCGGAATGCCATCAGATGTTGGTTCTGCAACCACAGGTGCTTTCAAAAATTTGAAGGATAGGGTGTGGAGCAAAATTGAGGGGTGGCTTGAACAATGTCTGTCTACAGGTGGAAAAGAATTTTTGATAAAATAAGTTGCACAGGCTATTCCCACATTCTCAATGTCGTGCTTCAAGCTTCCGAGGGGCCTTTGTGAGCCCTTGACTAGTTTGTTCAGAAAGTTTTGGTGGGGATGTAAAGATGGCAAGAGGAGAACAGCCTGGGTGGCCTGGGACTCGATGGGCTGGGATTCTGGGATATGGAACTTTTCAATCTAGCTCTGTTAGCCAAACAAGCGTGGCGAGTCCTGCAGGAGCCACGTTCCTTGAGTGCGATGGTCCTCAAGGCGGTTTACTTTCCTGATGTAGAGTTTCTTGAAGCAGAGTTGGGGTCGTCCCCCTCAAGAGTCTGGCATTCCATTATTGATTGTCGTGAGGTACTCAAATAAGGCTTGATTAGGAGAATTGGCACAGGGGAACTGACGCCGGTTTGGACGACGAATTGGCTACCGTCAGGTACTTTACGAAGACCTATCAGGACGGCATATCCTAATCCACCACAGCGTGTTTCAGAGCTTATAAATCACTCAGAGGCAGTGTGGAATTTGGAATTGTTGAATGAATGCTTTACTCCTATAGATGTTGTGACGATTGCTAATATAAATCTGCACGAGGAATCAAGATGATTTCTGGGCGTGGCATCTAGATAAGAGGGGTTTGTTCTCAGTAAGGTTGGCATACTTTATGTTGGTCCACCGCAGGGATCAGTATGAGGCAGCGTTACAGAATATTGTTGGTCGGTCTGATCACAAGGCGGTAACGGAGGAGTGGAAATCTCTGTGGAGGGTCAAAGTTCCTTCAAAAATCAGCATCTTCCTTTGGTGACTTGCACGTCTCTCCCTCCCTTCTGCAGACGTTTTGCACCACAGGAACATGTCTCAGAGTAGCGCATATTTCTTTTGTGGATCGCAAGACTCCTAGAAACACTCCTTGATAGAGTGTATCATGGCAAGGTGTATTTGGGCCCTTGAAAACGAGGTAATGGTGGAAGCAATTTGCGGAGTTACAGAGACGGATGCCAAAGCTTGGCTAGCTGCGATATTCAAGATCCTCCCACAAGCGGATTCAGTTAGAGTGGCAGTGGTTCTGTGGGCTATTTGGTATGTCCGTCGGAAAGCAATTCACGAGAATGAGTTCCAAAGCCCATTGTTGACTCATAGTTTTATTGACAGGTTCATAGCTGATCTTGGGCAAGAAAAACCAAGGCCGGCGTCCCCTTCATGTATACCCCCCAGGAGCCGGGTGTGGATTGCTCCCCCTGCCGGGGTGGTTAAAATAAATATTGATGCTGCACTCTCCAAGAACGACCTCAAAGCGTCGGTTGTAGCAATTGCTAGAGATGAGAATGGTCATTTTCTGGGAGCGTCGGCTTTGGTGCTAAGGGGGATATCAGATCCGAAGGTGATGGAGTCTATTGCTTGTAGGGAAGGTATGTCCCTCGCTCTGGATATTCAAGTGGCAACTTTAGATTGGCGAGTGACAACCAAAACGTCGTGAAGAATATTCTTCAAGGAGTCGGGGATTCTATGGGCAAATTGTTCAAGAAATTAACGCGAGAAGATCAGCCTTCGCTAGCGTTGAGTTCATGCATGAGAAGAGCGACTCCAATGTTGATGCTCATACTATTGCTCGTAGTGCTATCTATGATGATTTAGGTCGACATGTATGGCTGTTGAGTCCACCTTATGTTGTTTGTAACTCCTACATGTCTTTGAAAGGTCCAAATAGGCTAGAGGGGGGGGGGGTGAATAGCCTAATTAAAACTTCTACAAGAATTACTTAACCACAAGTTAGTACAAAAGGTGGCGGAGCAAAAAGCACTAGCTCTAACTAAATAAGCAAGCCACCTGCACAAGTCTAGTACAAGGCTATCCACTAAACACAACAACAACAACAAGCTAGATACAAGATGTAATACGAGAGAAGAGCTTCGAGTGATTATACCGCCGTGTAGAGATGAGAAGTACCAATCAATCAATCACTCAAGAGAAATCCTCGGGAAGAGAATGACACAAGAATTTATCTCGAGGTTCACTTGCTTTCCGACAAGCTACTCCCCGTTGTGGCGATACACCCACTTGTCGGTTCGCGAGCTAATCGACTATCAAGAGTCGAGCCCTCGGCGGGCACCGCACAACCGCACACAAGATGGGGATCCTCCAAGCCACGAGCTCCACTAGAGTATCCAATTCGCGAACTCCCGCGGGGAAGGATCAAGAACCCCTTACAACACTTGGTGAAGGCTCCAACAATCTCCAATTGCGAGCACAATCACCTCCGCTGCTCCAAGCCGTCTACCGTGTTGGGAAACATGGAAGAGTAATGAGAAATCCGCAGCAACTCGAAGATCAAGTGCCTCTAGAATGCAACTCTCAAGCAATGCACTTGAATCTCACTCAATCTCACTCAAGATGTGCAACTATACAAAGAGATGAGTGGAGGGGTTGTTCTCTAGCTCAAAGGATGTCTCTAGGTCTCAAAAAGTGCAAGAGATATCCTCAAACCCCGGACATCCTCTATTTATAACGAAGGGGTACGTAGCTAGCCGTTACGGACGACGCAACGAAAATCGCGCTGACCGGACGCTCCGGTCAGGGTGACCGGACGCGTCCGGTCACTACAGGACAAGCGAAAACCGCGCGCGTCAGAACTAGCCGTTGCCGTGACCGGACGCGCTCAACCGTTTGACCGGACGTGACAGTGCCAGCGTCCGGTCGCGTTCTAGTAAGCTCCCGTCGAGACCGGACGCGCCGCGCGTCTGATCAGCACTCTGCAGCTCTCTGCTCCTCTAGACGCCTGACCGTACGCTCTGGTTCCGTGAGGGACCGGACGCGCCGGTCGCGCACCCTTCTTCTGTGCACAGGTGAACTGACCGGACGCGCTGGTCAGGCCAGACCAGCGTCCGGTCAGAAACCCTAGCTAGCAGCACCGAACTGAACTGACCGGACGCGTCCGGTCAAACCGTGACCGCGTCCGGTGCAGCGTCCGGTCACCACAGAGACCGCCGTTCGCCTCCGTTTCTTTTCCGACTTCCGGCGCAATGGAAAATAGGCATTTCATTTCTCGAAAATGCCTGACGCTCGGCGGGAGGGAGAGCGAACCCCAAACCCCTTACTACCGCTCAAACACCACCGCCTTCGCAAATGTGCTAACACCACCAAGAGAACACCACCATGTGCATGTGTGTTAGCATTTCACAAACATTTTCAAGGCGTTATGTTAGCTCTCTACTAGATCCTAATGCATATGCTCAAGACATTGATCTAGTGGCACTTGATTCCCGAGCTAACCGTGATTGCCCCTCTTGATAGTCGGCTATGTATCCTAAACCCGGTCAATTACTTCTCTACTCAACTTAGACCGGCAAAAAGGAAAACCCTATGATTATACCTTTACCTTGCGCTCTTAGATCTTTCTCTTCCACTTGATCATCATGTCCATCATATTATGTGCATCTCCATCATGATCGACATTTCATGTCCATGCACTATTTCTTTGTGATCTTGTGGCCACCACTCCTTGCCATGTACACCTTCATCACATGTGTTGCTTATGCCTAACTCAAAACACTTAACACATGGCATTAGTAACTTAGTGTCATTAATTACCAAAACCAAACTTGGGCTTTCAATCTCCCCCTTTTTGGTAATTGATGACAACCATCATAAAGATATGAAATGAAATTAATTTTCAATTTCGATAGTATTAGCTCCCCCTACATATGTGCTTCCATGAGTTTGGTTCAATTGTGCACATATGTATGGATTTGAGTTTTGGGAGAGATACTACTATCAAATTGATGCTAAGGTATATAGAATGGACCTTTGAAGCGTGATACCAATCGGAGTTGCCTTTATATACCATCCTTAGCATCGATGTAGCTAGACACCACTTGTAATACATCACTTGTAAAGATCACAAACACTAAAGTACCCCGTGAGATCAACATTATAAGCAAAGGTGTCTAGATTCTACTTGTAAAGCTACTCTCAACAAATCATCATTCAAGTTCTATTTCTAGCAATCACCGTACAATCATGAATATGAATTTAAGCTTTGCAATGCAACAATTCATCATGTAAATGCACATACAAATGCAACAAATAATTCATGAGCTTGCTCCCCCTACTTGTGTGCTTAATTTTAATTGATCCCTTTCCAATGTCATAACTTTGATTTCTCTCCCCCTTACTATATCTTTCTCCCTCTTTGCAATTTAACTTTCTATCTTTGTGACTTTTCTATCTTTGTGACTTTTCTCTCCCCCTTTGTCAATAATCACCAAAAAGGTGGCAATTTTAGTGAGAATTAAGTCAATCAATATGAGGGAGTCCAAATTATGGTTCAATCTAGATCACTTGCCTAGAATATGTAATTCGGTTTGATCCAAGGACAAGCTTCTTCACACCTCATAAAGTGTAAGGGTTATCTTGACCATGTTGAATTACACATCATGAGCTCATTTTCTAGATTCAACACCAAGTTTGCAAGCCCACAAACATGTCATATGCTACCACTAGATCAATCAAACATAGAAGCAATAGTGATACCATATATACATTAAACTCATTTGATTTTCATGAATGAGCCTATTTGTCATGCAAATGTGTCTATATGTTCTAACCATGTCCTTAGCAAAGTATGAATGATATGCCAAACAACTTTACCTTGCTATGTCGGAGGAGAGGCATGTCATATAAGAATGTGGGGGTGCACTCATTTCAAGTTGGAGAAGTCAAGTATGTTCAATTCATTCTTCAACTTGTAAAATCTCTTCCCATCAAGTGGCTTTGTAAATATGTCGGCTAGTTGATCTTCGGTGTCAATGCTCTCAATGCTAATATCACCCTTTTGTTGATGGTCTCTTATGAAGTGATGTCTTATGTCAATGTGCTTTGTTCTTGAATGTTGAACCAGATTTTGAGTCATCTTGATAGCACTTTCATTGTCACAAAACAATGGCATATTCTTGAACTTGATTCCAAAGTCATTCAAAGTGGCCTTCATCCAAAGCAATTGTGCACAACAACTACCGGCACTAATGTATTCGGCCTCGGCGGTAGATAGTGCAACACTATTTTGTTTCTTTGATGACCATGAAACAAGAGACCTTCCAAGCAATTGACAAGTGCCACTTGTGCTCATTCTATCAATCTTGCATCCACCATAGTCGGAGTCCGAATATCCAATCAACTCAAAATTAGACCCCTTTGGAAACCATAATCCAACATCATGAGTGCCCTTAAGATATCTCAATATCCTCTTGGTTGCTTTCAAGTGACTTTCTCTAGGTGAAGCTTGATATCTTGCACACTTGCACACACTAAACATCACATCCGGCCTAGAAGCGGTGACATAGAGCAAACTTCCAATCATAGATCGGTATTGCTTTTGATCTACCATGTTGCCACTAGCATCAACACCCAATTGATCATTTGTGCCCATTGGTGTACTCATTTGCTTGGCATCTTGCAATCCAAACTTCTTGATCATGTCCTTGATGTACTTGCCTTGTCTTACAAAAGTGTTATTCTTCATTTGCTTGATTTGAAGTCCAAGGAAGTAACTAAGCTCTCCAATCATAGACATCTCAAACTCTTTTGCCATCATATTTCCAAACTCTTCACAAAAATCTTGATTGATTGATCCAAAAATAATGTCATCCACATAGATTTGCAACACAAACAAGTCATTTCCAATTTTCTTGGTGAAGAGAGTGGTGTCAACCTTTCCCATCTTGAACCCTTTAGAGAGAAGAAAGTCCCTCAATCTCTCATATCATGCTCTAGGTGCTTGCTTCAAACCATACAATGCCTTCTTTAGCTTGTAAACATGGTCAGGCTTCTTGTCATCTTCAAAACCGGGAGGTTGCTCAACATAAACTTCTTCATTGATGTAGCCATTGAGAAATGCACTCTTGACATCCATTTGATAGAGCTTGATGTTGTGTGCACAAGCATATGCTAACAGGATTCTAATTGCCTCCAATCTTGCAACGGGTGTATATGTTTCTCCAAAGTCAAGACCCTCAACTTGTGTGTAACCTTGTGCTACTAATCTTGCTTTGTTTCTCACAACTACACCATCTTGATCTTGTTTGTTTCTAAAGACCCACTTAGTACCAATCACATTGTAGTTTTTCGGCCTTTCAACAAGTTCCCAAACTTGATTTCTAGTGAAGTTGTTTAGCTCTTCATGCATGGCATTTATCCAATCCGAATCCTTCAATGCATCTTCTATCTTCTTTGGTTCTTCTAATGAGACAAATGAGTAGTGCTCACAAAAGGATGCTAGCCTTGATCTAGTTTGAACACCACTTTGAATTCCACCAATAATTTGGTCCAATGGATGATCTCTTGCAATACTAGTAGGTTGGAGTATTGGGAGTTGATTGCTTCCACTTGTTTGACCTTGAACTTGAGCTTCATCATGAGTACCACTTGAGCTTGCTTGATTTGTGTCAATTTGCACACTTTGATTGATCACATGAGTATCATCATCATCATCAACTTGCCTCGGCCTTATGTCACCAATGTCCATGTTCTTCATTGCATTTGACAATTGATCTCCTCTCACATCATCAAGGTTTTGAGCTTCATTTTGCGACCCTTGGGTTTCATCAAACTCAACATCATGAACTTCTTCCAAGGTGCCATTAGTGAGATTCCAAACTCTATATGCTTTGCTTATGGTAGAATAACCAAGTAAGAACCCTTCATCACATTTCTTTTCAAACTTGCTCAATCTAGTGCCTTTCTTGAGAATATAACATTTGCAACCAAACACTCTAAAGTATGCAATGTTGGGCTTTCTTCCATTCAATAGTTCATATGGTGTCTTCCCAAGCTTCCCATGGCAATAGAGACGGTTGCTACAATAGCAAGCCGTGTTGATAGCTTCACTCCAAAATGAATGACTCACATTGTATTCACTAAGCATTGATCTAGCCATGTCAATCAAAGTTCTATTCTTCCTTTTAACTACACCATTGGATTGAGGAGTGTATGTTGGAGAGAATTGATGTCCAATACCAAGATCATCACATAAAGCTTCAATTCTTGTGTTCTTGAACTCACTACCATTGTCACTTCTAATCTTTTTGATGGTAGTCTCAAACTCATTTTGCACTCTCTTGACAAAAGATTTTAATAGATCATGTACATCACTCTTGTCATAAAGAAAGAACACCCAAGTGTATCTAGTGTAGTCATCGACAATCACAAAACCATACTTGTTGCCACCAATGCTAGTGTATGTTGTTGGCCCAAACAAGTCCATGTACAATAGCTCAAATGTCTTTAATGTGCTCATTTCACTCTTACTAGGATGTGTATTTCCAACTTGTTTGCCGGCTTGACAAGCACTACATGGTTTATCCTTTTCAAAAGTCACATCTTTCAAGCCTCTAACTAAGTCATGCCTCAAAAGTCTGTTCAATTGTTTCATTCCAACATGACCAAGCCTTCTATGCCATAACCATCCCATACTAGATTTGCTAAGCAAGCATGATGTCAATTGTGTCTCACTATCATTGAAGTCAACCAAGTACAAGCTACCATGTCTAAATCCTTTGAATATCAAATTTGATCCATCAACACTAATGACTTCAACATCATCACTACCAAATATGCACTTGAAGCCAAGATCACAAAGTTGTGCCACCGACAAAAGATTGAAATCCAAGCTCTCAACTAGCAATACATTAGATATGCTCATGTCATTTGAGATAGCAATTTTACCAAGCCCCTTGACTTTGCCTTTCTTGTTGTTGCCGAAGGTGATAGCATCAAAACCACCATTTTGACTTGTATCAATTGATTTGAACATACAAGAATCCCCGGTCATATGTTGAGTGCACCCACTATCAAGCACCCAATGCCTTCCTCCGGCTTTGTAATTGACCTACAAGACAAGATCAATTCCTTTTAGGTACCCAAACTTGTTTGGGTCCTCCAAGGTTAGTGACCAAGCTCTTTGGTACCCAAATGGCTTTTTTCTTTGAGCCCATCCATGGTGCACCAATGAACTTAGTATGAACACCATTTGTACCCTTGGTAAGTATATAGAAAGAATCAAACTTAATTGAGGATACATTAGCATTGTATTTCTTGTTCATGCAATGTCGCTCTATGTGACCAACTTGCTTGCAACTTTTGCAATAGCTACCATTGTTCTCCACAAAATGAGTCTTGTGAGGAGCAAAAGCGGCCTTGCCTTTCTTGGGGTTATAGCCCAATCCCTCTTTGTAGAGAGAAGCTCTTTAGCTACCCAAGCACATAAGCAAGCGGTCCTCACCACCATAAGCCTTAGCTAAGGTGTGATTGAGCTCTTTTACCTCCTTCTTGAGATTTTCATTCTCAACTATAAGTGAGGAGTCACAAGTGAAACCTTCACTACTAGATGAGGATGATGTAGATGAGCTACATGAAGGGTTAGTGGGAGCAACAACAATAGGCTTATGAAAAGATTCATCAATTATATCACATGATATGCCTATGTTGCAAGTTTTAGCTTTCTCAACATTAGTTGGCATGTTTTCACATTTTTCAACTAGAGAGGAATGAGCTTCTTCAAGCTTAGTGTGAGACTTTTGAAGCTTCTTATGGTCCACCTTTAGACTCTCATAAGATGCTCTAAGCTCATCAAGTTCTTGCATAAGGTTTTTCTTTTCCTTAAGCAAGCCCTTGCACTCCTTTCTAGATTCTTTAAAAAGTTGAGTGCAATCTTCTAGCATAGTGATTAGTTCATCTTTAGTGAATTCTTCTTCATCACTATCACTATCACTAGCATTATCATGATCACTCTCATCATCGGATGATACCTTAACGGCCTTAGCCATGAAGCATGATGGAGTGTCGAAGAGGAAGACCTTCTCTTGGATGGCAATGCTAGCATGTCCCTTCTTCTTGCTCTTGTTGTCATCCTCATCATCACTTGAGGAATCATCACTATCCCATGTAGCAACATGAGAATCATTCTTCTTTTTATGAGAGTTCTCCTTCTTTTCTTGCTTCTTCTTTTGCTTCTTCCTCTCCTTCTTGATAGCATCTTCATCATCACTATCATAAGGACACTTTGCAATGAGATGGTCCTTGCTATGGCATCTAAAGCATCTCATGGTATGCTCATTCTTCTTGGATGAGTTCTTCCTCCTTCTTGCACGAAAGCCTTTCTTCTTCATGAATTTACCAAATTGCTTGACAAAGAGAGCCATCTTCTCATCAATGTCATCACTATCACAAGAGTTTGAGTCTTCATCACTTGATGATTCAATCTTGGATTTGCCCTGGGATGTGGTGGCTTTAAATGCCACACTCTTCTTCTTCTCATCATCCTTCTTCTCATTTTCCTTCTTCTTCTTCTTGACCAACTCATCCTTCTCATCATCTTCTCTATATGAATCATCGGTCACCACTTCTTGAAATATTTGTTGAGGAGTTGAATCCTTCAATGTAGTCCTCACTAGCACGGTGATCAATGTGTCAAATCTCTTAGGTAGGCTTCTCAAGAACTTCATAGAGAATTGATTGTCTTTCACTTCTTCTCCAAGAGCCTTGAGCTCATTTACAATCACTTGCAACCTATGAAACATCTCCAGCACACTCTCATCTTCTTGCATCTTGAAGCTAGAGAACTTTTCTTGCAAGATATATGCTTTGGCGGTCTTTGTGCCTTCGGTGCCCTCAAATGTTTCTTCTAGCTTGGCCCAAGCATCATGTGCAACTTCTATGTTCTTCACTTGCTCAAATGTCTTGTCATCTAGTGCCTCATGAAGAGCACTAATGGCAATGTCATTGCATTGGAGCTTCTTCTCTTCCACCGGTGTAGGTGCTTCCGGAGTAGCAACCTCAAATTTTGTTTCGGTGACCTTCCACACTTCTCTATTGATTGACTTGAGGTGTGCGGTCATCTTAACCTTCCAATATGTATAATTTGTGCCATCAAAGTGAGGTGCCTTCTTGGTGTTGTTGATGTGCAAGCTTAATTGAGCCATTTCTTTTTCACCGTAGGTTGTTAAGCCTCAAATAAATGGTGCCTCGGCTCCGATACCACTTGAAAGGTCCAAATAGGCTAGAGGGGGGGTGAATAGCCCAATTAAAACTTCTACAAGAATTACTTAACCACAAGTTAGTACAAAAGGTGGCGGAGCAAAAAACACTAGCTCTAACTAAATAAGCAAGCCACCTGCACAAGTCTAGTACAAGGCTATCCACTAAACACAACAACAACAACAAGCTAGATACAAGATGTAATACGAGAGAAGAGCTTCGAGTGATTATACCGCCGTGTAGAGATGAGAAGTACCAATCAATCAATCACTCAAGAGAAATCCTCGAGAAGAGAATGACACAAGAATTTATTCCGGGGTTCACTTGCTTTCCGGTAAGCTACTCCTCGTTGTGGTGATACACCCACTTGTCGGTTCACGAGCTAATCGACTATCAAGAGTCGAGCCCTCGGCGGGCACCGTACAACCGCACACAAGATGGGGATCCTCCAAGCCACGAGCTCCACTAGAGTACCTAATTCGCGAACTCCCGCGGGAAAGGATCAAGAACCCCTTACAACACTTGGTGAAGGCTCCAACAATCTCCAATTGCGAGCACAATCACCTCCGCTACTCCAAGCCGTCTACCGTGTCGGGAAACACGGAAGAGTAACGAGAAATCCGCAGCAACTCGAAGATCAAGTGCCTCTAGAATACAACTCTCAAGCAATGCACTTGAATCTCACTCAATCTCACTCAAGATGTGCAACTATGCAAAGAGATGAGTGGAGGGGTTGTTCTCTAGCTCAAAGGATGTCTCTAGGTCTCAAAAAGTGCAAGAGATATCCTCAAACCTTGGACATCCTCTATTTATAACGAAGGGGTACGCAGCTAGCCGTTACGGACGACGCAGCGAAAATCGCGTTGACCGGACGCTCCGGTCAGGGTGACCGGACGCGTCCGGTCACTACAGGACAAGCGAAAACCGCGTGCGTCAGAACTAGCCATTGCCGTGACCGGACGCGCTCAACCGTTTGACCGGACGTGACAGTGCCAGCGTCCGGTCGCGTTCCAGTAAGCTCCCGTCGAGACCAGACACGTCCGATCACACGTGACCGGACGCGCCGCGCGTCTGATCGGCACTCTGCAGCTCTCTGCTCCTCTGGACGCCTGACCGGACGCTCTGGTTCCGTGAGGGACCGGACGCGCCGGTCGCGCACCCTTCTTCTGCGCACAGGTGAACTGACCGGACGCGCTGGTCAGGCCAGACCAGCGTCCGGTCAGAAACCTTAGCTAGCAGCACCGAACTGAACTGACCGGACGCGTCCGGTCAAACCGTGACCGCGTCCGGTGCAGCGTCCGGTCACCACAGAGACCGCCGTTCGCCTCCGTTTCTTTTCCGACTTCCGGCGCAATGGAAAATAGGCATTTCATTTCTCGAAAACGCCTGACGCTCGGCGGGAGGGAGAGCGAACCCCAAACCCCTTACTACCGCTCAAACACCACTGCCTTCACAAATGTGCTAACACCACCAAGAGAACACCACCATGTGCATGTGTGTTAGCATTTCACAAACATTTTCAAGGCGTTATGTTAGCTCTCTACTATATCCTAATGCATATGCTCAAGACATTGATCTAGTGGCACTTGATTCCCGAGCTAACCGTGATTGCCCCTCTTGATAGTCGGCTATGTATCCTAAACCCGGTCAATCACTTCTCTACTCAACTTAGACCGGCAAAAAGGAAAACCCTATGATTATACCTTTGCCTTGCGCTCTTAGATCTTTCTCTTCCACTTGATCATCATGTCCATCATATTATGTGCATCTCCACCATGATCGACATTTCATGTCCATGCACCATTTCTTTGTGATCTTGTGGCCACCACTCCTTGCCACGTACACCTTCATCACATGTGTTGCTTATGCCTAACTCAAAACACTTAACACATGGCATTAGCAACTTGGTGTCATTAATTACCAAAACCAAACTTGGGCTTTCAGTCTTCTAATTAATAAAGATGTGTAGATTCTGCTAAAAAAACTTAACAGTGCCTAATTTGAACGGAAAAGGATCGCATCGTTGCCCAAGCTACTTAAAATGGGAAAAGTCCACTTTTCCTCTCTCAACTTTTGCGAAAGTCCGCTTTTCCTCCCTGAACTCCAAAATCGGACAAACCACCTCCCTCAACTTTTAAAACCGTGCGTTTTACCTCTCTGGCCCGGTTATAAGCAGTTTTGAAGGCGGTTTTGTCCTTTTCTTTTTTTATTTATTTTGGCTGAATCTGTGAAAAATCACAGTAAATCACAGAAAAAATCATAAAATGGAAAATCTAATTTTGTTAGACTCCACATGAGTAGATCTACACAGTGAACATATAATATGATATGCTTTAGTACAAAGTATTGCTGTAGATTTTGATCTATTCTTTTCTGTAATTAATTGGAATAATTCATAATTGTAGTTTCTATGGTCCAATTGTGATAAAATTTTTATGATAGCCTAATAATTGTATGCTTAAATTGTAGTAAAAATTTCATACTCATTGGATCATGTATATCTTAGTTATAGATTTATTTAGGGTTTATGCCTGTTAAATCTAAATAAATTTATAACTAAGTTATACATGATCCAATGAGTATGAAAATTTTACTACAGTTCAAGCATACAATAATTAGGCCACCATAAAAATTTACCACAACTGGACCATAGAAACTGCAGTTATGAATTATTCCAATTAATTACAGAAAAGAATAGATCAAAATCTACAGAAAAACTTTTTACTAAAGCATACCATATTATATATTCACTGTGTAGATCTACTCATGTGGAGTCCAACAAAATTGGATTTTCTATTTTATGATTTTTTTGTGATTTAATATGATTTTTCAAAGATTCAGCCGAAATAAATAAAAAGGAAAAAGACAAAATCGCTTTCAAAACCGCTTATAACCTGGTCAGGGAGGTAAAACACACGGTTTCAAAAGTTGAGGGAGGTGGTTTGCCCGGTTTTGAAGTTTAGGGAGGGAAAGCGGACTTTTGCAAAAGTTAAGGGAGAAAAAGTGGACTTTTTCCCTTAAAATGCCATCCCATGTCTCAATTGAGTACCCAATCCACTCTCAGAAAAAGTCCTTTTTTTTGCCTCTTTGGACTATCATTATAATCCAGATTTCCTCAAACTCTAAAAACTGAGCAAACTTCCTCCCTCAACTCTCAGAACCATTTAAATTAACTCCTTGCCCCTATTAGAGGTGGTTTTGTCATTGTATAGTTGAAAACTTTTGGTAAACACATGAACAATCCTATGAAAAATATCTATAAGCCCATAAAGTGTCATGAAATTAAAAACCCTAGATATAAATTGAGACATGGGAACCACAAATAAAATATTTAGAGCTGGTGGAAATATATCTAGAAGCTTCCACAAATTAGGTTTAGCTCTAGAAAAATAGGAAAAATATTTTAAAAATCTAGAAAAATGAATGACATGACACATTCTTCGACTCACTCATATCGCTTTATTATACTTGCTTAAAAAAATTCTTACAACCCAATGTGTGTGCTGCGGCAGCTGGCGCAGTCAAGACCGAGATCGAGGACGGCGACGAGGTAGCGCTGTGCGTGATGATCCCCGCGCCACCGCCGTCGCAGGACCGCGCACCGAAGCGCGGCCCGGAGCCCGAGGTCGAGGATGGCGCGGAAAAGCGGCGCGCGGTGAAAACGCGGAGCATCCACGAGGACCTGCAGGCGCTCGCGGACATCCCGGACTCCGTCAGGCGCTACAAGGGGTACGTGTCCCGCCGGCGCCCCGTGACGGGCGCCGAGCGGCAGCGCGCCATGGAGCTAGCCTACGCGTTCCGGTCGTCGCTGCCCTACTGTGTCATCCGCATGAGCACAATGCACGTCTACTACTCGTTCATGATGGTGAGGAATCTACTTGTTTCCATCAAGCATCAATCAGCTTGATGGTGGTGTGACGACGACTGACATCCTGGAAGCGTTCTCTCACTTGCAGAGGTTCCCGACGGGGTTCTCGCGGCAGCACCTGCCGCGGGAGCGCACGGACGTGGTGCTCCGGGACCCGGGCGGCAAGGCGTGGGTGGTGCTCTACATCCCCAACACGAGGGACCGGCTGTCGCGCGGCTGGTGCGCCTTCGCGCGGGGCAACTGCCTCGAGGAAGGGGACTACTGCGTGTTCGAGCTCGTGGGCGCGGCCGAGTTCCGCGTCCATGTCTTCCGCGTCGTCGACCCGGCCGTGCCGGCGGTCAGGCTCCGGAGCACGTGAGTCGTGCGGGGAGGCAAGGAGAGAGGCGCCTGCACCGCGGTGGCAGCTGACGTGCGCATCGGGTCGTCATCAGAGGCTGGTCGAGCTGAGCAGCGGAAACGAAAGGGTGCTGAATACATGCAATCCAAGAGGACAAATTCGGCGCAAGTTTAATGCATGTACGAATAGCTGCGTATCGATGGTTTCCCTCGTTTTTCTGCTGCTGGCTTCGTGGCGATCGAATCTGTTTCTGTCAACCGTGCAGATGCCAATTATACAACTTCCTTTCTTTGATTGACTTTCGCCTCCTGCGTAAATATCATGGCGTGGAAAATGCCGATAGGTACTGGCCGGCACGTGGAACTAGTCAGCACCAGAGAGAAGAGCTGAAAGACGACGTAGACTGTCAGTGTAGTCCTGGACCGCTTGGCTACCTCATACAGTCATACTGTTTTTCCTCTCTACCAACCCAATTCCAACGCCGTGGGGCAGCCGCAGGTGAACGCCGCTTCCGGGAAGCTAACGGTGTCTGCAAGTAACTTAGTCCGGTATAAACAGGCAGCCAGGCAGCATACAGAAACTTGACCAAAAATCTGTCGTGTTCCACTCAAACGGAAATGGAGTAACATCAACGAATATTCATAATCTTATATTGTTGCACAAGTTACATTGTATCAGTACCGTAGTAGAACAAAAAAAAGCTCAAATATACAGCTCCTTGGTTTCCTAGCTCATTTTTTTTATCGGAGCGGCTCTTTGCTAACAATGCTCGATTTGAAAGCCAGAGCCATAGCATCTGGGAGGCAAATCAAACGCAAATGGTACTCCATCCGTTCTAAAATAAATGTCATTCACTTATCAAATAAGTCAAATATTTTTAACTTTAACCAAGAAATCATTAATATTTATGATACATAATAAATATTGTTAGATTAATTATTGAATATATTTTTATAATAATTTTATTTGGAGATATAAATATTACGTAAATCTATTTAAAATTAGAAAATTGACCCGTACGGAACCTGAAAATATATTATTTTACGCGAGAGGGAGAGTAAGTTTTTTTTTTCACCTCCACGTGGTGTCTAATCCTAGGAGTTAGCCTTATCGTGCCAGACAAAAACAACAGTCGACGCGGACCCGAACACGTTTCGCGATCGTGCATCTGCTGCCGCAAGCCGCGCAACCCAACAAAAGGCAGCGGTCGGGATCTGCCGGCTGCCTCGCGCGCTGCAGTGCCAGTGCTGCGCCTCCGCGGTAGCTCCGCTTGCACCCACCAGGCCAGGCCACCACCGGGCGCCGGCGCTCCTACGCCGCTGCCCTTCATCGAACACGTTCATCCAACCCCACCGGCCACCGCTATAAAGTTACGTTATCTCGCAAAAAGATCCATCGCACAGTCCGACTCGTCTGCCAACACCGCTACCCCCTTGGTCCCAACCGCGGCTATTTGGGCTATTCGCCAACAACCTCCTCCCCCTTCCGCGCGTCGTGCGGCGGATGGCAACGGCCGCCTCCGCCTCCCCCGGCGCGTTCGGCGCCAAAACCCCAGCCCCAGCCCGTGGGCTGAGCGCGCACCCGGCCCTGACCCCGAGCCCCGCATTCGCGAGGCCTTCGCTGCGCACCCCCGCCTGCGGCAGGTCCCGCGCCAGCCTCCACCTCGGCGCCGTGGGCGCGGCCAGCAGCAGCAGCGCCGCCGCCGCCGCCGCCGCCGGCAACGGCACCGGGCTCCACGTGCCCCCCACGATCGCGCCGCTCGCCGTGCCCAAGATGGCCGGCTCCATGAAGACCCACAAGAACGTCCTGCTCTTCTACTGCGAGGAGATGCGGGACCTCGCGCAACAGGTGGTCGCCCGGAACGATGACATCGAGCTGCGCTCCATCTCATGGAGGTCACATAATAATCTTCCCCTTCCCTTCTCTCCGGCTCTCCCAGCATCATGTTGTCAAGTTTGTCAGGACTAAACTCTGCACGGACAAACAAACGCAATATGACATTTTACATTTACCCTCTGTCGATGAATTACGTTCAGGGGAAACAGGGAGGAAATTGCCGCTGGAAAATTAGTATGAATATATGTCACCACTTGGTGGGACAGTGCTGACCAAATACTAGTAGGTTTCACAACTAGTTCGTCAGTACTCTAATCTATACTCTTTGTTGGCCTTTATGCAACAAAACATGACTATTGAGTGCAAGCTATACACTGTTTTGTGATTAGGACAACACGAGCCTGCTACATTCAAGCCACCGACAATATGAAACCACCATAACGCTCCAGTTGACCATTACTTACGTGATTGCTTCAGGGAATGACCTAGGTTTGAAATGAATCATTTGAATGTTCTTAGCTTAGTAATTTTGTTTATAGGTGGCAGTCGCCTCTGTGCTCTCATATTATTTTGTATGTCCTACCTCAGCAGCAACTTTTTGTTTCAGCAAAAGTAAACCAACCTTCTCTCTTATTCTAACTTTGGTACTATTTTTTCAGGAAATTTCCCGATGGATACCCGAATCTGTTCATCTCGAACGCCCACAACATTCGTGGGCAGCATGTTGCCTTTTTGGCTTCGTTCAGCTCGCCCAGTGTCATATTTGAGCAACTATCTGTCATATATAATCTGCCAAAGTTGTTTATTTCTTCATTTACTCTTATACTCCCGTTTTTCCCAACCGGGACTTCTGAGCGCATGGAAGATGAAGGAGACGTTGCAACCGCCTTTACACTTGCCAGATTTTTGTCAAATATACCAATATCACGAGGTGGACCTTCGAGTTTAGTAATTTTCGATATCCATGCTTTGCAGGCAAGTAAAATTATTACACATAATCCATCGAACTTCTTGTCTTTGTCTGTCAAATATATTAGCATCAGTGTGTAAATAACCTTGTGCTTAATAACACATCAGGAGAGATTCTACTTTGGAGACTCAGTCTTACCATGTTTCGAGAGTGGCATCCCCTTGCTAAAAAGTAGGCTTCAGGAGCTACCTGATTCCCATAATGTGAGTACACCCAAGTGAACAGCAAGTTTATTTTGTTGATGTTGTGCATTGTCTCATCTGATACAATCTTTAATATCTTTATCAGATAACCATAGCATTTCCAGATGACGGTGCATGGAAGCGCTTCTATAAGCAACTTCAACATTTTCCTATGGTACGTTTTTGTTTGAGTACTGCCTCCAATTCCAAATCACGAAACAAAAAGGCTAGCCCCTTCCTTAATGGATTGTTTTCATAAATTGCTTTTTTGTAGGTTGTATGTAACAAAGTTAGAGAAGGGGAGCAAAGAATTGTACGGATAAAAGAGGGAGATCCTAGAGGACGTCATGTTGTTATAGTGGATGACTTGGTTCAGTCTGGTGGTACATTGATTGAATGCCAGGTAAAAGAATTGTCTGTGACTTATTTTTCTATACCATGTATAGTGACTATTGATGATCTTCAATATTTTCTGGTCTTTCGGGTGCACACATTTATGCCTTATTTTTTTAGAAACAATTTATACTGGCTTCTAAAGTTCTAATTATGTATATTCCCTTGAGAGTTGCAATTTAACATTCATTTTTTCTGTCCAGAAAGTACTGGCAGCTCATGGAGCAGCAAAGGTCAGTGCATACGTGACACATGGCATTTTCCCCAATAACTCATGGGAGAAATTTCAGCATGATAATGGAGGTACATATGCTTCATTACCTTAGCATGCTATTAAATTTTCCACATTGCTATTATTTTCTTTCTGGAGTTATTGAATAGAAAACAAGCTAAGTAAGCATTTTAGTTCAGTTTCTCTCAGCTGACACCTTTTTAATTTTATACTATCTACAAAGAGATGCATGATAGATTGGCTGGTAGGACTTCTGTTTCGCTGTTTGTACTTTTCCTCTTCTTTTTTTTTTCTTTTTTTTTTTCAGGAAGTAACATTCTATTTTTTCGCTCACCTAACATTTTTTGACTAAGCAACTGATTGGTTTACTTTTTCCAAAGAACAAAATGGAAACTGAAGGCAAGACTCATATTTCTTATTAAGGCAAAACTTTTCCATGTTTAAAGGGCTTGCATGGAATGAAATCCTGAAGAATACAAAAAAGAAAACCTAATAATTTTCAACCACAGGCGAACAAGATGATTTCAGTTCCTCACAGAAAAAGAGTGACCCGTAAACCCTTATCAATGATTTTCCTTTCACCCTAACCTTTCGAGGATGCAGAAGCAGACAAAACAAAAGTTTCAGTGTTCTAATACCGTTATTTTTTGAATTTCAACGGGGGAAGGCGTTCCCCACCTGATTTATATATTAGCCCAAAACCGGCCCGGTATATAGTTATACAAGGTGTTTGCTTACATATCATCACACAGGTGGTGATGATAGTTGTGTGTCAAAAATAAGTATGAGCACTAGTCATCCATTTCTTGCTGATTCGAAAACCTGACACCATTGATCAACAATGGTAGAGACTAGAGACACAGAGTTGATGATAGGCACCGCCTAGTATTCTTTTGATTTTTCCCAAATGCTGTTGATTCTCCTTCAGGGTTCCATCTAACTCCGTATTAACTTTGTGTTTGAAAATACAGTTTTTCCAACTTCCTATCACTGTATCACATGCTTACCTTGCCCAAAGAATGTTGGGGAGGCACACTTGTTCCAAGGCATTCTTGGAGCTTTCAGTACTTCAGAACCTATTTTATGTGTGAATAATGTGCCACTCATGTTCCTGATGATAATACAAACCTTTTTTTCTTGTAATTTTTTCAGAGGGTCCGGAGCATGGCCTGAGCCACTTTTGGCTTACTGATTCATGCCCCCTTACTGTCAACGCGGTGAAGGGCAGGCGGCCATTTGAAATTCTAAGTCTGGCCGGACCTATTGCTTCTGCTCTCCAGATTTAGGAAAATTTGGTCTGCTCGATCCCTTGGGATATTGTTGACTATTCAGTTCATTCTTCTTTCTTTTTTCTTTGAGGAATTTGGTGTTTTCCTTCCGACAGCTATGGAGCATATCGCAATGTATTTACAAGAAATAGAGAACCTTAAAATGGCACATCTTCATTGCAGCGTCTGCTTGGCGAAAAGCATTCGTAGTCGTAGGATTGCCTGTTCAATAATTAGACCGAGCAAGTCAAGTGTCGATCTGTGTTCTATAAATAAAACTCTCGAATAAGTTTCAGTAATCTGTCAACTTGCATATGGTGTGTTTTTGTTCCGTTGGGTTTTAGGATTTCAGACGATCAGATCCACTTCACTATTTGGCGTGTTGCTGCTGGCAGTCTGGCACTGCTTCCTACGGGCTGTCAGATTTGCACGAGGATAAGCTGGAATACTTAGAGCAAGCACAATAATAGTCTTATAGCTAAACTAGTCAGCATTTTTGTTGATACAAAGGTGATAAGGGATGACAGAAGAGTTTGGCTCTTAGAAAGCTCTAAGACAACCTCTATAATGATGCTAGCTTTTAGCACATAGCTTATAATATAAATATGCTTATATGACACATAATCGTAAAATGTACGCATGAAACTAGCTTTTGATCAAGAGATAACTATTCTATCTCTTTTATTAAAATATAAAATAATATGCTTAGAGCTAGCTTAGTCACCATTAGAGTTACCCTCATACAAGCAATAAGCTAGGCACGAAAGTATAAATAATGGTAGGGGTGCGATGGGTCTCGAGCCGAAGCCACCCGACTCGCCCCTTCCCTCCGTCGTCCCCGCCCCCTCCACTCCAAATCCATCCAGATCCGCTGCAGTTCTTGCCTCCCAGCAGCAACAAGTCACGGATCCACAACCTCCTCCGCTCGATCTACCAGTCAATGGGTCGATCTCCCTCTCTCCCCCAGGCTCCCGCGGGTTTGAGGTTCCTGAGCGGTCGAGCCCTGCAGCGCTCGTGGAGCAGCCGTCTCTGGCGCTCAGCCTGCCGGAGGCCTCTCTGGTGCCGGCGACCACCACTTGCTCCGTCTCCGTCGCCCCTGGGGCTCCATCCCTTGCTGGGACGTGCGCTCCCCACTGCCAGCACACCAGCCCGTCGGTGGCCGTAGCAGTGACGGTGACTTCGCCTGCCTCCTCTTCCCTCTCCCCATTCGCAACCCCGTTCTTTCCGGGGCGCGGCTCGGAAGGTCGCTCCAAGTTTCGCCGCTGGGCCGAGGACTCACTCGGCTGCTCCGACGAGAAATCCCCCACCCTCGTGAAGAGTCCGCCAATGGCTCCTTCCTTCCTCGACGTCGTCCGCCAGCAGTCTGGTCCGGCCTCGCCTACGCCAGTCCGGGCACGACTGCGCTCTATCGTGGTTCGGGGCACCAACGGCGCTGCCACAGAGATGTGCGGCCGAGGTATGAGCGGAGAGGCCGCAGGTCCCAGCAAGCGTCGTCGGCGTCGACTGCGTCCACAGCTCATTCTTGGGCTACCTAACCAGGTCGCGGCGACATCGTCCAGCGCGTGCCAGTTCATCTGAGACTCGGGCCGCAGACGGATGCTGGCTCTCGGCGCCGCTTCTCAGCTCCAGATGCCGACGGCTGGCAGAAGGTGCTAGTCTCTGGGCCTCCGGATGATTCGGCGGGACGGAAGCCTACTCCTGTGCGCCCAGAACTGCGGGGGCCGAGGCGCATCCCGGAGGAGTTTGCGCGACAGGTGCTTCAACTGTCTTTCCTCGTCGCATCGAGTAGCAACCTGTAGGTTGCCTCCGCACTGCCTGTGCTGCCGGCGCTTCGGGCACCTTGCGCGTGATTGCAACCGACCGCGCCATGGCAGCTCCACGGTGAAGGCTACCAACTGACCACAGCAGCCTGCTCGTGACGGCCAACCGGCCTCCCAGCACGTGCCGCACGGCGCTCCACCGAGTATGGAGGACACCACACCTGGGGCCTGGGGGGAGCCGGCGGGAGACGACGGCGGCAGCGGCGCCGCCGAACTGGGCCAAAGAAAGGCATCGACACGGGTGCACCTGCCGACGTTGACGGCAGCGCAGCTGCTGCATCTGCTGCACTTTCCTTCTCGGAGCCTGACCCCTGGTGTTGGCACTTGGGTTGGAGCCGTGCGTGAGCACGGTGCCTCCCGCGTGGTTCGACCCAATGCCAGAGGAACTCGCTGCCTCGCAGGTCGTGCGGCGTGCAGCGGGTGCACTGGCACTGGGGTGCTCGCCTTCTCATGAGGTTCGAGCTTCGTTGATGGACGCCTGTGCTACGGCGATGACTACTCAGTGCACGATGGATCTGGCACCGTCATCGCTGGTGCAGTGCACGCCTCCTTGGACGGGTTCCGTTGTCGTGGGTGATGCGGCGCCCTTCGCCGACCCAGTCCAGCCGATCACCGACGATGAGGACAATGCTGTTGTGACGGAGTTGGCTGGGGGTTGCCCACCCCCGGTCGGTGCTGTGGTGACGGAGGTGGCTGGAGGATCCCTACCCCCGGCCCAGGCTTTAGCCATGCAGGCTGTTGATGGCGGAGTGCCTCACGCAACGGCCACGTTGTCGATTCAGGAGAGTCTGGAGAAGCAGCTCTGTCTTCCTTTGCAGACGCCCCTCATCCGAACGCCGGTCTCTGTTACGCCGTTGCGGCGTAGTGAGCGCATTGCTGCCCAGCCGCGCGAGGCAGACACCACCAGACAGGCTCAGCGTGTTCTCATGCAGAAATTGGGAGTGGTGGCACCATCACCCAATGTCGACTCCGAGACGGTGCGCAAGTACAAGGCTACCTTCAGGGCGCCGCTGTCAGACGACACCCACGAGGCGCTGCAGCTTCTTCTTGGTGGGGAGTTTGACCCGGTAGCCATGAACTTGGATATGATCGGGTTGGACGAGGAGGCCATCTAGCCCTTCACCACCAACACCTTTGTCGCTTAGTAGTTTTTTTTCATGTAATTACAACCACGTGTGACTGTGGTGTGGATGAGCGGTGTGGGTTTCGGTAATTTTTTGATTACCGTAACTTAACATTGTCTGTAACAAAACTCTTTTATTCTGCTTAATGAAAAACGTGCCAAAACACGATCTCGAAAAAAAAATGGTGGGTCTAGAAAAAAGTATATGTGAGGAGGAATATGAAACATATGTGAGACATGATACCACATAATAATAATAATAATAATAATGATGATGATGATGATGATGATGATAATAATAATAATAATAATAATAATAATAATAATAATAATAATAATAATAATAATAATAATAATAATAATAAATTATGAACAAATAGAAGACAACTGTTGTATAATTTGATTCTTATAACTTGACTTATAGCGAAGCACTTAGATCTATTATTGACTTTGTTCTTGTGCCGAAACATACGGTGGCATTGGAGTACAGTGCGACTCACCTGAAAACTAGAAACTTGTACAATGTGCCTCACCTAAAAACCGGAAATCTTTTTTAAGTTCCTCACCTGAAATTCTCAAGGCCTGTTTGTTTGCCTGGTTTTGTCCGGTACGGACGACTAGCCTCGCCGAGGGTAGGTCGAGCTCGCCCGCCAATGGTGCAACCTCGTGTGTTTGTTTCGTTGCACCAGAATAAGCAAGGCTGGAGAGGTCGTGTTTGTTTGACTGTAGCCTGTACAAATGGGTATCTCTACCTTGTATTCACAATCTCGTAACATTACGACTGCCCTTTCTCTGATCTCTCCTTGTTGGCTACACTGTTGCCGCGCTAACAACACCGCCCGTGCCTCTCCTTCCTCACCACAGCAGGACGTCGGCGACGAGAAGGCCCGACGGCGAGGGTGTCTCCTCCGCGTTTCCAACGCCGTCGCCACTGGCGCCGGCGGGTTGCTGCTGGAGCTGGTCGAGCGTGGCGCGAAGGCCCACGGCGACAGCCCGCGCGGAGCCTGTTTCGGTTGCCGCGAAGGCCAGCTGTTGTTGCATCCTGCGGACCTGGCCGGACCTCGGCAAACAAACAGTTTGTCGCCTAGTCACCTGAAAATAGGAGCACCGTGCTGGTCTGGCGGACGCGCGTCGTTCGCCACCTGCAGGCCACAGCCCACAGGTGCGCGTGACAAGTCGTGCCAACAAAGAAGCTTTTCGACAAGAAAAGGCGCGACGCTCATGTGCCATCAATTCGCTCATTCACTCTCCGGCTTTTTAGTAGCTTTACCCACCAGCGACCAAACAAACAAATAAGCAAGACAACAAGCCAGCTGCTCGGCTCAGTTCCATTTCCATCGCCTGCTTCTCCTCCCACCTGGTTTCCCAGTCCTGGTTGTCTGCGCTGTTTGGTCTCTATGGAAGAGCCGAGGAGGCCTCGATTCTTCAAGGTCCTCGTTGTCGACTTCGCGCGCCGAATCGTAAGTAGCCCTCCCTCCTCCTCTTCCCGCCGCGCGTCCCCCTCCGTCCGTATCGGTGTTCGCATTCGCAGGCCTGGTCGGAGAGGGCTCGTGCCGTGTGCTTTGCGGAGAACTGCGGTCTTTGATCCGGCCGAAACCCTGGCATTGCATCCGTTCCCCTTGTGGATTGCTGATGGATGAGCAGAGGATTATCTGCATGTGCATGCCTATGGGTTTTGTGATTTTTCTTCTAACAGATGGGATTCATGCATGTTTCATGTAAAAGGAAAATCTTAAATTCAGAACTAAAAAGGGCAACAGGTTGGTAATGCCAGATGGCAATCATGATGCCTGGTATTAGTGTATTACTATAGGACTAGTTAAAGACTAGGTGGTGCCACTGCCTTCATGATGCTTTCATGTGGCCCTAAAAATAGGTTTGCCAAATGTTAAAAAACACTGCATTTCAGTCTCTAATTGACTACTAATCTTTGACATCATCATTAAGTGCCATTTTCACTTTTGGGTTAACTCGTCTAGTGGAACTAGCTCGTCCTAACTTTGTTTCTGTATGTAGGAGATACCTCAAGGCTTCCTCTGTCATTTTCCAGAGGGGAGACACAGAGAGTCTGGCACTACAGTTGTCCTTACGAATGCTCAAGGGAATATTTGGCCTGTTGAGGTAGAGGAAATTGACGGCCGCGTGTTTCTGACCACTGGATGGCCAAAGTTTGTGGAGGACAACTGTTTGGGGAAGGGTGAATTCCTTATCTTCAATTACTATGGGAGAATGCATTTCATGGTCTCGTTTTTTGGTGTGAATGCTGTTGAGAAGTCAGGTTGGTCTTCAGGGAGTGGCGCCCAAGCTACGGAGAATGTAGAAGGAGAACTCCCATGTCCTATCATCCCTTCTAGGAAGGGAGGGCATAGGGGCGATGGATTAACAGAGAAAGTTAAGAGTCTTATGCATACTCACTCTCAGGTTGATATACTGGATCACTCTCTTGTAGGAATGCAAATAGTCTAGTCTTGAGGAAATAATTAGATCAATTCATATGGGTTCTTTGAGTATATGCATTCTTCCAACTCTCTAGTTCACATTGAGTCACATTATTGTTAATATGGTCTTAGATAAGTTAGTTTTGCATATTTTGTAAGTCTACTTTAAATTTGGAGTCATATTACGCATGATGATCTTCATGGAATTGCTGTTGGCTAGAGAAGCCTATCGTTCAAAAGAATTATTTCACATCACTTTAGACTGCTGCCCTAGCTTCAGTTTTTCATCATGCTCCATGTTTGTTTTCATACAGCATAATCCAACCATTGACAAATATCAAGAAAGTTAACAAAGAGACGAAAGTTTTTGTATTTGGTCACGCATAACTCTGTAGGCAATAGAATTAAACATTTTTTTTTTAAAAAAAACTAGTATGGCATGTACCTGTATCTTTTATGATTTCCATCAGATAAACAAATATTCCTTATGGAATGAAACAAATGGAGTACCTTTTTGGTTCAAAACAGGGAGCATTCATTTTAAAATGTTGATAGTGCCTTACTTCTAATCCTGTCTGTTTAACTGATAGTTTTGTATACAACTTCTAGACAGATACCATGCAACGAAACACTCAAGGGGATGAACTCATTTCATCCCAGGGCACACTTGGTTTCCTTGACTCGCATGAAGTAGTTTGCTCCAAAGATTACTTGGAGACATACTTGTCACAGAGTGAGACAATGGAGGATGATAAAGCTAAAGCAGTAGCTGAAGTAATGAGAACTTTGTGTGTTGACAAATTGACAGTAGACTTATTCTGTGCTATACTCTGTTTGTATAAATGGAGAGTTGAGGTGGCTGCAGAATATTTTAATGTTTGTAGGGACAAACCACAAATTCTGGAACAATCTCTGAAGCAGAAATTTGTTTTGCAGTGTAAGTTTTTTTTATTACTTCATGGCCTTTCATTTTTGCATTGCTAACACGGCTATCCTTTTTGTCTTCAGTTGACTTTGTAAAGGGACAACTACAACGCTTCTTCCCTCAAGATTATGATTCTGAGAGGATCAAGAAGAACAATATTGAGGGACCTAATTTGTCTAATCAACCACTACAACATGACCTGATAGTGGCACCAGTGAAACGGAGGCTAGTTGATGAATATAAACCTTGTGACTTGTCTCATCAACAGAAGAGAATAGTTAAGTTGCAGGGAAACTCACTGCAAACTCAAACACCAAGAAGATCACCACGATTGGCACACACGAACAATACTTGTAACAACAACAAAAAAGTGTGGAAAGGAAGAGCCAAAGTGCTTAAAACACCACCAGATGCAACAAATCAGGTGAAGGATAGAGCACATAAATCATGTTCACTTCATGAGAAACTAGATAATGCCTTGAAAGCAGTCCATGAAGAAGCAACAGGTGATCTTTTGGTTGCTCTTGTGTTCAAAAAAAAAAAAAAATCTTTTGGTTGCTCTTTGTTAGAACTTTTTTATAACATCTCAAACTTCAGTTATATCAACTTTTGCCTTTCTAGGTTCCTTATCTCAGGACCTCAGGATACCGGATTCCCCACAGTGTGAGGTTGGCTTAAGTAAAGAGCATAAACATGATCAAGGAGATACTGGCAAAATGTTGGATCAAGTCAATGATGGAGAAAACTGTAAAGAACATTTGGGAAGAGATGCTATGGGAAATTCTGAGTCATTCATGAGTACATATTGCGTAGAGCCTTTGCCAACCAACTCTAGGTTGACAGCATATTCAAGAATAAATGAGCTATCATTTACATGGAAACCCTCACAACATGCCAGTCCCCTTAAGAAAGTTTTACTTGACATTCAAAGAGATAACTTCGCGAACACCATTGCACGCATCCAGAAAATCATACGGGATGATCCTTCAGATGTGCTTAGTGCAGAAGTAATTGAAGCCACTGTGCGGATAGAAATTATTAGATGGGATTTATGCCTTCAGGACAAGGATGCCCATAAGATAGTAAATGCAATGGTGGAGTATGCTAAAAAGGTCAAGGGGAGACATAATTTCAATACTGAGATGAGGAAGGAAGAGTTCTCTGCAAAGCTGCAGGATCTCCTGAAGTGGCAGCTTAAAGAACTAGAACTTACATACACTTCCTTGGAATCAGATTACAAGAAAGCAACAACTGACGCTAGCATTTTTTTCTCGACATTTGAAGAACACAAGAAAAAGTTGCATGCCATTAAGGACAGTATCAAGGACCTGCAGCAGGCCTGTATGACTAAGGACGATGAAATGCAAAAATTGGCACATCAAGTCGCTGAGCATGAGACTGTATATCAGAAGTCTATAATGGAAAAGGTTAGGGTTAAGATGGCTCTGAAGAGCCATGAGCAGACTCTTGGTTACTTAAAAGAGCAGCTAGCCTCTACTGAATCTGGATCATTTGACGTAGGAGCATTGGTTAAGGTAGAGATGGATAATATGAGTAAGGAGATTGAACTCTCCAAGGGAAATCTTCTAAATATCAACTTCAAGAAAGAGTAAAGAAGTTGTAAGCGTTTGCTGGCTATGGTCACTTCATGGTAAGTCCTTTCATGAACATTCTTTTTCATTCTGCTGAAGCTTACATATGTTATCAGAAGACAAAACATGATGATTCATGCATCATAAATTCATAATGCTTGCTTTTCCTTATCATACTTTTTTTAGCCAGGCCATATTATCATTTCTTTATATCTTTTTGCCTGTCTTAGCCCACCAGAAACTTTGAAAGATGAGGATTGTGTCAGATATATATTAACTGATTATTGAAAGAGTTGCTTGAAAACTAACTTAGGAGTGCTGCTTCTGTGCTATAGTAACCTAGCTATCATATCAATTACTGCAGGAGTTTCATTAGATATAATAGTTTACATGACATACAATCAGTTACTTCTGAAGAGTTGCAAGGTTGTAGAATGCCCCCTTCTTGTTCATGAGCTGCGGGTAAGAGCCACGCTCCACCACTTTACCCTCTCCCAGGAAAGCAATTGAGTTTACATTCTTGATTGTGTTTAGTCGATGTGCCACCACAATTGTAGTCCTCCCTGACATTATCCGATCAAGAGCTTCCTGCACCACTTGCTCTGACTGTGCATCAAGCGCACTTGTTGCCTCATCAAGTAGTAGTATTGCTGGATTCCGGATTATTGCCCTTGCAATTGCGATTCTTTGCTTCTGCCCCCCTGAGAGCTGTATACCATGCTCTCCGCAATCAGTATCGTATCCATCCTTCAAAGATCTGAAAAATAATCAACTTAGTTCCTTGTGTTGGACAATGCGAGTTGAAATAAAAGGCGTGCTTGCAATATCTATATAATTTTGGAATAGAAACAAGTAAAAAGACTTACGAGATGAACTCATGTGCGTTTGCAGCTTTTGCAGCTTCCACAATCTCATCTTCATCAGCTTCTGGTTTACCAAAAGCAATGTTGTCCCTGACACTGCCTGAAAACATTGCAGGCTCCTGACTAACAAGAGCTGTAAATCCTCGGAACCAGAGAATATTCATCTCCCTCACATCCATGCCATCAATTCTTACGGACCCCCTATCAACATCATAGAACCTCTGGATCAAACCTATGATAGTTGATTTACCACAACCGCTTCTCCCAACCAGGCCAACACTTGTTCCTGCTTTCACGTCCAAGCTAAAATCCTGTAGGATAAGGCATTCTGGTCTTGTTGGATATGCAAAATCTACCTTCTTGAATTCTATTCTACCTTCTATTTTCTTCTTCTGATCTTCCTTCACCTGCAAAATAGATATATATTATTCTCACTTATAGCAAGACAGTGTTGTAAAATCATTCTATACTCGCATAACTGCTTTGCCGATATGTATTCTGTATGATGCTTATGAATGAGTTTGTTACCTGTGAATTTTTTGGAGAGATGGATTTCCTATCTAGCACCTCAAATACTGAAGCAACTGCATTTGCTCCCTTTGCCAGGTCAGATGTCATGCTACCAGCATCAGCAATCAGCTTTCCTGTGCTCACCAGCACGAAAAAGGTTTTGAAAACATCACCCGCTGATATCTCCCCAGACTGTGCCAGCTTCCCACCATACCAGAAGTCCAGTGCCCATGACAAGAACGAGAGGCAAGGTGACAACCCTGTGGTGATCCCTGCTACCCATGATTTCTTCCTTGCTTTTTTCAAGGGTTCCTCTTGTGCATGCTCGAATAACTGAAGAACCTTCGATGAGCATCCAAAGGAGGTTACCATCCTGTGGTTGTAAACAGCTTCTATGGCTATCTGGGTGCTTTGATGCTGAGCCTTTGCCAAGTCCCTTGACACATTTGAGAGAACCATTTTTTTTGCATAATAGCATATCATTGTAGATGGCTGTACAGCTATCATGACAAGAGCAAGTTTCCAAGCTACCATCAGGCCCATTGTCACTGCAATTATAATTCCGGAAGCTGTTTGAAGCAGTAAGGATATTCTGTCTGCAACAAGGGTTTTGACAAGAGAAGCCTCATTGCTTAGCCGAGAGCACAATGCACCGCTTGAATTAGTTTCTTCATCAAACCATGCTGCCTCAAATGTTAAGATCTTCTCAAGTACTTGGACCCGGATGCGCCTAACAAGATGCTCCCCCATGTATGCAAAATTGTAGTGTTGCAATAGATTAACAACAATGGATACCAAGGACAGTGAACAGAAGATCAAGGCATAGCGTCTGATAATTGCATTCATCTCATTTTGGTCCTGAACAAAGAATGCAGCAATCATTCCTCCAATGGTTATGGCATAGATGGGCTGCAAGGAACCATATACCAATGCAGACAAACTGCCTACGACTGCCTGCCTCCACTCAGGTGCGTTCATTGCAAGAAGCCTGGAGAAAGATGGTGCAGGTGGAGGAACATCAGAATTATTTTCCTTTAAGATAGCTGGTGTTAGTGGCATTGGACTTGCTCTGGACATGCTGTGACGGCTCGTACTTGTCCTGGCCACTGAGGAAGCCCTAAATTGTTCATTTTCTTGATCGATGTAGCTTACCATCTTCTGCAATTTCACAAGTCTCGAGTACGGGCCACCCTTGCTGATCAGTTCATCATGTGTGCCAATTTCAGCTATTGTACCCCCATCAACTACTGCAATCTGATCAGCGTTCTTCACGGTTGAGAGCTTATGAGCTACTACCTGTCCATTGTTAATGAATAATCAGACATTCAATGTCAAATGATTTTCTCTTCAAAAAGATGCAGTGCTAAGTAATTCAAGAAGTTCTGATATAATAAGGGTTATAAAATATGAAGAGTGGAAGCAGTGTCAATTTACCAGTGTTGTTCGTCCCATAGATGCTTGATCAAGTGCATGCTGTACCAACTTTTCTGATTCTGAATCAAGTGCACTTGTGGCTTCATCGAGCAAGAGTATAGCAGGGTTCTTAATTATTGCCCTTGCAATGGCAATACGCTGCTTTTGGCCACCTGATAACAATGCTCCACGCTCACCAATCTGCAAGAATGGACCATAAAGTATGAGACATGCAATTAAGGTGGCTGAATGCTCCTTCTCTCTTTTGATGCGCGTACCTTAGTCTCATATTCCTCTGGAAGCCCCCTTATGAAGTTGTGAGCATTTGCTGTCATGGCTGCTGCATAAACCTCATCCATGGTCGCATCTGGTTTGCCAAACAAGATGTTCTCTTTTATTGAAGTACCAAACAGTGCATGATCTTGGCTGACTAGCCCCATTTTGCTCCTGATCCATTTGAGCTGGAGTTCTTTGATGTCAAAACCATCAATTTTGACAGTTCCTTCACCGGCATCATAGAAGCGCTGCACTAAAGCTATTGCTGTTGACTTGCCGCTGCCACTGGACCCAACCAAAGCAATAGTTTGCCCAGCAGGAATCTGGAGGTTGAAGTTTTTGAGGACTGGCATATTTGGTCTTGATGGGTACACGAAACAGACAGATTCAAATTCGAGCTCTCCCCGAATTTGGTCCAAAATAAGGCCTTTTGGGTCATCAGCATTAATCTGGGGAACACGGTTTATCCGATCAAGTATTCTTGTGGCAGCAACAGATGCCTCAGCGAAATGTTTCAGCTCAGGGAGTGCCATTCCAAGGGATCTGCAACATTTAGTAAAAAATCGTTAGTTAAGCTTCTAGTTCTACATGATCAAATGGAGTCATGGAGTCAGTAAAGCATAAAGAGTACAAGAAACATACAGGCCACCCAAGACGAATGAAATCCCAGCAGCATATATCCTTCCACCACTTACATGATGTAACATCACCAATCTGCCGCCATACCATGCGAGAAAGGCCCAAATGGCGAAAGAAAGGCCGGTGAACCCAACAGCAAGACCCTTTGCAATGCCTTGTTTGATCCCCAGCTTGATCGTCTTGTCAAGGATTGCCGTGTACCTCTGGATGATCCTTTTCTCGGCTGTGAAGGAGTAAACGGTCTTGATAGAGCCCAGAGCTTGCTCGACCAGGGAATTCGCCTTGGCGTACTCATGGCGTGACTGGCGGGACAGGTAGAGAAGGTACTTGCCGTAGATGAGCCCCGGGATTATGAGAAGCAGGACCAGAGGAAAAGAAACCAGAGCCAGCCTCCAGCAGAAATAAGTGGCGAAGGCTAGTCCGGAGACGAAGACCGTAGAGTGCATCAGAAATAGAGGGACCTGTTGCAGATTTCATGAAAATCAGCCAATCATGCTGTTATTTCTCCTCGAATGATGAACCAACACTGAATTATATTATGTGGAGTTCTGCCCTGCTCTTTTATTTTCACACATTCATTTTTTTCTGGAAGCTGGATAAATTATTTCAGTTTGTTTAATTTTTTTTCAAGCAAGGAAAGACTAAAGAGTGGGTGTACGTCTAGATCATCCAAGTAGTTTATGCCCTTTTTTTCTGAGGGGAGTAGTTTATGTCCTTGCTGAGACGGATTTGTGTTATTTTCATTATGAAGCAACTTATTTCCGCCTAGGTTGGGTGATTTTTATTTCTTTATTTCTTTTTTTTTTAAAAAAACTTTCCTAGCCCCATTTGCATCTTCAGCCTGCTGGTGATGCATCCAGCTAACACCGGTACCAAGGTGGGTTGTTTATTGGTCTTTTCGCTGGATAATATATGTTTAGGATTACTCATTACTCCCTTTGTCCTACAATAGATGATACTGTAGCTATTGTCTAGATTCTCATAGGTAAAGTGTCAACTATTTTAATTCGCAAAAAAAATTGTCATCTATTTTGGGACGAGGGATTATACTTTATGGAGTACCTTACGCAATCTCATTGTTTTAAGCCGTATGTAAGCAGCACCCCGCATGTTCCTTGTTAGGGTCCTGCTCCTGCCTGCCTTCCAGGAATCCAGGTCCATGAGGACCATGACAAAATCAAATGAATAATATGGATCTAGCTTCTAGCGTTTCCATCGTTTGCCACATGGTGACATGGTAGCGGAACTAAACTTGGCTCAGGGCGAGAGGAGAACTGCACGCGCTCCTCCTCCCCGCGCCGCCGCCGCCGCCCCCGCCCCTGGGCTTCGCCCCCGGCCGCCGCGCAGCTGCGAGAGGGAGGAGAGGAGAACCGCCGCGCAGCTGCGAGAGGGAGGAGAGGCGCCTGGGGTCTTCTGCTTTGCGCCTCTGCTGTGACAGGGTTGGCGGCGCCGCTCCAGCTCCAGCCCCACCCAGTCCGCCCCCGGCCGCTCCACGCCGGCCACCCGCGCCACCCCACTGCAGGCCGCTCGCCCGATCTACCCCGGGCCGGACCTGCGCTACACCTGCTTCGACCGACCGCCTGAGCTGCTCCGACCGGCCACCCGCTCCCCATCCCCGCCGGCCTGAGGCAGGCCCCCCAAGACCGGCGCCCTGAGGAAGCTGCTTCCCCCGCAACCATCACCAACTCCGGTAGTCCCTTCCGTCGATCTGCGCAAGCCCGGCGCCTCTTCCCTCGATCTGCGCATCGACTGGCCGGATCTGCCACCGGCTACGATGTGAGGTCCTGGGTTGCCAAAGCTGCTTACGGGCGCCGCTCGCCGGCTGGCTGCGGGGAGGCTCCGCACGTGTCGCCGCCTCGGGGATGCTGACCGCGTGCGAGGAGCTCCTTCAGGAAGTTCGCCGGCCTCGCCGACGTCTCTAGGCCGGGCCCGACAAGGCCGCTGCCAAGCCGATGGCAGCCATGGCCACCAAGAACGATGGCGTCGCTCAAGCCTCCATCCCCGTCATGCACCAATCTCCGCGGCTCCGATTTCACTCGTCGTCGCTGCCACCGGAAGCCTCCGCGTCCACATTCCGCTACAGACCTGCTGTGGATCCACCTTCCCCCGACAACATCCATCACTCAGAGCTCGGTCCCGGCCACCATTTGGTGGATTCTGGCGAAGAGGATGTGGAAGAGGTCCTGTTGGTGGACTCGCCGCCGCTGCTTCCTCATCCCAGTGGATCCTATGTGCATCCATCGTCGCCACCTTTCTACGGCCCACTGCCGGAGCATTCATCTCCCAGCTGCTACAGCTCTGACCACCAGCGCTCCAACCCTAGCTCATCGACGGCTAATCTACACGACTCCATGGACACTCCACCACCGCCACCACCGCTCAATCAACGCCGGCCGCAGCCTGACAATGATCTGGAAGTGCCACCAACGCCTGAGTCAGAGCCCAAGACAAGCCCTACCTTCGCCGATATTGTGAGGCGTTCTTCGTCGGGCAAAAATCATCACCAGCAGCCGCAGGGCCACAAGCTCAAATCAATTATCATAGATCCTTCTCGTCGTGAAGTTCCTCCCCGTCGTGCAGGTCTTCGAGTTCACTTTGCTGACAGTCCTCATCTGTCTTCCTCTGCTACGCATTCCTCGTGCTCTGCTTCTTCAGGCATCGATTCATCACGGAACACCCGGTGGAGAAAGGTTGAGTATCCGCGGGAGCCAATCCATCGCAGTAGCAATGATGGGAGCACGACTCGTCTCTCTCCTCGCATTCGGAAGATCATTGAAGGCCGCTGCTTCATCTGCCTTGCACGGGGTCACTGGGCTGTGGCTTGCCGAGATCCCATCACTTGCTTCCGATGCCGCCGCTCGGGCCATCGGGAGCGTGATTGTCGTCAGCGTCACCATCAGCCGGCCATGCCGTCACCGTCAGCGTCACCGCAATGTCTTCCACGGGAGGACCAATCATCGGGTCACCAGAACGATTGCCGCACCGAGCGTCTACAACCAAGGAGCGACGATTCTACACTTCAACATTTATTTACTGAACATGCTAATTATTTTCAACAGGAAATCAAGAAGATGCTCGACCCAATGATACAAAGCTTGCGTAGCGAGTTCTCCTTGCTGCTCAGTGCGCAGTTGCAAAAGTTGCAAGACTACAACGAAAAATGGATGCAGCTCACGGAGAATCTTGTCCTTCAGATGCGCACCGTGACAGAAAAGTTGAAGATAGCTTCGGCGTCGAATGAAGATCGGACAATAGCCAGTTTGCAAGCACATGATGACAGGCTGAACCAGTTGCACGACACGCCTCTCCATCTCAAACTTGCCATGAGTAAAGCTGCGGCCACAACACCGTGCCAGGAACCAAAGAACTTGGGAGACCAACATCACAGACCTAAGGAGATTGCCCCTAGTGGCTCCCCAATGAAAGTGGCGACAACATCCAACAGGATCAAATCTTCTTTGTTGAGTAAGCCAACAATACCTGAGGTAACAATCCAGGATGTTGAGGATGCTCTTCTCCAAATTGAGATTGCTGCAGCGAAGGAACCCCCATTGATTTCCGTTTCATGTTGCTCACCTACTCACACTACCAGTGGGGAATATGACCCGCTTCTGCTCTCCCTGCCCTCAACAAATGTTGAGCCCTCCTGTCCTGCCATACAACCAGAGGAGCAGACAACAGGTTCGCCAGCTCAAGTGCTAGGTTTTGCGGTTGTTGAGTCCACTACCCCCCACACCGGAAATCACTGCATCGTCATCCCATGTGCTAACATGTCATCAGCTCGAGAATACAGAAAAGGCAAAGGCGACCTCGGAAGCGACAATGAGGCTCAGGAAGAGGTCTCGTTTTCGCCCAGGGTGTGTGTACACCAGGCGTCCGCGCTACGGGCCTGAGCGCCCCCATCGTAGCTTTGGGGCTGCCGCCGATGCTGAGCCTCGCGTGGACATTGGAGGAAACGGACACACTATGCCACCTTTGCCAGAGGATGGTGGTCCGACTGCACATGAGGTAGCTTTGGCAAACTTCATCCAGTCAGTAACCGTGCCTGTCCAGCAACCCCTACTTGCTCCACAGCAACACGGGTCAGTGAAGCCACGAAAGGAGAAGAAGAGGTCGGGCAAGCCATCCCGGCGCAGCGCGCGTCTAGCAGCCATTGCCTGGCCGCGTGGTGACACGCATAACAGGGCAAGGCAAGTGCTCATGAAGCGACTGGGCGTCACGCAGGAAGAAGGTGAAACTCTAGAGAGGACCTTGCTGCGCTACGTCAACCTCTTCAAAGGTCCAATGTTTGACCTTGTCATCAAGGCACTGGTGGCACTCAGTGGCCTCGACGGGCCAACCATGTGGGGGAATCTCATGGCGTAATGTTTCCTTACACCTTCTGTGCTTCTCGAGGAGTCGTTCACGCCATGTGAGGCCAAGTTGTTATAGAGGGGATTAAACGACGGCGGGAGGCGAGACTCGGGCCTTTGGTTTCTTCACTGGGGAAGGCGGAGCTGCTCCTTGTTGCTTGTGATAAGCTCGACAAGGATGATATGCGGTGGGCACCGTTGGTTTGTGAGCTACCACTCTGTGTAAGTGGGTTGTCACGGGTTAGTCGGCTGGACTATTGTGTTATGGTTATGTGGGTTCTTTTAGTGTGTTATTCAGTGCGTATGTAAGGTTTTTTAGGCCTGGTTTCCCTTATAAACTAGGTCAATTCTATTCTTCTTAATTGAAAGGCAGAGCTCCTGCCATTATTTTCAAAAAAAAACATGGTGACATGATGTAGTGATGCTGCAGCTCGACGGATAAAATAAGACGGCAGCCTAGATTGTATTTTTTTTTCGAAAGATCCGTTACCGGCTTTCATTGATAAGAGAAGCCTAGAATGTACTGACTCCAAGGCAGATGACGGTGCCAAGGCCCGAGGTCATTCCGATCACATGGCCAGCCATTCCGGGTCAAACTATTTGATTTCCATTGATTCAGTGACGCGCTATTGCTGGAGGCCTGGAGTAGGTCGCTTCGTGCGGTCGTGCCCAGGCAAGTTGGTTAAATAAAAAGAAAAAGGAAATTCGCTGACGGTCTATAACTTATAACAGGTAAGCGAACAGGTTCTCACATGTCCTCGATCATCCTAAAAAAAGGCTACTAGGTTTCCATCAGCAGGTGTTGCTGGAGCCTGGAGGCTAGGTCTAGTCATTGGCAAACGGAGTGGATGGTTCGGGTATGTACTATGTAGTCACATCTCACATATGACTGAAGGGTGATAATACTGATATGGAATCTGCAGCGTAGGCTCGCCATTATTTTGGGGCCTTTTTCTGACTGACGAGTCACGAGTGACGACTGAAGTTTCTTTTTGTTGATTGAATTCTCTGACGAGTGAAGAAGTGAAGGAATTGGAAAGGGGGGTGTTGGTGGTGTGCCTGCAGTACTGCACCTTCTCGCTGAGGACCTCCTGGATGTGTGAGGCGTCCTTGGAGATGCTGTTTATGATCTCCGAGGTGGTGGCCTCCTGCGAGTCGAAGAAGCCCGCCTCCTGCCGCAGGATGGCCTGCAGGTACAGGTACCGGATCCGCAGCACCTGCCGCTCGCTCGTCCGGCTCCAGCAGTACCCTTCTGCAACCAGGAATTATACACACACCAAACATATGTACATGTGAGATGTAGAACCAGCCACTTACCTAGGCTCGTTTGGAAAAAAATGTAACAAGAATTTGCAGGAAGTTGCATAGGTAGGAAACAATTTAATTCTATAAGGTCCAGACCAGAAAAATCCAACTTTCCAGTATGGACATCAGTTCTTTATTAGTTTTAAACAAATCTGTAGAGCCCTAAAAAGATGTCTTCTTTTGGCTCTCATCATACACATGGGCAACCGAGTAGGGGTAACATAGATTAAGATATAGAAAGGGAACTGCCCAGAGATGATGTCTCCTTTTGAACGCAAAATTGCCATTAAAAATGGTAAGTACAGAACATTTTGTTAGTTCCCGTAAAAAACAAGGGGAAAGTTCTTCATTGCAAGCAAGCAGGTTCTGAGAAACAGCATGTGTACGGTAAATGATGTGCTTGAATAATAGGCTAGGTGTGGCGAGCTGAAGTTACCCATGAACGCCACCGCCAGGACCACGAACGCCAGGTAGACGAAATTCAGGCACGACTGCATAAATCACCGGAAAAGGAGCAAAAAAAAAAGGTGAACAAATAATAAAGTTACTGAAAAATGCACACAGATGATGTTGAGCACGGTTCGGAGCTGATGAAGACACTTGTCGCCGGTACACAGGTAATGCACGGCACACGACGAACCTTCTCCACCTCGTGCATGAACTGCGCGCTCTTGGCGCCGCCGCCGCCGCCGCCGGCCTGGGCGCCCCCGTACCCGAGCGCGTTCATCACGTCGCTGGCGAAGATGAGCAGTAGGTTGGTGGAGCACCCGTCGCCGATGGCCCCCAGCGTGCCCAGGGCCATGAGCAGGACGTCCACCCGGTCCGCGAACCGGAACATGCCGCGGATGCTCATCGGCCGCTCGCCGCCGCCGGCGCCCGCTGGGGCAGGGGCACTCATCTTCTTCTCCTCGCCCCTCTATTGCAAGCTGGAGCCTGATGACAAGAAGATGGCCGCCGGAGCAAAGCAATATGCTTGTGGGCGAGCTACCAATCCCAGCTCGATCGTTTTGTTGTGTGCTTTGGCACAAGGGCTTTATATAGCTGAGCCCTGAGCTGAGTGTGCACCAACTCGCGCGTGTTTCGATAATTTCCTCCCTGTTAGTCTTAGCGGAGAGTTTCATTGCGTTGTTTCTAAAACTGCCATGCCATACAAAATGAAATGAAACTTGAATAACACTCACTCTCAATGTAAAGTTTTATTTCATAGTTTCATAGACATTAAATTCTAAGACTTAAAAAGAGTCGATAATGGTGCTAAGAGAGTTTCATCCCCATAAAACTTATTTCTTCTCTCTCATCATTAAAACATTGTCATATCATCGAAGATACATATATAGTGGGCTATTAAATACAAATAAAACTCTCATAAACCCCCACTGAGATTGACCTTATTATTTGGGGTTGCATGATGAGGGGGCATGCATCATATTGCAACAGAGTATTGAGCTGGAATTCAGCATGTGTGGTGTGTAGGACAAAGGTGGCTGCAACTTACATGCCCATTGGCTCTTCCTTATCCTTTTGTATAATAAAAAGTCAATAACTGTAGATGCTATTGGATCTTTGGTGATGTGGTGGTTGTCTGTCAGTTTAATATTACAAGTGTTTTTCCTTTTCCTTTTGATTTACAGTGCTGGGCTACCCTTTTTAAATGCCTTATCTTGAGTCATGCAAAGCCTTTTTTAAGCCAATTGGACCTATAAATATAATGGTACTTCCTTCTATCACAAGGTTTTTCCAAGTCAGACTTTGACTGATCTCACTAGATTTATTATGAGAATGACTTCATAACATATACTCCTTCTATTTTTATTTACACGTCGCATTAGGTTTGTACTAAGTTTAAAAAAAGGTTCATACCATAAGATTTATGTTTCTAGATTTACTATAAAAAATACTTTCATAATATATATAATCCATAGGTTCTAAAAATATAATGATTTTTTGAAACGGATGGTTACAAATAATAATGCTTGACTTAGGACAAACTTATTGTGACATGTAAAAAAGAACGGAGGGAGTAACTTTTGTTTCTATAAACATTGCTTATCAAAGTAAAAATCATGACTTAGCATAAAACTAGATGGACTGATATTTATGATCCAAGGTAGTATATGCATTTTCCCTAAAAAAAGTAGTATATGCATGGTTTTGGTCTGTGATGTTAAAGCAGCAAAAGCAGGGCTGCATCTTTCTGTTGCTTACCCAAGTGAAAATGCTTTTAAATTTGAGTGGTCAAGTAAACAAGACAATTAAAGGCGTGTATCCTTTCAATCCTACCTACATTTGTTAAGTCTACGCACGTACTATAGTTACCGTGCCAGATTTAAACTGCTGCCAGTTAGGAGCTTGTCCAAAAAAAAAACATCTGTCATGTGGTGTATTTTGGAAAGAGAGGCGTGCGAGCATTTTATTTCCATGACAATTCATCTGTCATGTAGCATATAGAGTACACGACTATTTTATTTCCAGCACAAAAAGGAGGAGCCTATAAATACCAACGGTAAACATTGTCAGTCAAGCTGAGCAATTCAATTGATCAGATTCCTTGTGGTGAAACCTATATTGACCTCTAGTCCCGGTTCCCAAACCCCGGGACTATACAACCGGGACTAAAGGTTTTGAGTTTTAGTCCCGGTAGGTATTTATATTGGCTAAAAAAGGTGGGGTGTGGAGATACGAACTCAAGACCTCCGACCTTAGCCCTTGCACGTGTTATCATCTTAGCTCCACCACACATTTGACAAAGACAAGATAAGCTTTTCTTTTAAATTCACTCTGGAGGCACCTTTAGTCCCGGTTTAAGGCACAAACCGGGACTAAAGATATATTTATTCCGTGTTTGCGTCTCAAATCGGAACTAAAAGTCATACTTTTTGTCCCGATTTGTGTCTCAAGCCGGGACTAAAAGTCATACTTTTTGTCCCGATTTGTGTCTCAAGCCAGGACTAAAGTCCTCCCGCACTGACAAACCTTGGTGATCGTTGCAACCCAGACTAAAGGTGGAATTAGTCCCGGTTTGTATTACAAAGACTCCCAGGCCTCTCTTTAGTCTCGGTTGCAATTTTAAACCAGGATTAAATACTTTTTGGCCATCGATGAAAGGTCGTTTATCTACTAGTGTAAAGTTCTTGGGGGGGGGGGGGTACTTATGATAAAAAAGGTTAATTGAATTTATGCCATTGTAAATGTCATGATTTGGAGGAACATCACTATTATTCGTTTATTTGAAACCATGCAACTATAATTCTTCGTCTACCAAAGATCTGCTATGCTATACGTTTTGGATGCAGTTATGATTCACTCTTGGGCTAATGTATTTTTGTATGGACAAAAATACCCTTGCTAGTCCCATCTCTCTCCACTCGCTGACACGTAGGTCCCATGTGACACGGCCATGGGCCTATTTGTCACTCTTATCATCTCACTCGCCCCCTCCCCGATCCCCAACCCCCTCTATCTCACAAGCTCAGGCCCATCCACATGGAGGCTAATGCGCCCTCCAAGGCCGGGCAGTTGCCCCCTACCCCTACCCTCGTGGAAGCTGACTAGCCACAATCAAGCTCCACCTCCCACCGCTCCTACCTCATCCATGTCTCTATGGCCATGCCTACACTGCCCATTGGCTGCTAACTCATCATCCTAGCCGCTAGTCGCTAGCGTCAATATCAACTTAGAGAGAGTGAGGAGCATGAAACCCATCAAGTATGGGGAAGGCCCAATCCGACCCTGCCTAGCTAAACTGGAGGCACAGGGAGATGGCCGAGACACGGGGAAGCTCACCAAAGGGTGAAACAGGATGGATTATGCGTGTATGGTCGTTGGAAGTATGCAAAGTGACATATCTTAGGTACATAAATTATAATGGCATATATGGTTACAATATGACAAATAATAAAGGTATATCTTACAAGCGTAATAGCTATAGTGGCATATATCTATTAACATTGTCGCGCCCTTAGGACAAACACTATAAAAAAACAAAATATCCTTGGGGGCCAACAATTTTCATGAGGGACGAAATTGAACCCCCAAGGATATATTATTACCGTGGGGTTGTATGAAACCTCCAAGTAAATGCATATTCTTGAGTGCTAATCCAAACCGCCAAGGTAATTCCACATTTCCTTGAGTGTTGTTACAAACCGCTGAGATATTTCCTCATTTCCTTGGGTGCTATCCAAAACCACTAAGATAATTCATATTTCCTTGAGTGTTACTGGAAACTGCCAAGGTAATTAACATTTCCTTGGGTGCAACTAGAAATCGCTAAGGAAGTACCCTCAAGTAAATTGTTGTAGCTAGCAAGGAAAAATGTTTAGTTTATAGTCATTTCTCTTAACCACCGATATAATGGACTCATTGCATTCTTATTAATTAGTTAGACATTGCATTTTATAAACACAAGTGCTCCATTGACATGTTTGTAAAATGAAATACATTTTTTCTTGGTACACTAATCCAACAAAAGGTACAATTTTGTGTTGTTATGCATTAGAGAATGCATATTGGCACTTAGCATGGGATGTCTAGTTTTAAAGCTAGCATGCAACATGCTAATATCGTATGAAGGCAAAGTTTGTAGAGCCCGAAGAGATATATAACTTTGTAGTTGATGACTTTTTCATTTGAAATTATTTAAAGTCCACAAACTATGTTTTAAGTTCTCGGAGTTTTGAAATTCAAATGTTTGAATTTTTCAAGTGACCTCAAATGGAGATACAACCTAAACAAAAGTTGTAATACTCGACGAGATATAAAACTTTTCAGTTCAAACTTTTTTCATTTGGAATTGCTTTGGGTCTTCATTACAAGATCCACTAAAGTGAATAGAAAAAAACATTCACTTAGTTACAAATGAATTAATGTTGTAGTGGTAAGTGAGTTTCACGTGAAACCTTATGTTTTTGTGAGTTTGATTCCCAGCTACAACAAACATGTGATTTTTTTTCTCTTTTTTTGCTATATATATTCTTGGGGTTATCGGCGCTCAAGAAAAAATATATATCCTTGGCAGTTGGTATATATACCTTGGATGTCAATAAAATATATATCCTTGGGGGTGTTACATTTCCTTGGGTGTCATTGGCACTCAAGAAAACATATATCCTAAGGGGGAGGTGTTACATTTCCTTGATGTTGTTCAAAATCTGACCTCATCTTTGTTTTCTTGGTGACCAAACCCTTGAGAAAATCATTTGTGGCGATTGGCCCGCAAGGTAATTTGAATTCCCCTTCCTCTCTACCCTTGACGGCCATCTTTGAGTGTTGGCCGTCAAGAATAATTTTCTTGGTGGTTTTTATGGTTTTCTTAAGGGTTTTGGGCTCTCAAGAATATTCCGTTTTGTGGTAGTGAAATAGTCTTAGAAAGTGACGACCAATGCACTTTTTTTAATGTCAATGGGAGAGGAAAGGTTCCCTAACTTGGGATTTCATTCATTTGATCTTAGCAATGTGCTCTTTTGTAAATACTCCATCCATTTTTATAATATATATACGAGTGAACAATCTAATTAATTTATTTTAAACTAATTAAGTTGTCTAAACGTCAGTGATTTGCGAGCGCTGCGTAACCAAAGGCCAGGATGTGCTCCCTGTAATAGTACGTATGACCTAGGATTGTCATTTGCAAATCGCAGCGTAATGATGATGCTGCGATCTAGTAGGCTAATCACAAAAGGCTGGCAATGAAAAGCTATCGCAGCAGGATCCTAATGGAAACGCTTTCCGTTCACCTGACAAAAAAATACTTTAACCGCATTTGCATCTTTAACCAACCCACTAATCGATTACTTGTCTCATAGTAGCTCATCCTGGCTAGCTCCAAGTTTCAAAACATGATGTGTGCGTCGAAAGCAACCGTTGGCTCCCTTTAATTTTGCCTTCTGCAAGGGACACTACATCAGCTAGTATATTATTTCTGGACGGAGCTGGAATATTCTTTTGATGCAAAGTCGACATTATTAGCTTACGAGTGAAGTGGTACACAGGTCAGTACTCAGTAGTACTCCCTCCGTCCCAATGAATGTGCAATTCTCGCATCCCGAGAAATTAGCCATCGCAAATTTTGATTAAAATTATATAAAAAAATACTAACTCTTATGAGACAAAATAAGTACAGTTAGATTGGTTATGAGATATATTTTCATAATAAATTTATTTCGAGACATAAATGTTAATACTTTTTGCTATAAATTTGGTCAAAATTGACACAGTTTGAATGACACGTTTCCCATAATTGCACAATCAACCGGACGGAGGGAGTATTAAAACTCCATCCATCGGAAAAGCTACTTTTCTCACCGTTTTGCACGCTTGAATTCAGTGTTTGAAGTACTCCCTCCGTATCGGAAAAAAACGTCGTCCTGGCCCCTCCCCTCGTTTGCGTAAAGAACGTCGTTATGCACCCGCAGCCGCTGCCCGCTAATCTGGACGGGATTGCCCTTGCCTCTTCGATCGCCGCACCGTGCACTTACTCCGCGCCACGCCCGCTCGCCTCTCATGCGTCGTCCGCGCTCGCCGCTCACTTTCTTAAGCCCTCGTCTGTGCTCGCCGCTTGCCGCTCGCCTATCGTGCTCGCCGCTCGCCGCTCCTCGCGCGCCTCGCTTCCTCGCATTCCATCGATGTGGCGCCGGCGTACTCGACGTCGGAGGTCTCCACGGTCCGTTCTCATCTTCTAGTACAGGGACGTTTAGATCAAAGCTACCAAACGAACTGGCCATGTGTTCTGCTGGTTCTAGTACTACAGGCGAATGCAACTGCTGGCCATGTGCTCTGCTGGTTCTAGAACTACACAGGCGCATGCAACACGGGAATAAATAGCCAGGCGATGGAACCCTAATGTCGGAGCCAGCCAAGCAAGCGCGAAGTGAGAAAGTAAAATGCGCGCAACCAGAACGCTAAAACCGTGCGCGCAAAAACGAACTGGCCATGCACAAACTAACAGCCTACTGTGACTGAAAGTACTGTTCGCTGGTTTGTTATGAGAGAAAAACACTGCTGGATGGCTGCTGATTCCGCTGATAAGCTCAAACGAACAAGGTGTAAATCTAAACCGCGCGCAGAGCAAAAAAAAAAAAAGAAGCGGCATGCAGAGCAAAATGCAAAATGCGCTAAAAACACAAAAAATCGCAACGGCGAGGGTCGAACCCGCACCGTCTCAACTCCAACCCCGCTGCGCTAGCCAATAAACATGTCTAACTTTCTTGTATGGAATGTAGCCGCAACCGTATTTATTAGGGTATACAAGAAAAACTCTACCCTAATTAATTACTTCTTGGTATGCTAAATGATGTTCTAAACATCATTTTTATCAGTATAGAGGGAGTATGTACTATATAGTATATGTTTCAAACAAAAAAAGTATGTACTATAGTATAGCCTATAGCGTAGTCAACCTGAGTATATTATTATGTTCTTACATTGCTCACATGCATTATTGACGCGCCACAAAATAACGTGCTCCTTCTGTCCTAAATTATAAGTTATTCTAATTTGTTTTAAGTCAAAGCATCCCAAGTTTCACTAAAATTATAGAAAAAATTACAGAAATTCATGACACCAAATAGATATACTGTGAAAATATAATTAATAAAGAATGTAATATACTTAGTTGGCATAATAAATGTTATTATTTTATTATATAATTTGGTCAAACTGAGATGCTTTGACTCTTAAAAAGTTAGAATATCTTATAATTTGTGACAGAGGGAGTACAACGGTACGATGCTAGTACACAGACCTAGTTACTTTAATATAAGAATCTTAGTGAAGATCTATATCGCAATTAAACATCTAGTAAACCACTTTTACATCCATGAATAAACTAGTAGGTTTCTTATCATCGTTGTTAGGCATTGTAGTGGTTCCTGGTTACTAGTATTATAGTTTTAGGACGTACGGGAGTTCTTGGGATGGACGCTCCAACAACGAAATTAATTAACACCGTGCTTAATGAGAAAAACGTTGCATTGTATATGCGATCGATGACCAGGTCACTGTAACCACGTATTATGTTTTTAATCCAATTATATATATATATATAATTGGATTAAAAACATAATACGCGGTTACAGTGACCTGGTCATATATATATATATATATATGACCAGGTCACTGTAACCGCGTATTATGTTTTTAATCCAATTATATATATATATATATATATAATTGGATTAAAAACATAATACGCGGTTACAGTGACCTGGTCATCGATCGCATATACAATGCAACGTTTTTCTCATTGAGCACGGTGTTAATTATACACATGCCTTGATTTGATGTTTGCGATATTATACACATGTCTTTTGATGTTTGCACATCAATCATTCGGGCGTGGAAGACCATACCCAGAGAATTCCAAAAATACACGTGAAGATAAACCTGTCAGAGGACAGCGCAAAAGGAATATACAGTGACACTACTATAGCCAGGACAATTATTAAAGACAGCAGCACCGTCCAGCTGTCCAGGCAACAGTACAAGAAGATAATTGAAGACGCCGCATTCTTATCCTCCAGAAGACAGAAGACTCCAAGGATAAGAATGCGGCGTCTTCAATTATCTTCTTGTACTGTTGCCTGGACAGCTGGACGGTGCTGCTGTCTTTAATAATTGTACTGACTATAGTAGTGTCACTGTATATTCCTTTTGCGCTGTCCTCTGACAGGCTTATCTTCACGTGTATTTTTGGAATTCTCTGGGTATGGTCTTCCATGCCCGAATCAAGGCATGTGTATAATATCACAAACATCAAATCAAGGCATGTGTATAATATCTTCCCGCGGTCAAATTGTTGATAACACCTTATCAACATAAGGAATATATTTCTTGTATATAGATATTAAATTGAAGCTATATTGATTTTATTAATCAATATCTTCTTCGTTGTCTGGTTCATCTGGTTGCCATATTTCATACCAAGACAACAATTCTCTATATTCTTTTCTTAGTTGGCATTCTGCACCATAATTGGGCTTGATTAATCTTCCAACTTCTCTTTGCAATATACTATATCTATTATAGTACTCTCGTAAGAATACTCTTATTATTTTATTTTGGTACATCATATGATATTCAGGAGCAAATTTGATATTGCCTTCTAATTCTTTTGCTTCACTAAAAATTCTCCAGTTATCATGATTCGTATTCTTGGCAAATAATTCTTCATAATCCTCTATGATTCTCCATGAATTAGGGAATTTGTATTGACCTTTTGTAATATATATATCATGGCATGCTGGCCTTATTGGTCGCATAAATTTTGGAGGATTAGAACCGAATTTAATTTTATATTTTTCTTGAATACAGGCTAATTTCTTGCATGCTTCTTTAATAGCCTTTCCAAGGTCAGATTGAAGAATTTCTTCAAATGTACCATAAATATCATGGATTAACCCATGATCTATAATGGTTTGTAAAGAGATATAATCTTCATTATTTATTTGTATATTTCTAAAATATTTTAAATTTATGTCAGCCCTGAGTATTATAAATTGTTGATGAGGCTTGACAATAAATTTATCATCAAGATGAAGTAAGGGGAAAATATTTGCATTCACAGTTATTCCTAAATGCCTTTCTTTTCCTTGATATATCTTCATGAAATAATTTTGAATATCTTGAAAGGTTTTGTAATGTCTTTCAGCATATTTCTTCCATATTAGTTCTATAATATCTTGTGTAAAACATGACAGAGTTTGATCAGTTTTAAAGCTTAATCTAGGAATAAGAAACTCTTGTGCAATATTATTTATATATTTGCTTCCTACTTTCTCTAAGCTTTCTTTTTCTTCTTTATTTTTCTCATATTTCGTATTTACTACTGCTACATTTTTCCTATCTTTCTGTGGATTTAAGCATAGCCTACATGCTTGTCTTAAACATAGACTACATGTTGCTCTGTCTTCTGGATCTTGATAATATATGCAAAACACACATCTTATGTTAAGATCATCCTTTTTATATTCCTCTACTTGATCCATCATTTCTATCTTTAATCCAGCTAACTCTTCAATTAAATCTAATTCTTCATCACTTGATTCATTTTCTACATCATATTCTATTTCATCTGTCTCTATAATTGAATATATTGACTCATCATCCATTATATCATCATCACATACTAAAATATTTTCATTTACATTATCTATAATTAGAACCTTTTCTTGTTCTTCTTGCTTATTGGAATACCTCTTCTTGTCTTTATTAGGACAAGTTTTACTTAAGTGATCTGGTGAATTACAGATGAAACATCTGCAAGTATTATCATAATTCTTTCTAGGATTATATCTTCTTACATTTCTCTTATGTAAGAAAGGAGCTCTATTATCTGATCTTCGTAAGAAATATCATTTCTTAGTTCTTACCTTTCCTTTTTCATAATTCTTAGGATACTTATAATATTTCTTATTTCTAGATCTCTCTTCTCCATATGTCAATGGTATTTGAACTATTTTATTACAGAAATTATAATCAGACTGCTTCATTGATCTATGGGCTTGTATGTTTGTGTATATCTTTCTTAACTGTTTGAAAACAAATGTTATAGCCTGAGTTATATTATATTCTTTAGTACCATCTGTTTCTTTTATATATTCTTCGAATATAATAGAGCCTAATGGGTCTGGCAATTTATTAAAATATTTTTCAACAATTCCTTTATTATAACCTTGTTTAGCAGTTGTGGCATTGTACAAATAATGCTAAGAAAATTCTTTTATTCTTTTCCAGTTTGTTAGTGATAATTTTTCTAATTCTTTTAATCTTTCATTTTGTAAAACAGTATATCCTAATTCAGGATCTTCACCTATTATAATACTTGATATGATATTTGCAAAATTATATGGGTTATTGCCAGCTCTTTTTAATTGCGCATAATAAATAGGAAAAGATTCTACCCATTGTTCCCATAAAACCTTAACTGATTCTCCTAGAAAGGTCTCTAAATATGTAATCATATCTTCTACTTTATTTCCAATATTATGTTGATTTTGTATATATTTTTGTACTATCAAACCTTTCCATATGCTGATTATATTTGGCCAATCTATAGGATCATGTGCTGCTAAATTTAATATAGCACCATCGCTTTTATAATTCCAAAATTGAACCTTCCTTTCAAATTCTCTTCTTTTTGAACCCATATGCATATATTGTCCTGGTATATAACTATATGTAGATTCTTCCTTTTCTGGTGGCTATTTTCCTGGATTTCTACTTGGCCTTTCTCTTTCTTCTTCAACCTTTATTTCTGGACCACGTCTTCTTTTTGACGAACTTGGATCTATTTCCATTGCTTCTATAGCATTATCTTTTCTATGTGATTCTTCATATTCTAAAAAGTTCATATAATTTACCGAATTATTATTACCTATTTCAATTATATCCTCATCTTCTTCTTCATAGCTTTCTTGTAGGATCTTATTATTAATTTCCCATTGCTCTTCTTCACTTATATCATCATCTATATTATCTACTATTTTAATTTTACTATTCTCTAATTCCTTTTGAGCCTTGTTATCTTTATCTTCTATTATTTTTGACACGACATTATTTTTCTTTATTGGAACACTAATTTTTTTGTTATTTAACTCTCTTTCTTGCTTAATATTATTAAGTCTATATATTTGTCTTCTAAAATAGATTTCCTTTTCTCTTATAGCATTCCATTCACATATCATAGAGTTTTTATATTCATCATGGATTTTACTTAACTTATATTCATAATGTTTTATTTCATTGTCTATATCCACAAATTCACATACACTATTTCTTCTATTTTTCTCTAACTTTACTTCTGAACTAGATGTTTCTAAATCATCTAGGCTTCTTTCTTCATATCCTACAAACCTAATACTAGTTGATCCCTTTTTATTTTCATAACTTATATAATCTTTAGGTTGCTTTAAAACCTTTGGTTCTATTAAAGCACTTATATTTCATTCTTCATCTGCCCTTTCTTCAGAACTAATCTTTAGAGGACTCATAAATTTTATCCCTTTAGACTGCATGCTTTCTATCACATTATTCACATTTATCTTATATTTGGTTCCACTTCTATTAGTTAATCTACCTAGAAATTATATGCTTACTAATAAATTAGTTCCTTTAAAATCTTCATAGCCTTTGGTTTGAAATCCAAAAGCCATATTATCTATAAATTCTTTTACTGGCATTAATAAATCTGGAGCTATATATGTTATTAACATGTTTTCATTCATATCACCTTCTAAAAATCCTAATGCTGCTTTATTTATTGAATCCCATCTTTTATCTAGCAAAGTTGTTAAGACCTTTGTTCCTAATTTCTGTCACACCCGGTTTTAAGGACAAAACCAGACATACACTATATGTGAAATAAAGAAGTCAAATCTCACATATAGCCGCAGATAAGTGTAATATCAAGAGACAAATGCTTAATAAACATAACACAATAGTATAAGATATAACCTTAGAGAGCAACACAGCGGAAAGACAACTCTGAACACCAAGTGTAGACTTCACTCCAGGAAAAAACTGACTGGTTGATCACAAGCCTAAAAATTCCAGAGACTATCCTGAGGTGTGGGAAATAGCAAGAGTGAGTTCATGTCGAACTCAACAAATATATCATGGGGTTCATGAGGCTCAAAAGATTTGACACGGGTTTACTGCAATAGCTTTTAGTGAGTCAACTTTTTAGCATTTGAGTAGCAACAAGTTTACCATAAGCCCAAATAACCTCATGATCATGTAAACGAGAAAAATGTATAGCAAGAAACAATAATCTTTAGTGAGCATCAATATCATTAGTATTAACATTATCACCAGTGTTCATCATTTATTCTGTAAGGGTCCAAGGCCACTCGTGACCGTGAGCACGGCTGTTATAACAGTTTTACACTCTGCAGAGGTTGTACACTTTCACTGTGAGTCGTGATTATCCATATACCCGGGGCGGCCAATCCCCAAAACACTCCCAAGGTGAGCAGGTAGGGTTCACTATGAAGCCTTTCAAAGGTTCGTCTAACAAGTTAGGGCCGCTAGGTTTCAGAAGTCAGTCTGTGTGATACAACCACGCAGGGATCCACAGTCTGCTTTTCCCCATTTGCGCCACAAGGGTAACCTCTAACAAGCTAGAAAAGGTCCTCATACTGAGCTAAAGCCAGAGCCATATAGCCCTCACAGTTGTACTGTAAGTCCCGGATGTTCGCTTACAGATAAGTCCTTATGGAGAGAAACTAGAGCACCATAAGATAGCCCAATGCTCTAGCCCCCTTGAGTCATGTTGCTATAAAGCATCTTTTAAATGTTTATTGCATATGCCATTAGTCAAGTTACAGATCATGGTTATTTATCTTGAGCACTAGCATAAATACTACCCAATGCAATGTCCCATGGGTGTCAAGGTACAAGATACAAAAACTGGATATCCTTAGTGGTAACAAGGTAGACATATGCACATGAATTAAGTGTATTAAAGGTGAATAGAAAACAAGGATGATCCCATGCTATACTTGCCTTAAATCTCCACGTAAATCTCACCGACTGGACTTGATCAATAAATCACCACACACGCAAGCATCCATGCAATCATACACAAAGCAAACGATAGCTACAATTAGAACAGTACACCATCAATAGTTAAACAAGATGGAAAAGTTGTAAAACGATTCTACGTCTTGCTATGATCACACAGACGCGAAAAGCACGCTAATCGGAGCTACGGTTCGAAAGAAACGACTACCGAGTCTTTTATATTATATTAAAGAAAAGGCTATATTTATATACTTGATTTATTTTAATTGAGCAAAAACATGTATAAATTTATTAAAACACGAAACATAATTTAATTCAAAAGCAGGGTAAAACTACTCATAGTTTATTTGTAATGAATGCCATATAATTAAGTGATGTGAAAGCAACTACTCGAGTTTATCTGATATATAATGTGTTTACTAAGCAAAACTTCAAATTTAGGAACTCATGTAAATAAGCAACTAACCATATTAATATTTGAATTGGAAAACTAAAATAAAATTAATCATATTTTATTTATAAAATCCAGTTGCATAATCATTATTTAAGTTAGGATTTAAGCCATGAAATTCCAGAGCTAAATATATGACAAACATTGTTACTAATGCGTAAATTACGTCGTTATGAATCTAACACAAGTTGAACGGGTTGAAACGGAGTTAAAACGTAGAAGTTATGAATTTATGAAGATTTCCTATAGAAAAATAATTACTTTAATTCAAACTCGAAAATAAAATTTCCAAACCTACTGTATAGTACTACTAACATGTAGAGCTCGCAAATACGAACCTAACAAAATTTGAACGGGTCAAATCGGAGTTAAAACAGAGATTCTACGCACAATTTATCATAATGGCAATTCTGTAAATAAGTGAAAACGTATTTTCTAAAGTTACGCGATCAAAATACGCTTTACGGAAAATAAGACGTAAACTGAGAATACGCTTTGGACTACGGGTTACAAACTTAAATGTTTGAGGGGTTCTTTAGCAAAACGTCTGGCCGAACCGGTATCAACGAATAGCAGCCGTCCGATTCAAAACAGACGATCCAGATTGGATCGGGGAGGAGACCGGCGGCGCTCCGGCCGGAAAAGGCCCGTCGGCACTTCCCTGCGGTGGCGCCATGGCCGGAGTGGCCCATCACGCGCTACGGTGCATGAACTCGCGAACGAAGGGAACCCACGGGTAGATAACTTCAAGGCGAACTCACCTAGGGCAAAACCGAGGCCGAGGATGAACTGGAGAATGCGTGCGGCTTGGAGAGGCGGGCGGCTAGGGCGGCACTTCGGGCGTGGCCACCACAGGACGATGGAGGCTACTATTTGTAGACCAATGTGAAGCGGAGGGTGCGACGGCCCCGTTTTTATAGCCCGAAGGCGGCCTCAAGAAAGGAAAGAGGGAGATTGCCGGCGGATTCGGTCGGTGGAGTTTTTGGAAAGGCTTCCGATGCTGGCGTGAGGAGGAAGGCGGCCCTGACAGCCAGGTCCACGCCATCAGTGACGGGAAGCGGGGGAAGGGCAGCGCGCTCGCGCAGTTCTGGGCCGGCGGTCGCAGCTGGGCTCGGCCCAAGGAAGAAGCGGGGCGCGGGAGGAGGAAAAGGGAGACGGGCCGCAGCGGAAGTAGGCCGAGGGGCGCTGGCGGGCCGAATACCAAGAGAAAAATGATTTTCCTTTTTCTTTTTCTTTTCTAATGTTTCAAAGCATTTTCCAAATAGATTTTGAATTTCTCTTTTGTATTTTCAAAAAAATGCACACAGTACAAAATATTATGCAGCAGCATGAATGCTCAATCATGTTTCTACCCTTATATTTGATTTTAGATTAATAAAATTTATTATTATTCTAAGTTTGTATGCTCACAAAAATACATAAAAAAATCATATTTTCCTATTTTTAATTCTTTCAAAATTTTAGGGTGTTACAATTCTACCCCCCTTAAGATGAATCTCGTCCCGAGATTCGGAAGATGATGATAAAAGAGATAATGACACTTTGTCTTTATTCGATCCTCATTTTCCAAATTACTCTTTCGTTCAGAGTCATGAGACAATTTCTCATATCCTGACTGACTAATCTGCCTAAGCATGATCATCTCTCCTATTGAGCATCCTCCAAAGTTGTTTGTTCCTCTGCTATGACTTCTATAAACTCACGGTCCACTTTGCTATCCTCAGTGTACCTATCTTCTAATTGGTCATTCTCGTCTCCCTCAGGTAAGAGTCGACCACCTTGATACTCAATTCTTTTCCCTGACGGTGTTTTTAAGAGCATTGTGCACCGAGTACCGTGAATCACTCCTTTGTGTGCACAGAGCCATCCATTACCAAGAACCACGTGAATTTTAAGTGACTCCAACACAATGAGTGTTGCGGTGAAGTTTTCCTTGTTTATGACAAGACTGACATTCGGACATATCTGATCTGCCTGCATTTCTCCCACTGGGGTTTGAACTAGCAAAGGCCTCCTCATTGGACACTTCACCATCTTGCACGTCTCTACCATGTCGGTGGAAATGAAAGAATGCGAAGCACTAGTGTCAAATAAAGCAAAAACTTGTACTGAACTTACTTGAATATAACCTCCCACTACTTTGGTAACTCCATGAATTTTATCCATATCCACATTGCTCAGTCTTCCATTGACATAGTTTTGCTGCGCTTTGCTTCCTTGAGCATGCTTCTTATGGGCTTTCCTTTTTTGCTTTCGTCGTTGTGGATTCTGACTTAGTTCACTCCCAACTTGCTCTTCAACATTGTTGTTTTGATAGTGCTCAGCTTCATCATACCCATAACATCCTTCAATGGCAGAAACATCAGTCTTTTCCCACATATCAGTGCGAGATGTCATATAGGGCTCCTGAGTCATGAGACACTACACTTCCTTATAGAACATACTTCCAGATTCTGTAGTTAACTTGGTCGAAAAGAGTACATATCAGAAACTGTTCCAGGTTTATGACAGCACAGATACATTGCCTTATGCTTTTTGTATCTCCCAAACCAAAACAACTTTGGAGGTGGTTCTTGCATTTAGAGAAAGATATTGAAGTCTACTCTTGTCTAGAATTTTCTCATGATTTTTGGTCTTTCAAGAACAGAGATATAAGTTGATAAAGATAGGCTGCTCCGAAAGATAAGATATAGAAAGCAGGAGATAACCAAAACCCAGCTATTTATTTCATTAATCCTTATACCTTATACATATAAACTAAATGAAATCATGGACAAAACCCACAAGATCATTCCACGCATTACAAAATTCCAACTCAAGCATAAACATAAGCACAAAGCAACTAAACACTTAAAAGTTCATAAGCCACACATTAAGACGAGTCAACTTGGCTACTAACGGTTTTATTACACGGGACATAACTTCTATTTCTTAAACATGGTGTGATTGCAACAGTATCCTGAGTAGATAGAGTCTCTTACATTTCTTAGTCCTCTATATTGACATCTGAATCCCTGCATCCCTCTTTACCATTCTTATAACTCATACCTTAAGATGGGTCAACCTTGTATCCCTCAGGTGTAGATTTAATACCCTCATACTCAATCCTTTCTCCTGAAAGTGTAGTTAGAAACACTGAACGTTGGGCATACTCAATCACTCCTTTACAAGTAGATAACCATTCTATTCCAAGGATAACATCAATGCCCATTAATTCCAAAACAATGAGGTTTGCCTTAAAATTTACCCCCTTTATGTCAAGACTAACTTTTGGGCATACGCGGTCCGCCTTTATTTCACCTCTTGGAGTTTTAACCATAACTGTTTTCCCCCTTAGAAGCACAAATATGTTATGATCTTCTACATATTGTTTAGATATGAACGAATGTGAGGCACTGGGGTCAAACAAAACCTTGGCATTTCCTAAACTTACTGGAATTGATCCAAACACGACCTCCTTAGCTCCAGGAATGGTGGTAATTTCCACATGTTTCAACCTTCCATGGATGTAATTTCTCTTTAATTTATTTCCTTGCACATGCTCCTTTTGGACATCCTGTCCTGGGTCTTGCTGTTGTGGATTCTTCTATGGGCAAGATTTGACATAATGTCCTTCCTGCTGGCAATGGTAACACTTTCTCTTAGCTGAATCTTTTGTGATGTCATACTCCACAGAACTGTTGTTTGGTATGCTGCTATCTTGCTGGCCATAAAAGTTCACCTTCGTCCCTTTGGCTTGTTTCTTAGCTTGTTTGGCCTTTCGGGGTTGATACTCCTTATAGGTAATTGTCCACCCATCTATGACTACCTCATGGGGAGTAGTTTTAGCGGGAGAGGCTTCTAACTCTTCAAGGTTTGGATTTATTTGACAAGGGATCATGGCTGTATGTGACAATGTAGTATAACTCGATTGCTGATTGCTTTCCACAAGTGATTCTAATGAGATTGCCTTCCTCTTCTTGTCCATGTTGATCTCAAAATTTGGGTCCACCTTGACTTTCCCCTTATTAGACTCGTTTTGAAGACAGGAAAAACCATAATGCTTACAACAGTGACATTGTTCCTGCCTCCCAAGTGCCTTACTATCAACATCTTTATTGGATTTCATATTCTTCCAAGCTTCTGCTACTTGTATCTTCTCTGGCCCCTTGGATATGTTGGTCTGACCTTGAGATGAGCATTGTTGAGAATTTCCATGTTGAGCCATTTCTTCTAATATTTGATTTTGCATTGCTAATGGCTTCTTGTCAAAAGTGTGCAAGAGCGACACAATTCAGTCCTCTTAACCTCTGAAGTCCACAGTCTTCTCGTCACGAGCCGTCTAATAGACAAGGAGAAAAGGTTCAAAATAGAGACAAGGTTTTTATAACAGAACGGGGATAGAATTAAGCATAACTTTGAGAAAATAACAAAGTTAAAGAGAAGCAAGAAATAGGCAAAAATGAAAACATGCTAAACGTCCAGTTCTAACTAGGCTTGCGTCCTACAGTCAGCATTACTCTGATACCACTCTGTCACACCCGGTTTTAAGGACAAAACCAGACATACACTATATGTGAAATAAAGAAGTCAAATCTCACATATAGCCGCAGATAAGTGTAATATCAAGAGACAAATGCTTAATAAACATAACACAATAGTATAAGATATAACCTTAGAGAGCAACACAGCAGAAAGACAACTCCGAACACCGGGTGTAGACTTCACTCTAGGAACAAACTGACTGGTTGATCACAAGCCTAAAAACTCCAGAGACTATCCTGAGGTGTGGGAAATAGCAAGAGTGAGTCTATGTCGAACTCAACAAATATATCATGGGGTTCATGAGGCTCAAAAGATTTGACACGAGTTTACTGCAATAGCTTTTAGTGAGTCAACTTTTTAGCATTTGAGTAGCAACAAGTTTACCATAAGCCCAAATAACCTCATGATCATGTAAACGAGAAAAATGTATAGCAAGAAACAATAATCATTAGTGAGCATCAATATCATTAGTATTAACATTATCACCAGTGTTCATCATTTACGGAAAATAAGACGTAAACTAAGAATACGCTTTGGACTGCGGGTTACAAACTTAAATGTTTGAGGGGTTCTTTAGCAAAACGTCCGGCCAAATCGGTATCAACGAATAGCAACCGTCCGATTCAAAACGGACGATCCAGATTGGATCGGGGAGGAGACCGGCGGCGCTCCGGTCGGGAAAGGCCCGTCGGCACTTCCCCACGGCGGCGCCATGGCCGGAGTGGTCCTTCTCGTGCTACGGTGCGTGAACTCGCGAACGAAGGGAACCCGCGGGTAGATAACTTCAAGGCGAACTCACCTAGGGCAAAACCAAGGCCGAGGATGAACTGGAGAATGCGTGCGGCTTGGAGAGGCGGGCGGCTAGGGCGGCACTTCGGGCGTGGCCACCACAGGACGATGGAGGCTACTATTTGTAGACCAATGTGAAGCGGAGGGTGCGACGGCCCCGTTTTTATAGCCCGAAGGCGGCCTCAAGAAAGGAAAGAGGGAGATTGCCGGCGGATTCGGTCGGTGGAGTTTTTGGAAAGGCTTCCGATGCTGGCGTGAGGAGGAAGGCGGCCCTGACAGCCGGGTCCACGCCGTTAGCGACGGGAAGCGAGGGAAGGGCAGCGCGCTCGCGCGGTTCTGGGCCGGCGGCCGCAGCTGGGCTCGGCCCAAGGAAGAAGCGGGGCGCGGGAGGACGAAAAGGGAGACGGGCCGCCGCGGAAGTAGGCCGAGGGGCGCTGGCGGGCCGAATACCAAGAGAAAAATGATTTTCCTTTTTCTTTTTCTTTTCTAATATTTCAAAGCATTTTCCAAATAGATTTTGAATTTCTCTTTTGTATTTTCAAAAAATGCACACAGTACAAAATATTATGCAGCAGCATGAATGCTCAATCATGTTTCTACCCTTATATTTGATTTTAGATTAATAAAATTTATTATTATTCTAAGTTTGTATGCTCACAAAAATACATAAAAAATCATATTTTCCTATTTTTAATTCTTTCAAAATTTTAGGGTGTTACAATTTCTTCCTTGTCATACCTTTAATTCCTATAATATACATTCCTTGATGTATATATTTATACCCACAATATTTCAATTCATTTTCAATTTGTTTATTAACTATTCTCACTTAATTCTACTTCTCTAGATATTCTGTATAATTTATTTTTATTTTCAAACTAACTCATTTGATATATTTGTTGAGGTCTTATTTTTCTTAAAGTATCTTTATGATATTTTTCAAGATCTCTATCTACATCTATCATTTCTTCCAAGGTTTCATTATCATCACAACCTCCTTTTATTCTGTCTATAAGACCTAAATGTCTTACATCTCTATTCACTAGTTGGAGTGACTTGTCTCTTCTAGAGAGACTTTCAGATACTGCCATTTTTCTGAATTTAGTGATATATTAACTTCAACTACTCCTGTAGATGATAACACAATTTCTTTACTATGCTCAATAATATTAATATGCTCAAGTTTCTTATACAAATAAGATATATCCTTTTTAATATAATCACTATTTTGACTAATTCTTCCTAGAGAACCTTTACTTTCTTCTAAGGCTCGTAGAGCTAATTCTAACTTATTATTGGTAACTGAATATTGCTCTATTAACTGCTTATGTTCTCTCTGAAGACTTTCAAATTTTAATTCTAGATCGTCTTGTCTTTTACCCCAAGATATATAAAAATTATGTATTAAATCAACTAATAAATTTATTTGCCCGTGTGAAGTATGCCAAGTATGTTCTTCAGAGCTATTTATTCTGCACTTAATATTTATATTTTCTTTAGTTTTAACAGTCTTTCCTGTATTAACTTCTAAATTTAAATAATATAACTTTTTAATTTTCAATAATTCTAGTATATCCTTTAAATTCAAATTTTATTAACTAGGCTCCGATACCACTACAGGGACGCAGCAGTACAGACTGATGCAAAAACCTCGAACTCGAAATTCAAATTTAAAATTCACGAGTTACTATTCATAGCACTATTTAAATTCAGCGGCTACTATTCAAATTCGTGGCACTATTCAAAATACCGGGTACTATTCAAACTCGGAATATGAACAGTGCACGAGCACTTCACCCGAGTGGCTCAGGCACCCAAATGCTTTACTATTCAGCCTACTATTTAGCACTACTATGCAGAGCACTTTGGACACTATGCGGAGCACTTGGTGGATGCTGAATGAATTCGTGCGTGATTAACGAGTGCGCGTGATTAGCGAATATGCAGTATGTAGAAATAATGATTCTCAGGATCTTTTGCAGGCTGGCGAGACCAAAGATTCAGCCGGTGGTGCGACTATGCTTGTGTCAGTCCTACTCGGTACTCACCGTATGCATCACTAGCTCGCTTCAGAACCGGGCTAACCAGTTCTTCTTCCTCGCTATCCCCAGCCACAATCACACAGGACTCAGGCTCTATCGTCTCTCCAGGTAGTTCCACCCGAAGGGAACACTTCTCTGCGCAAACAACGTTCTCTACAAACACCACTACCTGGGCTAACACGAGAACAACACACGCAGAGGTTTCTCCTCTAGGGTTCCTAGCATAGAGACATCGCCCCATATGAACGAGCTTAAAGGAAAACAGGGATTAAAATAGGAAAGCTTAATTCATTTCCACAGAGCAAGCTTACATACGGCTTTCCCTTTCGGGAAACCCCAAGCACTTACCACAAACCTTAGAGATTACCTTACAAGCTCAGGAAGATCACGAGGACTTCCCTTATTCTCTAATTTACAAAGTGGTGGAGTAATACAACGGAAGTGAAGTATTACTATTTGATGGATGATCTTCAGAGAGCTTCTGAGATCATATCTTCATGGTGTATGATGTGAGTGGAGTGGAAGTGGAGTGGAGTGTGAGAGCGCTGCTGATGAAGATGGTGATGCTGAGGTCTGATGTGTTGGTGTCAATTGCAGGCGTCGGGCTTCTCCTTTTAAAGACCGGGAGGAGCCTTCTGGAGTGCCTTCATGCTTATCCTCTGGCTTCCTTCGAGTCGAAGTCTTCTGTCTTCTGGAGGATAAGGATGCGGCGTTTTCAATTATCTTCTTCTACGGTTGCCTGGACAACTGGACGGTGCTGCTGTCTTCAATATTTGTCCTGGCTACAGTAGTGTCACTGTATATTCTTTTTGCGCTGTCCTCTGACAGGCTTATCTTCACGTGTATTTTTGGAATTCTCTGGGTATGGTCTTGCACGCCAGAATGATTGATGTGCAAACATCAAATCAAGGCATGTGTATAATATATATATATATATATACGCGTGTGGCCTCTCCCATGTGTATATCTCTAGATTCTAGGTATATATGACTCGATAAAGTGTATGTAGATGAAGTATACGATCATACTAGACCATCTACGGTAGTATGTATGAAGTATACATAGAATATATGGTTATACTTATTTTATATATATTATAGTGGCATTTCAGTAATATATTAAAAAGTATGGGCTCTTATGAAAAATTTTCGCGTAGTAAGAGTTGAAGCATCTTAAATTGAGTATATAAACATACTCGAACTGATAAATTAGTATGCACACATATGCAATATGGTTTATTAAAGATGGGAGTAACTACACGCTCGTGTAGAAAAAATACCTATACTTTTTAATATATTACTAAAATACCACTACTGTAGTATATAAAATAAGTATAACCATATACTCTACGTATACTTGCATACTTGACATACAGACTATCATAGATGATCTAGTATGATCATATACTTTGTGTACATATACTTCGTTAGGTCATATATACTCTAAATCTAGAGATATAAACATGGGAGTAGGAAATAATTTCCCTATATATATATATAGTAAAAAACAAGAGAGACCTGTATGTAAGTTATTTTATTGAGCAGGAAGGGTATATACTGTATAGACTGGTGACAATTACATGTTGTCTCATATTGTACGAGTAGCACTGAACTTAAAGCTTGCGTATGGTCTGGATCATGGATGGGATGGTGCACCGGAAAGACTTATCTGTACAGAGCATTTCTCATTACTATACGCCGTCAGAAAAAAATTTACTGTGGCAACAACTACATCTGGTATCGCAGCTTCAATAATGCCGGGTGGCAGAACTGCCCACTCGCGTTTCAAGATTCCCCTCACCATTGATAATGGAGCCTTTTGCACCTTCATGAAATAGAGTGGTACTGCCAAGCGCTTCGAGCATCATCTCTCATTATTGGGACAAGGCTAGCATGATAAAGAGGCAGTCTGTCGAGGCTGGACAACAGTCTCCGTGATATAATGGATCGACCAGAGCTGCCATTCGGAGGGAAGACTGTGGTGTTCGGTAGAGATTTTAGACAGGTTCTTCCCGTTGTTCGGAGAGGGTCGAGGGCTTAGGTGGTCGGTGCCTCGCTGCAGATGTCGTACCTTTGGGATTCCATGCGACATCTAAAACTGGTGCACAACATGAGGGCAAAGAGCGACCCGTGATTTGCATAATACTTGTTGCGTGTCGGTGGAGGATCTGAGGAGGTGACTGTTGATGATGAAATCCGTCTTCCTCATGATATATGCATACCACACACCGGGGAAGATAGTGACCTTGATACTCTAATTGACTGCATATTCCCTCAATGCAAATATGTCAAGCAAAGATTATATCACCTCTCGAGTGATCTTATCTACACGGAACGAATAGGTTGATATGATTAATCTGAAGATGATAGGTCATTTTCACGGGGATGAGATGGTGTACCATAGCTTTGACTATATGGTGGATGATCCACACAACTACTACCCTGAGAAATTCCTTAACACTTTGACACCCAATGGTCTACCTCTTTGTTGGCATTTCTTAGCGTCACTACCAAGAATAAAATTAAAATTCATCCCCGGCAATGGCGCTAGAAATGCTTATTGGCAGTTCTTAGCTCTATCATTAAGAATGGGGTTGAATCCATCCTTAGCAACAACGCCAAGAATGCCTCGGTCAGTAGTAGTTGGATTCTACTAATTATGACTGTGATAGTTCCTTGTCCATTTTAGATTATTAATCCGCAAGCGCACGGAGCTATCATTGTAGCATTTCACCCAGAGAGTATTCGGGTATCGTTCATTTATATTTTTCTCATGGGAAGGCATTTGATTAAGATCCTAGTATGGATATGGACTTGGGTAATAATGCGATGTAAGATTGTCCATGTTTAATGCAGGGGTAACAACGGTGATATTCAAGATAGTGGACACACACATGGCATTCCTCAAAGGATAAATAAGAAAAGAAATAAAGAAACAAGATTCCTAAAGCGAGCAGACATTGATCTAGTATAGTCACATCATGATTTTTGATGATCATACAACTTTACATAATTAGAATCAGGACTAAGGATGAAGCAGGTCAGGAGACCACTTGAGTACTGGTCTGCCAGCAACCTCAGTGACAATTTAGACTCCTACACCCTAATCGAATGTGGGAGAATACAAAGGACAGACAGGGCTATCACCACCTACCGCCTACCCCTCATTCCGCAGAAAGGGACAATGCAATCACCTGTTCCTCCATACCCAAGCACCATGCTTGCGTATGCAGCAACTACCCAAATCCCCTGCGGTCCCCGACCCTACGGATCGATAGGTAAAGGAAATGGGCACACCTTGCGGCACGATGAACCGCCACCTCAACTTAGCTCTAATCCCGATTACATATGTTTTATGATTTATTAAGCATAAAGTTAAGCATGTTATTCCCATGACACACAAACTATAGACTAGTTCATATATCAAGATCATAACAGCAAAACTATACTCTAATTCATAAGTATGACTATAAATATATAATGAGAGCAAGACTTTGGAAGAACTCATAATTCTATTCATACCCAAGAATGTCTTCTTCTAAGGAGCCAAGCTCTCCAAGGTAGCTTTGCCTTGCTCTAAAATAACTAAGTAAAGTAAAGCTACAACTAGGAAATAGAGAGTGAGGTAATGCTTGATGTGGTTGTGTGCCTTGAGTTGAGGGGCTTGGCTCTCTATTTATGCAGGGAGAAAGGCGGTGCTCCTCCCTATTCTTGGCATGAGGCACCCTGGGAACCGACGTTGCATGCTTCCATGCCACCACCAGAGAAAGACCGGGGACGATGGCGGTTCTAGGGGGGCAGCCGCACCTAGGGCCGGCTGGCCCACCAAGGGGCCCAAATGGCCACCGCCTTTGTAAGGTGGACTCTGGTTGGGCTTGGAATACTACTGTGTGGTGTTTTGTCCCGTTGGTGTTCCGATGTTTGGCGCCTTCTCCATTCTTTGCGTGAATCAACGTTGGAAAGCGCCTTTTGATGGTTTATTCCATGTATTTGTGTTTGTGACCTGCAAAGTGATATACTCCAAATACATGTGGAACTCAGTTAATAGTAAAAGCATATGTGACCAAAGTTTGCTAATTCCTCCTTTTTATGAGCTTATTGACAGTCGAATTTCATCGTTAGTGCCCGTCAACACTCCACATGTGTCGAAGTTGAAGATTGGTTAGGAACATTGACCCTGCGAACGGACTTTGTAATGGTACCAGGCTTATCATACGGGGGTTCCAAAAGAATACCATAGACGCAGAAATTGTGTTGGGACAGCAAGCCAGAAAGTAGGTTTTTCTGCCTCGCATACCCTTATGCCCGTTGGACGACGAGATGTTCCCTTTCCAATTTAAGAGAAAGTAGTTCCCTATTTGGCTCAGCTTCGCGATGACCGTTAACAAGGCATAACGGCAGACTATGTAACATCTCGGTCTTTCAGGTAACCAAAAATACGAGCTTTTTAAAAAATTTTCTTGCAATTGTGTGAAGCATGTAGTTTCTAGGTCTAGCCTGAGACTAACTCACTAAGAAGTCGTTGCATACATGTAGAATTATTTGTAGGAGTGTGTCGAAGTTCTCTCGTTGGTTTAGGAATTGGAGTCGGAGTGCACAAATTCGTAGCACGATCCTCTCGGATCCTTTCTAAATTCATCTCCAATCTTGATTGAAACTCCCTTCTCGATCTTCCCCGTTGGGTAACTCTCGGATCACCTATGAGTTCCTTTCGATCCCTTTTCGAACCTGCTTGACAACCCTTCTCAAATTTATTCTCGAATTCCCCTTTCGAATTTCATCCCAAATTTACCCTTTTCGAATCCGACTCGTATTCCTTTCCATTTCATCTCCAACTTGTATCAACCTCCTCTCAATCCACCTTGGGTCATCTTAACCTCTTTTGGCTTTCAACTCGAATCCCCCTTTGGGAATTTTCCTCATTTCACCCTTTGAAAGGTTGTCTAGGATTCTTTTTTTTTATTTTCCATCTAAAGGTCATTCGTCTATAGATGGTGAAACTCTCTTATCTTATCACATGATAAGAAATCAGAACATCTTTCCAATTTCACTCTCAACATTCATCTCAATCTTCGTTTGAATCCTTTCCAAATCCACCTTGAAACTCATTTCGAATTCCCTTTGGAAATTCCATCTCATCAAAATATCTAAATTTGGAATGGAAAATCCCTTATCTTCCTTGTCAACCGAGCCCAACCTCCTCTTTCCCCCTCCCCATTTCTGCTGGCCTGATCTAAGGCCCAGCTGGCCTACTCGGCCATGTCCCCTCTCCTTCTCCCCAAGCAGGCCGACCCAGCTCCAACCGCTGGCCTGCTCAGCCCAGCAGCCTGCCAACCCAGCTGCGGCCCCCGCTGGCCCAGGCGGACAGCCCCCGTGGGCCCGCCAGCTCAGCCCGACACGCCCCTGTCCAAACCCTATGAGCGCAATGCACCAGAGGCGCCGCCGCCACCGCTCGGGCAAGTCCGCACGTGACCGCACCCCTACGCTCCTCACCCCACGCCTGTGCCCCGACTTCCGTGCCGCTGGATCCGTGCCGCGTGGTCGAGCTGGGTACGGACGTCGAGACCGCCGTCCATCACCTCAGAGACCTAGCCAGCGCCACTATAAAGCGCCACGGCCACTGCTCCTCTGCTCCCTCCCCAATCCGCCACCGCCTACCTTTCCTCTCCACCCAGCACCGCCGCCGTGGTCATGGCTGGCCACCGCACCACCTCCTCGATCCCAAGCCGACGCATGACGATGCCAACCGGAGTCACCATGGTCGTCCAAGACCTCGGCGTCGAGCCCCCGCACCGCGCTCGGCCTCAAGCTGCCTTCATCGAGCACGGCCACCGAATGCCTCCTCCCCGAACCAGCCACGCGGACGTGTTGGCATCTCCGGCCACCCCGTGCTTGTGACCTCACCGCTCCGTGAGTGCCGTCGTCCTCCGTGGCCGCCGAGCCGAGCGCCACCAGCCGCGGTCACCACCCCCGTAACGCTGGCTTCTCCTTCCTCGTCCCACCGCGTCGGTGCTGGAGGATAGCGTCCAGGAGCCGCATCGCCGAGAGGTAGCCCCTGCTCATCGCCGCTAGGGGGTGGGAACCAGAGCCATTGGACCCAGGACGCCGCTGCAGTGCATCGCGAGCCCAGTAGCAGCCGCAACGGCGACCCAGCGCCTCTCTGTCGATGCCGGTGAGCCGCCGAAGCCCTAAAGCTCCTCCCTTTTTGGTTCCTTTTCATCACTGCCTTGCTGAACTGGCCTATGTGCCTTGCCTCCTCACTGATGCAGAACGGAACCCCCCTTGAACATCGGTGCCAGAGGGCGTGATGCCGCTGTGGACTCTTCCATTGTGCACCATCTGTGTCTGGCCTTCATGCCATGAATGTTTGCTCTGTAGGGAAGGCTGTGCCCTGTTATCCCTTTGATACGGCTACCTACTCTGCGACACAGGGGCTTCTCCGCCCCTCCGATGGACCGCTGCCAAGACTCGGAAGCTGCACCTAGCCATGGCTGGCCATAGCTGGCCGACAGCAAGCCGAAGCCTGGCCGAACGAGCTGCAGCAGCCCTCCACCTCCACGCTTCGAGGTTGACCTCTTCTAACCTAGCCGAAGTCATTCTCAACTTCGGCTAAGCTTCGCATTCCAATTCTCTAGCTCGCTTATACATCATTGTATCATCTATACTCCTTCGTTCTTGATACATGGTCTATCTTTAATGAGTATCTACAGTTGTTCATGATGGTCTACCTCTATTGAAATGTCTATGCCGTGCCTTCGTGCCGGTCTATCTTTTCCTCTGTCATCTGTGTTGCTACGGATAAGTGCCACCCCGTCGGGCGTCGTGCCATTCGTTTTGTCGGTAGTCGTGTAGTTGTGTCTTGGTTCCTGTGTGTTGTGTGTGCCTCTTGTCTAGGGACCGTGCCTTCGAACTGGTCGAGGGATCGTGCCTCGTTCGGGCGTATCGGTCGTGGGTTGTCCTACCGTGGCCATTGTAACAGAACCGACCAAATTATAAGAGCACAAGTACGAAAACAAGCACCGAAGCGCTCAAATTTTCAAACTTGAGCCCATATAATCCCGGTAGTCAATCGAAATCACGAAGGATTTCAAACCAAACTGCTTACAACCAGGATCGCATCATTCAACATACACATCGTACTTTACATTTCACAAGTAGTTCCGAAATAAGTTTACACCACGGAGTAGCAAATATTACAAACCAAGTTTGAAAGTAGCAGAAGCATAACACACACACTAGTTAATTAAATACTGCCAGTCTGGATGATCGACATCCCGCAAAAGCATGAGGAAAGTACATAAAGACGATCACGCCCTTGTGATCTAGTCATCATCACCCGCAGGGTGGAGACACGTCTTGCAGAATCCCTGATAAAGCATGTCATCTGCAACAGGAGGGAATAAACCCTGAGTACTGGAATGTACTCAGCTAGACTTACCCGTCATAAACCAGAAATAATATGACACCAAGGATTATGCAAGGCTTACACAAGAGGCTAGCCGACACCACATTTTGCATAAAGGCATAAGTAGTTGAAACTCTTATAACCTGTACTAGCAGTTATTTTTAGCATTTACCTGTCATCTATCTTAGCACCTGTACTAAACATGCACTTGATTATCATCAAACAATTATTCATATTATTTCCATAGCAGGTATAAATTGTGGCAACATTGTATCATTCACTTAACCATCTGTTCATTTAATGAGATCTACGTTGCCGCTGCTCAAGTCAAGTGCTCACTAACCGGGAGCGACGGCGATTCGAATCGAATTCCTATCCAGCTGGAGGGGTATTTCTAACACTCACCGAGACGCGCCTGGCGAGGGCTGCTCAGGTCATCTTTCGTACAGTTCAGGAATCGCGGGTCCGAATGATGTCGCGACCCCAAGGGCGACACTCTGCCAGGTGATAGGGACTTTAACCCCCCTTGGTCTCACGCCAATGTCCCCAAGCACATCCTTTCTCTCCTCCAAGAAGCAACCTACCATTCGATTCCCGGCCTGAACCATACTACTCGACTTCGCGGTCGGAACGACTTATCCGGCCAACTAAGGGTTAGACTGCGTTCAACATGACTCAAGGACGTACAGCGAATCGGTCCTTAAACGACTCAGACGGGCATGGCTCCACACCCAAGACGTGAAGTGTCTTGCGGCTGTACCATCGAACTCCCGCCCGGTCTCAATTTCATTTTAAAGCATGGTTCCATCACGATAGCCATAAGCCACTCGTGACCCAATCCTATCTCTCGCGGATGACCGGAAATCACCCGACTTCTACCGTACTAAGCAGGGCTAAGCATTGACACGTGCCTAAACCTAATATAGGATTTAAGTACAATATCTGGACAAGGACAGGTATAATGCAACAATTGTTTTCATACAACTCCTACTACTTAATGCAGTAAACAATTAAAAGTACTCAAGATATATTTATAAAACAATGGGTTCAGCATGCACCGGGGCTTGCCTTTGAGAAAGGTGGAAGGTCTGTGGTCCGGGCACTCGGGTAGATCTTCAGCGGCGTCTCCTTCGCCGATTGGTTCTGTCGGTCCCTCCGGTTGGCTCAGCACCTCCTCTGGTATCGCTTGTTCGAATTCGAGGAGTGTCACCCCCTCCGGAACACCTATTGCATGAGTGCATAATAAATCTCATGAATGCATAGGGAAAGATGCAGTATGCTCGGAATGGATGCATTACAACAAATTTTAAAGCCCTATTCAAATCACTTAAAAAGAGTAGGTGCAATTTTTCTCTCCGGTAGAGAAGTACTCACCTAATCTACTTAACCTAAGATAAAGTTGCTCTTCCTCAGTCAAGGCCCTAACACCTAACAATTACAAAAGTAGTATTGCTTAGGATATCATACCACAACAAATCAGCAAACTACCACAGTAAATCATCCTGGACAGCAGCTACTCGTTTTCATCATAACTAGAGATTTCCAAATCCAAAAGATGTGATCTAAGACAATCTGGAAAGCCTAAGAAATGCACTACAATTCATTTTCAGACCTCAAACCCAAACTCCTAAGTTTTCCATGTCAAATTTCACAAGTTCCAGAATCTGTCCTCTCAAAACAGAGAGTAGCAGATTCTGAACTGCCACTTTAAACAACAGTAACTCTCAAACTACTAAGCCAAATGCTCCCAAATTTTGACACAAGATACTTTATCAAGTTTACTCCCACTTTGGTATTTACAAGTTTTCCAGCAACCATTCTTATCAAAGGCCAAACTTAGAAACACTACCAGCTGTCCAGAAAACCTAAAATTACAAAGGTTAAATATTTATTGATGTGGCCAAAGTCCCCTAAAACCAAACTAATGTTACTAAAAGTTCACATGAGGTACAAAAACACCAGAAAGTAGGGTGTGACTACCTAGAACATTTATTTATACTCATTTCTTATTTTACTTAATTAATTAGGTGGAATTTTAAACATATATGTAAACTGCTCCTAAAATTCTACAAAAATTACAGGAGGCTCTCTGACCCAAAACTAGACCGCTGTAAAAATTTGAACCAGTTTTATTCACAGGAACTCCTTATACAAAATTCACAAGTCCAAAAGGCTGATTTTTGTATAATTAATATATCATATTGAAAAGTATCAAACAACAGATTTCATATTTTTCTTAGATACTCTAGGGTACCAAGACATTCTCCAAAAAGTTACAAGAACACTGCACATGTAGAAAAATTACAAAAATTCCTTCAATTCTTTCCTAGAATAAAATGATAGCCATATAACTTGAAAATTACTTAAGCACTGATGCCCAAATTTTTACCAGAGCTAGGGTTAGCATAGAGTAACCTACCCACCAAATTTCATGATTTATGGAACACTACAGCTCAAGTTATAAATTTAACAAATTTGCATGCATTCCAAAACACATTTAAAGGATCTATTAAATTCTTACAGAACTTAAACATCTCATGCCAGATCCATATTTTTCTAAAATACTACACATCATGTAGATTCTAACAAAATTTATCTCATGATTTTTGGATCATTAAAACCCTAGATCTATATTTTTCCAACTTGTACAAAAAATCAGTGACAAAATAATAAAAATGAAATTCATTTCAGACGAACTGGGCCGGCCTGGGAAACTCGGCCCACACACTCGCGCGCGCGCGGCCCGCTCAGCGCCCCCGCCCGCGCGCGACACTGACGGGCGGGCCCCCGCGGTCAGTGACCGGAGGCAGGGGAGGCAGAGACCCGCGAGCTCCGACGAGCTCGAGCTCGCCGGAGAAGGGCTCGCTCGGCCAATCGAACACCGCCTCGTGCTCTCCGTCACCCGGTGCGTCGATTGGTGCCCGCAGAATGGATGGGGATGGGGCGGAAGGGGCTTGCCACCGCGAGCGGCGGCCGGTGAGGTCCGGTGGCAGCGTACCGTCGCCGGTGAGGGTATACGGTGGGGGCTAGGCTCGGTACGAGCTTCACCGAAGCTAGGCGGAGCCATTTTGATAGAAAGGGAGGATGGAGAGAGAGCCGAGGTACCCCGACCACGGTGAGGGTCCATGGCGGGCTCCGGCGACCTCTCGGAAACGGGGAAGAAGGCAATGCGGCTCACCTCGAGTCAATTCGTGGGCGTCGGTGGGTCGAGGGGATGGAGGGTGGTGAGGCGGAGGAAGTGGCGAGGTCTGGCGGCCGGTGATGCGGTGTAGCTCGCGCTCGAGCTCGCCAGAGAAGAACGGCAATGGCGGCTCGGTTTCGGTGTTTTTGCAACTGGAAGAGAGGGGGCGAAGGAATGGAGGCCGGCTCGCGCGTCGTGGCGGTCTTGAAGGCGTCGCGGCCTGACCGGTGGGGCCAGGGCCGGCGTACGGGCGCCACCGTGCCTCCACGCGTCGGCGCGGCTCTGTGGCCGGTCGGCCACCTCACTCTGAAGACTGAATCGCGATGACGGTGCCTCCATCAGTGACTGACAGAGCGATTACGAACGTGATTAACTTCTAAACCAGCTGGTTTTAGTCCAAGGTGGAAACGTCAAGTTTGTAGAGCTACGTTAGGGCAACAACTTTGTCAATTAGTGTTTGGGCTGGTTCGGCCTATGTTGGAAACTACATGGCCCCAAAGTAGTGCTCGGTGAAACTGAAACCGGGGTTCAGTTAACGATGCCGACTGACAGCTTAAGTTCATGACACGATATCTCTTGAACCATGGAGAACCAGGCTTGGGTAATGTTGACAAAGTTGTAGGGCTACATGTGATCTACAAGTTTGTCAATATGAGTGAAAGCTGGTTTGGCCTGGTTTGCAAACTACAAGCTCCTAAAGTAGGCATCAGTAAAACTGTAGGGTCAGATTCCAGACTTAGAAAAATTCTAAGTCTTGAAGCTACTCCTCTAGCTGACTTGTGGGCCACTTTTGAGCATGTTAGGGTCAATTTCATGAGATGGTCATATTGAGACTTTTGTTCCCCATAAAATTCTTTACAACTTTGCTTAAGGGTGCTCTTCCATGCAAGGTCTCTAAGTTAGACTTTTTAAATGGTCAAACTAGAGCCTCTAGAGTCAAATGGTGGTCAAACTTTTCTTGGAGGGTATTTTTGCAATTTTGGTCAACATGAACCTTGCTCCAAATGTTACCCTAAGTATAATTAAGGTGTTGTAGGTCATGATTGGCTACTTTACCTTTTTGTCACACCAACTATCAAATATTTCATGATATAAATCAAACAAACCCTAAACTATCACATGAGTTGCATTACATAAAATAGTAAACATGGATTATGCATGTTTATGCTTATGCAAATGCAGTGCAATTAAGGACTAAACACTTGAGGTGTTACAGCCCTCCCCCCTTATAAAAATCTCGTCCCGAGATTTGGAAAGCGTACCATTTTTCATAGAATTCCTTATAACCATCCCGCAAATAATCTTCCCGTTCCCACGTAGCATCACTTTTACTACCCTGATTACTCCGCATCACTTTGTACCACTTAACCACTTTACTTCTAGTTACTCGTTCCTGGGTATCGATCACTCGGACTAGCTTTTCTTCATAGGTTAGGTCTGATTCAAGCCTGATATCTCCTAAAGGAACCTGTTCCTCAGGAACTCGAAGACACTTTTTAAGCTGAGATACGTGGAAAACGTTGAATATGGCTCTCATTTCAGGAGGTAACTGAATTTTGTACGCAACAGCTCCACTCTTGCCTATGATCTGGAAAGGACCCACGTATCTTGGTGCAAGTTTCCGCTTAACACCAAAACGTTGGACACTCTTCATTGGAGAAACTTTCAAATAAACAAAGTCTCCAACTTCAAATTCGAGTGGTTTTTGGATAGTACGGACTTGTTCTTCGGCTTCCTGGACAAAATCAATGCCATAATACCTTCTTTCCCCAGCTTCTACCCAGTTTAGTGGAGTTCGACACTTACGACCGTACAAAGCTTCAAATGGGGCCATCTTAATACTCTCTTGATAACTGTTATTGTACGAGAATTCAGCCAAAGGTAACCATTTTTCCCAAGAACCCTTGGATGAAATGACGCATGCCCGCAACAGATCTTCCAAGATTTGGTTAACTCGTTCCGTCTGACCAGATGTCTGGGGGTGATAAGCAGAGCTCCTCACTAACTTGGTTCCCAGAAGGTGATGCAAATGCTCCCAAAAACGAGCAGTGAACTGGGGACCACGGTCAGAAACAATAGTACGAGGTATCCCATGAAGCCGGACTATCTGATTGAAGTACAACTCAGCATAGTTAGTGGGACGATAGTCCACTCTTACTGGGATGAAGTGAGCTGATTTGGTCAAACGATCAACAATTACCCAGATAGAGTTATGATTTTTGACTGTGCGAGGAAGTCCGACAATGAAATCCATACTTATCTCTTCCCATTTCCAGCCTAGAATGGAAAGTGGCTGAAGTAGCCCAGCTTTCATGTGCACAGCTTTAACTCTGCAACAGGTGTCACACCTAGCAACATATGCAGCTATCTCTTTCCGCATCTTAGTCCACCAATAAAGTGGCTTCAAATCATAATACATCTTATTGCTACCCGGATGGATGGACAACTTGGACGAATGTGCTTCGGACAGGATCTGATCTCTAAGCTCTCGGTCCTTAGGTACCACTAATCTATCCTTAAACCACAGCACACCTTCGTCATCTAACCTGAAATGCTTAGTCTCTCCCTCATTCATCTTGCGTTTTATGTGAAAGATGCCCGGATCAGTCTTTTGGAGCTCAATGATTCTATTCCTGAGAGTACCACTGACAGTGATGTTGTACAAGACTGCCGGATGTAACAGGCGAGATCGGTGAAAATCAGTTTCAATTAAGGAATGGCAATGAGACTTACGGCTTAAAGCGTCCGCAACCACACTTGCCTTGCCTGGGTGATAGTGTACTTGAAGATTATAATCTTTAATCAACTCGAGCCATCTTCTCTGACGCATATTTAGCTCGGGTTGGGTGAAGATGTATTTGAGGCTTTTGTGGTCTGTATAGATATTGCAGACATTGCCCAGCAGATAATGCCGCCATACCTTCAAAGCATGAACAACTGCGGCCAGTTCTAAGTCATGCGTCAGATAATTCACCTCATGCTTCCGAAGTTGCCGCGAAGTATATGCAATTACTCGGCCTTCCTGCATCAAAACACCTCCCAAACCTATGCCTGAGGCATCACAATAAACATCAAATGGTTTCTCGATGTCCGGTTGTGCCAAAACCGGAGCCGAGGTTAGGAGGGTTCGCAGTTGGTGAAAAGCCGCATCACACTCAGGAGTCCAGACAAACCTGGTGTCTTTTTGCAGCAACCGAGTCATGGGTTTGGCTATTTTTGAGAAATCCGGGATGAAGCGACGATAATAGCCAGCCAACCCAAGAAAACTCCGGACCTCATGAACCGAAGTAGGAGCCTTCCAATTCAATACTTCTTGTACCTTTGTGGGATCCACCATAATTCCTCCATCGGACAACACATGCCCAAGGAAAGGTACTTCACGAAGCCAGAATTCACACTTACTGAACTTCGCATACAGTTTATGCTCACGCAGTCTGCTGAGGACAATGCGCAAGTGTTCGGCGTGTTCTTCCTCATTCTCAGAATACACTAAGATGTCATCAATGAACACCACCACAAACTTGTCCAATTCGGGCATAAACACCGAATTCATCAAGCACATGAAGTGTGCTGGGGCATTTGTCAGGCTGAAGGACATAACAAGATACTCATAAAAACCGTATCTTGTCGAGAAGGCTGTTTTTGGAACATCTTCGGGACGGATTTTAATCTGATGGTACCCAGACCTTAGATCAATCTTGGAAAAGACTTTAGCTTTGGACAATTGATCGAACAAGATGTCGATACGCGGTAGAGGATACTTATTCTTAACAGTGACTGCATTCAGAGGTCTATAGTCCACACACATCCGCAAGGTCTGATCCTTCTTCTTTACAAAGATAGCAGGGCATCCCCACGGAGACGAGCTAGGACGAATTAACCCCTTCTTTAACAGATCATTCAACTGCACCTTAAGTTCAGCTAACTCATTTGGAGGCATCCTATAGGGTCTCCTAGAGATGGGTGCGGTGCCAGGCAATAACTCGATTTTAAACTCCACATCCCGATCCGGAGGGAGTCCCGGCAAATCTTCGGGAAAAACGTCCGGAAATTCATTTACTACGGGAATTTCAGCCAACGCCTTTGCTTGCACAGCATGAATTTCCCCTGACAATTCAACTTTTCTGGGAAGTTGTACTAGAAAACCCTTTTGATCTGTAGGATCTTTGAGCATAACTACCCGAGCGGATGTGTCAATGAGTACCCCATTCTGACTCATCCAATTCATGCCCAAGATAACATCTATGTCTAAACCAGGTAAAACCAATAGGGCAAGCGAATAACTTCGCCCTTCTATCTCAAACTTAAGGTTCCCTACTACTTTGTTTGTGGAAATATTCCCACTTGCAGCACTAATGCAATAACCCACACCTTCAACAGTATGCAACTTGTGTGCAAATTTGGATGCAAACTTAGGACTGATAAAGGAATGCGAAGCACCTGAATCAAAAAGTACCACTGCGGGGTGTTGGTCAACTAGAAACTTACCAGCGATGACCACCTCACCAGATGGAATTTCTTCAATGCTGTTATAATGAGCGTGTCCCTGACGACCACCTTGGTTGACATTTTTCTTAGGGTACGGACAGTTCCGGGCCCAATGGCCTGGCTTGTTGCAATTCCAGCAAGGCATATTGCTAGGAGGAACACTAGAGCTGCTCTGTCCAGAAGTCCCCTTTGGCAGAGCGATGGTATAAGCCTTACGGAACCCAGTTTTTGCAGCAGGCTTTTTCTGTGGCGGACGGAACTTTGTATTCTGAGCAGGTGGGCGCAGAGAAGACCTTGGTGCAGCTGAGGCCCTTGACTGAGAAGCACTTGCCTCAAGGGCCCTCTTACGGCTCTTAGAGGCGGAATAAATAGCATTGTTATTCTCCTGGGTCAAAGCATCACTGATGAAATCATTGAAAGTAGTACATTTGCTAGTGCCCATAGTTTTCATCAGCTTTGGGCCGAGGCCCCTTTTGAAGCTAGCAATCTTTTTGGCATCGGTATCCACAAACTCTGTGGCATACCTTGCCAGGTTGTTGAAGGACTGCAAGTATTCAGTCAAGCTTTTGTTTCCCTGCGACAGCCTCATAAACTCCGTGTGCTTGATTGCCATAAGTCCGGGAGGGATGTAGTTCCCCCGGAATGCTGCCTTAAACTGATCCCAAGCAATCGGGACATTGGCAGGCAGCGTAGAACGATAGTGGCTCCACCAGATGCCCGCTGGACCATGCAACTGATGGGAAGCATACTCAGTTTTCAGCTCATCAGTTAGGCGTAGCAGACGAAACTTTTGTTCAATGGTATTCAACCACTCGTCAGCCTGCAGTGGTTCTTCCGCTTCCTTAAAGAGCGGGGGCTTTGTATCTAGGAAGTCCTTGAAATCACTGTACTGATTTGGCTCTGGGCCCTGGCGGCCATGACGAGCCTCTCGATTAGCCAGCTGGCGCATGGCGTCAGCCAACATACGCTGCCCTTCAACCACTGTTTGCATCAACTCAGCCGGAGTAGGGGGTGGCGGAGGGGGCGGCTGTTCCTCCTCCTCATTTCCACGACCCCGACGTAGATTGTACGACATTTGGTAATCCAACAAGATGCTCTTTGATAAAGGCTCACTCACAGGGAGCACAACGGTTACCGGACCGTTTACGTGGCTATCTACGTGATTTTTGACCTTTCGCACGGTACTTGGATTCGATCTCGAGATTTTTAGTTGATTGTGAAAGGCTACTTCAAACTGACCACAAAGAGACTTCTCAATGGAGAGTTCCATGGTGGGTCAGGACTAGCCACCTCGATACCTGCGCGTGCCAAGCAGCACAACCTTATGTCGCGCGCCATAGGAGGCCCTCGGTTTCGTCACGGCACCGAAGGGTGCTAATCGTGACACCATCATCGAATGCAACATAATAAGACATCAAGTTGTGATCGAAATTAACAGGTCCAAACTAACATTCAGGAAACATATGGTTCAACCTTACATCCCAAAGTCAAGTTATTACAAGGCCTCACTCCTTCATAGGGAGGGCACAAAAGGCGATCCTAGCATCATAGGCACGTGATGACTACTCTAAGCATCATCCTCAGTGTCGGTGTCAAGGATCTCCCCGCCGTCCTCATCACTGACAGGCTCTAACTCCTCGTCTTCTTCTTCTTCTGGCTCTTCCTCTGGTGCTTCAGGTGGGGCATCCTGTGGTCCATCAACCTCCACTTCATCCTCATCCTCAGCCATGAAGATTCCTGATCCCATATCTTCATCTATATTGTTGTTTCTAGGTAGCAGAGGATTAAGCTGGTTGTTCAGGCGGTGCACTTCTTCATGAAGGTTGTCATTGTATTCTTCAGCATTTTCTAACTGCTGTTCGAGCTCAAACTGACGGGCCCTCAGAACGTTCTCCTCGTGCTAGGCTTCATCCCTCTGTTCCATCACACGGACCAACATACGCTGACAGTTGCGATTTGCCACTGTCAACCTTTGGACTGCAAGCGTTTCTTGATCTCGATCATGAATCACTTGCTCCAGTTGTTGCCGTGCTGCATCCCTAGCAGCAGTCACCTCTGCCAGCTCAGCCCGTAACCTATCCACCTCAGAGGGCTCAGGACGGGGCTCGCGTGGAGCTAACTGGTGGCGAGGGACCCTTCCACCAGTTGACTTACGGGCTGTCATCCTGGTACGTGCCATCTGTATCAACAAGATATGACTTAAAGTGAGGATCATTTAGGGGATACGAAATTTATTTAGTCGGGACTATTGAAATTTTTAAGGAGGGAGTGAATGACATGTATGATATAATTAAACATGATGCATGCACGTTCCGTACGTCCTCTCACCTTAGTAGAAAACTAAAATGCTAACGCTAAGCGGTGGCATACATACGTTCTCTCATATAAGCGAAACTATCGGTCTACACGTTACGCTGTTAGTGTACCTGCAGAAAATTCCATTGCAGCCCAACAATTCCCAAAATAACATACAAGAAAGCAGTAAACTAAATAATTTCCATATACACATCCCCGGATGTATATATTTCAGTATCAAAGCTACCCGATGGATAATTGCCCACAATTAAGTGCTTTTACATAGTTACATGGTTTAAACATGTAAGTATGTAAGTCACCAAACTACTCTCCCCTAGACCGCCGGTTGGACGATCATGCTCTCACAACTCACACTTACCAGAGCGTCGAGGTAATTGATCCATACATTACCACCCAAGTGGATGGTATCCATACAATATCACGCCGTATGGACGACGAAACAGAAACAAACAAGGCCCCTAAGTTAGTCTTTATAATAAGCCACCTAAGAGTCCTTATTTGGGCTAAGGGATGTGATCACTGGCATACCTATGAAAATAATTTTTAGAGTTTAACCCTTTTCGCAAACAATTACTTTTGTTTTTAATTACCCGTAAGATGTGTTTAATGTTGAATTATGCTCCGATACCAGCTGTAACAGAACCGACCAAATTATAAGAGCACAAGTACGAAAACAAGCACCGAAGCGCTCAAATTTTCAAACTTGAGCCCATATAATCCCGGTAGTCAATCGAAATCATGAAGGATTTCAAACCAAACTGCTTACAACCAGGATCGCATCATTCAACATACACATCGTACTTTACATTTCACAAGTAGTTCCGAAATAAGTTTACACCACGGAGTAGCAAATATTACAAACCAAGTTTGAAAGTAGCGGAAGCATAACACACACACTAGTTAATTAAATACTGCCAGTCTGGATGATCGACATCCCGCAAAAGCATGAGGAAAGTACATAAAGACGATCACGCCCTTGTGATCTAGTCATCATCACCCGCAGGGTGGAGACACGTCTTGCAGAATCCCTGATAAAGCATGTCATCTGCAACAGGAGGGAATAAACCCTGAGTACTGGAATGTACTCAGCTAGACTTACCCGTCATAAACCAGAAATAATATGACACCAAGGATTATGCAAGGCTTACACAAGAGGCTAGCCGACACCACATTTTGCATAAAGGCATAAGTAGTTGAAACTCTTATAACCTGTACTAGCAGTTATTTTTAGCATTTACCTGTCATCTATCTTAGCACCTGTACTAAACATGCACTTGATTATCATCAAACAATTATTCATATTATTTCCATAGCAGGTATAAATTGTGGCAACATTGTATCATTCACTTAACCATCTGTTCATTTAATGAGATCTACGTTGCCGCTGCTCAAGTCAAGTGCTCACTAACCGGGAGCGACGGCGATTCGAATCGAATTCCTATCCAGCTGGAGGGGTATTTCTAACACTCACCGAGACGCGCCTGGCGAGGGCTGCTCAGGTCATCTTTCGTACAGTTCAGGAATCGCGGGTCCGAATGATGTCGCGACCCCAAGGGCGACACTCTGCCAGGTGATAGGGACTTTAACCCCCCTTGGTCTCACGCCAATGTCCCCAAGCACATCCTTTCTCTCCTCCAAGAAGCAACCTACCATTCGATTCCCGGCCTGAACCATACTACTCGACTTCGCGGTCGGAACGACTTATCCGGCCAACTAAGGGTTAGACTGCGTTCAACATGACTCAAGGACGTACAGCGAATCGGTCCTTAAACGACTCAGACGGGCATGGCTCCACACCCAAGACGTGAAGTGTCTTGCGGCTGTACCATCGAACTCCCGCCCGGTCTCAATTTCATTTTAAAGCATGGTTCCATCACGATAGCCATAAGCCACTCGTGACCCAATCCTATCTCTCGCGGATGACCGGAAATCACCCGACTTCTACCGTACTAAGCAGGGCTAAGCATTGACACGTGCCTAAACCTAATATAGGATTTAAGTACAATATCTGGACAAGGACAGGTATAATGCAACAATTGTTTTCATACAACTCCTACTACTTAATGCAGTAAACAATTAAAAGTACTCAAGATATATTTATAAAACAATGGGTTCAGCATGCACCGGGGCTTGCCTTTGAGAAAGGTGGAAGGTCTGTGGTCCGGGCACTCGGGTAGATCTTCAGCGGCGTCTCCTTCGCCGATTGGTTCTGTCGGTCCCTCCGGTTGGCTCAGCACCTCCTCTGGTATCGCTTGTTCGAATTCGAGGAGTGTCACCCCCTCCGGAACACCTATTGCATGAGTGCATAATAAATCTCATGAATGCATAGGGAAAGATGCAGTATGCTCGGAATGGATGCATTACAACAAATTTTAAAGCCCTATTCAAATCACTTAAAAAGAGTAGGTGCAATTTTTCTCTCCGGTAGAGAAGTACTCACCTAATCTACTTAACCTAAGATAAAGTTGCTCTTCCTCAGTCAAGGCCCTAACACCTAACAATTACAAAAGTAGTATTGCTTAGGATATCATACCACAACAAATCAGCAAACTACCACAGTAAATCATCCTGGACAGCAGCTACTCGTTTTCATCATAACTAGAGATTTCCAAATCCAAAAGATGTGATCTAAGACAATCTGGAAAGCCTAAGAAATGCACTACAATTCATTTTCAGACCTCAAACCCAAACTCCTAAGTTTTCCATGTCAAATTTCACAAGTTCCAGAATCTGTCCTCTCAAAACAGAGAGTAGCAGATTCTGAACTGCCACTTTAAACAACAGTAACTCTCAAACTACTAAGCCAAATGCTCCCAAATTTTGACACAAGCTACTTTATCAAGTTTACTCCCACTTTGGTATTTACAAGTTTTCCAGCAACCATTCTTATCAAAGGCCAAACTTAGAAACACTACCAGCTGTCCAGAAAACCTAAAATTACAAAGGTTAAATATTTATTGATGTGGCCAAAGTCCCCTAAAACCAAACTAATGTTACTAAAAGTTCACATGAGGTACAAAAACACCAGAAAGTAGGGTGTGACTACCTAGAACATTTATTTATACTCATTTCTTATTTTACTTAATTAATTAGGTGGAATTTTAAACATATATGTAAACTGCTCCTAAAATTCTACAAAAATTACAGGAGGCTCTCTGACCCAAAACTAGACCGCTGTAAAAATTTGAACCAGTTTTATTCACAGGAACTCCTTATACAAAATTCACAAGTCCAAAAGGCTGATTTTTGTATAATTAATATATCATATTGAAAAGTATCAAACAACAGATTTCATATTTTTCTTAGATACTCTAGGGTACCAAGACATTCTCCAAAAAGTTACAAGAACACTGCACATGTAGAAAAATTACAAAAATTCCTTCAATTCTTTCCTAGAATAAAATGATAGCCTTATAACTTGAAAATTACTTAAGCACTGATGCCCAAATTTTTACCAGAGCTAGGGCTAGCATAGAGTAACCTACCCACCAAATTTCATGATTTATGGAACACTACAGCTCAAGTTATAAATTTAACAAATTTGCATGCATTCCAAAACACATTTAAAGGATCTATTAAATTCTTACAGAACTTAAACATCTCATGCCAGATCCATATTTTTCTAAAATACTACACATCATGTAGATTCTAACAAAATTTATCTCATGATTTTTGGATCATTAAAACCCTAGATCTATATTTTTCCAACTTGTACAAAAAATCAGTGACAAAATAATAAAAATGAAATTCATTTCAGACGAACTGGGCCGGCCTGGGAAACTCGGCCCACACACTCGCGCGCGCGCGGCCCGCTCAGCGCCCCCGCCCGCGCGCGACACTGACGGGCGGGCCCCCGCGGTCAGTGACCGGAGGCAGGGGAGGCAGAGACCCGCGAGCTCCGACGAGCTCGAGCTCGCCGGAGAAGGGCTCGCTCGGCCAATCGAACACCGCCTCGTGCTCTCCGTCACCCGGTGCGTCGATTGGTGCCCGCAGAATGGATGGGGATGGGGCGGAAGGGGCTTGCCACCACGAGCGGCGGCCGGTGAGGTCCGGTGGCGGCGTACCGTCGCCGGTGAGGGTATACGGTGGGGGCTAGGCTCGGTACGAGCTTCACCGAAGCTAGGCGGAGCCATTTTGATAGAAAGGGAGGATGGAGAGAGAGCCGAGGTACCCCGACCACGGTGAGGGTCCATGGCGGGCTCCGGCGACCTCTCGGAAACGGGGAAGAAGGCAATGCGGCTCACCTCGAGTCAATTCGTGGGCGTCGGTGGGTCGAGGGGATGGAGGGTGGTGAGGCGGAGGAAGTGGCGAGGTCTGGCGGCCGGTGATGCGGTGTAGCTCGCGCTCGAGCTCGCCAGAGAAGAACGGCAATGGCGGCTCGGTTTCGGTGTTTTTGCAACTGGAAGAGAGGGGGCGAAGGAATGGAGGCCGGCTCGCGCGTCGTGGCGGTCTTGAAGGCGTCGCGGCCTGACCGGTGGGGCCAGGGCCGGCGTACGGGCGCCACCGTGCCTCCACGCGTCGGCGCGGCTCTGTGGCCGGTCGGCCACCTCACTCTGAAGACTGAATCGCGATGACGGTGCCTCCATCAGTGACTGACAGAGCGATTACGAACGTGATTAACTTCTAAACCAGCTGGTTTTAGTCCAAGGTGGAAACGTCAAGTTTGTAGAGCTACGTTAGGGCAACAACTTTGTCAATTAGTGTTTGGGCTGGTTCGGCCTATGTTGGAAACTACATGGCCCCAAAGTAGTGCTCGGTGAAACTGAAACCGGGGTTCAGTTAACGATGCCGACTGACAGCTTAAGTTCATGACACGATATCTCTTGAACCATGGAGAACCAGGCTTGGGTAATGTTGACAAAGTTGTAGGGCTACATGTGATCTACAAGTTTGTCAATATGAGTGAAAGCTGGTTTGGCCTGGTTTGCAAACTACAAGCTCCTAAAGTAGGCATCAGTAAAACTGTAGGGTCAGATTCCAGACTTAGAAAAATTCTAAGTCTTGAAGCTACTCCTCTAGCTGACTTGTGGGCCACTTTTGAGCATGTTAGGGTCAATTTCATGAGATGGTCATATTGAGACTTTTGTTCCCCATAAAATTCTTTACAACTTTGCTTAAGGGTGCTCTTCCATGCAAGGTCTCTAAGTTAGACTTTTTAAATGGTCAAACTAGAGCCTCTAGAGTCAAATGGTGGTCAAACTTTTCTTGGAGGGTATTTTTGCAATTTTGGTCAACATGAACCTTGCTCCAAATGTTACCCTAAGTATAATTAAGGTGTTGTAGGTCATGATTGGCTACTTTACCTTTTTGTCACACCAACTATCAAATATTTCATGATATAAATCAAACAAACCCTAAACTATCACATGAGTTGCATTACATAAAATAGTAAACATGGATTATGCATGTTTATGCTTATGCAAATGCAGTGCAATTAAGGACTAAACACTTGAGGTGTTACAGCCCTCCCCCCTTATAAAAATCTCGTCCCGAGATTTGGAAAGCGTACCATTTTTCATAGAATTCCTTATAACCATCCCGCAAATAATCTTCCCGTTCCCACGTAGCATCACTTTTACTACCCTGATTACTCCGCATCACTTTGTACCACTTAACCACTTTACTTCTAGTTACTCGTTCCTGGGTATCGATCACTCGGACTAGCTTTTCTTCATAGGTTAGGTCTGATTCAAGCCTGATATCTCCTAAAGGAACCTGTTCCTCAGGAACTCGAAGACACTTTTTAAGCTGAGATACGTGGAAAACGTTGAATATGGCTCTCATTTCAGGAGGTAACTGAATTTTGTACGCAACAGCTCCACTCTTGCCTATGATCTGGAAAGGACCCACGTATCTTGGTGCAAGTTTCCGCTTAACACCAAAACGTTGGACACTCTTCATTGGAGAAACTTTCAAATAAACGAAGTCTCCAACTTCAAATTCGAGTGGTTTTCTACGACGATCAGCATAGCTTTTCTGTCTAGCTTGGGCTACAGCCATGTGTTTTTGGATAGTACGGACTTGTTCTTCGGCTTCCTGGACAAAATCAATGCCATAATACCTTCTTTCCCCAGCTTCTACCCAGTTTAGTGGAGTTCGACACTTACGACCGTACAAAGCTTCAAATGGGGCCATCTTAATACTCTCTTGATAACTGTTATTGTACGAGAATTCAGCCAAAGGTAACCATTTTTCCCAAGAACCCTTGGATGAAATGACGCATGCCCGCAACAGATCTTCCAAGATTTGGTTAACTCGTTCCGTCTGACCAGATGTCTGGGGGTGATAAGCAGAGCTCCTCACTAACTTGGTTCCCAGAAGGTGATGCAAATGCTCCCAAAAACGAGCAGTGAACTGGGGACCACGGTCAGAAACAATAGTACGAGGTATCCCATGAAGCCGGACTATCTGATTGAAGTACAACTCAGCATAGTCAGTGGGACGATAGTCCACTCTTACTGGGATGAAGTGAGCTGATTTGGTCAAACGATCAACAATTACCCAGATAGAGTTATGATTTTTGACTGTGGGAGGAAGTCCGACAATGAAATCCATACTTATCTCTTCCCATTTCCAGCCTAGAATGGAAAGTGGCTGAAGTAGCCCAGCTTTCATGTGCACAGCTTTAACTCTGCAACAGGTGTCACACCTAGCAACATATGCAGCTATCTCTTTCCGCATCTTAGTCCACCAATAAAGTGGCTTCAAATCATAATACATCTTATTGCTACCCGGATGGATGGACAACTTGGACGAATGTGCTTCGGACAGGATCTGATCTCTAAGCTCTCGGTCCTTAGGTACCACTAATCTATCCTTAAACCACAGCACACCTTCGTCATCTAACCTGAAATGCTTAGTCTCTCCCTCATTCATCTTGCGTTTTATGTGAAAGATGCCCGGATCAGTCTTTTGGAGCTCAATGATTCTATTCCTGAGAGTACCACTGACAGTGATGTTGTACAAGACTGTCGGATGTAACAGGCGAGATCGGTGAAAATCAGTTTCAATTAAGGAATGGCAATGAGACTTACGGCTTAAAGCGTCCGCAACCACACTTGCCTTGCCTGGGTGATAGTGTACTTGAAGATTATAATCTTTAATCAACTCGAGCCATCTTCTCTGACGCATATTTAGCTCGGGTTGGGTGAAGATGTATTTGAGGCTTTTGTGGTCTGTATAGATATTGCAGACATTGCCCAGCAGATAATGCCGCCATACCTTCAAAGCATGAACAACTGTGGCCAGTTCTAAGTCATGCGTCAGATAATTCACCTCATGCTTCTGAAGTTGCCGCGAAGTATATGCAATTACTCGGCCTTCCTGCATCAAAACACCTCCCAAACCTATGCCTGAGGCATCACAATAAACATCAAATGGTTTCTCGATGTCCGGTTGTGCCAAAACCGGAGCCGAGGTTAGGAGGGTTCGCAGTTGGTGAAAAGCCGCATCACACTCAGGAGTCCAGACAAACCTGGTGTCTTTTTGCAGCAACCGAGTCATGGGTTTGGCTATTTTTGAGAAATCCGGGATGAAGCGACGATAATAGCCAGCCAACCCAAGAAAACTCCGGACCTCATGAACCGAAGTAGGAGCCTTCCAATTCAATACTTCTTGTACCTTTGTGGGATCCACCATAATTCCTCCATCGGACAACACATGCCCAAGGAAAGGTACTTCACGAAGCCAGAATTCACACTTACTGAACTTCGCATACAGTTTATGCTCACGCAGTCTGCTGAGGACAATGCGCAAGTGTTCGGCGTGTTCTTCCTCATTCTCAGAATACACTAAGATGTCATCAATGAACACCACCACAAACTTGTCCAATTCGGGCATAAACACCGAATTCATCAAGCACATGAAGTGTGCTGGGGCATTTGTCAGGCCGAAGGACATAACAAGATACTCATAAAAACCGTATCTTGTCGAGAAGGCTGTTTTTGGAACATCTTCGGGACGGATTTTAATCTGATGGTACCCAGACCTTAGATCAATCTTGGAAAAGACTTTAGCTTTGGACAATTGATCGAACAAGATGTCGATACGCGGTAGAGGATACTTATTCTTAACAGTGACTGCATTCAGAGGTCTATAGTCCACACACATCCGCAAGGTCTGATCCTTCTTCTTTACAAAGATAGCAGGGCATCCCCACAGAGACGAGCTAGGACGAATTAACCCCTTCTTTAACAGATCATTCAACTGCACCTTAAGTTCAGCTAACTCATTTGGAGGCATCCTATAGGGTCTCCTAGAGATGGGTGCGGTGCCAGGCAACAACTCGATTTTAAACTCCACATCCCGATCCGGAGGGAGTCCCGGCAAATCTTCGGGAAAAACGTCCGGAAATTCATTTACTACGGGAATTTCAGCCAACGCCTTTGCTTGCACAGCATGAATTTCCCCTGACAATTCAACTTTTCTGGGAAGTTGTACTAGAAAACCCTTTTGATCTGTAGGATCTCTGAGCATAACTACCCGAGCGGATGTGTCAATGAGTACCCCATTCTGACTCATCCAATTCATGCCCAAGATAACATCTATGTCTAAACCAGGTAAAACCATTAGGGCAAGCGAATAACTTCGCCCTTCTATCTCAAACTTAAGGTTCCCTACTACTTTGTTTGTGGAAATATTCCCACTTGCAGCACTAATGCAATAACCCACACCTTCAACAGTATGCAACTTGTGTGCAAATTTGGATGCAAACTTAGGACTGATAAAGGAATGCGAAGCACCTGAATCAAAAAGTACCACTGCGGGGTGTTGGTCAACTAGAAACTTACCAGCGGTGACCACCTCACCAGATGGAATTTCTTCAATGCTGTTATAATGAGCGTGTCCCTGACGACCACCTTGGTTGACATTTTTCTTAGGGTACGGACAGTTCCGGGCCCAATGGCCTGGCTTGTTGCAATTCCAGCAAGGCATATTGCTAGGAGGAACACTAGAGCTGCTCTGTCCAGAAGTCCCCTTTGGCAGAGCGATGGTATAAGCCTTACGGAACCCAGTTTTTGCAGCAGGCTTTTTCTGTGGCGGACGGAACTTTGTATTCTGAGCAGGTGGGCGCAGAGAAGACCTTGGTGCAGCTGAGGCCCTTGACTGAGAAGCACTTGCCTCAAGGGCCCTCTTACGGCTCTTAGAGGCGGAATAAATAGCATTGTTATTCTCCTGGGTCAAAGCATCACTGATGAAATCATTGAAAGTAGTACATTTGCTAGTGCCCATAGTTTTCATCAGCTTTGGGCCGAGGCCCCTTTTGAAGCTAGCAATCTTTTTGGCATCGGTATCCACAAACTCTGTGGCATACCTTGCCAGGTTGTTGAAGGACTGCAAGTATTCAGTCAAGCTTTTGTTTCCCTGCGACAGCCTCATAAACTCCGTGTGCTTGATTGCCATAAGTCCGGGAGGGATGTAGTTCCCCCGGAATGCTGCCTTAAACTGATCCCAAGCAATCGGGACATTGGCAGGCAGCGTAGAACGATAGTGGCTCCACCAGATGCCCGCTGGACCATGCAACTGATGGGAAGCATACTCAGTTTTCAGCTCATCAGTTAGGCGTAGCAGACGAAACTTTTGTTCAATGGTATTCAACCACTCGTCAGCCTGCAGTGGTTCTTCCGCTTCCTTAAAGAGCGGGGGCTTTGTATCTAGGAAGTCCTTGAAATCACTGTACTGATTTGGCTCTGGGCCCTGGCGGCCATGACGAGCCTCTCGATTAGCCAGCTGGCGCATGGCGTCAGCCAACATACGCTGCCCTTCAACCACTGTTTGCATCAACTCAGCCGGAGTAGGGGGTGGCGGAGGGGGCGGCTGTTCCTCCTCCTCATTTCCACGACCCCGACGTAGATTGTACGACATTTGGTAATCCAACAAGATGCTCTTTGATAAAGGCTCACTCACAGGGAGCACAACGGTTACCGGACCGTTTACGTGGCTATCTACGTGATTTTTGACCTTTCGCACGGTACTTGGATTCGATCTCGAGATTTTTAGTTGATTGTGAAAGGCTACTTCAAACTGACCACAAAGAGACTTCTCAATGGAGAGTTCCATGGTGGGTCAGGACTAGCCACCTCGATACCTGCGCGTGCCAAGCAGCACAACCTTATGTCGCGCGCCATAGGAGGCCCTCGGTTTCGTCACGGCACCGAAGGGTGCTAATCGTGACACCATCATCGAATGCAACATAATAAGACATCAAGTTGTGATCGAAATTAACAGGTCCAAACTAACATTCAGGAAACATATGGTTCAACCTTACATCCCAAAGTCAAGTTATTACAAGGCCTCACTCCTTCATAGGGAGGGCACAAAAGGCGATCCTAGCATCATAGGCACGTGATGACTACTCTAAGCATCATCCTCAGTGTCGGTGTCAAGGATCTCCCCGCCGTCCTCATCACTGACAGGCTCTAACTCCTCGTCTTCTTCTTCTTCTGGCTCTTCCTCTGGTGCTTCAGGTGGGGCATCCTGTGGTCCATCAACCTCCACTTCATCCTCATCCTCAGCCATGAAGATTCCTGATCCCATATCTTCATCTATATTGTTGTTTCTAGGTAGCAGAGGATTAAGCTGGTTGTTCAGGCGGTGCACTTCTTCATGAAGGTTGTCATTGTATTCTTCAGCATTTTCTAACTGCTGTTCGAGCTCAAACTGACGGGCCCTCAGAACGTTCTCCTCGTGCTAGGCTTCATCCCTCTGTTCCATCACACGGACCAACATACGCTGACAGTTGCGATTTGCCACTGTCAACCTTTGGACTGCAAGCGTTTCTTGATCTCGATCATGAATCACTTGCTCCAGTTGTTGCCGTGCTGCATCCCTAGCAGCAGTCACCTCTGCCAGCTCAGCCCGTAACCTATCCACCTCAGAGGGCTCAGGACGGGGCTCGCGTGGAGCTAACTGGTGGCGAGGGACCCTTCCACCAGTTGACTTACGGGCTGTCATCCTGGTACGTGCCATCTGTATCAACAAGATATGACTTAAAGTGAGGATCATTTAGGGGATACGAAATTTATTTAGTCGGGACTATTAAAATTTTTAAGGAGGGAGTGAATGACATGTATGATATAATTAAACATGATGCATGCACGTTCCGTACGTCCTCTCACCTTAGTAGAAAACTAAAATGCTAACGCTAAGCGGTGGCATACATACGTTCTCTCATATAAGCGAAACTATCGGTCTACACGTTACGCTGTTAGTGTACCTGCAGAAAATTCCATTGCAGCCCAACAATTCCCAAAATAACATACAAGAAAGCAGTAAACTAAATAATTTCCATATACACATCCCCGGATGTATATATTTCAGTATCAAAGCTACCCGATGGATAATTGCCCACAATTAAGTGCTTTTACATAGTTACATGGTTTAAACATGTAAGTATGTAAGTCACCAAACTACTCTCCCCTAGACCGCCGGTTGGACGATCATGCTCTCACAACTCACACTTACCAGAGCGTCGAGGTAATTGATCCATACATTACCACCCAAGTGGATGGTATCCATACAATATCACGCCGTATGGACGACGAAACAGAAACAAACAAGGCCCCTAAGTTAGTCTTTATAATAAGCCACCTAAGAGTCCTTATTTGGGCTAAGGGATGTGATCACTGGCATACCTATGAAAATAATTTTTAGAGTTTAACCCTTTTCGCAAACAATTACTTTTGTTTTTAATTACCCGTAAGATGTGTTTAATGTTGAATTATGCTCCGATACCAGCTGTAACAGAACCGACCAAATTATAAGAGCACAAGTACGAAAACAAGCACCGAAGCGCTCAAATTTTCAAACTTGAGCCCATATAATCCCGGTAGTCAATCGAAATCATGAAGGATTTCAAACCAAACTGCTTACAACCAGGATCGCATCATTCAACATACACATCGTACTTTACATTTCACAAGTAGTTCCGAAATAAGTTTACACCACGGAGTAGCAAATATTACAAACCAAGTTTGAAAGTAGCGGAAGCATAACACACACACTAGTTAATTAAATACTGCCAGTCTGGATGATCGACATCCCGCAAAAGCATGAGGAAAGTACATAAAGACGATCACGCCCTTGTGATCTAGTCATCATCACCCGCAGGGTGGAGACACGTCTTGCAGAATCCCTGATAAAGCATGTCATCTGCAACAGGAGGGAATAAACCCTGAGTACTGGAATGTACTCAGCTAGACTTACCCGTCATAAACCAGAAATAATATGACACCAAGGATTATGCAAGGCTTACACAAGAGGCTAGCCGACACCACATTTTGCATAAAGGCATAAGTAGTTGAAACTCTTATAACCTGTACTAGCAGTTATTTTTAGCATTTACCTGTCATCTATCTTAGCACCTGTACTAAACATGCACTTGATTATCATCAAACAATTATTCATATTATTTCCATAGCAGGTATAAATTGTGGCAACATTGTATCATTCACTTAACCATCTGTTCATTTAATGAGATCTACGTTGCCGCTGCTCAAGTCAAGTGCTCACTAACCGGGAGCGACGACGATTCGAATCGAATTCCTATCCAGCTGGAGGGGTATTTCTAACACTCACCGAGACGCGCCTGGCGAGGGCTGCTCAGGTCATCTTTCGTACAGTTCAGGAATCGCGGGTCCGAATGATGTCGCGACCCCAAGGGCGACACTCTGCCAGGTGATAGGGACTTTAACCCCCCTTGGTCTCACGCCAATGTCCCCAAGCACATCATTTCTCTCCTCCAAGAAGCAACCTACCATTCGATTCCCGGCCTGAACCATACTACTCGACTTCGCGGTCGGAACGACTTATCCGGCCAACTAAGGGTTAGACTGCGTTCAACATGACTCAAGGACGTACAGCGAATCGGTCCTTAAACGACTCAGACGGGCATGGCTCCACACCCAAGACGTGAAGTGTCTTGCGGCTGTACCATCGAACTCCCGCCCGGTCTCAATTTCATTTTAAAGCATGGTTCCATCACGATAGCCATAAGCCACTCGTGACCCAATCCTATCTCTCGCGGATGACCGGAAATCACCCGACTTCTACCGTACTAAGCAGGGCTAAGCATTGACACGTGCCTAAACCTAATATAGGATTTAAGTACAATATCTGGACAAGGACAGGTATAATGCAACAATTGTTTTCATACAACTCCTACTACTTAATGCAGTAAACAATTAAAAGTACTCAAGATATATTTATAAAACAATGGGTTCAGCATGCACCGGGGCTTGCCTTTGAGAAAGGTGGAAGGTCTGTGGTCCGGGCACTCGGGTAGATCTTCAGCGGCGTCTCCTTCGCCGATTGGTTCTGTCGGTCCCTCCGGTTGGCTCAGCACCTCCTCTGGTATCGCTTGTTCGAATTCGAGGAGTGTCACCCCCTCCGGAACACCTATTGCATGAGTGCATAATAAATCTCATGAATGCATAGGGAAAGATGCAGTATGCTCGGAATGGATGCATTACAACAAATTTTAAAGCCCTATTCAAATCACTTAAAAAGAGTAGGTGCAATTTTTCTCTCCGGTAGAGAAGTACTCACCTAATCTACTTAACCTAAGATAAAGTTGCTCTTCCTCAGTCAAGGCCCTAACACCTAACAATTACAAAAGTAGTATTGCTTAGGATATCATACCACAACAAATCAGCAAACTACCACAGTAAATCATCCTGGACAGCAGCTACTCGTTTTCATCATAACTAGAGATTTCCAAATCCAAAAGATGTGATCTAAGACAATCTGGAAAGCCTAAGAAATGCACTACAATTCATTTTCAGACCTCAAACCCAAACTCCTAAGTTTTCCATGTCAAATTTCACAAGTTCCTGAATCTGTCCTCTCAAAACAGAGAGTAGCAGATTCTGAACTGCCACTTTAAACAACAGTAACTCTCAAACTACTAAGCCAAATGCTCCCAAATTTTGACACAAGCTACTTTATCAAGTTTACTCCCACTTTGGTATTTACAAGTTTTCCAGCAACCATTCTTATCAAAGGCCAAACTTAGAAACACTACCAGCTGTCCAGAAAACCTAAAATTACAAAGGTTAAATATTTATTGATGTGGCCAAAGTCCCCTAAAACCAAACTAATGTTACTAAAAGTTCACATGAGGTACAAAAACACCAGAAAGTAGGGTGTGACTACCTAGAACATTTATTTATACTCATTTCTTATTTTACTTAATTAATTAGGTGGAATTTTAAACATATATGTAAACTGCTCCTAAAATTCTACAAAAATTACAGGAGGCTCTCTGACCCAAAACTAGACCGCTGTAAAAATTTGAACCAGTTTTATTCACAGGAACTCCTTATACAAAATTCACAAGTCCAAAAGGCTGATTTTTGTATAATTAATATATCATATTGAAAAGTATCAAACAACAGATTTCATATTTTTCTTAGATACTCTAGGGTACCAAGACATTCTCCAAAAAGTTACAAGAACACTGCACATGTAGAAAAATTACAAAAATTCCTTCAATTCTTTCCTAGAATAAAATGATAGCCTTATAACTTGAAAATTACTTAAGCACTGATGCCCAAATTTTTACCAGAGCTAGGGCTAGCATAGAGTAACCTACCCACTAAATTTCATGATTTATGGAACACTACAGCTCAAGTTATAAATTTAACAAATTTGCATGCATTCCAAAACACATTTAAAGGATCTATTAAATTCTTACAGAACTTAAACATCTCATGCCAGATCCATATTTTTCTAAAATACTACACATCATGTAGATTCTAACAAAATTTATCTCATGATTTTTGGATCATTAAAACCCTAGATCTATATTTTTCCAACTTGTACAAAAAATCAGTGACAAAATAATAAAAATGAAATTCATTTCAGACGAACTGGGCCGGCCCGGGAAACTCGGCCCACACACTCGCGCGCGCGCGGCCCGCTCAGCGCCCCCGCCCGCGCGCGACACTGACGGGCGGGCCCCCGCGGTCAGTGACCGGAGGCAGGGGAGGCGGAGACCCGCGAGCTCCGACGAGCTCGAGCTCGCCGGAGAAGGGCTCGCTCGGCCAATCGAACACCGCCTCGTGCTCTCCGTCACCCGGTGCGTCGATTGGTGCCCGCAGAATGGATGGGGATGGGGCGGAAGGGGCTTGCCACCGCGAGCGGCGGCCGGTGAGGTCCGGTGGCGGCGTACCGTCGCCGGTGAGGGTGTACGGTGGGGGCTAGGCTCGGTACGAGCTTCACCGAAGCTAGGCGGAGCCATTTTGATAGAAAGGGAGGATGGAGAGAGAGCCGAGGTACCCCGACCACGGTGAGGGTCCATGGCGGGCTCCGGCGACCTCTCGGAAACGGGGAAGAAGGCAATGCGGCTCACCTCGAGTCAATTCGTGGGCGTCGGTGGGTCGAGGGGATGGAGGGTGGTGAGGCGGAGGAAGTGGCGAGGTCTGGCGGCCGGTGATGCGGTGTAGCTCGCGCTCGAGCTCGCCGGAGAAGAACGGCAATGGCGGCTCGGTTTCAGTGTTTTTGCAACTGGAAGAGAGGGGGCGGAGGAATGGAGGCCGGTTCGCGCGTCGTGGCGGTCTTGAAGGCGTCGCGGCCTGACCGGTGGGGCCAGGGCCGGCGTACGGGCGCCACCGCGCCTCCACGCGTCGGCGCGGCTCTGTGGCCGGTCGGCCACCTCACTCTGAAGACTGAATCGCGATGACGGTGCCTCCATCAGTGACTGACAGAGCGATTACGAACGTGATTAACTTCTAAACCAGCTGGTTTCAGTCCAAGGTGGAAACGTCAAGTTTGTAGAGCTACGTTAGGGCAACAACTTTGTCAATTAGTGTTTGGGCTGGTTCGGCCTATGTTGGAAACTACATGGCCCCAAAGTAGTGCTCGGTGAAACTGAAACCGGGGTTCAGTTAACGATGCCGACTGACAGCTTAAGTTCATGACACGATATCTCTTGAACCATGGAGAACCAGGCTTGGGTAATGTTGACAAAGTTGTAGGGCTACATGTGATCTACAAGTTTGTCAATATGAGTGAAAGCTGGTTTGGCCTGGTTTGCAAACTATAAGCTCCTAAAGTAGGCATCAGTAAAACTGTAGGGTCAGATTCCAGACTTAGAAAAATTCTAAGTCTTGAAGCTACTCCTCTAGTTGACTTGTGGGCCACTTTTGAGCATGTTAGGGTCAATTTCATGAGATGGTCATATTGAGACTTTTGTTCCCCATAAAATTCTTTACAACTTTGCTTAAGGGTGCTCTTCCATGCAAGGTCTCTAAGTTAGACTTTTTAAATGGTCAAACTAGAGCCTCTAGAGTCAAATGGTGGTCAAACTTTTCTTGGAGGGTATTTTTGCAATTTTGGTCAACATGAACCTTGCTCCAAATGTTACCCTAAGTATAATTAAGGTGTTGTAGGTCATGATTGGCTACTTTACCTTTTTGTCACACCAACTATCAAATATTTCATGATATAAATCAAACAAACCCTAAACTATCACATGAGTTGCATTACATAAAATAGTAAACATGGATTATGCATGTTTATGCTTATGCAAATGCAGTGCAATTAAGGACTAAACACTTGAGGTGTTACAGCCATGACGCCAGGCGTAACTCGACCCTCCTCTTTTTAGTGGCCTTCGTAGTGCCATGACCGTTGCCCCCTTCGACGGCTTTTGAGACGGGTGGTCACCATGGGCTTGATATGGGTGCGCTACCTACCCGCACACAACGAGCCCATCTTAACCTAGTCTAAAGAGACGAACTAGGGGACAACAATCATGGAACTTATGGAAGCCAACTCGTGCAAGTAAAGCTCATGGCCGCGAGTCGCTTCGCCATGGCCATCAGGCTCTACCCTTTTTCTTTCTTTCTTTCTTTCTTTGCCTCTTTTGTTCACTTGTTTTATCCAAACCACCTCGTATGCTTGTACCACTTAGACCATGGCATTTCTTTAGATCTAGCGGTGACAACCGCATTGCTATGAGCCATTGGAATAGCAAAGTGTCAATTGAGTGGCACATAGGTCGTGGTGCCCTATGAGTGGGTTTGGATTAGGGGATCGTGCCTCTTTTATTCTGACCTTCGTCCTTTCCATGACGAGTCAGTTGAAAGAGTGCGAATTCCATTCTTCTCTCCTCTTTTGTTCTTCACTCCCATTGATCCAGTAAGATGTGGGTTGAGCTCTCTGCTTGTTCGGTGTTGTTGCTCTCTTGATTCCATTCCCTCGATTCCCGCCAAATACTATGGTGTGTGGATCGAAGGAAGGGGAGTCCCGTGTCTTTTTCGTCTTTTGCTCTTCGTGCTCAATCCCTTGTATGCTTGTACCATCTTTGACCATAGCATTTCTGTGGTTCTTGCGGTGACAACCGCACCGCTAAGAACCCAGGGGATGTCTTAGTGCATTTAGTGCACCTAGGTCTTGGTACCCTATAAGTAGCTTGGGCACTCGTGTTCTTTTGTGTGTCACTCCTTTCCGATGTCACGCCTCTTGCCATGGCGTGTGTATTGGAAGAAGTAGACCACCTCTCTTCTCTTCTCCCCCATTCCACTCTCTCTTGGTTCTCGTCAATTGTAATGGCATACGAATTGAGAGAGAATAGAACTTCTCCTGCTTGTAGTCTTTTTGGTTCACGTCACTCTCTATGATGCTCGGATCGAAAGCCGCGAGCCGTGGTGCTTGCTTAGGATAAGCTAGGGCCTATGCCATTTTAATTAAGCCATACAGGTCGACCCGATCGACCCGGGAAGTATTGGCTAGGCTAAGGCTTAAGCTTGTGCTTAGCAAACGACCACTCATGTTCTTTTGGCCCAGGGATCGGACATCCACCGAGAGGGCTAAGTCGACTTCTCCTTGTGTTCTTTCAGTGTTGTCCCTTTTGAGCCTTGGCCTGTTCGAGAGTATTGATTGTTCTCATGCCTTGTGTAACGCTCTCGCAAGGTAACGTTGATCGGACCGGAACCTGTTGGAGGAAGGAAAGGCGGGGGATAGCAGAACTCATGGAGTGGAGTTGGCCTGGGAGGCGGAGAGACCCGTGCTGATTGACTACACCAGCTGACAAAGACTTGTACCTCTACTACCTTGACATCGCAGGTGTCATGGCAGCACCTTATCTTAGAGAATCCTATTAGGCATGCTTTAATGTAGAAGCTAGTGCTTTACTTTATGCAAATGAACTGCGATAGGTTGCATGGTAGATTGCTTGTGAGCCATTACCTTGTCGCAGCCTATTCCCCTGCACACCCGCTGTTAGGCTAGACGCTCGCTTACTATGTACTGCTTTACTCTCACTCGCATTATATCTGTGATGTGATGCTGGTGAGTGAGAGGCGTAATGAGATAAGGCACGTGGTGCTGATAACCTGATAATAATGTGATAATGAACATGGGGTGATCTTGGCGTGAGTCTTGGGTGTGTGGTGAGGGTCGAGTCGACCGAGCAGGATCTACGATGAGTCGTGAGGACAAGTCTTACCGGGGGATGCTACTTGGGAGTTTCTCATGAGAGAGGTACCTGTGGCGGGTACATGTGACAGGGAGAGGTCCCAGGGTGGAGTGTCTTCGTGGGACGAAGCCCCGGGATAGGAAGTGCTATTTTAGCACGGGGCGTCGGATGACCCGTCGAGCGGGGCATCGGTTGCCCCTTGTGAAGATATCCTGCTTAGTCACCCTAAGGACTGATATGTTTGTGGACCGGGTCTTAGGAATCCTTACATGCCCACTTGCTTCTGTGGGGAGGAGACGGACGTTCGACTTTCTAGTGCGGTGCCACTACTATTGGGAGATTAGCGGATAGTGTAGGGAGGTACGGGCGTTGAGCGCCCACACCCTCCAAAGACAGCGTAGTACCCGAGGGGCCAAGTACTACGTCTCACAATCTCAGCATGCCGGTGTACGAGGTACTCCGACACGGCCCCAGTTCTGAGTGATAGGGTGGCATCGTGTCTAGTTGGAAGGCGGCCCGTTATCAGCCTAGACGGCCCGGATCGTCGATGATGGTGATCTTGTGGGTAGTGTAAACCTCTGCAGAGTTTCTGGTTGATCGATCGATACATATGCCGACTTGCCGGCTATGGACCTTTCCTAAGTACAGCTTCACTTGACTAGTGAGAGGAGTCCTTCTACCTTCCCTGGGTTTCAGTGTGTGATCCGGCCTTGGCCGTTGAGACATAGACGAGAGGGAGTCGTCCATGCCGATGAGAGAGTGAGATGAGATGTGGTGAGGTGATGAGATGTGATGGGATGGGAGAACATGTGTGTGAGATGGGTTAAAACTTGATGAACTTATATTATTATTATTATTAAAATATTGATACATGCATTATAGGAAACCCACAGCCAAATATTTTAGGATCGCCAGATCCCTTTTTCTCTTTTCCACTAAAGCTCATCGGTGTTGACCATGGCCTGCACACATCTGGCGGTGTGTAGATTTCCTAACTTGCAATATTAGCAAAATTAGAAGGATTAGGTGGTCTCGCTCCTATGCTCAAGTTTGGTTGAAGATGGAGTCTACGCCCGCTGTCTTTCTACGCCAACTCTGAAGATTATCGTGGAGGAGGAGCCTTCACCTGCTGACGCGCTACAACTCTGATGAAGACGCGTGAGTTTCCGTTAGATTATGATGTAATAGGTGTGTTAACAAGTGTTGTAAAACCTTGTAACTTGTAATCCTACGATGTATGACTGTGATATCATCTGATAATTGATAATGTGATGGGTTTCTCTCGTGGGCTATCACATTATAATTCGTATCTGTGGATTTTCCCTTCAAGGGAAATTGAGATCGTTTCAACTATCCCAAACATCGGTGTATACTTGCCAGAACCAGTGTTCTTGCATGACCAATTGTATTGGCGCTATCAAGAGCTACGGCAAGATTGAACATTAGGATTCTAGCCGTGCCGGCTGCTGAGAAGGATGTGAATAAGGGGAAGGGAAAGGGAAGGGGAAGAATAAACAGACAAAGGATGTATTCACAAATAATATCGTATATAAAGAGGTTCTAACTCCATGAAAGAGGTAATGCATCATACGTCGATACTTTTTTTTTAGGATGTCAATAGTACTTTAATGTTAAAAATTATCAAACTACTTATATGCAGGATACTTCTAACTATAGCTTGAACCATCTGCATGCTTCAGCTGCAAGAAGTCAGATGCCGCATCTTAGACATGAAAATCTTCTGGATCATCTTTGATTGCTGACCGGCTGCACTTGGTGTCCATGCAAAGCACATTCTCCTGGTCAAACTATTGAGAGATTAGATTATTAATTGTACAATATATTGTAAAACATGTATTGTGAAACACAAACTTGTTATGATTAAGGTGAATGCTCATGTGTTGCAACGAGGAAAAATACCAGATAACATGTATGTATTGTAAAACACAAACTTATAAAAAAATTATTGCTAATCTTTCTAAAATCTATATCTCTAAAACATATCGTCCATCCGGCACTCGCCCCACGCGTGATGTCCACTCCGGCTTCGTGCAATCGCCCCCCACAATGTGTAACCGTTGCAGCGCATAGGAATTTACCTAGTATAGCAATAAAAAACAAGAGAGACCTCTGGATCGTTGATCCAGTACGTAAGTTATTTTATTGAGCAGGAAGGGTATATAGTGTATAGACTAGTGACGATTTCATGTGTTGACGGTCGCTAACATCAATTATAAACCGTCAACATAACTTGTATAAATACAAAAAGATGATCACCAACATAGGTTTAGGGGTTTAAACTAATAAACTCCATGAGCTTTGGTGATTTATATAATGTAGGAGGATTTATCCAGAAAATAGCGCCGGGATCACTATCATACTCTCCAAACAAGCAAACCGATATTAGAAAGAGATTTGACCCGCATCTCCAACACTAGAAGACTCTAGAAGACACTAGAAGACGACCCACCGAAGGGGGGCCCACCTGGCATTGAGCTAGGTCGGCCGACCCAGGTCGGTCGGCCTAGGTGGGTCCCACCTGTCAGCGTCCTTCACAAGTCGGTTTTCCACCGCCATTGAGGTCCAATCTCTGTCGTTGCTTAAGTCGGTTTGATCCGAGGGCTCTGTTTTATCTCACTGGCCTATATAAGTAGCCCTGTACCCCTGAGGCAGAGGCATCCTAAAACCCTAATTCATATTTTCTAGTGAGGATCAAGAGAGGGGTCCCATAAAAGGATCAACCGCTCAAGAGCCAGCATTCAAGAGAGATTAGTCCTCAGTAGGATCTAGTCTTTAGAAATAGAGAGGTAGAGAGAGAGAAGAGTTTGGAGGCAGTGCCAACCTATCGGTGCTCCCTCTACGGCTTGTACCTTGGCGGAAGTCAACCTATGTCTTAGATTTCTCTGGTAATCAACTTCTTATTTCAGTAAGCAACATTGTTCATATTATTCTCCTAGTTTGTGAGTCTCTTTTGAGTACTTTAATCTATCTAGCTTAGGTTAAAATATTATTCGTAGTGTAAGCGTGGCATTTAGGCTCGGATAACTCATAGATGCACCTTACTTTTCTGATCGGTGGTAGATTCACGATTGTGATAGCTACTATATATATGACAATACTCTATATATATATTTAGTTCGTTGAATCCTTTGTAGTCCACCTCCCGTCTGTAAGCCAAGTAGGACCTGGTTGGTAAGTAAAGCATCTGTAAGGTCCAAATAGGCTAGAGGGGGGGGTGAATAGCCTAATTAAAACTTCTACAAGATTTACTTAACCACAAGTGTTAGTACAAAAGGTGACGAAGCAAAATGCACTAGCTCTAACTAATTAAGCAAGCCACCTACACAAGTCTAGTACAAGGCTATCTACTAAACACAACAACAACTACAAGCTAGAAATAAGGAGTAACGCGAGAGAAGAGCTTTGAGTGATTATACCGCCGTGTAGAGATGAGAAGAACCAATCAATCAATCACATAAGACAAATCCTTGGGAAGAGAACGACACAAGAATTTATCCCGAGGTTCACTTTCTACCCGGTAAGCTACTCCCCGTTGTGGTGATACAACCACTTGTCGGTTCGTGAGCTAATCGACTATCAAGAGTCGAGCCCTCGGCGGGCGCCGCACAACCGCACACAAGATGGGGATCCTCCAAGCCACGAGCTCCACTAGAGTATCCAATTCGTGAACTCCCACGGGGAAGGATCAAGAACCCCTTACAACACTTGGTGAGGGCTCCAACAATTTCAAATTACGAGCTCAATCACCTCCGCTGCTCCAAGCCGTCTACCGCGTCTGGAAACACAGAAGAGTAACAAGAAATCCGCAGCAAATCGAAGAACAAGTGCCTCTAGAATGCAACTCTCAAGTAACGCACTTGAATCTCACTCAATCTCACTCAAGATGTGCAACCAAGCAAAGAGATGAGTGGAGGGGTTGTTCTCTAGCTCAAAGGATGTCTCAGGATCTCAAATGTGCAAGAGAGAGCCCCCCAAACCCGGCCACCATCTATTTATAGCCCCACGAATGAATATGGCCGTTACCCCTTCACTGGGCGAATTTTCGGATCGACTGGACGCGCTGGTCGAACTGACCGGACGCGCAGGTCACTAGCGTGCTCCAACGGCTAGTTTTCGCGCGTATAAACTTGTATTGACCGGACGCGCAGGTCACTAACGGGACCGGACGCGCAGGTCACAGCGAAACAGCGAACAGAGAGGTTCCAATAAGCTCCTGACATGACCGAACTCGCAGCAGGTAGCAGCGTCCGGTCACTTTCGCACGCGAAAAACACTGACCGGACGCGCTGACCGGACGCGCAGGTGCTGACCGGACGCGTCCGGTCACGAGTCTGGTCACAGACCAATCTTCGGTAAAACGGCGATAACTCTTAGCTCCGAACTCCGATTTCGATGATCTTGGACATTTTGGAAAGCTTACTCAGAGGGCTACACAACCCATATGAACACTCAATCCAAGTAACAATGGATCAAAGCAGTATTCCACTTCAAGAGCCATCCTAGTGTCCGAAGAACACCGAAAAACCTTTCTCCCTTCACCAAGTTGATCAAAATCAACTCCAACACCTTCTCCTTTGCAAATGTGCCAACACCACCAAGTGTACACCACCATGTGCATGTGTGTTAGCATTTCTCAAACATTTTCAAAGGATTATGTTAGCTCTCAATGAGATCCTAATGCATATGCTCAAGACATTGATCTAGTGACACTTGATTCCCGAGCTAAGCGTGATTGCCCCTCTTGATAGTCGGCTATGTATCATAAACCTGGTCAATCACTTCTCTACTCATCTTAGACCGGCAAAAGGAAAACCCTATGGTTATATCTTTGCCTTGAGCTCTTAGACCCTTCTCCTCCACTTGATCATCATGTCCATCATTTTATGTGCATTCCTTCATGATCTTGCTCATTATTTCATGCACCAAATCATGTGGTCTTGTGGCCATTTCTCCATGCCATTTCCAACTCCATCACATGTTGCTTATGCCTAGCTTAATCACACTTGATCACATGACATTAGCAACTTTGGTGTCACTCAATTTCCAAAACCAAACTTGGGCTTTCAATCTCCCCCTTTTTGGTAATTGATGACAACCACCACAAAGATATGAAATGAAATCAATTTTCAATTTTGATAGTATTAGCTCCCGCTACATATGTGCTTCCATGAGTTTGGTTCAATTGTGCACATATGTATGGATTTGAATTTTGGGAGAGTTACTACTATCAAATTGATGCTAAGGTATATAGAATGGACCTTTGAAGTGTGATACCAATCGGAGTTGCCTTTATATACCTTCCTTAGCATCGATGTAGCTAGACACCACTTGTAATACATCACTTGTAAGGATCACAAACACTAAAATACCCCATGAGATCAACATTATAAGCAAAGGGTGTCTAGATATCACTTGTAAAGCTACTCTCAACAATTTATCATTCAAGATCTATTTCTAGCATTCACCACACAATCACGAATATCGAATTTAAATTTGCAATGCAACACATCATCATGTTAGTACACATACAAATGCAACAAATGATTCATGAGCTTGCTCCCCCTACTTGTGTGCTCAATTTTAATTGATCCCTTTCCAATGTCATATCTTTGATTTCTCTCCCCATTTTTGCTTTCTCTCCCCCTTTCTATATCTTTGTGACTTACTTCTCCTCCTTTGTCAACAATCACCAAAAAGGTGTCAATTTTAGTGAGAATTAAGTCAATCAATATGAGGGAGTCCAACTTATGGTTCAATCTAGATCACTTGCTAGAATATGTAATTCGGTTTGATCCAAGGATAAGCTTCTTCACACCTCATAAAGTATAAGGGTTATCTTGACCATGTTGAATTATACATCATGAGCTCATTTTCTAGATTCAACACTAGGTTTGCAAGCCCATAAACATGTCATATGCTACCACTAGATCAAACAAACATAGAAGCAATAGTGGTACCATATACACATCAAAATCATTTGATTTTCATGAATGAGCCTATTTGTCATGCAAATATGTCTATATGTTCTAACCATGTCCTTAGCAAAGTATGAATAATATGCCAAACAACTTTACCTTGCATTGTCGAAGGGGAGGCATGTCATATAAGAATGTGGGGGTGCACTCATTTCAAGTTGGAGAAGTCAAGTATGTTCAATTCATTCTTCAACTTGTAAAATCTCTTCTCATCAAGTGGCTTTGTGAATATGTCGGCTAGTTGATCTTCGGTGCCAATACTCTCAATGCTAATATCACCCTTTTGTTGATGGTCTCTTATGAAGTGATGCCTTATGTCAATGTGCTTGGTTCTTGAATGTTGAACCGGATTTTGAGTCATCTTGATTGCACTTTCATTGTCACAAAACAATGGCACATTCTTAAACTTGATTCTAAAATCATTCAAGGTGGCCTTCATCCAAAGTAATTGTGCACAACAACTACCGACACTAATGTATTTGGTCTCGGCGGTAGATAGTACAACACTATTTTGTTTCTTTGATGACCATGAAACTAGAGACCTTCCTAGTAATTGACAAGTGTCACTTGTGCTCATTCTATCAATATTGCAACCACCATAATTGGAATCCGAATATCCAATCAACTCAAAGTTAGATCCCTTAGGATACCATAGTCCAACATCATGAGTGCCCTTAAGATATCTCAATATTCTCTTGGTTGCTTTCAAGTGACTTTCTCTAGGTGAAGCTTGATATTTTGCACACTTGCACACACTAAACATCACATCCGGCCTAGAAGCGGTGACATAGAGCAAACTTCCAATCATAGACCGGTATAGTTTTTGATCTACCATGTTTCCACTAGCATCAATATCTAATTGATTATTTGTGCCCATTGGTGTACTCATTGGCTTAGTATCTTGCAATCCAAACTTCTTGATCATGTCCTTGATGTACTTCCCTTGACTTACAAAAGTGCCATTCTTCATTTGCTTGATTTGAAGTCCAAGAAAGTAACTAAGCTCTCCAATCATAGACATCTCAAACTTATTTGCCATCATTTTTCCAAACTCTTCACAAAAGTCTTGATTTGTTGATCCAAAAATAATATCATCAACATAGATTTGTAACACAAACAAATCATTTCCAAACTTCTTGGTAAAGAGAGTGGTGTCAACCTTTCCCATCTTGAACCCTTTAGAGAGAAGAAAGTCGCTCAATCTCTCATACCATGCTCTAGGTGCTTGCTTCAAACCATACAATGCCTTCTTTAGCTTGAAAACATGGTCGGGCTTCTTGTCATCTTCAAAACCGGGAGGTTGCTCAACGTAAACTTCTTCGTTGATGTAGCCATTGAGAAATGCACTCTTGACATCTATTTGATAGAGCTTGATGTTGTGTGCACAAGCATAGGCTAAAAGAATTCTAATTGCCTCTAATCTTGCAACCGGTGCATATGTCTCTCCAAAGTCAAGACCCTCAACTTGAGTGTATCCTTGTGCTACTAATCTTGCTTCGTTCCTCACAACCATGCCATCTTGATCTTGCTTGTTTCTAAAGACCCACTTAGTACCAATCACATTGTAGTTCTTTGGTCTCTCAACAAGCTCCCAAACTTGATTTCTAGTGAAGTTGTTTAGGTCTTCATGCATGGCATTTACCCAATCGAAATCTTTCAATGCATCTTCTATTTTCTTAGGTTCTTCAAGTGATACAAATGAGTAGTGCTCACAAAAAAATGCTAGCCTTGATCTAGTTTGAACACCACTTTGAATTCCACCAATGATTTGGTCCAATGGATGATCTCTTGCAATGCTAGTAGGTTGGAGTATTGGGAGTTGGTTGCTTCCACTAGCTTGACCTTGATCTTGTACTTCATCATGAGAACTACTAGAGCTTGCTTGATTTGTATCAATTTGCACGCTTTGGTTGATCATTTGAATGTCATCATCATCATTAACTTGCCTTGGCCTAACATCACCAATATCCATGTTCTTCATTACTTTTGCCAATTGATCTCCTCTCACATCATCAAGATTTTGAGCTTCATTTTGCGATCCTTGAGTTTCATCAAACTCAACATCATGAACTTCTTACAAGGTGCCATTAGTGAGATTCCAAACTCTATATGCCTTGCTTGTGGTAGAATAACCAAGTAAGAAACCTTCATCACATTTCTTTTCAAACTTGCTCAATCTAGTGCCTTTCTTGAGAATATAGCATTTGCAACCAAACACTCTAAAGTATGCAATGTTGGGCTTTCTTCCATTCAATACCTCATATGGTGTCTTCCCAAGCTTCCCATGGCAATAGAGACGGTTGCTACAATAGCAAGCCGTGTTGATGGCTTCACTCCAAAATGAATGACTCATATTGTATTCACTAAGCATTGATCTAGCCATATCAATCAATGTTCTATTTTTTCTTTCAACTACACCATTGGATTGAGGAGTGTATGTTGGTGAGAATTGATGTCCATTACCAAGATCATCACACAAATCTTCAATTCTTGTTTTCTTGAACTCACTGCCATTGTCACTTCTAATCTTCTTGATGGTAGTCTCAAACTCATTTTGCACCCTCTTGACAAAAGATTTGAATAGATCATAAACATCACTCTTGTCATAAAGAAAGAACACCCAAGTGTATCTAGTGTAATTATCAACAATCACAAAACCATACTTGTTCCCACCAATGCTAGTGTATGTTGTTGGCCCAAACAAGTCCATGTGCAATAGCTCAAATGCCTTAGAAGTGCTCATTTCACTCTTGCTAGGATGTGCATTTCCAACTTATTTACTGGCTTGACAAGCACTACAAGGTTTATCTTTCTCAAATGTGACATCCTTCAAGCCTCTAACTAAGTCATGCTTCAAAAGTTTGTTCAATTGTTTCATTCCAACATGACCAAGCCTTCTATGCCACAACCATCCCATACTAGATTTACTAAGTAAGCATGATGTCAATTGTGTCTCACTATCATTGAAGTCAACCAAGTATAAGCTACCATGTCTAAATCCTTTGAATATCAAATTTGATCCATCAACACTAATGACTTTAACATCATCACTACCAAATATGCACTTGAAGCCAAGATCACAAAGTTGTGCCACCAACAAAAGATTGAAATCCAAGCTCTCAACTCGCAATACATTAGATATACTCATGTCATTTGAGATAGCAATTTTACCAAGCCCTTTGACCTTGCCTCTTTTGTTGTTGCCGAAAGTGATAGCATCAAAACCACCATTTTGAGTTGTATTAATTGATTTGAACATACAAGAGTCTCCGATCATATGTTGAGTGCACCCACTATCAAGCACCCAATGCCTTTCTCCATCTTTGTAATTGACCTACAAGACAAGATCAATTCTTTTTAGGTACCCAAACTTGTTTGGGTCCTCCAAAGTTAGTGACCAAGCTCTTTGGTACCCAAATGGCTTTCTTCTTTTAGCCCATCCATGGTGTACTAATAAACTTAGCATGAACACCATTAGTACCCTTGGTAAGCATATAGAAAGAATCAAGCTTAATCGAGGATACATTAGCATTAGATTTCTTGTTCATGCAATGTTGCTCTATGTGACCAACTTGCTTGCAACTTTTGGAATAGCTACCATTGTTCTTCACAAAACGAGTCTTGTGAGGAGCAAAAGCGGCCTTGCCTTTCTTGGGGTTATAGCCCAACCCCTCTTTGTAGAGAGAAACTCTTTGGCTATCCAAGCACATAAGCAAGCAGTCCTCACCACCATAAGCCTTAGCTAAGGTGTGATTGAGCTCTTTTACCTCCTTCTTGAGATTTTCATTCTTAACTATAAGTGTGGAGTCACAAGTGAAACCATCACTACTAGATGAGGATGATGTAGATGCGCTACATGAAGGGTTAGTGGGAGCAACAACAATAGGCTTATGAAAAGATTCATCAATTATATCACATGATATGCCTATGTTGCAAGTTTTAGTTTTCTCAACATTAGTTGGTATGTTTTCACATTTTTCAACTAGAGAGGAGTGAGCTTATTCAAGCTTAGAGTGAGACTTTTGAAGCTTCTTATGGTCTACCTTTAGACTCTCATAAGATGCCCTAAGCTCATCAAGTTCTTGCATAAGGTTTTTCTTATCCTTAAGCAAGCCCTTGCACTCCTTTCTGGATTCTTTAAAATGTTGAGTGCAATTTTCTAGCATAGTGATTAGTTCATATTTAGTTAGATCATCATCATCACTATCACTATCACTAGCACTATCATGATCACTCTCATCTTCGGATGATACCTTAGCGGCCTTAGCCATGAAGTATGATGGAGTGTCAAATATGGAGCTCTTCTCTTGAATAGCAATGCTAGCATGCCCCTTCTTCTTGTAGTCGTCATCATCACTTGAGGAATCATCACTATCCCATGTAGCAACATGAGAATCATTCTTCTTCTTATGAGAGCTCTCCTTCTTTTCTTGCTTCTTCTTTTGCTTCTTCGTCTCCTCTTGATAGCATCTCATCATCACTATCATAAGGACATTTGGCGATGAGATGGTCCTTGCTATGACATCTAAAACATCTCATAGTTTGCTTATTCTTCTTGGATGAGTTCTTCCTCCTTGCACGATATCCTTTCTTTATGAATTTGCTAAATTGCTTGACAAAGAGAGCCATCTTCTCATCAATGTCATCACTATCACAAGATCTTGAGTCTTCATCACTTGATGATTCAATCTTGGACTTGCCCTTGGATGTGGTGGCTTTGAATGCCACACTCTTCTTCTTCTCATCATCCTTTTTCTCACTTTCCTTCTTCTTTTTGACCAACTCCTCTTTCTCATCATCTTCTCTATATGAATCATCGGTCATCACTTCTTGGAATACTTGTTGAGGAGTTGAATCTTTCAATGTTGTCCTCACAAGTACGGTGATCAACATGTCAAACTTCTTGGGTAAGCTTCTCAAGAACTTCATGGAGAATTGATTGTCCTTGACCTCCTCACCAAGTGCTTTGAGCTCATTCACAATGACTTGCAATCTATGAAACATCTCCGGCACACTCTCATCTTCTTGCATCTTGAAGCTAGAAAACTTTTCTTGGAGAATGTACGCTTTGGCGGTCTTGGTGCCTTCGGTGCCTTCATATGTTTCCTCAAGTTTTGCCCATGCATCATGAGCAATCTCAATGATCTTCACTTGCTCAAAGGTCTTGTCATCTAGTGCCTCATGAAGAGCACTAATGGCAATGTCATTGCATTGGAGCTTATTCTCCTCCACCGGAGTTGGTGCTTCCGGATTTGCAACCTCAAATTTGGTTTCGGTGACCTTCCACACTTCTCTATTGATTGACTTGAGGTGTGCGGTCATCTTAACCTTCCAATATGCATAATTTATGCCATCAAAGTGAGGTGCCTTCTTGGTGTTGTTGATGTGCAAGCTTAATTGAGTCATTTCTTCTTCACCGTAGGTTGTTAAGCCTCAAATAAACGGTGCCACGGCTCTTATACCACTTGTAAGGTCCAAATAGGCTAGAGGGGGTGAAGGGTCGAGATGGCGGACTAGAGGGGGGGTGAATAGTCCTTTCTAAAACTTAAACGCGTTGGCTAACCAAAACAAATGTGGAATTAAACTTATCGGTCTAGCCAAGACTACACCCCTCTATCTAAGTTCTCTAGCACCTTGCAAAGATCCTAATTAAGCAACTAAGGTGCTAAGCTTACCAAGAGCTCACCTAAACAATTCTAGAGCAAGGTCACACAAACCTATGCACTAGTACTTAGCAAGCAGGAGGGAGCTCCTACACAATTCTAGTAGGCAAAGCGCACAAAGCCTAAGCTCACTAGCAATGCTCAAAAATAAGGCTACACAAGCCAAATTAGAGAGCGCAAACTACTTAGCTACACAAACTAAGCAATGTGACTAACAAGGTTACACAAACCGAATTAGCCACGCAAAGGGGATACTTCTAGCTACACAAGCAAGAAGACAACTAGCAAGCTACACAAGCAAACTAGTTACGAGAGCAACTACACAAGCACGATATATATGAAGGTAAATACAAGCTTGTGTTGCACGAAGGCAAACCACCGAGAAGAGTAGACAATGTTGACACGGTGATTTTCTCCCGAGGTTCACTTGGTTGCCACCAAGCTACGTCCCCGTTGTGTCGACCAACACTTCGTGGTTCGGCGGCTAATCGGTCACACACCGAGCCTCTCAAAAGGCACCGCAAGAACCCACCATCAAGTGTGGTAGCTCAATGACACGCTCAACTAGAGTTGCTCTTCGCGATCCCCGCGGGGTGAGCACAATCCCCCTCACAAAGCTTCTCCGGAGCCTCGCACAATCTTCTTGCGAGCTTCGACGGAGCCACAAGCCACCAAGCCGTCTAGGAGGTGGCAACCTCCAAGAGTAACAAGCACCACCGGCTTGTAACACGATCACCTAGTGCCACTCGATGCAACCTCATGATGCAATCGCACTAGAATCGCTCTCTCACTCGATCCGATGAACACTATCAAGCATGAGTGAGTTAGAGGGCTTCCAAGCACTACCACATAAGCCACCAAGGCCAAAGTGTGCTCAGCTACCGGCCATGGCCGGCCACAACGTCTATTTATAACCCCACGGTCAAATAGAGCCGTTACCCCTTCACTGGGCAAAAATCGGGACGACCGGACGCGCCGGTCGAAATTGACCGGACGCGCTCAACCGCGTCCGGTCGCCCTACGCCGTCCACGTGTCCCTCGAATTCAAACGCGGCTGCCAGATCTTCCAACGGTCACTGTGCGCCAACAGTCAAACGCGATGACCGGACGCGCAGCTCAAACGATCGGACGCGCCGATCGCACAGTGCCTGCGCACGCGACGCAATGACCGGACGCGCTCCACGCAACGACCGGACGCGCCGAACGCACAGTGCCGCGCACCCGCGACGCAACGACCGGACGCGCTCCACGCAACGACCGGACGCGACAGTGCCAGCGTCTGGTCGGAGTCCAGTAAGCTCCTCTCGTGACCGGATGCGTCCGATCGCGTGTGACCGGACGCGCCGCGCGTCCGCTCAGCCCTTTGCCACGCACTGCTCCTCTGGGTGCCTGACCGGACGCGCCGGTCCCGCGAGTGACCGGACGCGCCGGTTGCAAACCCTAGCCCGCGCGCCTGACTGCTGTACCGTACTGACCGAACGCGTCCGGTCACACCATGACCGCGTCCGGTGCAGCGTCCGGTCACCACTGTGACCTCCGTTCGCCTCCGTTTCTTTTCCGACTTCCGGCGTAGTGGAAAATAGGCATTTCAACTCCTCAAAAACGCCTGAATCCCGCCTCGCAAGCTCAGCGGGAGGGAGAGAGGAACCCAAACCCCTCTCTACCGCTCAAACTCCACCGCCTTCGCAAATGTGCCAACACCAACAAGTGTTCACCACTTTGTGCACGTGTGTCAGCATTTTCACAATCATTTTACCGAAGGAGTTAACCACTCAACTTGCCACGCCACTCGATCCTAGCAACGATGCATAGTTAGATCACTCGAGTGGCACTAGATGACCGATATGCAAACAAGTTTGCCCCTCTTAATAGTATGGCCATCTATCCTAAACTCGGTCATCAACTTCTCTACACACCTATGACCGGTGAAATGGAAATGCCCTAGGTTATACCTTTGCCTTGCGCATTCCACTCCATCTCCTCCGACGTTGATGCAACACATGCACCAACCAATCACCAAATGATATGATCCACTTCATATCATCACGTGACCGTATTGGTCCATCGATCTTGACCTCACTTGCTCTTCACCGTTAACTCGGTCCTTCGGCGCCAAGCCATCACACAACTTGCCCTTCACCCTAGCAACCGGTCCATCAAGCCAAGCCTCATCTTGATCTTCTCCACCTTGGTCACATGACTCCATGTCATGTCTCATGTGCATTAAGCTCCTTCATGACATCATCACATGTGGACTAATCTCCTGTGTATCTCACATAACCACATATTAGTCCACCTAAGTTGTCACTCAATTACCAAAACCAAACAAGGACCTTTCAGGGGGGTGAATAGCCTAATTAAAACTTCTACAAGATTTACTTAACCACAAATGTTAGTACAAAAGGTGGCGAAGCAAAATACACTAGCTCTAACTAATTAAGCAAGCCACCTACATAAGTCTAGTATAAGGCTATCCACTAAACACAACAACAACTACAAGCTAGAAACAAGGAGTAACGCGAGAGAAGAGCTTTGAGTGATTATACCGCCGTGTAGAGATGAGAAGAACCAATCAATCAATCACACAAGAGAAATCCTCGGAAAGAGAACGACACAAGAATTTATCCCGAGGTTCACTTGCTTCCCAGCAAGCTACTCCTCGTTGTGGCGATACACCCACTTATCGGTTCATGAGCTAATCGACTATCAAGAGTCGAGCCCTCGGCGGGTGCCGCACAACCGCACACAAGATGGGGATCCTCCAAGCCACGAGCTCTACTAGAGTATCCAATTCGTGAACTCCCACGGGGAAGGATCAAGAACCCCTTACAACACTTGGTGAGGGCTCCAACAATCTCTAATTGTGAGCTCAATCACCTCCGCTGCTCTAAGCCGTCTACCGCGTCGGGAAACACGGAAGAGTAACAAGAAATCCGCAGCAACTCGAAGAACAAGTGCCTCTAGAATGCAACTCTCAAGTAATGCACTTGAATCTCACTCAATCTCACTCAAGATGTGCAACCAAGCAAAGAGATAAGTGGAGGGGTTGTTCTCTAGCTCAAAGGATGTCTCAAGATCTCAAATGTGCAAGAGAGAGCCCCCAAACCTGGCCACCATCTATTTATAGCCCCACGAATGAATATGGTCGTTACCCCTTCACTGGGCGAATTTTCAGATCGACCGGACACGCCAGTCGAACTGACCGGACACGCAGGTCACTAGCGTGCTCCAACGGCTAGTTTTTGCGCGTATAAACTTGTATTGACCGGACGCGCAGGTCACTAACGGGACCGAACGCGCAGGTCATAGCGAAACAGCGAACAAAGAGGTTCCAGTAAGCTCCCGACGTGACCGAACGCGTCTGGTCATCACTGACCGGACTCGCAGCAGCGTCCAGTCACTTTCGCACACGAAAAACACTAACCTGACGCGCTGACCGGACGCGTAGGTGCTGACCGGACGCGTCCAGTCACGAGTCCGGTCACAGACCACTCTTCGGTAAAACGGCGATAACTCTTAGCTCCGAACTCCGATTTTGATGATCTTGGACATTTTGGAAAGCTTACTCAAAGGTCTACACAACCCATATGGACACTCAATCCAAGTAATAATGGATCAAAGCAATATTCCACTCCAAGAGCCATCCTAGTGTTCGGAGAACACCGAAAAACCTTTCTCTCTTCACCAAGTTGATCAAAATCAACTCCAACACCTCATTTGCAAATGTGCCAACACCATCAAGTGTACACCACCATGTGCATGTGTGTTAGCATTTCTCAAACATTTTCAAAGGATTATGTTAGCTCTGAATGAGATCCTAATGCATATGCTCAAGACATTGATCTAGTGGCACTTGATTCCTGAGCTAACCGTGATTGCCCCTCTTGATAGTCGGCTATGTATCCTAAACCTGGTCAATTACTTCTCTACTCATCTTAGACCGGCAAAAGGAAAACCCTATGGTTATACCTTTGCCTTGCGCTCTTAGATCCTTCTCCTCCACTTGATCATCATGTCCATCATTTTATGTGCATTCCTTCATGATCTTGCTTATCATTTCATGCACCAAATCATGTGGTTTTGTGGCCATTTCTCCATGCCATTTCCAACTCCATCACATGTTGCTTGATGTGTACTAGGGTTCTCGATCTTCTGAAAGGTTCTGATAACTCTTGATTTGGTGGAGTCACGACACAATTCGATCCGGCTTCCGAACAACTCGGCTCTGAACCCCGCAATCGCAGCACCATGACCCCTCTGGTTATCGACCGGCGTTGCACGGTCGACCTCGCCAAGAAGGCTAAGTCCTTGCCTGTGTATCAAGAACACACGCAAGAACACAAAGGAATGCAACCAAATTGCAGATGAATGATTAATCTCACAAAGTTGGGGTCTCACAAACCGACGGCGGCGGTAAAACTGTTGTCAACAGAATAATCTAAGCAAAACCCAACCCTAATGTAGGCGGCGACTACTGATTATATAGACTAAGGGGCGTCCAAGGACCCCTATTCGCGTCCCTAGGGAGCGCCGATACGTTACAAGGCCCAAACGGCCCAAAAGACGGCGACACAGCGCCCTGACAGATTCTGAACGGTGACTTGTTTCGACGATTCCTATTGATTCTGAATAGATTTTGATGTGGGACCACTTGGGTTGGCTTCCTTATCAAATAATCTTTCCATCCATATATGGATCATCAAAAACGGAGTCTGGACGCGTCCTAGGTGACCAGTTCAAGGCAGACTGGTCCTGAAATGCGAGGCAGACTCGAACTCAACTTGGTTTGGTCCTCCATCTTTATTCGGGCGCCCTCGCTGGTCCTCCACACCTCCAAGCCCCCCTCCATGTGTCTCCTGGACCTCTCCTTTATTCCTAAGCACAATATAATCATTAGGTAGCAATCTATTCTCAAAATCATATAAAGAGTTACTTAGGAACGAGCTCACCTCTAAATTTAATTGACGCGCGCGAGCTCTAGTGATTGGACCTTGAATGTCCAGCAGTGAATCATTGTGTGTATGTGAAGGAGTGATGTCCTCATCATTGCTTATGCCTAGATTAATCACACTTGATCACATAACATTAGCAACTTTGGTGTCACTCAATTTCCAAAACCAAACTTGTGCTTTCAGCATCCTCTGCTGGTGTCTTTTCTTAAGTAATGTCCTCAGATAGAATAGTAGAAGACATAGCTTACTGAGATTAGAATGAGAAGACCTTGGCAATTTTCTCTACACTCTCGACCTTCTTAAGTCTTGTTGCTGCTCCAGGTTAAGTTGAACCATAGTTAACCTTACACGTTTCCCTGTGGATACGATATTTAAAACCCTCCGGGTGAAAGCTACTGCGGTATCGTGCGCTTACGGATTTATCTGTGTGCGTTAAAATATACCAACAAGCTTTCTGGCGCCGTAACCAGGAAAACGGTTGCTGAGTTAACTTTGAACCTAGCTTAACCTTGTATTATACTTTTATTCTTTTATCTTTTTATCCCTTCATTCTTCTCTTTTCTTTTCTATTATGAATTCCACTCCTATCTATCAATTTGCTAAACCCACGAGCGCGAGCTCTATGTCACCAAAATCTTCAGAGCCTATCCTAACACCTGGCTATGAGTTGCGCCCGTGTTTTATAAATATGATTTAGGAACAATCCTTCTCGGGAGAAGGCGATGCAAACCCATACTCGCACCTACAAGAGTTTGAACAGACCTATGCATGCTTGCATATCGCTGGCACGTCCGACAATACCATAAGATGGAAGCTTTTTTCGTTTTCTTTGACTGGAATAGCTAAACAGTGGTACAAACTGATCGCAGGAAGTATGCAAGGAGACTAGGAGATGTTATGCTCTAAATTTTGCTTGAAATTCTTTCCCATCTCTAGATTGGCCCGCCTTCGAATAGAAGTTCTAACTTTTAAACAACACTTGGAAAAGCCTCTTGATGCATCTTGGGATCTTTTTAATGACCTCATCACCACTGGCCTAGACCTTACTATTCTAGACCTGATTCTTCTTCAATATTTTTATTTGGGTCTTAACAAGGAGGATGCGCAAGACCTTAATGCACCCTCTGGAGGATCTTTTCTTTCTTTGTCTGTTAGTGAAGTAAGGCTTGTCCTTGACAAAATCCTTGAACGCACCACTTGCACTAGCATTCATGATGAACTCCTAGAGGAAGAGATGGAATCATCCCCCAAACAAGAAGAGGAAGTTTTAATAGCCAAATCACAACCATTCCAATCCCAAGATTTAGCTATCAGTCCTGAATCATCAATATCCCAAAATCCTCTAAGGGAAGAAGAAATTCCACCTTTGGAAAGCTCTTTTGAATTTAAGGATAATCTCATTGATTTTGGGAGAACAATGAAACCTCGTCCAGATAAGAGATCTCCAAGTGAATATAATCCAACTCCTCTTAAGGAAGAGTCTATTAAGAAGCGTCCTTATTCCCATATAGGATATCAGGAAGAATTAAAGGATGACATATCTAGTGCTGCTATAGAAGGAGAGCCAAACCATTTAGAAGTCAATCCTACCTTCTCTCCTTCTATGCCTACACTAGATGTCTTATCTAAACCCATCTTCCAACCCATCCTTGACCCCGATGATCCCTCTTATGCTCTCTCTCCTAAGTCTCATGATGACCCTATAAATCTATTAAGACAACCAAATCATAGGAATCATGAAGACTACAAGGATGACCAAGAAGAGCAACGATAATGGCAGGAATGTATTAAAAATTGCCTAAAATATATGAAGAATACATATGCCATTGTCAAAGAATGGATGGATAAGGACGAAGCCTTATGGATAGGACCCAAACTTGGCTTAGATCCAAATGGTGAGCTTAAATCAATCTCTTCAATGAACAAGACTCATCCAAGTTTGGAGGAAGCCTTAGACGAGACCAACCCTAGAGACACCAATCCATGGGAAATCTTGGGCAATAAAACGTTCGATGAATGTCATAGGCATGGAATGATAGAGACAACTTGTTGCCTATAGACATTCATAAAGAAACACCATTGGAGTTTGAAAAGAAAGATGACATCAACGAGCATGGAAGTTACTTCACGAGCACCTCATCAAATCCATACTCATATGAGAAATCTCCTGATTCAGTTGGCCTCTCCAACATTACCACACATGAGATCTTGAACCCCCTCAATATCCCTGCTAAAAATAATAATTCACCAAAACTCATGGAAATTGTCAGTAATAGCCCCTAAGGTTTCTATTGGTGACCATTTCTATGCATAAAGTTGATGGTTTGTGATGGATGATAACTACCGTCAATAGTAAGCAACATTGTTCATATTGTTCTCCTGATTTGCGAGTCTCTTTTGAGTACTTTAATCTATTCGGCTTATGTTAAAGTATTATTCATAGTGTAAGCATGGTGCTTAGGCTCGGATAACTCGTAGATGCACCCTACTTTTCGGATCTGTGGTAGATTCACGATTGTGATAGCTACTATATATATATATGACAATACTCTCTATATATATTTTGTTCATTGAATCCTCTATAGTCCACCTCCCGTCTATAGGCCAAGTAAGACCTGGTTGCTAAGGAAAGCATCCTCTCCTGGTGTCTTTTCTTAAGTAATGCCCCAGATAGAATAGTAGAAGACATAGCTTACTGAGATTAGAACGAGAAGACCTTAACAATTTCCTCTACATTCTTGACCATCTTAAGTCTTATTGCTGCTCCAGGTTAAGTTAAACCGTAGTTAACCTCACACGTTTCCCCGTGGATACGATATTAAAAACCCTCCGGGTGAAAGCTATAGCGGTATCCGTGCGTTTGCGGATTTATCTGTGTGCGTTAAAATATACCAACAACATGATGTCTCATATTGTACAAGTAGCACTGAACCTAAAGCTTGCGTATGGTCTGGATCATGGATGGGATGGTCTTGTCTGAAAGGTCCTAATATGGCTAGAGGGGGGTAAATAGCCTATTTAAAAATCTACAAACCACTAGAGCAACTTGATTAGTATGACAAACAGCGTAATGCAATTTGCTCCAGCTCTACTAGGGTTGCAAGCCACCTATCCAAGCAATTCTAGTCACTATAATCACTAGGCACACAATATCTATGTCACTACAAGCTACACTAGTGATCTACACTAACAAGGCAAGACTAGTAACTAATGCTAATTACACTACTTTGCGGGAATGTAAAAGAGATGATGCGATCTTTATACCGCCACGTAGAGGAGTGTTCCAATCACAATATGAAAACCAATCACACAAGGGACATGAGATTTTTCTCTCGAGGTTCACGTGCCTGCCGGCACGCTAGTCCTTGTTGTGTCGACCAACACTTGGTGGTTCGGTGGCTAAGAGGTGTAGCAACCTCATCCTCTCACTAGGAAACTGGAAGAACCTCCCACAAGTGAGGTAGCTCAATGACACGAGCAATTTACTAGAGTTGCCATTGGCGCTCCGCCAGGGAAGGCACAAGACCCCTCACAAGCAATCGAGGCCAGAGACAATCACCAACTCCACACAACGATGCTCCAATCATCGGGTCGTCTAGTCGTGGGCAAACACCAAGAGTAACAAGATCATAACTAGCCCAAAGTTCCCACCTAGTGCCACAAGATGATGCAACTCAATGCAATGCACTAGAGGCTCACCAATCTCACTCAAGTGATGAATCAAGTGTGCAAGTGAGTGGATTGTGTTTGCTCTGCTCCCAAAGGGTGTATGCAGGTGTACCAAGTGTCAATGGAGTGGCCAAGGCCAGCCACACCACCTATTTATAAGCCCACCTTCAAAAGGAGTCGTTACCCCTTTGAGCTGTTGTCTATGAGGTCATCGGACAGTCTGGCGTGGCACCGGACAGGGGTGACGATGCCCTCCCAACGGTCGACCACTACAAGTTGGGGCACTGGATAGGGTGATGGTGCCACCGGACGAGGGGTGATGGTGCCACCCTGGCTAAGCCCCTGAAAACACCCCTCTCTGGAAAAATAGGACGGTGGCACCGGACACCCCCTGACGGTGCACTGTCATGCCAGAGGCGGTGTACACCGTCACTGATGCTGCCAGCACCAACTACTGCTACTTAGCCAAGGTAAAGTGGTCACCGTCATAGGGGTGATGGTGCACCAGACAGGGGGTGACGGTGCCCCTAGAGGTAGCACCTCATCCCCTACTTCACCTCCTTTGCCACCTTTGCAGATGTGCCTACATCACAAGTGTTTCACCGTCACGTGCATGTGTGTTAGCATTTTCACAATCAAATTTCAAAGGTTGATCATTTCTCACTGATTGTGCACTAGGCCTAAATGCAATGCATGAAGTCCAACACCTAGTGGCACTAGATGACCGAATTGTCTAGTTAAGATCCCCTCTTAATAGTATGGCCATCTATCCTAAATGTGATGATACCCTCTATAGTGTCCTGATAACCAAACTAAAATCCCTATTTATACCTTTGCCTTGAGCACCATAGGATTTAGTTTTTCTCTTCCTTCTTTTTAAGTTGAGCACTTGATCTTCAACACATGTGGCCATCTCACCTCTTATGTGATCCACACCCTTTCTTAAGTGCCACATTGCTCTATACTTGGATGTACCAACCTAGCTCATGCTCATACTAGATGACATAGGTTAGTACTTTAGGTTTCATCAATTAGCCAAAACCAAACTAGGGCTTTCAATCTCCCCCTTTTTGGTAATTGATGATAACCTATTTACAAAGATATTATGATAAAATCTTTTGGATTCATGTTGCTTGCCCAAGAATTTTTACCATGTGTAAAGGATATGGACAAGTTTCATGAGTCCGAATTGGTAGCAATTGCTCCCTCTACATATGTGCTAAGAGTTTGGATTAGAAAGCTTGCACATATGCTCGAATAGGAAAAGTATGAGTCAATATCTACCAAATGATGCTAAGGTGTAAAGAATGGACCTTTGAAGTGTGATACCAATCGGAGTTGCCAATATACACCATCCTTAGCACCATTAGTAATTAAACATTCACAAAAACAAGAAAACCCCATGAGATCAACATTATATGAAAGGGTCTAGTTTTTACAAGCAAGCACTACTTTAGTTACTCTACCTATATATGCTAGTAATTTATTTCATCAATCATGTTCTACTACTAACGTACACAACACAAGCATGGATATAGAATTTTAAGAACTATCATGCAAGCAAACATATGTAATGCACATACAAATACAACATACAAGTTTATGAGCTTGCTCCCCCTATTTGTGTGCTTCAAATTTTAATTGATCCCCTTCCTTTTACCTATCTTACTATCTTCGGTTTCTCTCCCCCTTTTGCTTATCTTTGGGAATTACTTCTCCCCCTTTGTCATTAATGACCACAAAAGGTGAGCTCAAATTTTAAGGTTGTGTGAAACCATGATAAGTGAGGATTATCTTCTCAAATTTAGTTCAATCTAGATTACTTGCAAAAGATATTTAACTCGGTTTGAACCAAGGGCAAGCTTCTTCACACCTCCAAATAAGGGCTATCATGCACCATGTTGAGTTAAACACTTATAGCTCATTTTCTAGATAAAACACTAGGTTCACAAGCCTACAAACATGTCATATGCTGCCACTAGATCATTTCAAGCATACAAGCAATAGTGGTACCATACAAGCATCAAATTCATTTGATTTTCATGAATGAGCCTAAGACATGATAGGAATGACTAGATGCACTAAACAAGTCCTTAGCAATGGATGAATGACATGTCAAACAACTTTACCTTGCTTTGCTCGAAGAAGAGGTGTGTCATATAATGGGGGGGTGCATCAACACATATTTGAGAAGTCAAGTATGTTCAATTCATTCATTAGGTTGCAAAACCTCTTCTCATCAAGTGGCTTGGTGAAGATATCAATAAGTTGATCATCGGTGCCAACACTGTCAATGCAAATGTCCCCTTTTTTGTTGATGATGTCTTATAAAATGATGGCGGACATCAATGTGCTTTGTTCTTGCATGTTGAACCAGATTGTTGGTGAGCTTCATGACACTTTCATTGTCACATAGCAATGACACTTGTTTGAACCTGATTCCAAAATCATTCAAGGTGGCCTTCATCCAAAGAATTTATGCACAACAACTACCGGTGATAATGTATTCGGCTTCGGCGGTTGAAAGTGCAACACTGTTTTGCTTCTTTGATGACCAAGAAACAAGTGATCTTTCTAATAGTTGACATGTGCCCGATATGCTTCTTCTTTCAACCTTGGATCCCGCATAATTGGAGTTTGAATATCTAATCAACCCAAACTTTGCTCCTTTGGGATACCACAATCTAACATTTTGTGTATGCTTCAAATACCTCAATATTATCTTTGTAGCCTTCAAATGACTTTCTCTTGGTGAGGCTTAAAATCTAGCACACATGCATACACTAAACATCACATCCGACCTTGATGCGATCACATAGAGTAGGCTTCTAATCATAGACTGATACATCTTTTGTTCCACCATATTGTCACTTCCATTTGTCCCCATTGGTGTACTAATTCCCTTTGCATCCTCTATGCCAAATTGCTTGAGCATGTCTTTGATGTATTTTCCTTGACTCACAAATGTGCCATTCTTCAATTGCTTGATTTGGAGACCAAGGAAGTAACTAAGCTCTTCAATCATAGACATCTCAAACTAATTTGCCATCATCTTTCCAAATTCCTCACAAAATTCTTGATTGGTTGATCTAAATATGATATTATCAACATAGATTTTCAACACAAATAAGTCTTTTCCAATCTTTTTGGTGAAGAGAGTGGTGTCAACCTTGCCCATGATGAACCCTTTAGAGAGTAGGAAATCCCTTAACCTCTCATACCATGCTCTTGGTGCTTGCTTCAAACCATACAAAGCCTTTCTCAACTTGTAAACATGGTTGGGCTTCTTTTCATCCTCAAAACCGGGAGGTTGTTCAACATACACAAGCTCATTGATGTACCCATTGAAAAATGCACTTTTCACATCCATTTGATATAGCTTGATGTTGTGGGCACAAGCATAGGCTAACAAGATCCTAATTGCTTCTAATCTTACAACCAAGGCATATGTTTCTCTAAAGTCAAGACCTTCAATTTGAGTATATCCTTGAGCCACTAATCTTGCTTTGTTCCTTACAACTATCCCATCTTGATCTTGCTTGTTGCGAAAGACCCATCTAGTTCCAATCACATTGTGTCCCTTAGGCACATTGTGTTCCTTACAACTAACTCCCATACTTGATTTCTTATGAAGTTGTTTAGCTCTTCATGCATAGCATTGACCCAATCAACATCCTCTAAAGTTTCATCTATCTTCTTAGGTTCAATGGATGACACAAATGAGAAGTGTTCACAAAATGATACCAATCTTGATCTTGTTTGTACACCTCTTAAGATATCACCAATTATGGAGTCCAATGGATGATCTCTTGCAACATTGGTAGGTTGGAGCACTTGCACTTGACTACTTGCATTTGATTTATCATTTGGTGGAGATGATGTACTAGCCACTTGTTGATCTTGCATTTGAGATGATGGACTAGCTTGATTTTGACATGAGAATCACTAGCTTGCACATTTGAGTTAGAGAGCACTTGATCTTTGTCATCTTCAACTTCAATCACTTCTCTAGACCTTATGTCACCAACATCCATCTTCTTCATTGCATTTGCCAATTGAGTGTCCCTCACATCATCTAGATTTTCATCTTCCTCTTGAGAGCCATTGGTTTCATCAAATTCCACATCATAAACTTCCTCAAGGGTACCACTAGCCAAATTCTAAACTCTATAAGCTTTGCTAGTAGTGGAGTAACCAAGCATGAAACCTTCATCACATTTCTTCTCAAATTTGCTCAATCTAGTGCCTTTCTTCAATATGAGCATTTACAACCAAATACCCGAAAATATGTAATATTGGGCTTTCTACCATTTAAGATCTCATATGATGTCTTCGCTAGGAATTGATGGCAATAGAGACGGTTGCTATAGAAGCAAGCTGTGTTGATAGCTTCAGCCCAAAAGGAATGACTAACATTATATTCACTCAACATTGATCTTGCCATGTTAATCAAAGTTCTATTCTTTCTTTTAACTAGCCCATTGAATTGTGGTGTGTACTTAGCCGAGAATTGATGCCTAATGCCATACTCATCATTAAGCTCATCAACTCTTGTATTCTTGAATTCACTATCATTGTCACTTCTCACTTTGTTGATTGTTGTTTCAAACTCATTTTGCACTCTCTTGATGAACTTCTTGAATGTATCAAACACATCACTCTTATCAACAAGAAAGAATATCCATGTGTATCTAGTGAAATCATCAACAATCACAAAGCCATATTTGTTTTCACCAATGCTTGTATAAGTTGTTGGACCAAATAAATCCATGTGCAATAGCTCAAATGTCTTGGATGTGCTCATTATGCTCTTCTTTGGATAAGTGTTGCCCACTTGCTTTTCGGCTTGACATGCACTACAAAGCTTATCCTTCTTAAATGTGACATCCTTCAAGCCTTTAACTAAGTCATGCTTCACTAACTTGTTCAATTGCTTCATCCCAACATGACCAAGTCTTCTCTGCCATAGCCAACCCATGCTAGATTTGGTTAATAAGCATGTTGACAATTGAGTTTTACTAGCATTGAAATCAACCAAGTATAGATTCTCATATCTAAAGGCTTTGAATATCAAGTTAGAGCCATCTACACTTACAATTTTCACATCATCAATACCAAAGATGCACTTGAAACCAAGATCACAAAGTTGAGCCACGGATAGCAAATTGAAGTTCAAGCTCTCAACTAGTAGCACATTGGTAATGCTAGTATCATTGGAGATAGCAATTTTACCAAGTCCTATGACATCACCCTTGCTATTTTCACCAAATGTAATACTTTGAACACCACTCCATCATTTGACTTGATTGAATTGAACATTCTTCAATCACCGGTCATGTGTTGTGTGCACCCACTATCAAGCACCCAATGCCTTTCTTCGGCTTTATAATTGACCTACAAAAGAAGATCAATTCTTTTTAGATACCCAACTTGCTTGGGTCCTTGAAGGTTAGTCACCAAGGTCTTTGGTACCCAAATGGCATTCTTCTTTGGGCCCACAATTGGTGTACCAATGAACTTAGCCATCACACTATTGGCACCCTTAACAAGTATATAATAAGAATCAAATTTAATTGAGGATACATTAAGTTGCTTGTTCTTGTTAGTCTTGCAATCTTGCTCTATATGCCCAACTTGCTTGCATCTATTGCAAAATCGACCATTGCCCTTTATAAAGCTAACTTTGTGAGTTGCAAAGGCTGCCTTGCCTTTCTTGAGGGTATAGCACAATCCCTCCTTGTTGAGAGAAAACCTTTGGCTACCCAAGCACTTTAGCAAGCGTGCATCTTCTCCATAGGCATTGCCTAAGGCATGAGTGAGCTCATTGACCTCCTTCTTAAGGGTCTCATTCTCAACCATTAGTGAGGCATCACAAGTGAAACCATCACTAGTAGATGAGGTAGAAGTGGAAGTGCTACAAGAAGGGTTAGTGGGAGTAACAATAATAGGACTATAAGAAGATTCATCAATAAGATCATATATTAGTCCCACATCACAAGTCACAATCACTTGCTCCATCTTGGTCTCCTTCTCCTTAGCTTGCTCAAGTAGAGAGAAGTGAGCTTTTTCAAGCTTAGTGTGAGCAAGGCCAAACTCCTCATGGTCTTCCTTTAAACACTCATAAGATGCTTGGAGCTTATCAAAGGATTGCTTAAGGGCTTTGAGCTCCTTTTGCAATGCTTTACACTCCTTTCTCTTCTTTTCATAGCCAGTGCTAAGTTGCTCACATATCTCTATAAGCTCATCCTTGGAGTAGTCTTTCTCATCATCACTCCTACAATCATCACTTTCACATTCATCATCACTTTCATCATATTTTACCTTAGTGGGCTTTGCCATAAGGCATATCGAAGGAGTGTCAAAGAGGGATGGCTTGTTGTGGATGATGATGCTTGCAAGTGCCTTCTTGATGGACCTCTTGTCATCATCACTTGAATCATCATCATCACTATCATTGGTCCAATCACTATCCCAAGTGACCACATAGCCACTTTCCTTCTTCTGCTTGAAGGTCATCTTCTTCTCCTTCTTTTCCTTCTTGTCCTTCTTCTTCTTCTTCTCATCCTCCTCATCGTCATTCTTGTAGGGATAATTTGCCGTAATGTGATTCGGGTTCTTACACTCAAAGCATAGCCTCACATGGTCCTTCATGTGATCTCTTCTCTTTCTTGCACCATAGCCTCTCTTCTTCATGAATTTGCTCATCGTGCACACTAGAAGAGCCATAGCCTCATCATCAAAGTCACTTGTATCTTCATCTTTACTTGATGCTTCTTTCTTTGTTTTGCCCTTGCTCTTGGATGAGGTGGATGCCTTGAATGCCATATTCTTCTTCTTGTCCTTGTCTTCATCCTTCTTCCCAACTTCTTCATCTTCACTATTATTGTATTAAGCATCGGTTATGACATCTCCAAGTACCTCATAGGGAGATACATTGGTCAATCCTCCTCTAAAAAAATGGTTCTCAATGTCTTGAACTTCTTTGGCAAGCACATCCAGAACTTATGAGAGAAGTCCTCATCCTTCACCTTCTTACCCAAACTCTTGAGATCATTGATAATCACTTGGAGCCTATAGAACATCTCTGGAATAGACTCATTATCCTTCATCTTGAAGTTGGAGAGATTGTTCTTGAGCATGTAGAGCTTGGTACTTTTTACCGTTGTAGTGCCCTCATAGATGTCTTCCAATTTTGACCAAATCTCACTTGCTCTCTCAAGTTCCTTGATTTGCTCAAACACCTTGGAATCAATACCATTGTAGATTGTGCTGAGTGCCATAGTATTGCATGTTTTGTTGACCTTGTCATTGCCGATGAGGTTGGTGGGATCAATGATCACAAAATCATACTTGATCACATCCCACATTCTATCATTGATTGAACCAAGATACATCTTCATCTTTCTCTTCCAATAATCAAAGGAAGTTGTGCCATCAAAGAAAGGTGGTTTGCCCCCCAACATGGTTGAACACAACTTGAGCCATAATTTGAGCACCGAGGTTGTTAAGCCTTCAAATAACGGTGACCACAGCTTTGATACTACTTAAAAGGTCCTAATATGGCTAGAGGGGGGGTGAATAGCCTATTTAAAAATCTACAAACCACTAGAGCAACTTGATTAGTATGACAAACGGCGTAATGCAATTTGCTCTAGCTCTACTAGGGTTGCAAGCCACCTGTCACACCCGGTTTTAAGGACAAAACCAGACATACACTATATGTGAAATAAAGAAGTCAAATTTCACATATAGCCGCAGATAAGTGTAATATCAAGAGACAAATGCTTAATAAACATAACACAATAGTATAAGATATAACCTTAGAGAGCAACACAGCGGAAAGACAACTCCGAACACCGGGTGTAGACTTCACTCCAGGAACAAACTGATTGGTTGATCACAAGCCTAAAAACTCCAGAGACTATCCTGAGGTGTGAGAAATAGCAAGAGTGAGTCCATGTCGAACTCAACAAATATATCATGGGGTTCATGAGGCTCAAAAGATCTGACACGGTTTACTGTAATAGCTTTTAGTGAGTCATCTTTTAGTAATTGAGTAGCAACAAGTTATCATAAGCCCAAATAACCTCATGATCATGTAAACAAGAATAATGTATAGCAAGAAACAATAATCATTAGTGAACATCAATATCATCAGTGTTATCATTATCATCAGTGTTCATCATTTATTCTGTAAGGGTCCAAGGCCACTCGTGACCGTGAGCACGACTGTTATAACAGTTTTACACTCTGCAGAGGTTGTACACTTTCACTGTGAGTCGTGATTACCCATATGCCCGGGGCGGCCAATCCCCAAAACACTCCTAAGGTGAGCAGGCAGGGTTCACTATGAAGCCTTTCAAAGGTTCGTCTAACAAGTTAGGGCCGCTAGGTTTCAGAAGTCAGTCTGTGTGATACAACCACGCAGGGATCCACAATCTGCTTTTCCCCATTTGTGCCACAAGGGTAACCTCTAACAAGCTAGAAAACGTCATCATACTGAGCTAAAGCCAGAGCCATATAGCCCTCACAGTTGTACTGTAAGTCCCGGATATTCGCTTACAGATAAGTCCTTATGGAGAGAAACTAGAGCACCATAAGATAGCCCAATGCTCTAGCCCCCTTGAGTCATGTTGCTATAAAGCATCTTTTAAACATTTATTGCATATACCATTAGTCAAGTTACAGATCATGGTTATTTATCTTGAGCACTAGCATAAATACTACCCAATGCAATGTCCCATGGGTGTCAAGGTACAAGATACAAAAACTAGGATATCCTTAGTGGTAACAAGGTAGACACATGCACATGAATTAAGTGTATTAAAGGTGACTAGGAAACAAGGATGATCTCATGCTATACTTGCCTTAAATCAAGATCCTTTCTCTGATCCAAATCTTCAATTAATAGCTTCTTGAATCTCCACGTAAATCTCACCGACTGGACTTGATCAATAAATCACCACACACGCAAGCATCCATGCAATCATACACAAAGCAAACGATAGCTACAATTAGAACAGTACACCATCAATAGTTAAACAAGATGGAAAAGTTGTAAAACGATTCTACGTCTTGCTATGATCACACAGACACGAAAAGCACGCTAATCGGAGTTACGGTTCGAAAGAAACGACTACCGAGTCTTTTATATTATATTAAAGAAAAGGCTATATTTATATACTTGATTTATTTTAATTGAGCAAAAACATGTATAAATTTATTAAAACACGAAACATAATTTAATTCAAAAGCAGGGTAAAACTACTCATAGTTTATTTGTAATGAATGCCATATAATTAAGTGATGTGAAAGCAACTACTCGAGTTTATCTGATATATAATGTGTTTACTAAGCAAAACTTCGAATTTAGGAACTCATGTAAATAAGCAACTAACCATATTAATATTTGAATTGGAAAACTAAAATAAAATTAATCATATTTTATTTATAAAATCCAGTTGCATAATCATTATTTAAGTTATGATTTAAGCCATGAAATTCCAGAGCTAAATATATGACAAACATTGTTACTAATGCGTAAATTATGTCGTTATGAATCTAACACAAGTTGAATGGGTTGAAACGGAGTTAAAACGTAGAAGTTACGAATTTACGAAGATTTCCTATAGAAAAATAATTACTTTAATTCAAACTCAAAAATAAAATTTTCCAAACCTACTGTATAGTACTACTAACATGTAGAGCTCGCAAATACGAACCTAACGAAATTTGAACGGGTTAAATCGGAGTTAAAACGGAGATTCTACGCACAATTTATCATAATGGCAATTCTGTAAATAAGTGAAAACGTATTTTCTGAAGTTACGCGATCAAAATACGCTTTACGGAAAATAAAACGTAAACCGGTAATACGCTTTGGACTGCGGGTTCTATATTCAAAATTTCCAGGAGCTCTTTAGCAAACTTGCCGGCCGAACCGGTATCGTCAAATAACAGCCGTCCGATTTAAAACGGACGGTCCAGATCAGATCAAGGAGGAGGCCGGCGGCGCTCCGGCCGGAATCAGCCCGACGGCGACTCCCCGCGGCGGCGCCATGGCCGGAGTGGCCCATCTTGCGCTACGGTGCACGAAATCGTGAACGGAGAGCACCTGCGGGTAGACAACTTGAACGCGATCTCACCTAGGGCAAAGCCGAGGCCGAGGATGAAACGAGGAGAGCGTGCGGCTCGGAGAGGCGGGCGGCTAGGGCGGTGCTTCAGACGTAGCCACCACGGGATGAAGGAGCTACGATTTGTAGATGGATGTGAAGCGGGGAGGTGCGGCGACCCCGTTTTTATAGCCCTGGGGTGCTCCAAAGATGGAAAGAGGAAGATTTGGGAGATGGAATCAGATCGGTGGAGTTTGGAAAGGAAGCCGACGCCATCGTGGGAAGGAAGAAGACGCCCTGACATGCAGGCCCGCGACGTCAGCGACGGAGCAAAGAGGGAAGGCGCGTTCGCGCGAACTGGGCCGGCGGCCGCGGCTCGGCCCAAGAAGGAGCGGGCGCGGGAGGAGGAAGCAGGTCATGCGCGCGGGAGCAGGCCGAGGCGCGCTGGCGGGCTGCTGCAGAGCTGGGCCGAAACCGGGAAGGGAAATAAAAATCCTTTTCTTTTTCCTTTTCCAATATTTCAAAGCATTTTCCAAATAGATTTTGAATTTCTCTTTTGTATTTTCAAAAAAAAATGCACACAATACAAAATATTATGCAGCAGCATGAATGCTCAATCATGTTTCTACCCTTATATTTGATTTTAGATTAATAAAATTTATTATTATTCTAAGTTTGTATGCTCACAAAAATACATAAAAATCATATTTTCCTATTTTTAATTCTTTCAAAATTTTAGGGTGTTACACCACCTATCCAAGCAATTCTAGTCACTATAATCACTAGGCACACAATATCTATGTCACTACAAGCTACACTGGTGATCTACACTAACAAGGCAAGACTAGTAACTAATGCTAATTACACTACTTTGCAGGAATGTAGAAGAGATGATGTGATTTTTATACCGCCGCATAGAGGAGTGTGCCAATCACAATATGAATACCAATCACCGGGAGAAATCCAATCAATCACACAAGGGACACAAGATTTTTCTCTCGAGGTTCACGTGCTTGTCGGCACGCTAGTCCCCGTTGTGTTGACCAACACTTAGTGGTTTGGCGGCTAAGAGGTGTAGCAACCTCGTCCTCTCACTAGGACACCGCAAGAACCTACTCATAAGTGAGGTAGCTCAATGACATGAGCAATTTACTAGAGTTGCCTTTGGTGCTCCGCTGGGGAAGGCACAAGACCCCTCACAAGCAACTGATCGAGGCCGAAGACAATCACCAACTCTGCTCAATGATCCTCTAATCACCGGGCCATCTAGGCGTCGGCAAACGCCAAGAGTAACAAAATCACAACCAGCCCAAAGCTCCCACCTAGTGCCACAAGATGATGCAACTCAATGCAATGCACTAGAGGCTCACCAATCTCACTCAAGTGATGAATCAAGTGTGCAAATGAGTGGATTGTGTTTGCTCAACTCCCAAAGGGTGTATGCAGGTGTACCAAGTGTCAATGGACTGGCCAAGCCCGACCACACCACCTATTTTTAAGCCCACCTTCAAAAGGAGCCGTTACCCCTTTGAGCTGCTGTCTACAAGGTCACTAGACAGTCTAGCGTGGCACCGGACAGGGGTGATGGTGCCCTCCCAACGGTCGACCACTAGCTGTTGGGGCACCGGATAGGGTGATGGTGCCACCGGACGAGGGGTGACGGTGCCACCCTGGCTAAGCCCCTGAAAACACCCCTCTCTAGAAAAATAGGACGGTGGCACCGAACACTCCCTGACGGTGCACCGTCGCGCCAGGGGCGGTGTACACCGTCACTGACGGTGCCATCGCCAACTACTGCTACTCAGCCGAGGTAAAGTGGTCGCCATCACAGGGGTGACGGTGCACCGGACAGGGAGTGACGGTGCCCCAGAGGCAGCACCTCATCCTCTACTTCACCTCTTTCGCCACCTTTGCAAATGTGCCAACACCACAAGTGTTTCACCGTCATGTGCAAGTGTCTTAGCATTTTCACAATCAAATTTCAAAGGTTAGTCACTTCTCACCGATTGAGCACTAGGTCTAAATGTAATGCATGAAGCCCAACACCTAGTGGCACTAGATGACCGAATTGTCTAGTTAAGATCCCCCTCTTAATAGTATGACCATCTATCCTAAATGTGATCACACTCTCTTTAGTGTCCTGATCACCAAACCAGAATCCCTATTTATACCTTTGCCTTGAGTACCATAGGATTTTGTTTTTCTCTTCCTTCTTTCCAAGTTGAGCACTTGATCTTCAACACATGTGGCCATCTCATCTTCTTATGTGATCCACACCATCTCTTAAGTGCCACATTGCTCCATACTTGGATGTACCAACCTAGCTCATGCTCATACTAGATGACATAGGTTAGTACTTTAGGTTTCATCAATTAGCTAAAACCAAACTAGGGCTTTCACTGTTCCTAGTTTCTACATTGGATAGCATCATTTTATTATTTAGATAGAGTCGTTTCGGTTTTTTGTTTGGTTAGAGAGATTGAAAATGGATGACGTTTTCGATGCCATTAGCACACCATTATTTGTGGACCTAAAAAACATATACAAAATAATTGTAAGCACATCTGCCAACAAATCAATGAGAGCATAAGAACCTGTCAGAAGGAACTTCTCACTGAGTGTGAAACTTCTCTACTGCATAGGGTGCTCAACTAAGGGGCTATTTGGATCATAGCTTAATTATTGTCATAATCTGGATTGTTATGCATAGGATTATTATAGTCTCGTCTCGATTATGAACTTTAATAATTGGAGAGTTTTGTTTCCTAGATTATTGAGGTAGATTATTCAGTTCAAGTGAAAAATACTCATAATCACCAAAAAAACAAGTCCGAGGTGAATTATAGGATTATGTAAATATGGTGTTTGATTATAAGAATCCACCTTATAATCTAGCCATTTTATATCATAATTAGATTATTTTAACTGACTATTATAATCATAGTGATCTAAACAAACCTTAATATTTGTGCTGATGAAATAGCAAGTTTACAATCAGGATAGAGCAAAATCTCCGTGATTGCTATGTCTATAAATATATTCCTGTATCATGGGCTCATGGTGCTGTCACAGCACTAAGAATGCTAGAGACCTAAGCACACGTGAAGCATGACCTTGCTAGATTTGTTTTAGAGACAATTGCTGGTGTACTACAGATTAACTAAATTTTAAACCACATCTGTTCGATTCGGCCATGATGGAATATTTGATTTTGACATCTTTCCTTCTGTTGTTGCTCCCTTTTAAAGTGCCCTCCAAAGTAGTTAATGGCAAATACTAGAGAGCTTTACTGTCCGTTTCAGGAACAGAGAACATGTGGAAAAAAGAAACAAAAGCAAAGGCAGCATCACGAAAAAGCCAGCAGTCACATAGGAATTTGTGGTCAAAAATAAAAAAGTTTAATTTAGGTTAAAACTAGAACTGCAGCCTTTTATGAAATGGAGGGAGTACTAATTTGACTTTGTAAACTAAACTGAGTGAGCTTAGCTGATTAGGTACCTTTATACCATATGGTGAAACATATTTGCTTGAGTTTATGTCCTTGACACGGTAGCTCATATTTTTCTAAATTTATTCTAAAATTAACATTATAATTTTCCTATTGGTAGCTGGTAAATCCGTCGACAACAAGACTTAAACTTGATTAGGATAACTCAGCGAGGGGCAGGACCACCGCGAGTGCGGGATCTTGGGTGGTACAGCTTGCTTGAGTGTCTAAGGAAGTAAGGATCAAGGGTGGTACATCTGTTGTAGTGAGTTGGAGTGACCTTGTACAGAACACATGCCATATTATGGTCGTGGTAACCCTAGTATCTTGTATTGACCGGATAACCATACGAATTCGGTGCAAGGTGGAGCTTGGTGGTAGCTAGGAGGGTTAGTGCTTCAGCTATCAATTAATTCATGAGTAGTTTGGCCACGCTCCAAAAAGGTGAGGAATATGAATCAATCCTTATCTAGGCACATGCATGGAGGTTTGATCGCACAATTATACACATCTGCAGGGTTTTTACTTTTGTGATCATTCTTGTGATGATCACCACTGTTTCGACTTCTAGCTTCAGAGTAGAGAGACAAATATAGATTAGTTAGTTAATATGGTTCTTCAACTTTATAATGTTTACTTAATCTTTCACTAGTATATAATTATCAAGTAGAGAATAGCATGTCAGCCTTAACTTATGCCATGCTTTTATGCAATTTGGACAAACAATAACCCATAAAGTTTCTCCTTTGCATCCCAAATATATTTATGTTAGACTAAACCCTCTAAGTACCCTTGTACTCACGATATTGTTGTTAATCTGTTCCATGTAGCCGAATACCATGGTGGTCGCTTGAGAAACCCTCAAGTTTAATCGGAGGCATAGAAGTGGACAAGGCGAGCACCCTTCCCCGCTTGATGTGTACAATAGAGGAATGATAAAGATGCAGCGTACTCATGGGACATAGTGGTGTAGCATTGGGTAGTGTTAGAACTCATAGCCAGTGATCCACCTATTATTTTGTCTTGTAATTAAATTATCAATTTATCATAATTGTCTGTCTAGGTGTGAATCCCGAGTGAGTTTGTTCTTGGTGTGTGGTTACCGTGTGTGTATACTTGTGACTTGATCATGTGGTTACGCACTTGCTCGCGGATGACAATGTTGACAAAGAAAAGTTCAAAGCACGCGGCATGCAATTGTAGGAAGCACATAGCTACAAGATCCTTTCTACATACCTTGTAAGGCATCTTAAAATGATAAGAATATTTCTTGAAGTCTCCAAATTGCATGTCAGTCTAATTTTCAATCTTAAATTATGAAATGGTGCAATAGACACCTTCAATTGTCAAAACAGGCCAAATTTGATTCTCTAGCTGATTTCATAGGTGGCTTTCAATGTTATAAAAATAATAAAAAATATGGTTTGATCTATAAAAATTATAATTAAGTTATTTAAATCAAATATGAAACTAGAACCAATTTTTTCTAAAAATAGTATCTACTTGTTTATGATACATATGTAGTTATTTGGAACGAGTTTATTTTGTTCCTATTGTTGTATTGCTTGTAGTTGTGCTCATTATTTAGTTAAAAAATATCCAAATGATTCTAAATAGAGCACCAACAGATAAATCACAATTTTATAAGAAACTTAGAACTAGTTTCATATTTTTCCGATTTACAATAAATTAATTATGAATTTAAAGATCAAACCAATTTTTTATTATTTTTGGATAATAGAACATCACCTCTGAAACCAGTCAGAAGATCAAATTTGTCTGGTTTCGATAGTTGGATAATGTCTATTACTCAGTTTCATAATTTAGGGTTAAAAAATTAAATTGATGTACACCTTGGAGGTCGCAAAATATATTTCAACATTCAAAAAAATGCACAATGTGAAAGGCAAGGCCAGGAAGAAATTGCGTGAGACATTCACCTGAACAATATATACCGCGAACTTTGAAACTCCATGCTTTTTAGACCGGACTTGCTAGCACTCGAACGTCCGATCTGGGCGCTAGTGTCCGGATGTTGTTCACACAGGGAGTGAATGAGCACCTAGCGCGTTGAACTCGTGAGGGAGCGCACCAGTAGTGGTCCTGAGCCACCCTGGACATCGCCCACGCCGCCCCAAACGTTGTCTGTGCGGCCGGCCGCTTCCCACGAGCATCCCATGTGAACACTCGATCTACTTTTGAAACATCCAAATGCAATGGTTGCAATGTACAAAAGAAGATAGATGAAACACTTTAAACAAGCGTCTGAGACACTTGCGAAAATGCCTAAAAAGCATTTGAAAACCATTGCAAACATATGCAACATCTAGATCTACTTTTGCAATATCCAGACAAAACACTTACAAAATTCATCTTGAATAGATGAAACATTTTGAACATACACTTGAAACATATGTATATAGCCATTACAACATTTGCAACATCCCAATCTACTTTTGCAACATCGATATACAATACTTGCAACGTACCTCGGAAACATTTGAAACACTTGAAACATGCTATTGCAACATGCGCTTTTAGTATAGCATCTGCGTGCTGCTAGGACGAATGGAGGCTCGTCGACGCGGAGCTCAACGCCGGCACGGAGCTCAAAGCTGCGGAGTGGCACGGAGGTCGCCAGTGTGGAGCTCGTTGGTGGCACAGATCTCGGTAGGAGCAGAGGCAGGTAGATGGAGCACGGCCATGACGAGAGACGCGAGTCTGGGAGTGAGCTAGCGAGCGCCTAACGCGTCGGGCTCGCCGTTCGCGGCACGGGCAGACGGCGGGGCGTGAGCGGGGGCAGCACAGGCGAGGACGGGAGTACGCGGGCGGGGGCGGCATGGGCTGAGTGTGGTGTGGGTCCGTCTGTCCGGACGGAGACGAACGCCGGCGTTTCCGTTTTCAGACTAAAATCTTTTTTGAAACGACGGATTGCATATTAAAGCGATATTGGTCAACAGTAGACTGGCAGGTAGTTTTACATCGCTTTCGATTTGCTTTGAAGGTTGGGCGGCTCATGGTTTTGAAAAGCAACAAAATCTACTTCCGAATTTGATGCATGCTGTGTTGCCACAGCGCCATAGGACTATATAAAGATTCATGAAAAGTAGAAATATCTCTGAAATTAAAAAAAGGAAGGCATGAAGGGCGTGTAGGAAAGCAGGAACACGAGCTTTTGGAAGATGGGAGGATGATACGCCATCATGGTCTTGGCGAAGCACCCTTTAATTTGGTTCCAATTGCGATCGAGCACCAACTGATCCCCTTTTTTAGAGGCAGACACTTGAACTGTTCTTTCCCATGTTTCTGGTCATACATGCATCATTGTACCAGAAGGAAGTCATCCATAACAAGGAACCAGGGCCCTGCGGCATACGAGGAACATCAAACAAGTTACCCAGTGCAGCCTATGACAAGTCCGTAATAGTAGTAGTGAGCTAAAGGAAAGTAAGAATCTAAAGTCTGTCCACTAGGGTCAATCAATTATAATTTGGTCCTTGGCAGTTCCTTGCTCTCGGCCCAACTACAATATGATTAATCTATCAGGAGCAGCAAGATTTGCCTGGTCCAGTGAAATCTGCTTGCCACTACGAGTGTTGTTTCAGGCGGAGATGCAGATAGATCATAGATGTGGTCACAGTGTAGTCAGACAATCTGCCAGGAAGAATCTGTATCTATGCTTTGTTTCTGCTCTTTACAGGAAGGGTCCTCCATTAGTTTGTGTTTGCTGCTTGCTTTCGCTATTTTGCTATAGCCAAGGTCAGCATGATCCAAAAGGTAAAAAAACAAGACCACCATGAACAAAAGGATCTTTCGGCCTAATTTACAATTTTATTTTCTCATCACAAATTTTAATTGTGGTTGACGCATCACTTTAATTATTAGTTATGCTCCAGGTGATGTTTTGTAAATCCTTCGAATCTTCTTGAGCAAACAAAATGGGAAGGAAAGGAGATTTTGTTGTTCTTATTTATTTGTGCTTAGGAATTGGGTGCTCTCGAGGTTTACTCCATTGATTCATAATGTGCGTATGAATAAAAAATAGGATATCAGTTAAGAGGTGGTAGCTACTAATGTCAATAATGTGATGCTCAGAAAGTATACCATAAATTCTAAAGGAACGGAAAATTGACTAACATGATCTTTTAAAGATATCTGCACTGGTATGTTGTCGATCATTGCTTCTTCTTTTTTTCTGCGAGACCGATCATTGCTTATTTGGGTTGACACACAGTTTATAATTCTAGGAAATTATTGCTATTGTTTTATATTTTTTACCTTTTACAAATGGTATTTCCATGCCCTTGCTAGGATCGAACCTAGGTGGAGGCTTTTGCAGGTCTCTTGGGTCATCATTCTGATTCTCTATTTTGTTTGTGCTTCATCTGCCAAAAGTAATGGATAGTAGTAATATTTTTTTCTTTGCTTTCTTTCTTTACTGATCGTGCAGAATTAAAGATATTTCCTCAAGGAAGTGCAGCATGAGAATCATGTGGTGGCAATGGTTAATACTCCCTCCATCCCAAATTATAAATCTTTCTGTTTTTTCTAGATGCATAGTTTTACTATATATGTATATATACATGATATATATCTAGGTGTATAGATAAAGCTTTGGACCTAAAAAAAGACAAAACGTCTTATACTTTGGAACAAAGGGTATACCATTTAGGCTCTGATGGATTTGAATGGTCTACGTCAGAAGTCCTTGCAAATGGTATAAGGTTGTGTCAATGTCGTCTTTATTGTCGAAATGAAGTATCTCACCATGTGCCTACTTGTGTGGGTGGTCATGCACGTATGCTTTGAGATATCACTTCTCACTTTTGGAGTTTTGGTGTCCTTTCCCTTTCACATTTTCTTTAAAAAAATCAATTTACCTTTCCCAAACAAACATGGTTTTCATGTATTGCGTGTTGATCTTTGTACTGTATGATTGATATACATCATTCTAAACCTGCAAGATTGCTTAGTAGCTTATGTGGACACAAGTTAGTATTGAGGAAATAAACAGAAGCCTTAATTCCGGTATCGAACCTAGGCAGAGGTTTTGCACCTCTCTTGCCTCACCTAAAACATCATGATTGTCCACTTTGTTTATGTTTCATCAATCCTGGTCACTCCATCAACCTTGAGATCTGTCAGCTCACTCATTCAAATGTGCTCATAAAGGTATGCGTGCGGTGAGCGTCTATGTTGGCACTACAATTTGCAAAACAAAAAAAATACATTTGATTTTTGTCCACTTTGTTTCTTGTATTTGCTAGATTAAGCAATTTCTATAAAAAAAACTGCAGTTTGAGAATCATCCATGAACAGTTAGGTCAGCGTGAACCTGAATGGTGTAAATCAAGTTATGAAGAAAAAATAATATAACATTGTTTAAAGTATATGGGAACAATAAAGTTTATATTTCCTATGTTATATCAAATTTCTTGTTGGAATAATTATCTTGCTTTGTACATAGCTGCGTGGGTGGGGCATGCATATATGCTTTGAGATAACATATCTCCATGCTTTGATTAGTCCTTTTCACATTGTCTTCTAAAAATCCATTTCATTCTTTTCTAAATTTAAACTAAAATGGTTTTCAGGCAGTGTATGTTGATTTCTTTGTACTATATGATTAATAGATTGGATTGGTATACTTGAGTATCTTGAGGTATTGACTATTAAATGTTTTGGTCGTCGATGCAATGCTCTAATCTATATGATCCCTTGATCACAACATAGTGTCGGCGTTTCGTCCTGCGAGGGTCATAAGCCAACGAGTGAATCAATGCTGCGTGTCCCTAATCTGGATGGTGATGCAACGAGAGTACACGGAGGTTTATCCTGGTTCGGGCAAAAGAAGACCCTACGTCCAGCGGGGAGGGGGGAGTATTGTATTTCCTTGCACCTAAGTGCTTGTGTAGGGGTTACAAGCTGTGAGAGAGGGAACCGATCCTAGGTCTCAGAGAAAAAGTAAGAGTACAAAGGAGATCGCTTGAGATGTTGATCTTTTATGGTGGGATGGAGACTGGTTTTTCGTCGTCCGTCGTTCGCCCCCCTTTGTAGAGCCCCCTGCCTGCCCTTTTATAGGGTAAGAGGAGGCAGGGACGCCGGGGGTGCCTTTGAGGTGAAGTTTTGTCAATCGCTGTGGAGGCTGCTGTAGCGACGTACCCCGAGAATGGCCGGCTATCCCTGGACACCATGGTGACATAGTGGATGAGACGGTGAAAAGACTCCGGGTCCTGTGTCACGTAAGCCTTGCATTCTTGTTTTGACCGTCGGTGGGTCGAGGTGGATCGAGGATGGGTCGAGGTGGATCGATGGTGGACGGATAAGGCCGAGTCTCCGGGATCACGGGGTACGGTACTTGTCGTATTCTCCCTCGAGGGTGATCAGTGGCGGAATAGTGCATGGTATGGCGCGGGCAGTGATAGGTCCTCACCGCCCATCCCGGGATGGGCAGTAAAAAGTGAGATTTGACACCGGTACTGCCCCCATGCCGGTCGTTGTTGTAGCCATGGGGGTAGGAAGTGGTTGGTAGTCACATTAAATGCTCTGACTTTTGTCTCGGAGTTGGCGAATAAGGTGGGTCGAGTGGCCCGACCCCGGGTCGTGCGAGACAGAGATTTCTCGGTAGTCGAGGCGTCTTGTCGAGCGAGCCTCGTACGAGTCGGAACGTGGTCGAGACGTCCCGTCGAGCGTGCCTCGTACGAGTCGGAATGTGGTCGAGCCGTCCCGTTCGCTATTTCGGCTCGTCCTGTTTTTGTGGGCAGCGGTTTTGTTTTTCTTAATCGTTGATTGTGGGTACCCCTTGTTTTTGGTACCCGACACATAGTTTCCCATCAATAAGCATACTCACATGATTTCCTACAAAACAATGAATAAAAGGACCAATATAAAATTTAAAATGGATCAATTGGTTCTTTAGGGGTGATAGTCCTACTTTGATATAACCTTTACCCATTTGTGTCTTGCTCTGACCATTCTACTCCCAATGTAATACTCACCTATTTTTGTGTCTATTATGATTTAGGAACTATTATGTTATTTACTGTTATATTGGTTTTTAATTGCTACCCCTCCATTACATATTATAAGACGTTTTGGCTTTTTTTAGATACATAACTTTTACTATGCACTTATATATACACTATGTCTAGATATATAGTAAAAGTAATGTATCTCAAAAAGTCAAAACGTCTTATAATTTAGAACGGAGGGAGTAGCAATTATACACATGCATTGCAATAGGACATACAATTTGTTGTGTGGAGCTCATGTCAATGATAATAAGCTACCTATTTAATTGGGCTTGGACCAACCTACAATTGTATAAGTTCCAAGACCAATAATAAATGCTAGTGCAATAAATGATTAATAGTAAATTGATCAGAGATTGAGTCAACTTAAATAGGTATCTATTATGTGCACCTATTGTAAGTTTAAGGAAGGTGGAAGGCGAGCCATACGCCCACACACTTTATGTGATGCAAACGAACTCGGACAATCGGGACACAACATGAGTAAGCAGCATCAATAAAAGTTTGTAGCTCCAAACTCTCAAAGCGAGAAAGATTATATTAGATGGATCTTGGATTGGTAGACAGAAGAGAAGTGAGGGATGGATGGAGTAGAGAATGAGGGATTGAAGAAAGAATTTTTCGCTTTTTAATATTAAGTATATTGTTTCATAATAAATTTAAAAAATCAACGAGTATAATTTGCTCAAGCTGTTTTTTTCTATGAGGTAATCGAAATACCACAACAAAGCTCAAACCGGCCTCCTATTTTGATCTTGTTAGCATAGAAATTGTGGAGGATTCTTGCCACGGCCGGAAACACTCTTGCATTTCTTTCCTTCCCTAACAGGCCATTAGAAGAATGAGAAAACAGATGGCCTTCTTTAGCACCTCTCTTTCCATGGCCAAAGAGGTCCACCAGTCGAGCACTGTTGTGGTATGTGACTAGGTCCTAGGATGAATTTACAGGCAAAACGTCCACTATGCAATTTGTCCCCATACGCCCTTTGGAGAACCTACAAGTAGATAGAAGATGGTGAGCCATTTCTGGCTCCTTGGGACACAACTGGTATAAGGTAGCATGCGGCCATCCTCTTGCCGCATGGCCATGGAGTCCAGAATCTATTTTGTATTATGAACAAGACGAAGAGCTTTGCATCTTTGGAGGCGGCGCCCAAGCCTTATAATAGGGATTTTTGTTTTATTTTTATTTACTGGAAAACATTTTAGGTTTGGCTGAACCTGAATGCATGGCGTATTATCAAATCCTGAAAAAAAACAGTACAATGATGTCGTTCAAAGTATGAGGGGTCAGAAAAAGGGTGTAGCTCGTGTGTAGATACCTGCAGCTTTCTTGTCGGAACGAAGTATCTAGTCGATCGTGTTCGCTGGTGCTTGGGTGGGCACGTATGCTTTGAGATAACCTATCTCCAAGCTTTGATCAGGCCTTTTCGTCTCACCTTCTCTTCCAAAGACCCGACGACATTATTTCTTATTCTTCTTATACCAAAAAAAAACATGATTTCCGTGTAGATGTTGATTTCTACGTACTAGGCCTTTGCTGATTGGTGTGGTTGTAAAGCCATGTACTCCAAGAATCCTGCCTTTTCCTTTTGCTTGGAAATCATCTGACGAAGCAAAAGCAGTCATGTGTGCGTGCCTGTCCAATTCGTGCGAACCTATCTGCACACTGCAGTGGTCTTTTGCTCCGGACAGGAGGAAACGAAGTGCGAGATGGGATTTGTGAACAATATACTAATGATAATGATGCATATGAATCTCAAGTTCTTTTATGCAGCGAAGGCTACCGGAAGCAGCAGTCCAGACATCCACATCCAAAAGCTAAGTCTCTGTAACTCTGTTGTTGCATGCGCTGTAGCTAGGGATGTGCTGAGTGCTGTGTCTATGCATGTGTATGATTACAATATGCCAACCACTTGGATCGAATTAGGGAACCTGACGAGCCATATGGTTCGGTCAGTGTATGGTTCGGCAGCTCTAGTGTGGGCATTGGTTTATGGGGCCCATGTACACAGAAAATTTCTCTCTCCGTCCACTCACACTACGAGGAGCATGCATCTGGCAGAGCCGACGTCCACGCAAGAAACAATATTCAGGGTGTGTTTAGTCGGTGAAAAGTAGATGAAAAGTTACTGTAGCACCTGCATGGGAAGTGAGGGTGTGTTCACTTTCCATGCAAACCCAAAATATTTTCTCTTCCACCCATCACATCGAATCTTTAAACGTATGTATGGAGCATTAAATGTAGGTAAAAAAGATAACTAATTGCATAGTTTGTCTGTAAATATCGAGATGAATCTTTTGAGCCTAATTAGTCCATAGTCGGACAGATTTTGTCAAATAACAACGAAAGATGCTACAGTAATTTTTCAGCTACTTTTCACCCTGAACGCACCCTTAACTCCATTCGTGCAGCGTGTGGTTCGCTTTTGCGTTTGACAACTACGGTTCGCTTCCTCCAGTGTTCACGGTTCAATTTCCTCCTTTCATGGGCCTTGTCTTGTTTAGTTCCCCAAATTCACTCCAAATTCCACTATGCAAAAAGAAGATTCCTCGTCACATCAAAATGTCGGCACATGCATGGAGTACTAAATGTAGATGAAATCAAAAACTAATTGCACAGTTTTATTGTACTTTGCGAGATGAACATTTTGATCCTAATTAATCAATGTTTGGACAATTATTACCAAATAAAAACAAAAGTGCTACGATGATTCGGCACAGTGTTTTGCTCACCGAATCGGTGAACTAAACAAGGCTATGGTTCGATTCTCATCAACACTGGAGCTGATCTTAGTCGGAGAGCAAATCCATACATGCTTAGCTGGCACTGAAGGCTCAGTGAGGCTATATATATACACACACAACTATCGATATGCAATCCAAATTAAGGCCCTATTTATTTCCTACCCAAAAACTTTACAACCCATTCTATCGAATGTTTGGACACATGTATAGAGCATTAAATATAGATATAAAATAACTAATTACACAGTTTGCATGTATTTTACGAGATGAATCTTTTAAGCCTAATTAGTCCATGATTGAACAATAATTGCTATAGTTACACATGTACTACAGTAGCCTAAAAACTTTACAGCCCCTGAACTAAACACGCCTTAAGTGTTTGTGTTTTATGACACAACAAAGGGACATGGCACTTGGCCAACTTGATTTCCATAAGCAAATCGGTGCAAAAACAAGGACCGAGAAGAGGCTGTATTAGCTCAGAGAAAAGCTAAGGGGGCAAGGCGGTTGGATTTCTGAACTCTTGAGGCTATGGATCCGTACAGAATTATGCACATACACAAATGTAGTATGCTAGCACATACTACATATGGTTTGTACTTCTTTAGAGATAATATACAAACAAAAGTTAAGGTAGTTTAAATTAAAGGGAGCCGAATGTATCTTTAGGGCCGAGCCGGCAAAATTCAGGGCCCTATACAAAACCCTAAACCAAGACCCTTTTTCATGTGCCTATTCTTTTATAATAATCATTCCGTAACTATTTTTTAAAACTGAGTTAAATCCTGATCTATTATTTGTTGTTTTCTTAAGTAGATTGATATTTGCTTGAAGACATGTCTTAGTGTTGAAACATTAGACATAATCATACAAAGGATACTAGAATTTAAATTGAAGGAGAAGATTAAAATTGCATATAGGGCGTTGTCGCTGGCTAATGGTGCTACTATTGTACCCATTAGAAAAGTTAGCTGCATCTCCATGTGCTGAGCTTGATTCTAGAAAAGTTAATTGCATTGGTTTGATCCCTAGGTCGGGTAGTCACTATGTACTCAAGAGTAGTCACTTGCTTCACGGTTTGCACACATCATGGAGTGACGGATGTAACGTAGTCAAGTAACATCAGCCAGCGGCAACTACCGTGCGCCGGGTGCTCGGTACTTTCGCAATACTGATCTATCACAGCGCGGTGGGGTGACGACCTGCGGGCCCCTGGAATTTGGGGGCCCTGTTCCTGTGCACCGCTCGCACAGTCGGCTATCTTGTTACCCGGATATATATGCAGTATGTGCTAGCATGTGCCGGCAACATTTTTTTTTAAAAAAAAAGAATATTGGATTAGTATTTCCGGTTTGATCCAATCTTGAGATACAGACCAGAGATCACGTCTCCACTACCACCAAACAAGCCTGCGAGGTGAACTTACGGGGTGCAAGTCTTGACAGTTGGCACGTCACAAGCTGTTTGCATTGGCTAAACAAGTTCCAAGGTATAAATAATGATAATGCTCCCACGTGGGCGTAGGTCTGTCCGGACGCCACGCGCCACACTTCGCCTCGCTGTTTTCATCCGTGCTGCTCGCTCCCGCCTGCGACGCGTGCCTCACCCGCGACGTTGCGCGGCCTGCCCACCGCGGCCATCCCTTGCTGCGCCACCATCTCGGGCGCTGCCTCTGCTCTCCCCATCTCTCGTTCTCTATCTCACGTCCGCTGACAGCAGAGCGCCTCTCCGGCCTTTTCTCCAACCCCCAACACCACCGGGATGCCTCGCTGCCGCCGCCCCTGATGGCCGCTGGGCGCACATGCCGGGGCGCCTTGGATCGTCCCCGGCCGAGCCTAGGGCACCTACGAGTGCGGCTCCCACACCGATGGTCGGAATCGACCGTCCCAGGCCTCCCCTCCTCTATATTGCAAAATGCATGCTTCATGTGTTTCAAACGCTTCAGAGGTATGTTGCAATTGTTTTATATGGTTGTTGGAAAAGTAGACCAGGAATGTTTGCACATGTTGCAAGTGTTTCAGAGACATGTTGCAAGTGTTTGTTCAAATTATTTTATTTGTTCCAGACGTATGTTGCAAGCAATCTCATCGGAATGTTGCATATGTTTCACACATGCTGTAACAGTATGTTCAAATGTTCCAGTTGTTTTAGTCTTATGTTGCGGTAAGTGTTTTCATGTTACAAGTTACAAGTGTTTAATCTGGATGTTGTATATGTTTCACATGTATGTTGCATGTGTATCTTCCAAATGTTTCATCTCCTTCAAATGTATGTTGCATTCAAGTTTTTTCACGTCACAAGATACGTTCAGAGAGTCATGGAAGCACAACCCGGGCGTTAGGGATGGGGCACGGCGAGCCGGAGGGCCTGTGGAAGGGGCGTGCTAGGGCCGGAAGATGGGGCGCGCGGCGCGCCGGGGGCTGCGGACGGGGCGGGCTGGGGGCCGGCACGCGCCGCGCTTGTGGACGGGCGCGCTTTGAGAAGACAAGCCACACGCTATGGAAAGGCTAGGGCGAGTCGCTCGTATCAGATGGGCTCATGTTGATCGTATCATACGGGTGGGAAGCTACGTCCGGACATGCTGCTGGGGCCGGATGTCCGTGCGCTAGTGCCTCCTATAAATAAACTTCATAATTAGCCATGTAGATCTTAGTGGGCCGACTTGATAAGCCACTATCCAAAACATAAAGGTCACTGTAAATATCCATCGGGCTAGCTCATTAAACTTTTTTTTTATCGTATTCTGTTAATTCATCAATGGTTTGGCGAAATAGCTTTGTACTACATGAGATGGAAGCGGTACGGTTGAAGCCACATGTATGTTTGATCCTCCCAACCTGAGACCATACGAGCTAGATCGTAAGCACAGGAGTTACAAGACCTGAAAAACATTGACTGAAATAAAATTCAGACTTATTAATTCTTAATTTGGCCCCCCTGAACAACATTCATCGTCCAAACAGACTAGTCAAATGAGTTAGACTTCAGTGCACGCATTCTCTAGAATGAACTAGTCTGGTGGACTATATGACACTGCCATGAGAGCTTTCATGTACACTTGGGCCTCTGCGAAGGCATCATTATGGACAGAGCCAATCTTTGTCCTGCACCAGCCAAGATAGCATGGCTTTATTAGTGATCTTCGGCCATAAAGCCCCAACCTCCTGTTTTCCCTTCTTTATTTAGGTTCCTTATTGGTTCTCGACTTGGTATAGATACTCGGTAATTTTTTAAATTGCATCTGAGCTTTTAGGTCTTTTTTTATTATTCATGCACCGGTTCTAAACAAGCCGGTTCTAGCAATTCTCACCTTTGCGGCTTTGCTCCATTGAAATGCAGATCTCCCACCTCAGTCTCCTCCTTGCAGCTCCTTAGCGCGCGCACACACTGGAGGCCGTTTGGTTCACGGGTGAAACGCAGGAAAAGTACAGGAACCAAGTTCCTATAGTTTTGAACACTGTTGCAGCATTTGGCACCCTGTTCGTTTCGCTGGATCAGTAAAATCAGCAGCTATCCAGCAGTGTTTTTCTCTCATAACAAACCAGCGAACAGTACTTTCAGCCACAATAAACCAGCGAAACGAACAGGGTGTGGAACCAAGGAATGAGCCGTAACAGTATTCAAAACATGTACTTTTGAGGAATGGAAAAATCTACTCTGAGCTAAGGGAACCGTTCCTGCACTGCTCGCGCGCTTGTTCACGTACTAATCAAGCTCATGAGCCGGCGCCGTATCTGCCCAGCGGCCCAGCGGCCCAGCATGCGCCACTTGCTAAATACTGCATGCGCCAAACATTGGACTAAATGGACCAGGACTGACATGCAATTAAACACGACGTGTGGTAACATCTTAAATTATAATCTATCATTAATTAAGTACAAATATTTATTATTACTCACATGATGTCTATTTCCATATGTTACATATTCCTACGTTCCAAACGCCTTCTCTCGTTCCTTTCCAGTGTTTTCTATTCCTCTATTTTGCTACCGCATTCATATCTCTTTCCTATGTTTTCATCCATTCCTTTGTTTTAGGTTCGTTCGTTCCAAACAGGCAAAGCTGTTCTTATTACAGTACCTGACATATCGATCGTGTGTCGTGCCGTCTCGTCTCGCCGGCCACTAGAGTTTGCGAGACAGCAACCTCAAACTATGGAGGCCGGGCCGACGGGGAGCTGGCCGCGGTGTGGACAGGTCTACAGCAACATCACAAAACAAGGGCTTCGCTAGCGGCGGGGCCGGCAGCCGCGCGCACGCCAACCGCGGTCTCGTTCATTGGCCGACCGTCGTGGCGTCGTCGTACCTAAGGCGGGAAGGGCGCCTTCCCGTTCCTGGCATGCGGACGAGAGTTCACTTCACACCAAATGTGCAAATGTCGTGCCTGTTGCTGGGCCGAAAATGGGAAGGGTTTTCCTTTCCTTTATTCCACTGCACTTGCAACAATACACTTGGGCCAAGGCCTCACTCAGAGGCCATATACACTGTCTTCGGTGCTTTTCTTTTTTTCGCGATCGTGCCGAGGCACATATTTCATTAAGCAGAATAGAGTTTTGTTACCAGGGTAGGGACGATGGTAATTTGAGGCTTATTGAGGCCGACCCTAAACGAAAATGCGTGGGGCTTTAATTATGTGATACAAATTTTGCGACCGCTCGGGATGAACTCAAGCCAGATCCAACAGAGCTCCAAGCTGCCGGTAGCCCGCGAGACACCAAGCCTCAGCTTCCTCTTGAATTTGAACCCCAAGGCGCGCAGCTGATGTTGAGACTCCATTGAAGGTCCTCACGTTCCGTTTCTTCCAAATGGCTCAGCCGATGAGGAAGAAGAGGGAGTCAAAACAACGGCGTCGCAGCTTCGACAGGGCTTTCCTGCTATGCAACCACCATTGGATTGCCGGTGAATCCTCGACAGCGACGTCGTACTGAAGATGGAGCTTTCTAAGCCAGTAGTCCCAGACCCCGCGACTGAATGAACATCAAGGAGTACGTGGTCCATTGTTTCTGCGCCCTGATCATAGATGATGCATGTATTCGAGTCTTGCAGTCCATGACAGAAGCGCATGTCCGCCGTCCAGCATCTACCATGCATGACCAACCAAAAGAAAAATTTGACCTTTGGTGGCACCCAGGTCTTCCAAATCTGCTTGGCAGCGAGAGGCGACGATGATCCGAGGAACATAGAGCCGTACGCCGAGGCTGCTGAGTAATTCTGATCCGCAGTGAGCCTCCACGCGATTGTGTCCGGCAGCAATGATAGTTGTACCCCTTCCAGCAGGTCACACAAGTGATCAAACTGGAGGAGAACCTGCACGGTGATCGGCCCGGTGATCTGTTGAATCCAGGCATTGTTGTGAAGGGCCTCGGCAACAGTGGACTTTCGCTTTCCGGAGCTCACCGCTGCAAAGACCGCCGGCGCAATGAACTCTATGCTGCCGCCATTGAGCCATCGGTCGGTCCAGAAGAACGTGGACTCGCCATTCCCAAGCATAAATACAGTGGCCGCCTGGAACACAGCAACCACCGCTCGTTCACGCGAACACAGGGCTGGTCGATGTTCCGTGCGTGCCTGCCACTCCCATCGAACACGAAGGGCGATTCCGCAGAGGCCATATACACTGTCTTCGGTGCTTTTCTTTTTTTCGCGATCGTGCCGAGGCACATATTTCATTAAGCAGAATAGAGTTTTGTTACAAGGGTAGGGACGATGGTAATTTGAGGCTTATTGAGGCCGACCCTAAACGAAAATGCGTGGGGCTTTAATTATGTGATACAAATTTTGCGACCGCTCGGGATGAACTCAAGCCAGATCCAACAGAGCTCCAAGCTGCCGGTAGCCCGCGAGACACCAAGCCTCAGCTTCCTCTTGAATTTGAACCCCAAGGCGCGCAGCTGATGTTGAGACTCCATTGAAGGTCCTCACGTTCCGTTTCTTCCAAATGGCTCAGCCGATGAGGAAGAAGAGGGAGTCAAAACAACGGCGCCGCAGCTTCGACAGGGCTTTCCTGCTATGCAACCACCATTGGATTGCCGGTGAATCCTCGACAGCGACGTCGTACTGAGCTTTCTAAGCCAGTAGTCCCAGACCCCGCGACTGAATGAACATCAAGGAGTACGTGGTCCATTGTTTCTGCGCCCTGATCATAGATGATGCATGTATTCGAGTCTTGCAGTCCATGACAGAAGCGCATGTCCGCCGTCCAGCATCTACCATGCATGACCAACCAAAAGAAAAATTTGACCTTTGGTGGCACCCAGGTCTTCCAAATCTGCTTGGCACCGAGAGGCGACGATGATCCGAGGAACATAGAGCCGTACGCCGAGGCTGCTGAGTAATTCTGATCCGCAGTGAGCCTCCACGCGATTGTGTCCGGCAGCGATGATAGTTGTACCCCTTCCAGCAGGTCACACAAGTGATCAAACTGGAGGAGAACCTGCACGGTGATCGGCCCGGTGATCTGTTGAATCCAGGCATTGTTGTGAAGGGCCTCGGCAACAGTGGACTTTCGCTTTCCGGAGCTCACCGCTGCAAAGACCGCCGGCGCAATGAACTCTATGCTGCCGCCATTGAGCCATCGGTCGGTCCAGAAGAACGTGGACTCGCCATTCCCAAGCATAAATACAGTGGCCGCCTGGAACACAGCAACCACCGCTCGTTCACGCGAACACAGGGCTGGTCGATGTTCCGTGCGTGCCTGCCACTCCCATCGAACACGAAGGGCGATTCCGGCGCGACGAAGGTCCGAGACAACTAGACCGCCAAGGTCTCTGGGTCGACAAACTATTTCCCATGTAACCTTGCATCTACCTCCGGTGACAGTGTCTGAGCCACACCAAATGAAGACGCGACGCAGCTTGTCAATCGACTCCACGGCCCACGGCGACAAGCACAGGGCGACAGACATATGCATAGGGATGGCAGACATGGTTGCTTTCACCAGAGCAGTGCGACCAGCGGTGTTCAGCAAATTGCCCTTCCACTTTGGGATTCTTGCTGCTACCTTGTCGATGAGAGGTTGTTCATCCGATCTTTTGAGTCTCCGAACTGATAGGGGAACCCCCAGATATCGACATGGGAGGTCCTCGATCCGGCAAGAGAGGACATCCCGAAGTCTGGCAATGTTAGTCTCTGAGCAATGGAGTGGTGTCGCTACACTTTTATCAAGGTTGGAGAAGAGGCCCGACGACAGGCCGAATATGTTCAGCACTGCTTTGATGGTCCGGAGGTCACGCATATTAGAGACGACGAATAAAAAAGAAGATCATGCTATACGATTTTTCTCCATTAGCGCGGGTATAGCTTAGTTGCGAGAGCGTCAGACTGAAGATCTGAAGGTCACGTGTTCGTTCGATCCACGTTCACCGCAGTTTGTTTTAATATTTAAATTTAAATTTTGCTATTTGGAAATGCAAAATGTTTTCTGTTGCTGAAACAATTTGAGATTCTTCGTTTCCTTTGCTTTTCTGTTGCTGGACAATTCTGGATTCTTCGTTTTCTTTTTCTGCACAACATCATGACATTCAGCTGCACAGTTTTAATGTTGTAAGTATTACTCAAAATACGCCTGAAGTTTAACAATGACGCAGACAGAGGAATCGCCACGTTAGCATGACAAGTGCCCCGCCAATGCCAAAAACGAAAAAGGGATTAGCATACGAAGGGCATGGTGCTTGGCTTGTTCTTCTAAGTAGAATAACAGAGTCAACTTTCTCGGTGCTACTAAAATTCTTACAGGGCTTTCTTGTACGCTGCTAAAAACCAATTCACTTGTATATATATTACACTCTCCATCCCAAAGTATAAGACGTTTTGAGTTTTTAAATACATTGTTTTTACAATGTATCTAGATATAGTGTATATCTAAGTGTATAATAAAAACTACGTATGTATATAGAAAATACAAAATGCCTTATAATTTAAAATAGATGAAGTACTATACTTCGATTTTAATTTTGTACCTTAATGCCTTTCTTGTGTTAGATTCAGTTTAGTTTTTTACAGGACATAGGGAGAGGCACTGCCCTTTTGAAATAGCATTTTCCCCCCTATTTAGACGAATGAAATATCCATTGTAAACTTATCCTCCCCATCGGCCCAATCACTACCATGTTTACTCTGTCGTCTTGGCTCGCTCACACCCACTGAATCCTTGGCGGGTAGCTAACACAAGGTAAAGCTTGGTGACTCAGAGGAGGCGCTTCAGGGGCAACGTTAGCACACACCGGCATTCAGGTGAGGTCGAGCTAGGCAAGCACGTTCGCATCGCCAAAGCACGCGCGACAACGCTTCCTTGCTAGGCGAGGGCATGGTGGGGCTACTAGGCAAGAGCACGTTCAGGCAGGGACGGATCTAGGATGAAAGTTAAGGGGGCCTAAAGTTGTCATCTTCAACCTCCAGACTCTCCTCCTCAAAGTAGCCATAATAACAAAAATTCTTAAAGGAGCTCTAGGGGGGCTCGAGCCCCCCCCCCCCCCCCCCCCCCCCCGCCTCGCTAGATCCGTCCTTACGCTCAGGCGCATCTGAAAGATTGCTAGATCCGTCCTTGCGCTCGCGCTCAGGCGCATCTGAAAGATTGCTAGATCCGTCCTTGCGCTCGCGCTCAGGCGCATCGCATCTGAAAGATTGCTAGATCCGTCCTTGCGCTCAGGCGCATCTGAAAGATTGCAGCACCATTAATTTTTGTTGGCTTCTTGTAGCGTCATTTTTTTCACCAATATGTGTGTGGCCATCCACTAAGCAATCTATGAAAATCTCAACCTAAATGTTAGCCTTAATAAATGTATAGAAAACACTAACCACTTATATATTCGTCTAAATATGCTACACAATAGCTAGCAAGGGGAATTTGGCCAACATTTATTCTAATGCATCGTGAAGACGCAAAATCATCTTTTCTTAACCACCTTAACAGTTGACCAATGGAAGTAGAGTGGAAGGGATAGAATGTTGAACTAAAAAAATTAAGATTTAATGGCATAAGAAAGTCCTAGCTATAATCTTTAGTGGCGCTGAGAAAACAAGCTCCCTCGAGGCCCTTACCAGTTTGGTTACTCATGCTCGACACTTTCACCTAGACTTGTTAATGGGCCACCTAACCCGATGTGTCCAAAAAAACTGACCCGACTCGCTAGTGTGGTCCAGGCCATAATTTGCAACCCGTGAGCCGATCCAATCCGAAAAAAATGACCCAAAGTGATAAAACCTGATAAATAGCCAAACCCAACCCGTGTCAAGTCGGGCTTGGACCAATTTTTTTTTTTTTTGAAAACCACCAGTGAGAAAATCGCCGGGTATATATTAATAGAGAAGAAGAGCAACATACAAAAACATATACAACAAATAAAACAAAAACACTCACGGTGTCGCGACAACTTGACACTATCACAACAAAAACAACCCACTAAACCTCCAAAGCACCGGCAAGCAAACACCACCAAGCACGCCGTAGAGAAACAAGCGAAGTGCTTGAGGGAGGGGGAGCTCTCAATAGCGATGCCTCCAAGGAGGAAAGCGACATTCACAAGTGCCGCCAATGCCAAGCAGAGAACCGAGTTTTTCCAACCAAACCCTTAGGAGTTCAAGAGACCTCATGACAATGCCTCCAACGAGGATTGTGGCGCCAAGGCGTCACCATTGCCGGCCACGACTCAAAGTCGGGTAGGGCATTAGCCCGAAAGTCCTCCATCTCCAAAACCACACCCAAGCACCACGCAGGAAGTCACCGCTAGCAGGAGGTCGCTGCCATGCCGACCATATCACAGGCATGTGTGGCATGTCAACACCGCGCCAGCCCAAAAGGACCGCCTCCATTCTACTCGACACCAACCACCACACTTGTTCCTACGCAACGGCAAGGAGCTCCACCAACACCATTGCACGTTGCCATCTAGCAGTCTTCAAGACATGTCGCAAGCAACTCTGCTTGGGCTGCCGTCTACAAAAGGCCGCCTTCCATCAATTGATGCTGCGGCAACAAGCTGGAAACAGTCATCACCGCGCCGATCCGTGGACCGTACCGCAGCCAACTCGATAGTTGCTAGCTCATCACAGATTGCCCATAAGAGAAACCTGCAACATGTCCATCCACCCACCAGGATAAGCACAAACCGAGATTGGTAGTAGACGCGCCACCACCGGCACCGTACCCGCCAATCCCCATCGAAGAGGCCACCGTGGCCACAGCTACAACAGCAGCCTCCTCCAAAACCGCCACACCAGACCGACCAAGGAGCTTGCAGTCATCCATGTCAATTCCCCACACGGGCAGCCAGCCACGAGGAGCCACCTTCAACTCGTTGTCGCAGCGGTAGAAGACTAGTCGCAGACATGCGCGACCACCCACCGTGGCGCCAGCCCACATGGATCGCAGCCAATCGAGTCGTCGCCAACTCCTTGCATATCGCCTAAAAAGGGACCCGACAAGCATGTTGTTCGCTCGCTGACGAGTCTGCCATGGCCGGCCACAGCCACTGGAGCAGCTGGGCCACCGGACCCAATTATTATTTTTTCGTTTCGAACCAAACCTGACCTAACCCGGTGTTTGATCAGCTTTCTTTTTTTTTTTTGAGAAAGGTGTTTGATCAGCTTTCACCACAAAAAGAAATCACAGCTGTGAACTGTGATGCAAATGCGAACGACCTTTTCTCCTTTCAAAATGCTCAAGCCATCTCCCATCTGACGAATGGGGTTATTGTGTCGCAGCTCGCAACCACCACTCAACCTGCATCGTCCTCCAGTCACCATCAGGCGAGGGCGAGGAATATCACTTCATGCTGCTCAATCCGATGCCCTTTTGTCGCTTAATCCGTTGGGCGCACAGATAACCAAATGATGACCTATATCTAAACCATTGAATAATCCGTCGGAGACGATGCTCCAATAATAGGCCTGTAGCCTGGCCCTTTTTATTCCTGATACAAACGACAAGCTTGATTGGAAAATTCGATGCGTGATGCCTCAGATGGCCATTTGGCTTTCCTGCGCTTGTTTGTTCAATTCCCATGATCCCATCGAAGAATCTCACAGTGCCAGAACCAGAATTTTGGAGCTCTGACTTCGTAGTTCGTAGTGATAGGGTTCATGCACTGCTGTACCGTCCTGTACCGCCTCTCTTGAAAAAGGCGATGCTTAGCTCTTTCTAGGCGCTAGGCAATATTAATACTGCACCACATCGTGTCTATCTCATACTTGACCCGTTTCTAAATTATACTAGTTTATTTTAGCTTTATTCTAAATCAGGTTTCTCTAGTTTTGACTATTTTTTAGAAAAATAGATTAACATCTACAACAAGCTCAAATAGATGTACGACATATGTACGACATATGATTTCCATTGCAAATTGATGCTCATATGTGAAGTTAAGCCATGGTGTAGCAGAGATGACGCATCAATGGTTTCTCTCAAATAAAAAAAAGAGGTGATATCAATGGAATTTCCGTCTAGATCCGCCCCTAGACATGCTTTTGTCGACGTGGATGCGATAGATTTTGATCGTCGAATGCTATGCATTGTGTCTACGACGTTTACCGGATCGCCTTGGCAATTGGTGTGACAGTCCTCCGCCTCCTGCTTTGGGGTGTCAGTTTGCTTCTTCCGTGAGCAGTTCCGGCACTCACGCAGTCACGCTCACGCCTGTCCTTGTTGCTGCCCGATGAGTTCAATTTAGGCGTTACATCTGATCTCCATCTCCTTCGTCAATTTATACGACAGAGCTTTCTTCCTTACGATCGAGAGCGCGCCATGGCCGAGCCTTGGGACGTCAGCCGTTGCGCCTAGCCGGTACACACACCTCGAGCGCCCGGGACGTTGATGGATCGGAGTATAGTACTTGCGTGCTGTGTGTCTGCCGTGGAGCACTTGCACTTCTGTTTCGGCACTTGCGCGCAGAAAAACTAACGCCAGCACTGAGCTGAGCTGAGTCTCGTAAAGCTTAGGCCCTGTTTGGTTTCCACGTGTTAAAGTTTAGCTTCCATCACATCAATATTGTAGCAAATGTATGGAATACTAAATGTAGACTAATTGCATGCATGTCGGTACAGATTAGGAGTAATTTACGAGACGAATCTATTAAGCCTAATTAATTCAAAATTGAAAACTTTTTATCAAATAAGACGAAAATGTTATAGTGTTTGTTAAACTTTAACACCCCAAACTAAACAGGCCCTTAGCAAGTTGCATCTCAACATAGAAACTAACAATGCCTCCGGCCGGCATCTTGTAAAAGCACGGGTTTTGTCCCGTCACACGCTCGCGTATAAATGGCACCATATATAATATCCCGAACACCTCACTGGCTCGCTGCAGGAGCGAACAACTAGATCGACTAGTGCACTCGCTGCGCGCCGCGCGTATGTGCATGTACGGTTCGTCGCCACCACTACCACCATGGAGATGCTGAGCCGAGGTCTGCATGGCATGGCGAGCCCCGACGCCACCCCCTACTTCTCGGGCGCGTCCTCGCGGCGCCGCAGCGGCGCCGACGAGGTAGACGACGAGGAGGCGCTGCAGTGGGCGGCAATGGAGCGGCTGCCGTCCTTCGAGCGCCTGCGCACGGGGCTCATGCGGGCGGCGGCGGACGCCTCCCCCGACGGCGGCACCGGCAGCGGCCGGAGGCGGCGGTACGCGCACGAGGAGGTGGACGTGCGCGCGATGGGGCTGGCGCAGCGCCAGGCCTTCGTGGACCGCGTGTTCCGGGTCGCCGAGGAGGACAACGAGCGCTTCCTCAAGAAGCTCCGCGCGCGGATCGATCGCGCCGGCATCCAGATCCCCACGGCGGAGGTGAGGTTCCGGGACCTCAACGTGGAGGCGGAGTGCCACGTCGGCACCCGCGCGCTGCCCACGCTGGCCAACGTCTCGCTGGACGTGGCCGAGGGGCTGCTGGGACGCGTCGGGGTCAGGCTCGGCAAGAGGAGGACGCTCCACATCCTCAAGGGCGTCTCCGGCGTCGTCAGACCTTCCAGGATGACGCTCCTGCTTGGCCCACCGTCTTCCGGCAAGACGACGCTGCTGCTGGCCCTGGCCGGCAAACTGGACCCCACTCTTGAGGTGGGGAACGAAGTTTTCTCGATCGATCGATCCTTCTGTACATGCATGTTGGCAACAAAACCGACCGATCGAGAGCACAGATTGGTCTCCATCGTTCGGCTGTGGGCTTACGTCCTGACGGCGCGTGCAGGTGAGCGGGGAGGTGACCTACAACGGGTACGGGCTGGACGAGTTCGTGCCGCAGAAGACGGCGGCGTACATCAGCCAGAACGACGTCCACGACGGCGAGATGACCGTCAAGGAGGTGCTCGACTTCTCCGCGAGGTGCCAGGGTGTGGGCCAGAGATACGGTGAGCGGCCATCGAGCTTGTCTCTTGCGTTCTTCTGATAATACTAACTAATAAAGAGTATCAGAGAAATGTTAAATAATCTTCTTGCCGCACGCAGAGCTGCTCAAGGAGCTGGCGAAGAAGGAGAGGCAGCAGGGGATATATCCCGACCCGGAAGTCGACCTCTTCATGAAGGTGTGCACGTCTTCACTCCCGTACTCCGTCTTGGTATAGATGGAGTACGCTTCGACTTTGTGTTGCACACACAGTTCTTATTCCTTTTACAATGACAATTTGTAGGCAACTTCAGTTCATGGAGCCACTCTGCAGACGGATTACATTCTCAGGGTAAAGCCCCAAAACCAAACCTGTATAGCTTCATTTCTTTCTTTCTTTCTTTCTTTCTTTCTTTCTTTTTCGTGTGGTCATCAGATGGAAAAATTGTTCCCTAGTTAGCGAGGAACCAAATAACCAATTGTTTTGAAAAAAAAAGGAAGTATTTTATTTGGCTACAAAAACAATTTCAAAGGAAATTGGAAAAGGAAAAAAGAAAAAAAAATATAAGGGGGGAACCAAGCCGGCCCGAATGCTCTTTTGGGCCCGCATACTTGGGCCTTGCAAGAGCCCTTTGTTCTTCCCGAAAGCGAAAAGCCGCCCTCCGTTTCGCCAAGCCCCTTCCACGGCAACAGCCTCGACACCTCCTTGTCCGACGAGCGTCGACTGGGCGGCGAGTAGGCTAGGAAGGCGAGGTGTTCGCTTGCTTGCCACACCGACAAGACGGGGGCACACATCGCATTCCTGGCTTCTCTAGCAAAAATCGGACCAATTTGGCGATGTCCGTGGTTGTGATGCCATTGCCGCCGCTGGTGCGTGCAGATCCTCGGGCTGGACATGTGCGCGGATATCCTCGTCGGCAACGAGCTAATGCGCGGCATCTCCGGCGGCCAGAAGAAGCGCCTCACCACAGGTACCCGGCGCGCCCTCTCCTTCATCCGCCTCAAATCTGTCCGCGCGTCTGCGTCTGCTCGCGTTGCCTCCGTTCCGTTGCTACAACCGCGCGTGTTTGGTTTCAGGGGAGATGCTGGTCGGCCCGACCAAGGTGCTGTTCATGGACGAGATCTCCACGGGCCTTGACAGCTCCACCACCTTCCAGATTGTCAAGTGCATCCAGCAGATCGTCCACATGGGCGAGGCCACCGTCCTGACCTCGCTGCTCCAGCCCACGCCGGAGGTCTTCGAGCTGTTCGACGACGTCATGCTGCTGTCCGAGGGGCAGATCGTCTACCAGGGGCCCCGGGAGTACGTGCTTGAGTTCTTCGAGAGGTGTGGCTTCCGGTGCCCGCAGAGGAAAGGTGTCCCTGATTTCCTTCAGGAGGTTTGTTACTTCGTGGCAGAAAACTTCCTAGTACATATTTTTCCAACATTATTTCGCAAACATGACATGCTTTTGTAATGAAGTCAACAGAACTGCATAAATCAGCATCTAGAGGGCTTCTTTATTTGAAAATTTGCTATGCCTCATGTGTTGTTTACTAATAGCCAGTAGGTTTAGCACATTTAACCTACTTTTTAGAGTTACTAGAAAGACCAACTTCTTATAGTTTGTAAAGCTTCTTCATACATCTAGTTTCCTTCTTGGTGAACCAACGTCTGTTAAAAAAGTATGCTGTTTCAGAAAGTGTGTAGTGAAACTTCTATAATATGAAGATGGACCACCATGTCACTAATAGGAAAGAAATATTGGATTGGTCACGTGAGATTGTACCATTAGGTTTATCAGGAAAACTTAATGATTTTTTTTTCATTCTTTCAACTGGCACATTCAAGTACAAAATAAATAGCATATTGCTTTTGATCAGGTTACATCAAAGAAAGATCAGGAACAGTACTGGATACAGAATGAAAAACCATATCACTATGTATCAGTAACTGAATTTGTTGCAAAGTTCAAGAAATTTCATATGGGGAAGAGCCTCAGAAAACAACTTTCGGTTCCTTTCCACAAGAGAAAAATACACAAATCTGCTTTGGTCTTCTCTGAAAAGTCTGTCTCAACGTTGGAGCTTCTCAAGGCCTCATGGTCCAAGGAATGGCTTCTCATGAAGAGGAATTCATTTGTGTACGTCTTTAAAACAGTTCAGGTACCTAAAAGGCCAGTCCCTATTCTAAACTGTCTCCCTTTGATGTGAGCTTAACATCTTTGTCTTCCTATGGTAGAGTACTTAACAAGGATATAGTTCTTTGTCTGATCACATTCCTTTCTTTTGAAGGGAACTTTTGTTGCACTAGTAGCCTCAACGGTGTTCTTGCGAACACACATGCATACAAGTACTGAGGAAGACGGGCAAATCTATATAGGAGCACTTCTTTATGTCATGATAGTTAACATGTTCAATGGTTTTGCTGAGTCATCTATTATTTTGGCAAGACTCCCTGTAGTCTACAAACATAGGGATTTTTTGTTCTATAAATCATGGACTCTTGTACTTCCGAATGTTCTAGTGAGAGTTCCTGCCTCCATATTCGAGTCAATAGTTTGGGTAGCTATAACTTACTACAGCATTGGCTTTGCCCCTGAAGCTAGCAGGTGCGCCATTATTATAACTTTCTCCAGTAAATAAAATTGTATATACATTGAAATTTTACATTTCCTCCCTGAACAAATCAGCAACAATTCATCTTTCCACAGGTTCTTCAAACATTTAGTTCTCGTCTTCTTTATCCAGCAGATGGCTGCAGGACTCTTCAGATTTGTCTCTGGTTTATGCAGAACAGTTATCATAACTAACTCAGCAGGGTCACTTGCAGTCCTTTTCATGTTTACACTAGGAGGATTCATCCTACCAAAAGGTAATCATCCATGATCCCCATTCTCCTTTACTATGTAGTTAGACATAGTTTGGGTGCTTTCCTCAGTTTCATGGTAGTATGATTTGATAAATATTGTTATTCCCAGATATAAAGGGTTTGAAACTCACAGTTGAGTGCTAAAAAACCTCAGCATAAACAATGGGAACTGAGAGGTCTCAAAATCAGCAAATCATTTGTTGTTTTATGAAAGAGCTCACACAAAGAAACATGATTTGTTGATTAATAATCTTTTTATACTGACACTTCTGTGTTGAATCTTACTGTGGAAGTGACATCACTTAACTGTTGTTCATTGGTATAGATGCAATTTCAAAATGGTTGATATGGGGCTATTATTGTTCACCTCTTACTTATGCATACACTGCTCTTGCCTCTAATGAAATGCGCTCTCCAAGGTGGATGGACAAATTTGTAAGTTAACTCGTGATCATACTATTGTTGTGTTCTCATACAAAGTTGTTTTTGACTTACTTCTTTTGAATCAATAGGCACCTGATGGTAGGAGATTGGGAGTGGCAGTTTTAGAAAACTCAAGTATCCCCACCAACAAGGAATGGTACTGGATTGCTATGGGTGCACTTTTAGGTTTCACTGTTCTATTCAATGTGTTATTCACACTGTCACTTATGTACCTAAATCGTAAGTATCTACTCTACACCTTAATAATATGTTACATGCAGTCTGCTCCTTTATTTTCTTAATTCGTATTGTTCTTGTATATGCTAACCTAATGCTTTCATTGAGTCAACACTTGGTCCTTTGATATTGGTATCTTACTAGACCGATTATTCTGCTCCTTGAATTAGCTGTTGGAAAACCACAGGCAATTCTGCCTGAAGAAACTGATACAAGTCTAGAGGACACTGAGGAAGGAAAGATGTCAGATATAACACAGAGAACAAAAATCCCGACATCAGAACCGTTATCCTCAAATTCTATGATCACATGTAAGATTGTTTCCATCTGTTTCGCTTTCATTCTTCCTTTATGTTTGAAAAAAGGGGTAGGCTACTTTACCTTTAATTCACATTCTACTAATGTTTTAAATTGTTTTAGTGGATAAGGTACTTGAACAGTTACGTGGTCAGTCCCCGAATACTTCTGATAGGTCACACATGAATGCTTCTATCAGAATTCATCCAAGAAGAGGGATGATTCTTCCATTCGAACCCCTCTCCATGTCCTTCAGCGAGATAAATTACTATGTTGACATGCCTGCAGTATGTTGCCTGTCCATATATTGCTTTTTTCCACCGCTGCATTTCCATGTCATTTTCCATTATTATATCAATGACCATTAGCCTTCCATTATAATTATCTACTCTCTCCAATTGCAAATGGAACTTGTTTTAGGATGTGTTGGCCAAGCTTTTAAATTTTAACCATCACTATATATATAAACGGTTTGTAGATTGAGAATATTGAAATAACTAATTTCAACATTGAAAAGATGCTCACAACATATAACTATTATTTTGGAATAACATAACTTTGTATACTCTCCTGTGTGTTCGAGAAAGGAAAAAAAATAACTTCATATAAATCACTATCCATTATCTAAGTGTCATATTGGAAACCAAGTCAATGTCCTGAATGACTTGCATGTTGCATCTGCAATAATAAGGTCCTGTGAGGTAATTTAAGTAGACCACAATATATCTGGAAAACTTAGATCGGAGTATGAATTTCTTCATTATGTTATTTTTGAATAATGCCATTTTTGTGTTGGTGGCTTTTAAGTTTTATCAGCTAATGCATGAATCTAAGCATTAGGTTTGTCAAGATTTCAGATTGGGACTATTGAGTTAATAGATTTCTAGAAAAGCTCTTGATTATGCTGATGCATATCTTGCAAACATGGCATGTTATTTTATGAGTTATTTGGGCACTGCGGTGGTTATATCTTATTTGCAGTTTGTTAATATGCCAGGAGATGAAAAGTCAAGGAGTAACCGCAGATAAGCTTCAGCTGCTGTCAGGGATATCTGGGGCTTTTCGACCTGGTGTCCTCACTGCTCTTATGGGTGTGAGCGGGTCTGGAAAGACTACTCTCATGGACGTTTTATCTGGAAGGAAGACTGGTGGATATATTGAAGGAGAAATTTATATATCTGGTTACCCTAAGAACCAAGAAACATTCGCAAGAATATCAGGTTACTGTGAACAAAATGACATCCACTCTCCACAGATCACTATAAGGGAGTCCCTGCTCTTTTCTGCTTTCCTGCGTCTTCCTAAGGAAGTCACCGACCAAGAAAAGAAGGTGCTTTCTTGTTCTACTCACAGTATGAACTAACAACTGATGTCTGTAGATGGTGAGGCGTGATAACTCCCTGCAGTGTTTACTGGGGTACACGTGTAGTTATTTTGAGGTGAATTAAGTCCACTAAAGTTGGTTTACATCTGCTTATAGATAGTGAGGCGTGATAACTCCCTGCAGTGTTTGCTAGGGTACTCGTGTAGTTATTTTGAGGTGAATTAAGTCCATTAAAGTTGGTTTACATCTGTTTAGATATTCGTGGATGAAGTTATGGAATTGGTTGAGCTTAGCGGCCTCAAGGATGCTATTGTTGGTCTCCCTGGTGTGAACGGGCTCTCAACAGAACAAAGAAAGCGATTAACGGTTGCTGTAGAGCTTGTGGCAAACCCCTCGATCATCTTTATGGATGAACCAACTTCAGGTCTTGATGCAAGGGCTGCTGCAGTTGTTATGAGAACTGTTCGGAACACCGTCAATACTGGAAGAACTGTTGTCTGCACTATCCATCAACCAAGTATTGACATCTTTGAAGCTTTTGATGAGGTAATGCATTTGCATCATGCAGTAATGTTATTGTCATATACACATATAGCAAGTGCTTCAATCTTTGTGTTCTCATCCTGCAGCTGCTTTTAATGAAAAGAGGAGGCCAGATCATATACTCTGGGCCACTGGGTAGGAACTCACATAAAGTTGTTGAATACTTTGAGGTATGTGATATTTAAGCTACTTCCAATTATCACATAGCTTTTAGCTTTCTGTAATCTTGTTTTACCTTCAACAGATTCTGCAGTAATAAGGATACATTGATCCTTCTCTATTTGAAATTCTTTCTTCTAAAATCTATATATCATGGTGTATTCTTTTAAATATGTTTATCCTTTTATCAAACCAGGAAGTTCCTGGAATCCCAAAGATCAAAGAGGGGTGCAACCCTGCTACATGGATGTTGGATGTAACCTCAGCTTCTACAGAGGTTCAGTTGAAGATTGATTTTGCAGAACATTACAAGTCATCAACTATGCATCAGTAAGTGCAGCAGGACCCTTTTTTGTTGGTGACAATGTATTGAGGCCTGCTTTTAAATTTTGAAAAAAAAAATACGTAAGAGAAACCGAATATCATTGATTTTATAAGGACCAGGACTTGAACCCATGGCTTCAAACCACCACAACCTTGTCCGCTGCCCCTGCTGCTTTGCGAAGGAGCAAGCATCCACTGTAGTGCTGGCAGTACTGCACCATCAACATGTGATCCGTACAGATTTGTGTTGATACACCACCCGCCTTGAAATATACTACAATTCATGCTTGAATAAACCTACCTCTTCCTTCTTTTTAAAGCAACCAGATCTTTTGGGTAATGTCTACTTTGTTGTATGACTGGCTATTTTCAGGCGGAACAAAGCATTAGTCAAAGAGCTGAGTAAGCCGCCTCCTGGTTCCAGTGATCTCTACTTCCCCACTCAATACTCGCAGAGCACCTTTGATCAGTTCAAATTCTGCCTCTGGAAGCAATGGTTGACTTACTGGAGAAGCCCTGATTACAACCTTGTCAGAATGGTCTTTGCATTATTTACTGCCTTAATGTTGGGGGTTATATTTTGGAGGGTTGGCAGTAAGATGTATGTTCTTACCATGCTAAGTTGTTAACTATGGCTTTGCAGTCATTTATTTTATTGTGAATGTATATTGCAGGATCCTTAACTATTTATTATTTGGTGCAGCAAGAGTTCAGCAGATCTTTTGATCATCGTCGGATCAATGTATTTTGCTGTCGCATTTGTTGGCTTTGACAATTGTATAACTGCTCAACCTGTTGTTTCTGTGGAAAGGACGGTCTTTTACAGGGAGCGTGCAGCTGGAATGTACTCAGCTATACCCTATGCTTTCTCACAGGTCAGTATGAACTAGCAAGCAATTCAACTGAACTGAAAAAAAATACATTGCAAGGTTATGCCAAGTATGATGTACATATTTAATATGTGGCATAAGGCAGAGACAAAATAATTTGAATTGATGTTCTATCTGATAGCATTTGAAATAGTAATCAGTTCTTTTCTCTGTTCAGGTTGTTGTTGAGATACCATATGTGTTCGTCGAGTCTGTCATATATGCTCTTATTGTGTACTCAATGATGTCTTTCCAGTGGACACCAGCAAAGTTCTTCTGGTTCTTCTACATAACATTCCTCACGTTCCTCTATTTCACTTACTATGGTATGATGAGTGTTGCCCTAACACCAAACCCTCAGGTTGCTTCCATATTTGCCGCTGCATTCTACGGTCTCTTTAATCTCTTCTCAGGGTTCATTGTTCCAAGATCGGTGAGTCACTGTCCTGCTTCTCTAAAGTAACTTCAGCGACTTCAAAGCACTGTGCACTACAATCTCTGTGGATTAACTCAAATCATATCTTGTTCAGAGAATCCCGGTGTGGTGGATTTGGTACTATTGGATTTGTCCAGTGGCATGGACAGTCTATGGACTGATTGTATCGCAATATGGTGATGTGGAGGATTTCATCAAGGTGCCTGGGAAATCCGATCAGCAAGTCAAGACTTTCATCAAGGACTACTTTGGCTATGACCCGGACTTCATGGGTGTAGTGGCAGCAGTGTTGGCTGGCTTCACTGCCCTCTTTGCTTTTTTGTATGTTTACTGCATAAAGAGATTTAATTTCCAACAGAGATAAAAGTACAGGCCTCAGTTTGTCGTGTGCATTGAGGGTGTATGTTCGATAAAATAAAAGAATATCTAAGGTTTCATTCGAGGGGTACTTGTTAGTTCTAGGTTGCACCCAGCTATGTATCTTGTGGCTGATGCAAGGAACTTATAGAAGGCTGATTTTTTTTCTGCACCATTTAAATGCTAGATTTGCATATAGAACCGTGATCCATGGATACCAACGATTTCCTTGTGGCTGATGCAAGGAACTTATAGAAGGCTGATTTTTTTTCTGCACCATTTAAATGCTAGATTTGCATATAGAACCGTGATCCATGGATACCAACGATTTCCTGATGGTGTGATCTTTGTCACCAATATATTTGCCCGTCTAGCTCAGTCGGTAGAGCGCAAGGCTCTTAACCTTGTGGTCGTGGGTTCGAGCCCCACGGTGGGCGGATTTTTCATTTTATTATGTGTTTTTCTTCTTTTTGATTTTTTCAGAGAATTGGAAATACTTGCGCTATTCCTTATTATGGCTATTCCTTATTACAGGTAGTAGCCACAGTATATGTTGATACGCGTCCAACAAATGATTAGACGTTTATACCTCACGCCACATCTTAAAATAAGCTATGCTTGAACGTTTGGTACTCTCTCTATGTACCAGTAAAACGTCCCCTGCTGAGAGCCTCCAACCATGTACACTTAGGAAATTGCACACAAGAATCCTACAACATCAAAATCAAGGGCTAATAAAACACCCTAACCAAATCCGATGGCTACGATTCGATGTGTGATGCCAGGCTTCTCACCCGGCTTCTCACCCCGCGCCTCCTCACACGGATTCTCACGATTCAACGCCGCGGAAAAAACGGAGTTCGTGAACTGCGGCCAGGGCATCGCACCCATCCCGCGCCTCCTCACGTCCCGTGGCTAGGGTTCCCCGCCGCCGTCCTGCCGGTGCCGCTCGCTGCCCATCTCCAGGCCGCTGCTGCCAGGTTGCTCGGAGTCGTGCTCGCAGCCCCGGGCCCGGCCAAGCGGCAGTCGCCCTCGCCAAGTCGTGCGGAGCGGCCGCTCGAGGGCTTGCCCCATGCCATGCGGCGGCGCCCTCATCGGGGCCGCGCCGCCACCTCCGCACTCGCCAACGACGAGGCGTGGAGATCCACGGCGTGGTCCAGGGACAGGGAGGGGCAGGTCACATCGTGGACGTGGTCGCCGCCGCTTGTAACATCCCGGATGTTAAGAAATAATTAAAACGTGATAATGATGCATCATCAAGCATAAGTATCAAGTGTTATGCCATAAATGCATTCATATTGCAATAATAGATATCATATGTTGTATATGTTTCAAGTATTGTTTTTAGAATGTTTTAGATGATAATTGCCCTGTTTCAAATATGCGCTACATGTTGCATTTATAGCATTGTTATGTTGCATATGTAATGTTGCCATATGAAATGTTTCATATGTTTCTTTGTCATGTTCACATATTGCATATAGGGCTTTGTTGCGGTACTCCCAAATCACTGTAAGCCGTTCATTGATTTTGATCGGACGGTTATGATCACCTATTACTTCCCAGGAGGTAACATGTGACATATATATTTATTTGATTTTTATTTTGTAAAGTAGGATAAATTAGGAAAGTTTTAGATATAAAAGTACTTTGTTTAGATTTGATTGATGCATGCGTGATCTGGTGGATATGGTAATTTTTTATTTTGCAAATTTGGACTTCATATATTTTGATTACCGTGTAATTTTACATGTGAACTGATACACTTGAATTTTCATGGATGTGATTTGCCTGTGTGCCAACGTGACATGTTAGCGTGGGTTGCTTTGTTAGCGTGTAATACATGATTGCGTGTACGTGATTTGTATGTGGTACCTGGGCATACGTGTTAGATTGGTGGGTAAAGTACATGTAGCGTATTACGTTTACAACTTTTCTGATCCGGTAACAATATAATACACTTGATTGTAAGTTTCTTTTTTATGTATCGTCAGCCAACGTTACGACGCATCACAATCTCGTAACGTGTCATGTGTTCGTGGGCAGGCTGTGGACTGCCGGCTTTAAGGACCTCATCGTACCTAGCTGTGGACATGCGTCACACAGTCGCAGCTTTGCATGTTTTGCTAAAAAAACAAGAATTGCATGTTTTGCTAAAAAAAAGCACGAATTGCATGTTTTCTTCTTGTCGCCGATGATCCACGTACCACGGAAAAGGAAGGGCATGCGGCTCGCAAAAGGAAAGGGGGGCACCTGCTCGTTTTTTCTCCCTGATTTGAGGATTCGATAATATTTCTTCTTTTTCTAGATTAATTAATTAGGCCATGTTTAGTTCCCAAAAAATTTTACAAAATTTTTCAGATTCTCCGTCACATCGAATCTTTGGACACATGTATGAAGCATTAAATATAGATAAAAAATAAAACTAATTACACAGTTTAGACGAAATGGACGAGACGAATCTTTTAAGCCTAATTAGACCATAATTGGACACTAATTGTCAAATAACAACGAAATTTGCTACAGTGTTATTTTGCAAAAAAAAATGCAACTAAACCGGCCCTTAATTAGTTTAATTCAAAAAAAATCCAAAAAAAATCAAGAGCTCAGATTTACTTGAGATATTACTCTAACGAATAAAAGGTGTACTGTAGCATTGCCCATATATATATATATATATATATATATATATATATATATATATATATATATATATATATATATATATATATATATATATATATATATATATAGAGGAGACGAATACGACAGTCATTGCCCATTGGACACGACCACTTTTATACACCTCAGCGAGCGATGTCTCACCATGTGACTGACCTTTGTGCCAACCATGGTCACGCACATCAGGCATTCAGGCTACTCTGCCCAGTTGCGGTTGGACACTTGTACATGCCAGCAGTCGACGGTGTTGTATAGAACAGCGAGGACCAGCTGACTCCACATCTCGCCGTCGCGCGCACGCACGTCTCGCATCGCATCGCCACTTACACACACAAAAGCCGAACGATTCCACTCCATTCCATGGATCACGACACGGCCCGGGAAGAGGCGGCGGCCGTGTTGTGGCGCGGCACGGTGCGAGCCGTGGCGTCGGGGCCGACGCCCGACGAGGCGTGGGCGCTGCTGGGCGACTTCTGCTCCCTGGACCGGTGGGTCTCCACGGTGCGGACGTGCCGGCGCGTGGTGGAGGTGGAGGTGGAGGGCGCGGCGGAGCCGGAGCCGGAGGGGCTCCCCACCCCCGGGTGCGTGCGCTACTGCGAGGGTCCCGTGAACATGGCCACGCCGGGGGAGCCCGTGGGGTGGTCCAAGGAGCGGCTCCTGGAGACGGATCACGCGGGGCGGTGGTACAGCTACGAGCTGCTGGACAGCAACAAGGGCTTCGGCAGGTACCGGGCCACCGTGCGGGTGGAGCACGACCCGGCCGGGTGCGCGGTCAGCTGGTCGTTCGAGGCCGACCCAGTGAAGGGCTGGACGCTGGAGGGGTTCGTGGGGTTCCTGGACAAACTCGCGCGTGGCGTCGCCCAGCGGCTCGAGGAGGAGATCATGGTGAAGCCATGAATTGGTTTGTCGCGCCAAAAATGGCTTGGTTTGTAGGCGCGCGCGGGTGTGTTTCCAGATAATTTTGCTTCTGTTTTTTTTTCATTATTAAGGAACTAAACTTCAAATTACATACGTGTTTCATGATTGTGTATAAAATTCATGTTCGCGGTTTCCTCCTGCTTCCCCACCTCGCGGACCTTGCCGCTGCCCGGCTCGAGTCCTGCATCGACGCGATCCTCCCGCCTCGAATCCACATCCTGCGCCGCGGCCTCCTCCCGCTGCCCTTCTTCCACTGGAATGCCGCGCGATCCGTGCCTACCTCCGCCTCCGCCTCGGCTCGCCCCGCTTCGATCCGCCGTGTGCTGTGTGCATGATAGGCCACGCCCCACGGCGCCGCACCCCACCGCTACACGGCCCTCAAGGCCGCGACCAAAGCCGAACCCCCGGTTCCACCCTACGCCTGTAGCTCCACGCCGCCTCGCGCGCCAGGTGTTCACCGAGAGCGCGCTCATCTGCGGCTATGCAAAGGCTGACGGACCTGGACGCGCAGGGTGTTCGACGAAAACCTGAACCGGAGCCTAGGTTCGTGGAACGCCTTCAGAAGCAACTTCTCGCAAGACGGCGAGCGGCAAGTCCAAGGAGACGTTGACGTTGTTGCGCTTGGTGATGTTGGCTTGTCGGAGCAGATGCACAAGTGCATCTTACTGTTCTAGCGCTCTGGCCAACTTGATGTGACACTGCCCAATGCATTGGTCGATATGTGTGCCAAGTGTGGCCGCACGGACCTCACAAGAAGGGTATTTGAGAGAATGCCTGTCAGCGATGTGTCTTCATGGACAACCATGATCACAGGGCTTGCAACGCATGGCGAGGATCAGGGTGCACTGAACAAGTTTCTTGATATCCAGAGAGAAGCAATACAACCAAATAGGGTGATGATGTTAGCGGTGCTCTCTGCTTGTGCGCTCGGAGGGCTGGTGGATATAGTGAGTTGGGGTTGCTGAAGCAAATGGAAGAAGGAAAAATCATGGTAGTTTTGATCTAAAAAATCATTGTAGTGCCAACCGCTGAACACTACCAGTGTGTGGTGGATATGCTTGGTAGCGTTGGCCATGTGGATGACAGGATGAGGCAGGTGCTTTGGTGGAGCAGAGTACGCCAATGGAGGCCAATGTGGTGATAAGGGATTGGGGAACATTGGTCGGTGCATGCGAAAAACACGGTAATGTGAGTGTTGGAGAGTGGGTAGTAGGAAGGCTTGTAGTTCTAGAGTCTGAGCCATGGAACAACGGGGTTTATGTGGTGTTGTCGAACATATATGTTGATGTCAGGATGTGGGGTGGGATCGAGAGGGTGAGGAAGATCATGTCCGAGAGGAAAGTCACAAAGTCTCCTAGCTGCAGTCTGTAGTTCATAGAGTGATCATCATATCTAAGGTTTATTCTCTGCTCTCTTTTATTTCCTTTGCAATAATCAATACTTTTTCAAGAAAAAACCAAATTCACCTTGTTTGCCATATGACCACATGTCCGTGTCTATTGTTGCCAGCGAATATCAGGTATAATTGATCGGATTAATAAAAGTGGTTGTTGTCTGATCAAGCATAGTATGTAGATGTTACATTGCAGCACAAGAACCATCATCCATTCATTCCTCACAAAAAGAAAGGAAGAAAGCATATTTAAGTGAGCCGCATTTCATACTTGTGGAGCCCATGTAAACCAAAAACTGACAGGATCGTTGAACATCTGGTAATCAGACAGGTATTTTTCTTCTTCTTAATACAATAATACAAAGCTCTCCTGTGTGGAAAAAGATATTTGTAATAAGTGCTATGCCATTATTACACTTCAATATTTTCCCATTACTTGCTTGAGCTAGTGTCGGGTATCAAAATACTAGGGTCTCCAACGGATGGCGAAATACGGCACCTTGCATATTTGCTAAAACCCCATCGTAGGGCCCTGGTAAAACCGACTCACTAAAGGCGCTGACAGCATGTCAATTGCTCAAAACCGAGAGCCAACCTCCATCTCGCCCGAGCCTTGCGGAGAGGTTTTGGGCGAAATAGGCGCCTCGGGCGGCAGTTTCCGCCTCGTCCGAGCCCCTATGACGTCATCAAAGCACCCGACCCCCTCGGCGTACTTCCGCCTCACCCGAGGGACACGTGGAGTCCTCTGGAAAGACGGGGAGCCACAGGGCCCCCCAACCACGGCACCCACTCCCGCCGATGGGACAGACGCGATTGTGCACAGTGAACAGGAGCACGAGAACCACGCTCTGACCCAACATGACCCCGGTCATTCCACCACCACGACATCCATACCTCAACAGCGACGGGGTGACGACAGCTATACCACCTACTCCCCTCTCTACGCAAATCTGGGCGCCCGTACCGCCCGTCCTCGACGGCATAGAAGCACACAGGACGAAGCATGGTCACAGCATGTTGCACCAACGGATGGAGAGGCCAAAAGATCAACGCCTGTTGCATCACTGCGCTACAGGGGAAACTGCTCTCACCGGATAAGGAGGAAGACGACCGCACCCAAGGCCACCTTTTTTGTTTTTCTCTTTCGTCTTTTCCCATTTCATCTTTTTACCATAAATGTAACCCGAGCCCTCCCCTTGGAAACTACAAAAGGGGAGGCAGGGGCCACATCTAAGGAGACCCCGACATAACTAACGCAAAAACGAGGAACACACACCTCGCTAAGACAACAGCACACACACATCACCCCTCAAAAAAGACCTGGGATCCGCTCCCTCTCTCGAAAGCTTGTAACCCCTACTACGAGCACTCCGGTGTAAGGCAACACAAGTAGCAGTAGAACCCACTAGACGTAGGGTCGTTCTTGCCTTAACCAGTATATACCCTTGTGTCCGCTTTGCACACCATCCGGGCCTAAATGCACAGATATAAATTCACTCGTCACTCTGTCTAGACCCCCGGTTCTCTAGACACCGACAGTTGGCGCGTCAGGTAGGGGCCTTCTGCGCGTCACACTCCACCTCTTAGGTCTCAATGGCCACCCCCCGCATCCGCTTTACTCTAGGCTCCCATATCCGGTTTGACAGCCTAGATTTCCTCTGCACAGGAGTGGACTACGATTTGGTCCTTCTTTCCCCCTCCGTCGACATCGACGCCATCTCTGAGGCCCTATTCAGCCTTCGCCTGTACACCGACAAGGGGCAGGCCCCAGAGAACGACTGGCCAGGAAGTTCTCGAGGCAGATCGACGCGGGCCGATAAGCCGCACGGCCACGGGAAAGCCCATGGCCAGTCACCGACTATTTTTCACCTCAATCCATCCACGGGAGAGATTCCCGTGGATCTACCGACTCACCATGCGCAGGCTATCGCGGAAGTCCTCGCGACCACCGAGACGGCCTCTAGCACCAGCTCCGACGAAGACGACGGCAGTTGGGCCGGCGCCGACTTCTCTGGGCTCGACGACCTGGGGGCTTTACGTCGCTTCATCGGCGTCTGCGACTACCTCCTCGACAGCGGTGACTCCGACGATGGCGGCTATGAACTCACGTGGCCATGACGCTAGGAGGCAGAGGCTGCGCACGGTGTCGACATGCCACGATCGGTAGATCACCGCATCACCCCCTGCCCAAGATCTATTATCTTGTTTTTTGGGAAGTTAATCAGTCTGCGCATACATTCGAAATTTAAGCCCATTACTCACTAAAATTTATCCTCTCATTTAAACCGTGAGATAAATCATCAGCGAGAATTACGTAATGCGGTTTGTCCACTTTACGGGCCGTCATGACACGGAGTTCGAAGGCTGGCCCACGAAGGGTTCGACAGCCGCTCCAAGCCACCCGAGTGAGGGATGGCATGAGAAGGGGCACACGACCGGCCGAAACCCGGACGCGCTGAGTGTCGAGGGCCTTCTCGAGCCATGTTCAAGTCTAGGCCGGTTTACGGTTCGGGAGTTTTTTTTCCGAAAAAAGGCAACAAGCCCTCGGGGTCGGTCAAACAACCCCGGGAACTCCCTGAATCAACCGCCAGGAATTTTTGAAGCCGGTCACTAGCTTACCTCCGTCGGATCCCCACGAACAGGAACCAGGGCTTCACTTGAACTAACCCGATTGTAACTCAACATACACCACGGCTCGACCTAGCGAAGGATGCCGTGACGTTGTCCAAACCATCCTCTTTACGAAAAAGATGCGTGAGGGATATGCTAACTAAGCCTCTTGACCGGGCCCACGCGCGAGCAGGGATTTTGAAGGACCCAAGGGCAGAAATGTCCAACCCGCGAACGAACCCTCCCGAGCGCCCCAATGAGCCTATGACCCTAGATCTAGGTAGAGGCATCGATGAGGATGCATCCAACCCCGCCTCGGGACGTGGGAAACCGCTACACCTAAACGTCTGATTAGTCTGTCAAAAATCACACAAGCTACGTGCACACGAGTTCTTTCCTTTCTAAAACCCTTCAAAAAACGAAGTCTTGGCGGTCTCGCCGGCCGCCATTGCCAATCGAATCAAGGCAAAACAAGGGAAGACATGGAAGCGAAACAAACACGACAGCGATTAGACGAGCTTAATTCTTAAATAAAGATTTCTTTTACATTAGGAAAGGGAGAGGTCCTAAGCTAGGCCTACAGGTCCTCGTTGAGGACTTGGTCTGCAGGGACAAGGGTAGCGACGACGTTCGCCGCCTGCTCGAAGCCCTCGAGGAGGTCCTCGTAGTCTCCCAGGCCCTCCCCCATGGGGAAGCCTTCGACGTCCTAGAGCTCCACGTCAGTGGCCGCCTGGGCCATCGTCAGCGCAACAACCGCTCCTCGACGGACGTCGCGCTCGATCACCGCCCGGATGAGTGCCCGCGTACTGAGGAGGCGCTCCTCTCGGCGCCCCGCTGGAGCACGAATGAAGTCGGCAAGGACGTCGGCAGCGCTACAGAGGGACTCCACCTCCGCGAGCAGCTCTGCCACAAAACAAAGCCAAGAATAAGACATCGCACTAACTAAAAAACAAAGCGAGGAGACGGAGGGCCACTCACCGGTGCACCGACAGTCGGACTCCGTCCGCTGCGAGCAGGCGAGCGCCGCCTCCTCCAGCGATGTCACCACCACCTTAATTGTGGCAAGCTCCTCCCGGGCCTCCTGTAGTGGCGTAGGGACACCCCAACACGCTGCGTGTTGGGCCTGGCCGTAGCCAGACGTGGAAATGGCGCCCGAGGGACACGTGGAGCCCTCTAGAAAGACGGGGAGCCACGGGGGCCCCAACCACGGCACCCACTCCTGCCGATAGGACAGACGTGACCGTGCACAGTGAACAGGAGCACGAGAACCACGCTCTGACCCAACATGACCCCGGTCATTCCACCACGACGATATCCATACCTCTACAGCGACGGGGGTGACGGCAGCTATACCACCTACTCCCCTTTCTACCCAAATTCGGGCGCCCGTACCGCCCGTCCTCGATGGCACAGAAGCACACATGACGAAGCATGGCCAAGCATGTTGCACCAGCGGATGTAAAGGCCAAAAGATCAACGTCTGTTGCATCACTGCGCTACAGGGAAACTGCTCCCACCGGATAAGGAGGAAGACGGCCGCACCTGAGGCCACCTTTTTTTTGTTTTTCTCTTTCGTCTTTTCCCATTTCATCTTTTTTACCATAAATGTAACTCAAGCTCTCCCCTTAGAAACTATAAAAGGGTAGGCACAAGGCACATCTAAGGGGACCCCGACGGAACTAACGCAAAAATGAGGAATACACACCTCGCTAAGATGACAACAACACACATCACCCCTCAAAAGAGACCTGGGATCCGTTCCCTCTCTCAAAAGCTTGTAACCCTTACTACGAGCACTCCGGTGCAAAGCAAAACAAGCAGCAGTAGAACCCACTGGACGTGGGCCGTTCTTGCCCGAACCAGTATACACCTTTGTGTCCGCTTTGCACACTATCCAGGCCTAGACGCGCAGATACAAATTCACTCGTCGTTCTGTCTAGACCTCCGGTTCTCTAGACACCGTCAGCTAGGTTAGCATCGGTCATTTTTATCCATGTCTAGAGATATGTTCCCATCAAATTCTGTTACTTGTACGCAATTGAGCTTGACTCTGAGAGATGGATCCATAATGAAAATCAGTGTGCTTCTTGAGTCTTTCATTGGTTATATTGGTGGGGTCACAGACACCCGAGAAAACTCGGTACCTGACTGCAAATGCAAAGTATAGTAATTAAGTATACCCAGGATTATAAAGTGACCAGTTTTCAAATAAGATTCTTATAGTATGCAGTGCCGTCCACATGACACGTGGCAATTACTGCCGCAATCTGCTCACGGGTGTGCTGTGTTTTGTCTCCATGTCTAGTCTCCAAATACTGTCAAACAGCAAGTGCAGACAGGACTCACGGGTGCACCACATACTGCTGCCACAACATGCTAAAAGGTAAAAAGGCTGCCTAGACTGAACCGTCTACTAGTAAACACCAAACCAGCCAGGAGCAGCACCGATGGGTTCCATTGGTAATGGCCGAAGTGACTCGGTGGTCGGTATCCAGATGCCACCGGCGGGGAGCAAGATGGTGCTGGAGCCTGAGGCTCTTCCGGTGATCACATCTCCGCTGCCAAGATGGCCACGGCTGGGCGTGGTTATGGTGGCAACCCGAGCTGCAGCTATGGTGATGGCACTGCTCTCGATGTCGCTAATGGTCTCCTCCAAGCAGCAAGGCATTCTCACCATCTTTGGCATCGAGATCCCGCTCTATGCCAATTGGTCCTTTTCTTATTCCCTGCAGTAAGTTTTTGCGCCGTTGAAGTTGAAATTGAAATGTGTACTTATGCTTAGAGAAAATACTGACTTGCTCTGGTGGTGCTGTTCATGATTTTAGATTCTTAGTTGCGATGTCTACAGCTTCAGCTGCCTACTCGCTGGCACAACTCCTCTTGATTGCACACAAGGTCGTGAAGAAAGCCCCCATTGTTCCTTCTGGACGCCACGCATGGCTGCTTTTTGCCGGGGATCAGGTTTGCCAGTTCTTGCCTTCTTGGCCATTTTTATGTGATTTTGCAACGTCCATCTAATCATCGTTGTTTATCCGTCACTATACTTCTAGAATTTGTTGTTTTATACTATATTTCATCTTGTTTGTTGTGTCTGCATCGTGTATTTTGTGTTTTCTCTAGATGTTTAATGGACGGGTCAGCAGCCATTGCCAGTGTAGTTAGGGTTAGTTGAGTTAGTTCAACTTTGAGTTTGGAGTAGTTAGACCAAGATCTTGCTGGAAAATGGCGAAAAATTTAGGGTCCATTTCTTTCAGCTGCAGCTTTTGGCCTTTTGACTTGTTGCTATTGACTATTGACTAAATGCCAAAAAAAAAAATCTCTCAGCGTGCTTTTCAACTTTTAGTTTATTTGCTCAAAGATCAGTTTTCTAGCTTTTCAAAAGATAGCTCAAACTGCTAGGTTTTTTGTTTCAACTTGGCTAACAAGCAAACATTAAGATCTCTCAAATTGGGAATGCCTAATTGTGAGCAACGGAGCAGGGATGAGGAAGAAATTGGGGAAGGATTGGAGAAACTGGAAAGGAATTCAGGATAGGCAGAGAAGAACAGGGTAGGTTCAGACGAGTTCTTAGAAGATAACAGGATTTGTGTTTACAAATTGGATTATCCCCTTTCCAGGGTACTCTCTCGCTTATATTACAGGGGCCTCTGCCTCACCGGCGCGTGCAAGCGCTTACTCGTCGCGGTAGCGATTGTTGGGCCTTCGGGGCCTGGTGCTGCGCCTTGGGCCTTCCTGAGTCGCGCCAGCGCCTTAAGTTGTCGGATGATCCACAGTGCTAACACCAATCCTCCAAATTCTTTTAACACGCTAACTCTTTTCCAGTTAGCTAGATGATACTTGGTGTCCTCCCACATTTTTTTAGAAAAGGGAATATATATTAATATCCTAGCTTCTGCATCGACCAATGCATATGGCTGTTCATTATTACAAGCGTTCACAAAACAAACCAGGGAATCTCAAAAACAAAGACTTGAGCCATAGAGCAACGAAATTATCAGAAGGAACAACTAAAAGGTAATTCTATTACTAAAGCTCCAGTCGTGCCTTACGAACATCTCCATCGCGGCTGTCTCAATAGTTTTGCAGCCCAAGTTCATCATAGGGCGATCCTCTTCCTTCTGAAGCAAAGACCAATACCTGATCCAATAGGTCCCCTTGAAGATAACCTGCAAATAAGATGGTGCTACATCCTTGTCAAAAACCTTCCAGCAAATGGTACTAGCACCCACAAGAATTTGAGATTTCATTTTCTTGTTTAAACCTTCCAACCAACTTGTAAACATGTTGTGCATACTATTTGGAGGTTTTAGGTTAAAAGAAACATGAACAATTCTCCACAAGAATTTAGCATAATGACAGTCAAAGAAAAGATGTTGTATGGATTCGTTTGAGGAACAAAAACAACACCTCCTATCACCTTGCCACTGTCGCCTAGCTAAATTATCTTTCGTCAAAGTTACACCCTTGAACAGGTACCACACAAAAACTTTAATTTTGAGAGGTAGTTTAAGTTTCCAAACTAAAGTGTTAATCGGCAAAGCCTGTATACTCGACAAACCTCTGTACATGAAATTGACCGAGAACAACTCATTCTGATGTAGCCCCCACACAAAGCGGTCTCTCTGGTTTCTTAGACGTACATCTGCCACCATGGCCACCACATTGTGCCACGCTTGCATATTAATCCCCATCAGAGATCTCCTGAAAGCTACATTTAATGGCGTTGTAGCCATTATAGTCCTAACAGATGCACTTTTCTTTCTCACAATGTTGTACAGTGTTGGGAAAAGCGTTTTCAATGGGCGTGGCGATATCCACGAATCCTCCCAAAAACGCACCTGGGACCCATCACCTAGATCAAATCTACCTATCGAGAGGAACTCATCCTTAACCTTCATAAGGCTAGCCCAAAACTGAGAGTCCCCGGGCATGTATTGAACCTGAGTCAACGTTTTATCCCTTAAATACTTATTTTTGAGCAAATGTTGCCAAACCCCATCTCCATTTAACAATTTGAAAAGCCACTTACTTAGTAGGCATTTATTATGAACACTTAGATTTAGGACTCCCAATCATCCTTGGTCTTTAGGCGTACATACTACCTCCCACTTTGTCAATCTATATTTTTTCTTATGATCATCACTCTACCAAAAAAACCGAGATCTAAAATAATCCAACTTCCTCAACACCCCTCTAGGTATTTCGAAAAAGGACATCATGAACATGGGAAGGCTACTTAGAACCAAATTAATGAGAACAAGCCTCCCTCCTACCGACAACATCTTACTCCTCCAACCGCTCAATCTCTTTTCAAATCTTTTTTCTACACGTTTTCAATCCTTATTTATGAGCTTTCTATGGTGCATAGGAATTCCTAAGTATCTAAAAGGGAAAGATCCTGCCTTGCAGCCAAAAATTTGTACAAAATCATTTTGATTATTTTGGGCTGCTCCATAACAAAATAATTCACTTTTATGGAAGTTGATCTTGAGTCCTGAAAGTTGTTCAAAAGCACAAAGCAGAAACTTCATGTTTTTGGCCCTCTCTAGATCATTGTCCATAAAGATAATAGTGTCATATGCATACTGAAGGACTGAGAGCCCTTCATCGACTAAATGCGGAACAACTCCTTGGATTTGTTCAGCCTCTTTTGCTCGTGAAATAAGAACTGCAAGCATGTCAACCACTATATTAAACAAGATCCCACATTGTCATTCTATAAACTTATGCGCTCCCACATAGCCTTTTTTGACTAAATTCTCTATCCAATTAATCCAAGTTGGGATAAAACCTCTTGTCTCTCGGCTTTCAAAAAGGAAGTCCCAAGTCCCAACAGACTCTATCATAAGAATTTTATAGTCTAGCTTAAGAAGTAAGAACTATACCCAGCTCTTTGCTGCTGTGTAAGCTATGCGCCAATTCATGGGCTATGACCACTCTCAAGAATACATCTACCCTGTATAAAGGCACTCCGGTGAGGTGAAATCAACCTACCAGCTATTTTACCTAATCTTAGAGTCAGTGACTTAGAGAAAATTTTAAATTCTACAGTTAATAATTAGATTAATGGGTCTAAATTTTGCATGGTTCTTGCACCTTCCTCCTTTGGAATTTAAGGTAACCATAGCACAGTTGAGTCTATATAGATCTAAGTTACCTTTGTAGATATCCTCAAACAGAGCTATAAGCTCACCCTTTACTATGATCTAGAACTTATGATAAAACATGAAGGATACTCCATCAGGTCCAGGAACGAATCAGTGTCACAACTAACACCTGAACACTGCCTCCTTAACTTCACTCTCAGAAACGGAAGTAGTAAGAAGAGCATTTTCCTCCTCTGTAACTATTCCTCGTGCTCCAAAAATCCTGAGCTAGGTGGATGTTAGGACTATCTTCTTTTCTAACAGATCCTTATAGTAGAAACTAACATCAACATCCATCATGCCTTTTTGGTCCTCAACTGGATCATGTGCCCTCCAGAACTTCTACTTTCTTTTTCCCACTCCTTTGGTTGGCTACTGCATGGAAATAAGCAGTATTCTTTTATCTTCTAAACCCCAGTCGCCCAGATTTTATCCAATTCTGCCTCTACCTGTCTGATGAATCCAATGAACTCTTCTATATACGTAAGATGGAGGTTTCCAGATTTCCATAGTATTATGAGCTTAAGAATATTTTATTCTGAGTCATCTGGTGGAGCTTTCTAACAGTGTATCACACAAACAACATGAACTTTCCATGTGACGTCTCCAATTAGAAAATGCCGAGTGTGCTGCAACCCTTTGTGTACCGTGGTTGGTCAGATCATAGACAGCGCTTGCTGGATATGGATGTATCTTTTTTTTTATTGGTATCTTGTATCGCTATGCCATTTGTCAAAGCAACATTAAGTGGTTGTGGATAGGATATCTGAACGTAGCCCAGGTAACACGACAACCATATGTAATCCAGCATCCATATAAAGAATCCTGGAGACTAAGACTTGATTTTAGTTTTGTTTACGATGCTTGTCCTTAGCTTTTGTTTGCTTCTAAAGTGTTGTTCATCGGCTCATCGTTGCCTTTTTGACCAAAAATCGAACTCAGGCTAACCTATCTTTCAAGTACTAGCATAATCTAACCTCGTTAGTTGTACCACTACGAAGCGATAAGTTTCTTTACCTCAGCGAATACAACCTGAACATTTGGAGCCCTATGAATCGTCAGCATTTTCATGGAATGATGGAATACCAGGGATAACAGCTATCTGGTACCAACATGTGACAGGTGTTTTCGCTTGCAATGATGAGCGCTGGATCAGCGGCGGCGGCGGTGGCCAATTTGAACCGCACCGGCATCCGGCACACGGCCCTCCCCAACTTCTGCAAGCCCCTGCCACGTTTCTGCGACCTGTCGGCGGTCTCCATCGCGTGTGCCTTCCTCAGCTGCGTCTTCCTCGCGACTTCCGCCGTAATCGATGTTATCTGGTTGTCAAGTCCGTGAGAGGTGTGATCCGAGTGACGGCATTGTGCTACTACTGTACTCGAGCGCTGCGCGGATGTACCTGTATCTGTAAATCAACTGACACCCTGTTCGTTTGGACTTATCAGCAAAATCAGCAGCCATCTAGCAGTGTTTTTCTCTCACAATAAACCAGCGAACAGTGCTTTCAGCACAATAAACCAGCAAAACGAACAGGTGTGAACCCATACTCTCCACGGTCACCTGGATGCTGATGCGCCGCATGACCTCAGTGTTGTCGGGGTTAGCAATCCTGCGAGACGAGTGCTGTACGTGTACCTGTAAGGTAGCTATCACTGAGCTCAGAATATTACTACGTGATGCTTGTTTGTACAGATAAGAATGATCTGGATGTCGATGTGCAGTGTCGCGCTCTAAAGATCCAGTTGAGTTCCGTGCCAACACTCCACTGCCCCAATTATCACACCAACTACTGCGAATATATCACGGGCTCTAGCAAGGACGCCCTTGCTTGTTCAGCTTGTTTTTTTAGTTAAAATAATTTTTTTAGCTTATCAGCGAACGGTACTTTTACCGTTGTCTTTCCAGCGAAGCGAACGGCGATCGGATCGGAAGAGGGAACATGTGCAACCCGGATCTCATCCATAGTTTACGCCGGCGACCTCGGAAAAATCGGTGCAAAGTGATCGGGTCTCGCTCAGCGGTGACTTGCCGACTTGCCGTTGCCGTGCTGTCCGTCTGACTCACTGGAGTCCTCAGCGCCTCTCCTTTGCCTGAATTCCTACCGCCGCGGCAACCTTTAACCCAGCTCGCCGCCCGCCGCTCGCGGTAATGCGGTGCCTCCACTTGTGATACCCGCGTCCTCGCTCCCCTCCCCATCCTCCTCCTCCTCATCTACCGTGCCGCCCATTCCCCACCCACTCCCTCCCACCGCCGCCCGCAGATGCCGCCCAAGGTGGTCGCCGTCGCCGCGGGCGAGGCCCACACACTCGCCCTCACGGGTGAGTGGAATCTCCACTTGCACGCGCGAATTCTCCTGCTCCCTCGCCGGGATTCAGTATCCAGTAATCTGACGAAAGGTTTCGTGGCTTCTCTCTAATTGCAGGTGACGGGCAGGTGTACTCCTGGGGCAGGGGGCCGTTCGGTCGCCTCGGGACCGGCCGCGAGGACGACGAGCTGGTCCCCACCGCGGTGGCGCCCGCGGTCTCTGCCAGCGGGACACCGCGGCCCAGGTTCGTCGCCGTCGCCGCTGGTGCCTACCATAGCCTTGCTCTGGACGGTTCGTGCTCTGTTACCCCCTCCGCTCTCTGCTTGTGTTCGGTGAAGCTGTTGTTGTGTGCTGAGCTATTAAGAACTTAGGTCCTGTTTGGTTTCTGAATCATTCGGTTTAACTCACATCAAATCAATGTTACGGTAAATGCATGGAATTCTCATCACATCAATGTTGTGGCAAATACATGGAGTACTAAATGTAGACTAATTGCATGTATATCGGCATAGATTAGGAGTAATTTATGAGACGAATCTATTAAGCCTAATTAGTCCAAAATTAGAAACTTTTTGTCAAATAAGACGAAAGTACTACAGTCTTTGTTAAACTTTAACATCTCTGCCCAAACAGGCCCTTAGGATTACGTTACAGTAGTTACAGCACTCTGACCAGCCATGTAGAAGTGGGTTTGCGTTACTGTGTCCCAAAGGGCGAGTTTGCGGCTGCCGACTGGCACTTTGATTTTCCGGTGCCCAGGACGGCTGCTCCTGCACATGCCATTCAATATCTTTGCTTTGAAATTTTCTGTACCTCGTCTTTTAGGACTTCCTGCTATTAGTCTGACCCAGCTCTGCTTTAAATGGCTGAATCCGTAGAAAAATCCGTAGATTATCTAGGTTTTTATATGGATATAACTTTACGTTTTGCATTTGCTGTGAGTATTTAATTCCATTATGTGCAGAATGTTTATCACTGCAATTCTTTTGCCAAAAGCAATTTAACACGATCATCAGCACACATGTGAAATGGGTGCCATACTGATTGCTGAATAAGTTCAATGTGGCAGATGAAGGTTCACTCTGGTCATGGGGTTACAATCTCTGTATCCTTTACACCACTTTGATTTAAATTTTTTTAACTTTGTTAGCCGCAAATCTCTCAATTGATGTGCCTGCCATTGTCGGGTGTACTTCACTTCCTTGACTATTTAACAGATGGTCAACTTGGCTATGGGGATCAGAATTCCCTTTTTCCATGTTTGGTTGAGCAATTTCAGGATCTAGGTTCTCCTGAAACACTGAATGATGAAGACCAGGACACACGTGATCGGACTTGTTTAAAGGTATATGAGCGTAATATCAGTTTTGAAAATTCCCAAACTATATAAGCTTTAAGATTGTTAAGAAAGTTTGGCTTTCTATTGATAACCGTGATGTATGTTTTGTTACAGCTGTCTTCTGTCAAAGCAGGTGGCATGATGTCATTTGCCATAGACAGTTTGGGGGGCCTTTGGATATGGGGAAGTTGCCCACAGCAGACTGATGCTGGAGAGTTTTGTATTGCGAGTAGCTCTATCCCACTACCCGTTTGGGATTTCCATGGACATACCGTTGTTAAGGTTGCCTGTGGTAATGAGCATGTAGTAGCTGCAGTTAGTGTTGGCGAGACCTATACTGAAGGTGACCTTGTTTGTTATGCTTGGGGAAATAACAACCATGGTCAGTTGGGTCTAGGTGACAAGGAAAGTAGATCTCGTCCTGTGCTTATCTCAGCATTTAGCGAAGGATCTTCTTGGGAGGTGTATGAAATTGCATGCGGGGCTTCCCACACTGCAGTCCTCGCCAATAAGAAGTCTTCTGACCAGATAGAATCTCGGTGCTGGACATTTGGCCTTGGTGACAAGGGACAGCTTGGCCATGGAACCACAGCCACCATTTGCTCACCACAACCTGTCGATGGACTACCAACCGGATCCTTCCTTATTTCTCTTGACTGTGGATTGTTCCACACAACCGTAGTCTCCTCTGATGGAGAGGTGTGGTGCTGGGGAATGGAGAGAGGTCTTGGACTGTGCCCAGATGCTAGCTTTTCGGGAGTTGATGAAGGGGATGCTTTATATCCAATAAGGGTTCAGTCTCCTGAGACAAATGGGTTCAAGTTTCTTGGTCCAGTGCAGATCGCCTGTGGAGCTGCACACACTGTTCTTGTTGCTGGTGACGGGTATAGGATGTGGGCATGGGGCAGAGGCCGCAGTGGTGTGCTTGGGAGAGGCCAGACTGCTGACAGCTACATACCATGCGTTGTGATGTGGCCTCCACTTGATGAGAACTTCCAAGAGATCCATGAGGACCAAGAGGGAGGATCAACATCAAGAGTGAATGATCGCACTAGCACCGAGTTGAATCAGAAGCTATCTGCTGCCTCAGAGGAGTTACAATTCCTAAGGTCAAAACTGACACTGATGGAGCGATATGCCAATATACTTCACATCTCAATCTTCCGTAAGCCACTTGATGAACGGGCACTACCACGTTCACTTCAGGAATCTTCTGTCTTTGATATCAGAAAGGAATTTGAGAACATTTTGGATGCAGCAGACACTGATGAACTTAATCGTTTGGAGATCTTCTACCGCAGCATGCTTTCTGGCGTGAAAAACAAACTTCTGAAGAGAAGAGTCCAAGAGATGGTCCAACAATGCATTATTTCACTCTCAGCAGGGAGGCAAAACCCTCAAGATAAGTGAATTGATTGAATGATTATACTTGTTACCGGACTGCAAGTGAGTACAGTATCTCCAAACTTGGTCTCATCAAAATTGCAATAACCCTGTTTATGCCAACCCACTGTGGCTTCTGTTTCTTCAAAGATAAAGTGAGTTAGTTAATCTATCCTGGCATCAAGATCATCACCTGGCCGACCATTACACAAAGACGGCATTACTCATACTGACATGTAAGCGTATATGTTGTTTATGACCCTGTTTGTGCCAACCCACTGTCGCTGTCGCATCTGTTTCTTCAAATATAAATGAGTGAGTAAATCTATCCTGCCATCAAGATCATCACCCGGTCGACCATTGCACAAAGACGGCATTACTCACACTGACATGTAAGCGTATTTGTTGTTTATGAAATTCCTTATATGATAAATGCATCCTAGATAAATTGAATCCTGTGTAAAGGATTTCTCTATGGGTTCTCATAGACGGACAAGAATATATGGTTAAAGTGTTATTGGAAAAAGCCTTAGGCAAATGCCAGTTTAAATTATAAATACTATCAAGGTGATGCGCGTAAATAGTGCGGGTAGCTAGTTTTTTTTATCATGCTAACATTTGAGATTGTTTATTTGAATATTTTGCAAATAGTTTTTCTTTTTTTTTATTGTATTTGTCCGCTCTTCATGAGTCTCTACTGCATGTCTCTCACAAAGATCTTCCGGTATTAAATTTTGGATCATCTTATACCTTTTCTTGCGTGGATCAATAGTTGCCTTTTTGCCGTAAAGATCATTTGCCAGATTACTCATGTACGACGATAGACCCAATGCTTATTTGGATTCTCTTTTTCCAAAGGTTTTAGACTTGCATATATGTTCTCCTTTTTGCCATAATAGATCGGGCCTTTTTCTTTGAAAATACTCTGTTTACTTTTATTTTTGTTGTTTTCATCTTTATGACTGTATTGAATATAATAATAAATTTACATTACCGGTAGAAAAATAAAACAATTTATTTTGTCATTGGTCATGTATAGTTTTCCTTCATTTATTTTGAAATGCGTGCCTTTAATCTCTGATTCTTATACAGTGTACTTCATAATGTGCATCATCGGTAGTTTTTTTTTTCTAAAAGCAACATAATCGGTATATAGTTATCGTTATATAGATAGCGCATAGCACTGTTTTTTCTTTTCCTTGGGGCCCGTTTAGGTTCTTGGAATTGAATTCATTCTATTAATTATAGTTTAGGCACAAATTAATTGAACTAATATGGTTCTATATGGAATACATTTGTATATTATTGCTAGCCATACAAGGGAGATACCTATATGTTAGGGAAGTGAGTTGAAGAGCGTGTTATAAGTTGGAGGGTAGAAACATAGCATGGTGATCTATATAATTAATTTCCATTTCACACCATATGAATTTGACATATGCTTATATGTGAACTTTAAAAGGTTGTGAAATGTCAAATTTCAAGCTAAATAGCCTAATCCATTAAGTAGATTCTAATTCCTCCAAATTGAAAGGATTCAAATGGCCCCTAGGATATTTTCGTAGTTTCATTAGTTTTTCTTTCTTTCTTGAGCAAATCGTAGTTTCATTAGTAGATGCTTGAAGCTGCAGCCCATTTAATAATGTTTTTATTTAATGGGCCACCATAGGATATTTTTTCTAATTCATTAGCGGATGGTCTTGGTACGCAGCTGTATCTCCCATTGGAATTTCTTTTACACGACCCGTCGTGCTTGGAGCCGAGCGTGCGACGCCCGCGCCCGCGATCACGTCCCACCGGAGATGAAGAAGAAGCAACGGCAGCTAGGATTCTAGCAAGGAGCTCGCCGGCGTTGTAGGCGAGGAATTCGTCGGCATTAGCCATTAGGTAAGCAAATCTATTCTCGGCGACCTTAGAATGGGGTTTGGGGGGGGGGGGGGGGGGCAGCGGCCGCGACACGGCGGTGGAGGCGGGCGAGATGGCGGCGAGCGGGGCAAAGGGAGAAGGCGGTTGGACGGGGCTAGCGGCGGGGGCGTTGCGGCGGAGCTCGCCGGCGTCTTGCCCTAGGATTAGGATGGGCGGGGTCAAGGGGCAAGGGGAAGGAACTTCCCCGTCTTTAGGGAAGGGTGGGGTCGATGGGTGGCTGTGGGCGACTTTGTCGGCGGCGAGGAAGCCACTGGCCGGGGGTGGCGGGTGAAAAAGGCGGGGTGGGGTAGAAGGGTGCAAGGACGGCGGGGTGGGGAGGACGAAGATGCGGGGCCGGTAGCGTGACCGGCCGTGCGTTATCGTTGTCCTTGATTAAGTGTCGAACTGTCGATGTTGATCTCGGCACGTTTCAATCTTCCTCTCTCAAGGAATCCTTGTTTAGTTCCCCAATTTGTTCTTAATCAAATCCTAGTTGGGGACCTTAGGGAGCCGTCGAAACGCCGGGAGCCTGGGAGGAACCGTCGAGACCTCGCCGGAGCACAAGAGCCGCGCCGGGATCTCCTCGCAATTACAAGGGCGGTGTGCGTCGGGCTTCCCGGGACGGGATCTCGCCGCTCTCGCTGCATGCGAAATACTCCATCCACTGATCCACCGGTCACAGCTTACGTTACGCGCGCCGTAAAATAGGAATGCACAGTGCTCAGTGTCGCATCCGTTCCTTTTCTTGTCCGCTGAACAATTTGACTTGTGCGGGCGGTGGCACCGTCACCCCCGTGCAGTTCAGTGTTCACATGGGTCGTGGGAGTTCGGCCCGGTCTGTCCCGAACAAGAGGTCCGCCCGCCCCGGCGTGCGAGTGCGAGTGCGAGTGCACAGAAACCCGTGCCGCCCACTCCAGCTGAAAACGGATCAAAAGGGATACAAAACGTGCTCCCGCTAAACAAATGTACTATTACCACTCCCGGCCACCGTTCTCCCAGTCTCCCTCGCGGCTCCGCCCCATATATCGCGATTAAATTAAACTAGTCTAACCCCGAACCCCTTTGGCGGTTCCGGCTGCGCGAAGCCGGTGGCGCGGCGACGTGGCCCGTGCTGGGGCGCCTCGAGTCCAGTCCCAACGCACCACGGGCGTGCGGCCGTCGTCGCGCCACGTCCGCCGCGGACGCGCCCGCACCTGGCCCTCGCCCAGCGCCCAGGTGCCTGCCCTCTGACGGTTGGGCTCCTCGGCGGAATATATAAGGCGGACCCCCGGACAGCGACGGGCCACCACCCATTGGGTCAAACTGCTTCGCGTCCGCTCTCCAGTCCCCGGTCGGGCGGCCCATGCGATGATGCTGCCGGTTGCAGTAGTGAGGAAAACGGACAGAATTTTTTTCCGTACAGACCTGTTTTGTTTTCTACATTTTTTCATCCGTTTTTATATTTGCGAGATCTTATTTTCGTATTTGCGGGAGCAGAAAATAGTGTTTTCCGTCCGTTTTCGAGTAATCCTGTTTTAATACGGAATAGACCCGTATTTATCCTGTTTTTATCCCGTTTTCGATCTATGCTCAACATGTTTAACAATTACATGTCCTTATGTTATGTTAATATAACTACGAATTACCAAATATGCATTACATGTCCTTATGTTATGTTAATATAACTACGAATTATCAAATATGCATGTTATGTTCACGTACATAACATGTAAATGAATATTAAACTTTGTATATATTATTACATGACTTTATATATGTAAACTTTGAGAATATTAGATTATGTGATCTTAATTTAATTTTTCGGCTCTCTATTCGTATTTGTTCGTTTCTGTATGTCTGCATATTTCGATTTTGTTTTCGAACCCGTATTTTCCGAACCTGGTACCGTTTCTGACAAAAAAAAATATAAAAATGAAAGTAGAAATAGGATTTTTCTATCCGTTTTTATCGCGACGGGTGGGAAAGTACGGCTACGTGGCGCTTTTAATTATCATCAAGCCCAGGTACGCGCTTTTGGAAAACAAGCGCCCTTTTGATCCACTTCGTGGCAGGCGGTTTGTCACGCGAGCCGAGCCAGGCGGCAGTCACCGGTCGCTGGGCCACGCCGGGGTCACCGGCCCGGCTGTCATGAGACGGCAATAGCACAGGCCGCGTGGCTTGACGGCTTCCGTCTTTTGCGTGGTCCCCGCGGTTTCCATTATTAGTAGCGCCACGTCACAAGAGGCTGCTTTTTCGGGATATCACAAGAGTAGTTTCTGATCTTGATCTCGTGCTCGAGGCAAATCTCTATGGGAATCGCCGGGGAAGTAGTATCAGTAGACCGGGGGAGAGCTCGAGGAGTAGGGTTGGAGAGTCGTCGGGAGAGTCGTAGGGGCGCGTGCGGCGCTCGAGTTGTTGTTCTTCCTGGGCTTGGCCGGCTCCGTTTTCTTCCACCTCCGCGTCGCGGCAGCCAGTGGGGTGGGTGTGTTCTGTGGGCGTCAAGTCAAGACAGCGTCGTCGCCGTTTCATCTCCGCGGTCAGGTTTGGTGTCTACTGGTCGTGTAGCAGTTCGGGGGCGAGGGAGATGGACTGGCCTGGTTGCTGTGCCGCTGGCTGCCGCTCCGAACTGGGGGCGAGGGCGAGGTGTTCGTGGGTAAGGGTCGCGGGCGTTGTGCGGCTGGGAGGCGGCTACCGAGGCGACGGAATTAAAGCGGTAGGAGACGAGAGAGCCCCGATTTATAAAGCGGCCTTGTGTGGCTCGCTGCTCGCCTCTGCTCCACTCCTCTCACCTGGTCATTGCTCCTCCCACCTCGCGTTTCTTCAGCGGGCTCAGGTGGCTGCTTGCTGCTGGTTCAGATCCTTATCCCCTTCGCCGCATCGAGGCCGTTCGGAGCTTGGAGTATGGAGCTGTCCTTTCTGCTTTAGAAGATGGGTCTGGCGGAGCAGTGCGTGGAGGTGCGGGGCGCGGCGAATCGGAGGTGATCCCGGTCATGGGGTAGGGTGGAGGGGGTGGTGTGTGTGGTATGGAGCCGTCCCGTGGCGCTGCTGGCGGCGGGCGGCGGTGGGGGGACGCAGAGGCGGAGGCGGAGGGCGATGCGGCGGAGGAAGGGAGACGAGCGGAGGACGGAGGCGAGGTGAGCCTGCGGGAGTGGCTGGACCGGCCGGGCCGGGCTGTGGAGGCGGCGGAGTGCGTGCACGTGTTCAGGCAGGTGGCGGAGGCGGTGGCCGTCGCGCACGCGCAGGGGGTGGCCGTGGGCAGCGCGCGACCGTCGTGCCTCGTCGTGTCGCCGCCCTTCGAGTTCGCGCGCGTCGCCTTCATCGAGTCCGCCTCCGGCTCCGACGCCTCGGGTTCGTGCTCGGGCTCTGACGCCTCGGAGGACGCCGACCCGGACGCCTCGCCTCCGCTGCGACGCGACGGCGCTGGCCGCGGCGAGGAGCGCGCGGGGAAGTCGTTCCCGCTCAAGAGCGTGCTGGCCATGGAGCTCAACTGGTACACCAGCCCCGAGGAGGCGGACGACAGCGCCGCTACCTTCGCCTCTGACGTCTACAGACTGGGTGTGCTCTTGTTCGAGGTGCGTTTGCTTCACATCAATATACTTCTGTTTTGCGGCACGTCTTGACATCGCTTGTGTTTGCTTCTCGGACTGCAGCTCTTCTGTACATTCGAAACCATGGAAGACAAGATGCGGGCAATGGCTAATCTGCGGCACCGGGTGTTGCCACCACAGTTGCTGCTCAAATGGCCCAAGGAAGCATCCTTCTGCCAGTTGCTAATGCACCCTGTTCCAGAAACCAGACCGAAGATGAGGTGCGTCGCGTGTCACGTACTATGTCTGAGTGTGTTACCCCAGGAGAAAGGTTGCATGAGCGGTTTCTTGTTTCACATTAGGTAGCATGAAGTCCTTTATGCATATATTAGTAATGCTTTTTCTCGAAGCTGGGAACTGCATTTGTTTGTTAGTATATGTGCTGTGGTTGTACACTTTTTAAGACACTTCCATCAGTTGCCCGGAAACAATAGAATTTATTAACAATTAACAATGCTCCACATATTCTAGATTCGACACTCTTGTTCTAGCCTTAATTTTATGTGGAAAAAGTGCAGCAAACAATCAAAAAGTTATAACTAACCATCATACCATGCACTCGCAGGACAATTCTGCCAATTTGTGAAAGTCAGACATGTCATTTATCCTATACTGTTTCGGTTTTGATACTATTCATAGTTCATGTTTATTTCAAATCTTCAGTAGAAAAATGTGGCTGTATTGCAACTGATGGAAGTGCCAGCACACTTCTTTTTGTTTTAGGAGTTCCTCAGTGGATCTTTATCTTTGGCTAGAGACATCTGTTTGGACAATAGACCATTGCTGGATTTTAGTTGAGGTTAACATTTTTTTTCTCCATTTCCTCAGTGGATCTTTTTCTCCTTGACGTAATTATTTCAGAAAATTAAATAAAGATATGTATCTGCATATTATCTTTGTGTTATCCAATGAGGTTGTGCCACATTGACCTTCTCCCCATTCTTCTTTTTTGTTTCTTTTTGTTTGACAGTGAGGTGTTGCAGAGTGAGTTCCTTAATCAGTCAAGGAATAGCCTGGAGGAGCGTGAAGCGGCACTTAGGTTACGCGAAGAGATAGAAGAACAAGAATTATTGCTGGATTTTCTTCAGCAATTGCAGAAAAGAAAGCAGGATATAGCAGACAGTTTGCAGGACACTGTTGCTTTCCTCTCTTCTGACATCAATGAGGTACTCCACCAGCAATCTGCACTTGGCCACTGCGTGAACTTCTCATCCGATTTGGATAAAGAGGTGTGCTCTGCAACTGTTGAAGATCGGAGTGATTGCGGATCCAGAAAGCGATTCAGACCTGAGCTGCAAGGTGTTGACATGGAGGAAAATAACCGTAGTGTGGAAGAATGTTCAAGAACAGTGCCATCCTCTGAGTTAATCCAGGAAAGTGTTCTGTCAAAAAGCTCCAGGTTGATGAAGAACTTCAAAAAACTTGAAACAGCTTATTTTCTAACAAGGTCCAAGTTGGCGAAGCAAGTTGGCAACCAAATAAGTAGTTGTCATCAAGTTGTTAAGAGGGCTACTGGTTCAGCTATTGGGACTGAGGGAAGTTCAATAGTTGATTTTTCTTTGGAAAGGCAATATGGTAGAAGGCAAAGAGGCTGGGTGAACTCTTTTCTTGAGGGGTTGTGCAAGTACTTGTCATTCAGTAAGTTGAAAGTTCGGGCAGAACTGAAGCATTGTGAGTTGCTGAACTCATCAAACTTAGTATGCTCCGTAGGGTTTGACCGGGATGGGGAATTTTTTGCAACTGCTGGTGTAAATAAGAAGATAAAAGTATTTGAGTATAATATGATTGTAAATGAACACCGTGATATTCAATATCCTGTGGTAGAGATGTCTAATAGATCGAAACTTAGTTGTATTTGCTGGAACAGTTATATGAAGAGCCATATAGCATCTAGTGATTTTGAGGGTATAGTACAGGTAAGCTCTGTGGCATGCTTTTTTATAATTAAATTTGTATTTGATGCAATTACCATAAGATCCCTGTATTTTCAGGTTTGGGATGTTACTAGGAGTCAAGTTTTTGTTGAGATGAGGGAGCATGAGCGACGTGTGTGGTCGGTGGACTTCTCAATTGTGGACCCAACAAAATTGGTCAGTGGGAGTGATGATGGATCTGTGAAGCTGTGGGATATGAATCAGGCAATTTTATTCTTGCACCTACTGTATGTCAGCTTTTGAACTAACGATAGCGTGGTTATCGAACTTGTCTGTGAATGTAGAATTGCTTCTCTCCATTGTTATAACACATTTTTATGAACTGTGCAGGCTGGGAGTATTGGCACTATTAGGACAAGGGCAAACGTGTGTTCTGTCCAATTTCAACCTGATTCTGCTCGCTCCATTGCCATCGGCTCTGCAGACCACAAAATTTACTGTTATGATCTTCGTAACATACGAGCTCCTTATTGTACACTAGTTGGGCACACAAAGACTGTAAGCTATGTTAAGTATCTGGATGCATCAACAATAGTATCTGCGTCTACTGACAACTCATTGAAGCTTTGGGACTTGTCGATGAGTCGAGGAAGGGTAATTGACAGTCCACTTCAAACATTTACGGGGCATACAAACACAAAGGTTTGATAAAACTTTCACACATACTTGTTCTCTACTTCTCTTTTCATAATATGGCTCTACAAGTGATAGTGTCTAGTTTTATCTGATGGACATACTTTGCTAGTTTAATTTCGAAAGTTGTACCATTGCAATGAAACACTAATACTGTATGTATGGAGTATCCTAGTGTGACAATTATCTGTGCTATCCTATATACAACTATAGTGCCTTTTACAGCTGTATCTGATTGATCTGTGATGTTATACAGTCATGAACATTGGTGATCCAGATGTTCTTTTTCTTTTCTCTGGATCAATGAGAGCATTTGTAAGATTTTTCTCTTTTGATGGATCAGTGTGCAAAGGAAGTGCTTTAAATTCCATTGCACCAGTTGTTTATTTAGATATTTAGATTGCTTGACAACCTTAAATTGTTTCACTTAGTGTGTTTCCCACAGATTTAATTACCAGCTTATCCCTGTAGCATATTAACATAGTGGTTAGTTTGAGCAGTTGATTGATCTCATGAAATATTTTAGTGTCTCAGTTGAGTTCATAATTAACTCTCCCATGTATACAGAGGTTACCCTTGAGCTATTCCAACATACCCTTTGTATGCTGAGTTGGTTTCTGTGCTGAAAGACAGTGACATTTTCATTGAGTGACCCATTTACTTATTTGTTAAACCTTTTGACCAGAACTTTGTTGGCCTTTCCATATCTGATGGTTACATCGCTACTGGCTCTGAAACAAATGAGGTATGCATTCCATAGCTAACCTTCCACAAACTTGTCTGAACATCTGACTGCTAGTTAGATTGACCAGGACTTTACCTACCTTTATGCAAAATCATAGCGCACGCAAGTAAACATTGCATTTGTTGCAAGGAAGCTGATGTTTATTATTGATGGATATAGTGTAGTTCAGGATGCTCATGATTTAGTCTTCATTTTCTATGCCATGTGTATATGCCATATACAGCGAGACTGGAGTGGTTTTCATACTTCTCTAAGTTCCCGCTTTATATAAAGGAAGGAAATGAAATTATGATGGAAGCAGGTGCAAATTAATACCCTGTTGTAGGTGAGCGGTCATTGTGTAGTGACTAGGTTTTAAGAGCATGTGCTGTGTCAAACTGTCAATAGAGAAATGTCATGCATGAACTTAGCATCCTCTATTTTTTGGAAAAAGTCTACATCACCCCCTGAAGTATGGGGTGGTGTCTAATTTACCCCCTCAAGTATGAAACGGTCTAATTTACCCCCTGAACTTTCCAAAACCGTCTACTTTACCCCCTGGGGCAGTAGATCTACACAATGAACATATAATATGGTATGCTTTAGTATAAAATTTTTGCTATAACTTTAAATTTATTAGGATTTTCCAATAAATTTAAAGCTACAACACAAACTTTGTACTAAAGCACACCATATTATATGTTCATTGTGTAGATCTACTCACGTGGAGTCCAACAAAATTGGATTTTCCATTTTACGATTTTTCTGTGATTTACTATGATTTTTTAAAGATTCGGTTACTGTAGCAAAACCATGGTTACTGTAGAAGACCGCCGTCCAAAACTGCCCTAGGGGGTAAAGTAGACGGTTTTGGAAAGTTCAGGGGGTAAATTAGACCGTTTCATACTTGATGGGGTAAATTAAACACCACCCCATACTTCAGGGGGTGATGTAGACTTTTTCCTCTATTTTTTTTATAGATTGGTACATGTGTCCAATGCCTATTCATATCCTTTTTTTTTTAATGAGGAATTCTGGAATTGCATCGAATAAAATGTTTAACTCGCCTTTTCCTTCTTACTATTTACCACAGGTTTTTGTCTACCACAAAGAATTTCCTATGCCAGTGTTGGCATATAAGTTCAGCGTGACAGACCCTATATTAGGCCAGGAAATCGATGATCAGTCACAGTTCATTTCCTGCGTCTGCTGGCGAGGGCAGTCTTCAACTCTTCTTTCTGCAAACTCCAGCGGCAACATTAAGATCTTAGAAATGGACTGAGCCACTGAGGTTTGGAGTTTGCATCTGCTGAGTCTTGGCTATAAATGGACTGACTTCTTACCAAGGTTGTGCGCGTGTGTGGCTTCAAAGTTTGTGGCAATTAAATTCAGAGTTGCCAACGGTGCGAGGTGCAGCTTAATCCGAGTTGCAGAGTTGGGAGAGGTAGGAGTAGCTGTAACAGATTTAGCATGGTTTGATAGGATTACAGATTAGCGTGGTAGCAAAAGAAGCATAAATAGGAAACAGAATTGAGGCGTGGGATAGTCCCACAAGGAAAGGTTTTGTACATCATTGGTTCGAGGTATACTTGTACAGGCAATCAATCCAGCTTTTACCAAGCAGCATCAGGCTTTTACCCTTGCGAATTGCGATAGTGGTACTTGAAAGGCAAAAAGTATAAAGTGGTCTACATCTGTTGAATCAAAGATCAGCATTTGGCTCATTAGCTCTCTTTTTTTTACGTATAATATATTGATAAATGTGTTAGCTTCCAGGCATGCGGTGCCCCTTCGATCAGGTAATATGGTTTTTCTACGCAATCCTAGGACTTTCGGCGTTCGTCTCCAGACGGAGAGGAGCCGTGCAACAGGATACAAGAATTTTTCATTAATTGTCTGAGCTTGTGTTTTTTCTCGAACGAGAACTTGGGACATACCCCTGATATGTACTTCCTCCATACTTCCTGCTAAATTGTAAAATTGCAAGACAATTTAACATTAGATATATAAATTTGACATGATATATATCTGGGTGCAAATAAAAATCACATTATAGAGGCTGGGACCTTTTTCATTCACTTAATGAAATTTTCCCTTGTTCTAAAAAAAATAAAAATCATGTATCTAAAAAGATAAGAGCCAGAACGTCTTATTTGAAACGGGGTCAGTAGATGATTAGATGAGCACGCTGTCCACCCGCTATCCCTCACCGGCCCACACCACCAACACCACCCTCCACCACAGAATTCATATTCTTTTACTGTGTCTCGAAAAGCACCTCAGCTGGTGCCTGGTGGCCTGTGTTACTTTTTCAGCTGAGCCGCGAGAGTGGTTTGATTGCTCCGCGGATCCGTCATGATTGATTGCTCCGCGGACCAGTAGGGTGTACAGTAATGGGCTAATGGTGTATACTGTAGACCGTGAACGTACTAGCAAGATCCCGGAAGCTGGAGGTCGCCAAAAAAAATGGACAAACGAGCTGTGCCAGCCGACTCCAGCTATGATGAATGCGCACGGAGCTGCAGATGGACGCCGGGCCCCGGCTCCCGCGCAGGCGCAGCACGGCCAGGCCAGGAACATGGACACGCGCGGCGCGACGGAGGAGAGGCAGAGGCCGTACCGTCATGAACTCATGATTACGACGTACGAGTCCCTTGCAGAGGATGAGAGGAAGAGGAGGTCGCAACGGCACGGCGCAGCAGTTGCTTGCCTGTCTGGATTCACCGCCTCAACTTCAACTGCTGTCGCTGTTTCATCGGATGTTTGCCATATGTATGGAGTATTAAATATAAATTAATTATGAAACTAAATGCATAGATCGAGACTGTTTTGCAAGACGAAAATTTTAAACCGAATTAATCTATAATTTGATAATATGGTGCTACAGTAAACATGTGCTAATGACAGAATGACTATAGATATGTCCCACGATTCCACCGCAACGGGCCCGGCTCCATGTCGGACTCCGGCCATCCGCCCGCCATCACGGCTTATTCGTAGTACCTTGTTCTGGTGAATGATCTTGCAGAGAACAGGTTTCTGGACGCAGTGCAGATGAACCCGAGACTGTGCGTCTTCGCTCTTCAGCGGTTGTCTGATTGGTTCTGAACCAGCACTAATTGGTAGGAACAGTATCAGTTCACTGAAATCTAATGGTTTGTGTATTGGGGCTTGTTTAGATTGAAAAAAAATTCAAACCGATGAATAGTACCACTTTCGTCTTATTTGACAAATATTGTCCAATCGTGGACCAACTAGGCTTAAAAGATTCATCTCGTGATTTCCAACTAAACTATGTAATTAGTTATTTTTTTATCTACATTTAATACTCCATGCAAGCGGCTAAAAATTGATGTGATGGAGAGAGTGAAAAAACTTGGAATTTTGAGGGAACTAAACAAGCCCTTGGTGATGTTCGTTGGGAGCTTTGGATTGCTCGGTCCCTGATGTGACGTCGACGTCGTTCGATGGGTACAGTCCACAGCACACAGCTACCTCTGGGAGGGGACATCGTCCGCTCATTAGGACGGTGTATAATCCTATCCTACGAATGATGGCGATTTATGAGACGTACTCGTACTACGTTCCTATGGAATGGCGTGTGTTACGTGTGTACGAGGTGATGAGGGCTTGAATTGTCTCGAGGACCACACAGCACGACAGCAGCAGCTCTCAAGCGTACACCGTACAGCACGCACGCCCAGTGCGGTCCCTGCGCGAACAGAAACGAACTATTGCAGCCCTTGGCACTTGGCAGTTAGCAGGGATGAAAACGAAAATGATAATTTCTAATTTTCCAAGATCATTTTTGAGTTTTTTTTTATTTTCAGGCCTAAACGAAAATGATAGTGATAATAAAAAAAAATGAAAACGATCATGATAAAAATAATCAGAAATGAAAGTGAAAATGATTTTGCCCTCTTCCGATCGTTTTTTAAGATTGCCGTATTTAGCCGGTAATTTACCATTAGTGGTTACTGATTCAAAGACCTTGAATTCTGATTTATTTATAGACTATATAATGCATATACTTTAGGTCTAACTGGCCCACATCTAAGCATCCCATCTGCACACGTAAGCACATAAAGCAAATATTTTTTGAAAAGGAACTATACGGGCAAGTATTTCATCCGTACAGGAACAAAAATGCAATTAGTCAATCATGTACTACACCATAACTCTAGCCTCACCATGATCACGAACGGATCTTGGGTTTAGCTTTTCGAGACCTAAGATGGTGTGAACTGTGGTTTTAACTTGTGGTCTTGTCAATTATGACTTTATTTATTACTATTATCTTGCGAGATAAGTCGAGTTTTATGGCTCTTCTCATATTCACAGTTTGGCATGTTTATCGTTTCTGAGGATATCGTTGTCATGAATTCCGATTATTATCTATGTATTTTTCGACCGATTACTATCGTTTTTGAAATTACTAGAATATCGGTGTCGTATTCGTTTCCGACAATATTGTATCGATTTTGTTTAAAAAAATATGAAAATGAAAGTGATTTCCGATGGTTTTCATCCTAGCAGTTAGCTTGTGGCATGGCGCGGGGACGAGAGGTGGGCGTGGGGCCGGTTGTGCCGTTGGGCTTTCGTCTTCGTGTCCGTGGGCCGTGGCGTGGCGGTTACGACCCAATGGTACACCGGAGGTCGTCGACTCGTCGTCATAGCCGCGCCCTGGCGTGCGTTCGACAGCAGTCGGCAGACATGTTGTGTGACGCAGCACACCATCAGAGGTGCGTGCTTTCTCGAACTGATCGAGCATAGAGCAACATTTCAACAACACGTAAAGTAACGAACCACAAAGATACATCGGCTTCATGACCTTATTAATTTTACAGCCCCAGCCCTAAGGGATGCGAATGCGATGCGCGCCATCGAGCCCTTTGGAAGTCTAGAGATTCGGTCACGGTCAGTAATTAACACTTGGATGGGTCTTGCGGCGCGAACGTGAAGCGGCCGGCGGAGTAGCGCGCCTGCAGGCCGTCGGCGAGCGTGACGAACCTGCGGAACTTGAGCGGCGACCCCTTCTTCCGGCCGCCGGGGCTGACGGCCACGCGGCACCCGCGCGCCGGCGACCGCGGCACGTACACCTTGCAGTTGTTGCGCGTGAAGGGGGCCGCCTGCATCCCCGTCTGGATCAGGAAGTAGCCGTGCGCGTTAGTGGTGTTCCACACGGACAGCGCCCGGCGGCCGTGCCGGCACCGCAGCAGCGCCGCGGCGTCTGCACGCACGCATATATACTGTGGTCAGAAATGCCTGGAAATCGATGCTGACGATGAGCACGTACGTACAGACGAATGAAGGAACCGACTTACTCCGGAGAGGCGACGCGTCCCTGGACTCGACGTAGCCGCGGTACCGGCAGCTCTTGCACCAGACGACGCCCTCCACGCCGATGGTGAAGTTGAGGTTCGGCTGCGGCCGGGGCAGGCCCTTGGCCGAGCCTGGGGGTGGCAGGCCTGTAACGTTCCTGCTGTTGATTTGTTAAACTGAGAAGGAAATCTAGAACAAGGGTAGGAAGAACAGCAGGAAGATGGGTTCAGACTGAATATTGACGAGAAGTTGGAATACAGGTTTGGGGAAATCACTTCTTGTCCTTCTCTGAATCATTACAACGCCTTATATACTGGCGCCCTGCTACGGCCCAACTGACTAATCCGGCCCATGACAGATAACCGCCACAACACCTGATATGCTACCCCACCGACAGTGACTTAACGTCATACTGTATTGTTGGACGTCCACCAGTGCCGCTTCCGTCTTCCGTGGTCTTCAGCTTAGGCCGCCTCCCCTGAGTACGCCTGAAGGTCCTGACATTACCTCCTCCTCCTTGAAAGCCAGCTTGACCTCAAGCTGGACTAGTAGGAAACCGACGATGTAAATCTTCCGCTTCTTCCCATGTCGTCAGGTTCTGAGCTTGATCGGACCACTGCACTTGAATTTGGGAAATAGTGGAGGCACCTTTCTGAATCATCCGAGAAGAAAGGAACTGCATTGGCTGTAGAGGAGTCTGAGGATCATCAGGCAACAGACTGATATCAGAGCCCACCGCTTCAGTACTGGCAACATGCCTTTTCAGCTGGGATATGTGAACTACTGGATGGATTCGGCAATCATCAGGTAAATCCAGTCGATAAGCAACCTGACCAATGCGTGCCAGAATTTTTAATGGCCCAAAGTAGCGATAACTCAACTTCTGGTTACCTCTAGGAGCCACAGAAGACTGAATATATGGTTGCAGGCGCAGATAAACCATCTCTCCTTCCTCAAATTCCTTCTCCAATCGGTTTTTGTCTGCTTGATGCTTCATTCTTTGCTGGGCTCTATGCAATTGATGTTTCACCACATCTTCTAATAATTTCCTCTCCAGAAGCCACTGCTCGATATCAGGAACGTGATACTGAGCATCATTCGAAATACCAAAGTGTCGGGGCTGATGTCCATATAGCACCTCAAAGGGAGATAAACCCAGAGCAGAATGGAAACATGTATTATACCAATACTCTGCCAAAGGAAGCCATTTGTGCCATTGCTTGGGACAGGCTTGCACACTACACCTCAAGAATCCCTCCAGACATTGATTGAGTCTCTCTGTCTGTCCATCCGTTTGAGGGTGATAAGAGGAACTCATCAATAGCTTAGTGTCAGTCAATCTAAACAACAGCTGCCACATTGAGCTAGTAAAAATCCTGTCTCGGTCAGAAATGATATGAAGTGGCAGGCCATGCAACCGATAGATGTTATCCAAATATGCTTGTGCCACCTGGAGAGCAGTAAAAGGATGTGCCAATGGAATGAAGTGACCATACTTACTGAACTTATCAATGACCACCAAGATGGTGTCAAATCGGTTGGACTTAGGTAAACCTTCCACAAAATCCAGGCACACTGTCTGCTAAGCCTGTTCTGGAATTGGTAAGGGCTGCAACAATCCAGCTGGTTTACAATGGTCTATCTTAGCTTGCTGACAGACCTGGCACTGAGAAATGTACTGCTTGATATGCTGCTTCATCCCAGGCCAACTGAACAGCTTCTTGATCCTGTAATAGGTAGCATTAAATCCTGAATGACCTCCAATTCCACTACTATGGACGGCCTGCAAAATATGCTGCTGAGCTATCCCATTGTTACCCAGCCATACCCTTCCATTATACCTAATGAGTCCATCAGTCAATGTAAAGGCTCCCAAACTCCCATCGGCTGCTGACAACTCAGCTAACAACTGTGTGGCTTTGGGATCCTCCTCATACCCTTCTTTGACTCTATCCACCCAAACGGGCTTGCAAGATGTTATTGGTGCTACAATGTCCACCAGATGACATCTTGACAAAGCATCTGCTGCTTGATTTGTAGGCCCTTGCTTATATTGAATTTTATACTGCAGATCCATGAGTTTCAATAAAGCTTTCTGTTGCAATTTAGTTGTGACTCGCTGTTCAGTCAAATGCAACAAACTCCTATGATCAGTTTTGATCACAAACTCCTGATTTTGCAGATAGGGTCTCCACTTGTCCACTGCCATCACTATAGCCATGCATTCTTTTTCATAAGTAGAACATGCCTGATTCTTTGAGCATACAGGTTTACTAAGATAAGCAATTGGATGTCCCTCTTGCATCAACACTGCTCCAAAACCCAAGTCACTTGCATCAGTCTCCACTACAAATGGCTTAGTAAAATCAGGTAGGCCTAGCACTGGAGCTTGAATCAAAGCTGTCTTTAACTGTTGGAAGGCAGCTTCTGTTGCAGATGTCCAAATGAAAGGTGTACCCTTCTTAAGCAAGTCAGTTAAGGATCTTCTGAAGGTTCTTCCTCAGATAACTCACCCTCCAGATCACCAGTTTCCAGTGCATCAAGCAACTCTTCTACCACATGTATAGGTACTTGAGCTGGGCACTTATGATTTCTATCCCACTTTCCTCCACACTTGAAACATAGACCATTCTTGCGTCTAAATTCTCTTAAGGTTGCCAACTTATCCTCAGTTTCAGGTTTTGCCCATACTGCCTTCGGCTTATCAGGATCCACACCTTTAAATTTCTCCTGCAGTGCCCTGAAATTCCCTTTTGCAAACTCCTTGCCATAACCTTTTGCCCGACACCTTGAGAGTTCCTCTTCTTGCAAACTAGCCAAGATGCTTGCAGTAGCCACATCCTTAGGCTGATGCAGAGTTATTGCCGCCCTGATTTCCTCACGAAGCCCAATCAAGAATCGGTTGACAAAATAAGTATCATCATAGCCATCATTGTACAGCATCAATCCATGGGCAAGTTGCTCAAACTCTGACTGATACTCCAACACCGTTCCTTTTTGTTTCAGATTCTCAAACTGATTGAGAAGTAACTGATATTGGCCTCTATCAAATCTGCTCATCACCAGCTTGTAGAGATAATCCCAATTAGTAACCCGCGCCTTGCGCTGAACTGTCTGAAGCCAGGATGCCGCTGCTCCCTTGAAATTGAGGGCCGCAAACCGAGTCTTCAGCGAAGGATGAGTCGCATATACCTCAAAAAACATTTCACAGTTTTCACGCCATAAGCGGGGATTTTCGCCATCAAACTTGGGAAACTCAATCTTAGGAAAGGGTGGAGAACGTGTCGGAGGAATGAAAGCATCATCTGATCGGGGATGTGGTGCAGGAATGGGAATCGGAAACGTACCCCCTGTTATGTCCTGCGGCCGGGTTCCGAGGATCCCGCCGCAGTGCTCGCCGTGGCCCTTGGCCCGCTCCCCGTTTGCCGCAGGTGAGCACGACGACGATCCGGGAGCCGCGTTGAGGTTGACGTTCCTCAACGCTGGTAGAGGGTGAGGAATCGGAGCCGTGGACGCAGGAGCCGCCACCAACCGAGCCTCTAGAGAGTCGACTCGCGACGCCGCGATGTCGATTCGACTCGACACCGCGTCCAGCGATGTCTTCGTGCCATCCGCCCGGTCACGCAAATCTCCGAACGCCTTGTCCGCAGAAGCTTGCCAGGAACCCATCAAGTTCAGGGAATCCAACATGCTCTGCATCATCGACTGAAATCCCTCGAACTGCTTCGCCATCATCTCGAATCGCACCGAAAGCTCCTCCATAGACTGTGCCATCTCTCGCTGGAACTTTGTGGGCTTCTTACTTGGCGCCAGACCGTTTGTCCCGAAAAATTTTCCCCAACTCTGCGCTCCGCGTCGACCCAACAAACCCAATCGGACTTCTGGAGTTTCAAGAACTTCACCAATCGATGAAGAACCGATACCTCCTGCCGCCGGGAATTATAGTCGTGATCCAGACGTGAACGCTCAAGCTTTGATACCAATTGTAATGTTCCTGCTGTTGATTTGTTAAACTGAGAAGGAAATCTAGAACAAGGGTAGGAAGAACAGCAGGAAGATGGGGTTCAGACTGAATATTGACGAGAAGTTGGAATACAGGTTTGGGGAAATCACTTCTTGTCCTTCTCTGAATCATTACAACGCCTTATATACTGGCGCCCTGACTGCTACGGCCAACTGACTAATCCGGCCCATGACAGATAACCGCCACAACACCTGACATGCTACCCCACCGACAGTGACTTAACGTCATACTGTATTGTCGGACGTCCACCAGTGCCGCTTCCGTCTTCCGTGGTCTTCAGCTTAGGCCGCCTCCCCTTAGTACGCCTGAAGGTCCTGACAAGGCCGCCCACGGCGAGGATCACAAGGATCAGGCCGCAGCCTAGGACGAGGCTTCTCGCTAGAAAAGACGCCATTGTAATTTGTAACTGATCGATGCTGAGGGTGACTGCTGCACCAATTATATATCGAAGGGGAAGCTATGACGTTCTCTGGTGAATAGTGATCATGGCAATGCAAGCCCCAGCTGAAGAGCAGCGCAATTTGTAGCCAACTAGAGCACGTCGATCGAGTCAGAGAGCAGATTCAATTCCGGCGGGCTGGCTCAAGCTTAGAGATACCGTCAGATGCTTGCGTATGCTCGACAGATGCGGCGTGCATTGCATGCATGTGGCTTGGCGGTGCATCGCAAGCGAGTAGCATCATCCCATCCGTACGTGATTGCTGCTTGTGCGATGTAGGGCATGTTTGGTTCGCCATGTTAAAGTTTAACATGTGTTGATCATGGGGTTGACCATAATAATAGAATAATTAGGTTTAATAGATTTGTCTCGTAAATTAATCTCAATCTGTGCAATTAGTTTCGTAATTAGTCTACGTTTAACACTTCATGCATGTGTCCAAACATTCGATGTGATAGGTGTTAAAAAAACAAGAGGAACCAAACACCCCCTTATACTGCCACAAGTGGATAAAGCTGTACTTGCTTAAATCTAACTGAAAAAGATTGCAAAGAAAAAGATATTAAATTGTTTTACAAGTTTAGTAGTAATTAGCACCCCTATGATTGATGATAGTACGTACAATTGACAGGGAATCCCTGAAAACCAAAATGGCAAGTCTCAAAGCATGTGGCGCCGTACACGGGGTGCATGCATGCACGCAGCATTGCATAGGTTCAGTTGTTGCTCTTGCTAGCAGCAAAGGGGCGGCGATACTTCAATTTGCATGTGAAGATGTCTTGATTCATTGAGGGTCGCTATCTCATGATGACCGAGTTGCCTCGATCACATTAAAGCCATCCCACGATGTAGATGCGCGAGCAACCTAAAAAATCAATGCGGCAATTATACTTGTCCAGAATAGATTGGGCCATCAACGTCAAAAAAAAAAAAAAGAATGGGTCGGGCCAAATTGGCCAGCATGAGGCTTGTATGTTAGGCCTGTCCCTAAGCATGAGCATGCCCATTTCTTATAGTCTCGGGGCGGAATGCCCATGCTCTAGTGTTGTGCTTGGACCCTAGAGAGACACATTAGATAGCGTGGGTACGATATGACAAAACAATTAGTTCGTAGAGGCACGTGAACCAAGAGTATATATGTCGCCCTAAACCCTAACATCATTTCTCCACTTGGCCACTCCCTACCATCTCTTGTAGCATTGCGCTTTCGCTTTTGCTCCTTGAGGCCTCACCTCCTTCCACACTAGCATGGCTCCATGGTGGCACGCCCCATCTCCTCATCAGGTCGACCTCTCTTAATTTAGTCTCCATTCCTATCCCCATCCCTTTCCTATCCTCTTGCCTCTGACTTCTCCTCGTTGGTCTTCTTCATCGAACCCTAGATCCGGTGATCAACTCACCTTTGTGGTCTCGGCACCTCATCGTCGATGGTCTAGTCTCCAAAAGCGCAATATGTACGTTGTCCAACCCTAACCCTAACCCTAACCCTAACCTTTTCTATTCCAAGATCTAGTATTTCCTTGTGCTCTTGTTTGCTTATTTATTGGGTTGCTGGTTGATGACTCCATCGTACTTGTGCTGCACGTGCCATTGAGGTACCTGACATGCTGATGCCGAGGTCAATGGAGGGGGTAGGGGACATCAATCCTACCTCTAGTGACTAGAATTCATCAAGATGGTGGGGATCGTTGGAGAAGAGGATGACGATGGGCAAGGACGCCTTGTTCGGCAATAGTGCAAACTAAACCCATCAACTTGGCAATCACGGGGTCGGGAGCCGAGGTGGCTGCTGCTAGCAGGCCAAGGCTTTGCAGGGGCTTCGATCCTAGGAGGACATTGCGATGGCGAAGGTTGGAACCAAGGCACTTAGGGGGAGGGTGGCTCTAGGCCGAGGCGCTACGAGGTTAAGAGGTGCACAACAACGTAGGCGTCGTCACTAGCTCCGCCCACCACTATGTCGACAAATCTGATGAGAAAGAGGCCTGATCTGACATGGAGGAGCTCGAATCCGATGAATAAACTGTAAATCATGAGTGAATCCTTTCCATGTCTTCTTCGCCTTCCTCCCTCTTTCTCACTCTCTCCCCCTCCTCATAGGTGCAGTGGTGTGAAAGCAAAGGGCATCACGTTAGCATGGCAGTGCTCAGATTGATGCCATGACTGTGGCCCAAATTGAGGCCTAGATCGATGCCCCGCGCTGCTCATTTCTTTCTTTTTTTATTTTATTAACAAAGGCGGTCGTACAATTAGAAACTTTGATTTTGATTCAATGTCTCTGTTAATCAAAGTTTCTAATTGTATAACCGTCTCTCTGGAATTAGTTATTGTAGTATTGTACATTTTAATAATAGCATTGCATTGGTAAAAATAGAGAAATAGAGTAAATGTATTTCTTAGTTATCTTTTTGTGAAAATAGCCGTGGTAAAAATTTATCAGAATGTAAGGGGTATTTTATTTTATTTTTTAACGTACAAATGGTTTGAGAGTTTACTTGGAGGCTTCTTTTTTGGAATAAGATGTTAGAAATGAGACACGTTTTTAGAGCTTTCTACTAAAAATTGTTCCTCTAAAAAAAGACACATTTCAAGCTGCAGGAAAAAAAATGGCGACATAGATGTTTTCCGTGGCCCAATTAATGTTACATCGTCAATTATTTCCCGGCAAAGATGTAAGATATATACTCCGTATATTTTTCTGATCAATTGCGTGCTTCTCGACGTCCAGAGTCGGTTACGCATCTACGGAATACGTGTAGTAGCTAGCACTTGGCGGGGTTCTCCGGCGCGAACGTGAAGTCGCCGGCCGAATAGCGCGCCTGCATCTCGCCGGAGTGTGGCACGAACCTTCGAAACTTGAGCGGCGCCCCCTTCGGGTTGGGTTTGACGGCCACCGTGCAGCCGCGCGCCGGCGACCGTGGCACGTACACCTTGACTCTGCAGTCCTTGCTCTTAAAGGCCGCCGACTGCCAATCCGCCAGGATCAGGAAGTAGCCGCCGGAGTCCGTGGTGTTCCACACGGACACCGCCCTGCCGTCGTCGCCACGCTGGCACTGCAGAAGCGCCGCAGCATCTGCAATAATACGTGCATAAAAATCAAAAGGTCAGGCAGCAGGCACCGTGGCAGATGAGAAGACGAACAGTGACGGCCGCCGGACATAGCTACGTACTCGGTAGAGGCGACGCGTCCATGGACCGGACGTAGCCGGCGTACCGGCAGCTCTTGCACCAGACCATGCCCTCGACGGCGACGGTGAAGTTGATGTCCGGCGGTGGCTGGGGCAGGCCCATGGCCTCGCCGCGGGATGGCAAGCAGACCACGGCGAGGATCACGAGGGACATGGAGACCACAAGGCATCTGGCGAGGCAAGCCATGGTAAGCAGGTATGTGCTCCTGTCAAAGTGTCAAAGAAGCTAGAAGCTATGCTGTTTAACGATGTGCCGGTAGGCCTTGATAGTTGATACGAGAAGATGGTTCAATTTCAATTTATAGGAGCACGAGGTGGACGTGGTGAGAGTCACCGTCAGACAGATTCCGTTGTTGGAACAAATGATTTCGGTTTGCACTTTGCAAGGAGGGTGCGTGTGTATGGAGCTTGGTTGGGGAAACGGGGCTCAGGTCTTTTTTGTTTTTTTTCCCTTTTTTTCGAAAGATTCTCTCAAATATGCCCCTTGCGGAAAGATTTCAAAAAATAGACCCTTCGCTTGGCGCCATAGTCGATGGCACCAAGATATAACGGCATGGCGCCATCATCCATGGCGCCAAGACACCGCCGACGTGGCTACCGTGGCATTCGACGTGGCAGTGCTAGGCGCCAAGGATCTTGGCGCCACTTGGCGCCAAGATCCTTGGCGCCAAGCAGGCTGCAAAAACGTCGGCCTCTTCTTTTTTCTTCCTTTCTCTTCTTTCTTTCTTCCTTCTCCTTCTCCGTCGCCCGCACGCCGCCGCCGCCCGCGCCGCCGGCCGCACCCGTGCCGCCCGTCCGCGCCGCCGCCCGCACGCGCCCGCCCGCCGGCCGCGCCCGCCCCGCGCCGCGCGCGCCGCCGCCGGCCATGCCCGCCCCGCGCCGCGCGCGCCGCTGCCGGCCGCGCCCGCCCCGCGCCGCCGCCGGCCGCCGCGCCCACGCCCGCGCCGCCGCTGGCTGTGCCGCCGCTCGAGCGCGCCAGCCGCGCCGCCCGCGCTCGCCCGCGCGCCACCGCGCCCACGCCCGCGCCCGCCCGCGCGCCCCCGGCCGCGCCCGGCCCCGCGCTGCTCCGCCCGCGCGCGCCGTGCCGCCCGCTCCCGCCGGCCGGCCGCGCCCGCCGGCACCGCCGCCGCCCGGCCCGGCCGCCCACGCTCGCCCTTGCCGCCGGCCTCCCGGCCCGACCGCGCACCCGCACGCCCCCGCTCGGCCGCGCGCCTCCGATCGGCGAGGCCTCTCGCCCGGCCACCGTCCTCCGCCAGCAAGGTAAAATATTTTTTTTCTTACTTAACAATAGTTAGTTAGTTAGTTAGTAGTACTGTGCATTTAGTAGTAGTGATTAGTTAAGAATACTTAGTAGTTAGTAGTAGTTAGTATGCATTTTTTAGTTAGTTATTTAGTTAGTTAGTTAGTTAGTAGTATTGTGCTTAATTAGTTAGTTAGTTAGTTATGAATAATTAGTAGTTAGTAGTACTTAGTATGTACTTTATATTTATTAGAGACATATTACTTAGTATGTTTTAATTATATTGGAGTAAAGCAATTGTGCTTCGTTATGTTTTGGAACTAGATGGACAACCTAGTGAGCATTTATTATGGAGGAACTGTGAAACGAGATCGCTATGGATATGTTGAGCTTGTTGACATGCAAAGTGTGCCTGTGCTATTCAATGAGAAGCCATCATTTAGTGAGTTGACTGCAAGAGCTCGTGAGGAGGTACATTGCCGTAGAGATGATGGCATCATAGTTGAGGGTGTACTTCACCTAGGTTACCCTCCCAACATGCTAAGGAAGATGATCCCAATAGGTTGTGCAGATCAGTGGAACAACTATGTGAGATCGGCTATGAAAAGCCAGTTCCAAAGTTTGGATGTGGTTGTGCAGCGGGTGCTCGTTGATCCCATCCCTCTTGGGTTGTCCCCGCCAATGGGTGAGCAGGCATATTTTGAACCTCCCGTCCCGGAACGTGATGTGGATGCGGAGGTCCCGCCTACCGTTCCCGATGCACAATCTGCCCCCAATGATGTGGCACATCCTCCTCAGGAGATCCCTTTGACACAGAATCATCCGAGTAAGTGTCAATTAGGTGTCCTTTTATCTTTGTAACTTAAGTCTCTTCTTTTCATCCACTCTTCTTATCATCTCCTCTTATTTGTGGCTATGTTGCAGGAGATGTTCCCGATAATGAGGGCGCTCCTCCTGCTGATGCTCAAGTCCAGATTGAAGATGGAATCCGTGCCTCCAATAGTGTTGAAATTGTGAATGATTCAGAGCCATATGAGATCGCAAGGGCTGTTGATTCTGACGATGATCGTCCCGTTGGAGAGCTCACGGAGAGTGACGTTGAGATGCTTAGGCGTATTTTTCCCGGCCGTCGTGATCCTATGGTTCATGAGTTCAGTGATCTTACTCATTCAGATCAGGCGTTTGCAGAAGGACGTGATGATGAGCTGCAGGAAGCTCCAGAGGCTGGTCCTAGTATAGAGATAGAGAAGGGGAGGGTTTTCAATGACCTCCCTGCATTGAAGAGGTGGTTGCAGGCGTTTGCAGTGTTACGCAAGAGACCGTATAAGGTCCTGCATTCCTATGTGGAGCGGCGTTACACGGTTGTGTGTGACAAGGAACGCTGTCCATGGAGGGTTTGTGCAAGGAAGGAAAAAGTCTCCGAAAAGTGGAAGATCACAAGAGTTGTCGGGCCACATACTTGTTCTTCACATGACCTCAGCACAAAGCATCGGCAGTTGACATCTACCCTCATTGCCAAGCGGTTGATGAAAGTATTACAGGGAGAGCCGAACATGAAGGTCAGGACAATTATCAAAATAGTTAATGAGGTGTATGGAGGATATGACATAAGTTATGGCAAAGCCTGGAGGGCTAAGCAGCGGGCGTGGAAGATGATATATGGGGACTGGGAGGATGGCTACGAGCAGCTTCTAGTACTTCTCAATGCAATCAAAGCAGTGAATCCAGGCATGCATTATGAGTACATCCCTAGGCCAGACGCATGGAAGGATGGGAGACAGATATTCTTCCGTGCTTTCTGGTGCTTCCCTCAGTGTGTCGAGGCCTTTAGGCACTGCCGTCCAGTCTTCTCCATTGATGGTACATTCTTGATTGGCAAGTACCGTGGCTCACTACTCATAGCCATATCGTATGACGCAAACAACAAGCTTGTTCCTCTGGCATTTGCTTTGGTTGAGAGGGAGAATAATGATAGCTGGGGATGGTTCTTGAGGCTAGTCCGGATACATGTGGTTGGGCCTGGCAGGGAGGTGGGCGTCATATCTGATAGGCACCAGGGCATACTTAATGCTGTGCGAGAGGAGATAGAGGGGTATGCACCTTTGCACCATCGTTGGTGTACTCGGCACCTTGCTGAGAATCTACTCCGGAAGGATGGTGTGAAGGATAATTTTGATCTTTTCCAGGAGGCTGCTCGACAGCTTGAGGATAGGTATTTCCGGAGGAAGTTAGAGGAGGTCAGAACCGCATCTAATGCAGAAGGTAGACAATGGCTGACAGGTTTGATGAGAGATGTGGAGAAATGGACAAGAGCTCACGACGCAGGTGGTTGGAGGTACGAGTTTCAGTGCAGCAACATGGCCGAGTCATTTAATAAGCTGCTGCTGGGGATTCGGGGTATGCCCGTGAACGCTATCGTTCAATTCACATTCTACAAGCTTGTTGCATGGTTCAATGATCGGCACGCCCATGCATTGCAGTTGCAGAGTGAAGGTAAGATTTGGGCCCCAACACCACAGGCACATTTAGACAAGACGAAGGAAAGGGCTGGGACACATGAGGTCACATGTTTTGACCATGCCACAGGAAGGTATGAGGTGAAGCATACCGGTGGTACTACATCTGATGGCGAGGTCCGAGAGTCAAGGATTCATGTGGTAGTCCTCCAAGATTTCTCATGCACTTGTGGGAAACCAAGGCAGTATCACTTTGTATGTTCTCACCTTGTAGCAGCTGCTAGGCATCGCAACTACGATATTGAGGCTAGGATACCTCACGAGTTCAGTGTCGACACGCTTGTCGAAACATGGAGGCCCCGCTTTGTGCCTTTCCGAGACCCTGGAGAGTGGCCTCCATACGACGGTCCAAGGTACGTTGCAGATCCAGCTTACCGTTGGGACAAGCGGGGCTCTAGAAAGAGGATGAGGCACAGGATGGTTATGGATTAGATACCTGGTAGAACGCGACGTGGTAGAGCGACGCCATTTCTTAATGACCCAGAGCAGTACGAGTGTGGCAAGTGCGGTAGACTTGGCCACAATTCCCGCACTTGCCATTGGCAAATTAGTGAGGTGCGACTTGTAGTTGTTTCTATTATTTAATACCTATCATATTGATTGTCCAATTCTTGCTTTATGTTTAATTGCATATTTATTTTATAACTTACTGACAATATTTTTTTAGGATGGCGCAATTCCACCTTCTGGACCCGGTGTACGACGAGACCCACCGAGGACGTCTCGTAGCGTCGGGGCAGGTAAGATTTTACACTCCCATATCACATACTTCGAATTATAAGTGCATATATGTGTGTCAAGTAACATTTGTATTTCGTTTAAATGCAGAACCTTCCCCTCTAGTGTAAGTACAAATTATTATATATGTTGGTTCGAAAGAAATTATTTATTAAGCTATCTAACTTCTTGTTTGGACACGTTGCAGGTGACTTGGGAGCCGTACGCAGACGAGGCCGCACTTCCTTTTGTGGTGAGCAACATGTGTGACATCGACAGCGAGCTCTACAGGGTGAGGTGCCCTCTTATCTGCTTCTATGCTGTCGAGTACCACCTTCCACATCGAGTTGCACGCCAGTTTGGAGCAAGGCAGCGTTGTCCACCATCTCCAGTGTCGACCGGTGTTGACTTGCACAAGTAAGTGTTCTCTTCTTTGTAATCGGACCTTTTTCCTGAAGTTGCACTTACCCATACCACATGATATATGTCGAATAAGATGGATGAAATAATTGTTGGTATGTTTGTATGTCTATGGAATGCATATATGTGTGGTTTGCTTTGACATATAAAGGAAACTCTGCCAAAATTTTTAACTTTGTCATACATGCATGCTATAGCCACACGATGTTGACTAACTTCTGTACATGTTTTGCAGGCTCGATCGTAAGAAAAATAGGAAAATCTTTGATTGGGCCCATCACCACCGAGACTACATCGAAATATGGGAGTTGTTCGATGAGAACGTGGACGACAACAACGAGGCGCACACGAACATAGACTACAGGCGGTACCAAGCTTGGTACCACCAAGCGACTCGTCCGAGGCTTAAGCTACAGTGGACACAGGATGACTACGCTCACATTGAGTCGTCAGAGGATGAGGACACGGCGTACGACCACTCTACTCGTGTAGGTCGCCAGGTGGGAGCAGGACCGATCTTGGACAGAGTGGTATGTCATTTGCTCTACTTTTATATATCGATTTGCGTAACAATGAATTACAACCTAAAACTTTGTTGTAGGGCAACTCCCTCAGGATGTCGGTCCAAGAAATAGAACGCTTTCGTCCGAGGGTGAGGGACGACGATACACGTAGCTTCCTTGACGTAAGTATCTATAAATATGCAAATATTAGAGTACTAATACGTTCAATACATTGAGTTGACATGATTTTGTGCACCAGAGACTGGCACGTCGGCTACGCCATACCGCTACGCGCTGTGGTTGCAGGACAGGCACGACGGAGGACATGCACGTGCCTTCTGCACCCAGAGGTGGCGTAGGTTCGTCTAGCCACCCACCTACAGGGTCGCGAGGCAAAGGCACCGAGGAGGACGACGACGATGACCACGAGGACGAGGACCAGGGGCACGAGGAGATTGGACCGTCTCAGCTAGACGATGCTCCCTGGACTCAGCCTACGCAGCCGGTCGGTACCAGGCGACGTCGACCACCTGACCCTTACACTCCAGGCACCCACGCTCTTGGACACAAGGGCAAGGGTAAGTCTAGGAGACAGTGAGGGACTGTAGCCGACTTATGGACTGTATGGACTATTATTATGGACTTTTATATCCTATTATTATGTACTGTATGAACTACTATGGAGTTTATGGCAAATGCACTTTAAACGCTTTGATGATGGTCATATATTTGTTTAAGGTGAATGTCATATATAATTGTTGATGACATATGTTTATGTGATATCTGTGTTTGGATTGAATCAAAAACAGGGAAAACTCTGCCAAAATTTTCTGCAACATGTCAAGTCGTGCAGTACACCGATAGCATGTAGCCTTTTCAGTGATTTATCATGTCACTATCCTATCGTACATCCTCTTTTACAGATGAATTGATTGATCAAGGAATCTAGCCTTTACAGATGAATTTTCAAATAGGCTTTTCAGTAATTCAAATAGGCTTTTCAGGGATGGCATCTAGGCTTTTTAGGAGCATTAAAGCCACAATACAACGGCTCTCCACTCCACTGCTGGCTATATATACACCTTCCTCCATACAATGCTAGTCACTTGAAACCAGAAGTTGGTTATCTACGAGTAGTAATATCTAGAGGGTCATCTAGAGGGAAGGGAACGGGGGGAGTAAGGGTACTCCCATTGTGTGGGAGGGGTCTCTGGGTCCGGAAGACTTTGATGAGCCAGTGTATCATTTTCCTGTCGAGACCAAGAGAGATTTTACCAAAGAGTGTCCACTCCGAGGATATGATAACCGGAAAGAAGATTGGCCAAAATGTAGGCATGGTGAGGACTGCTTAGTGCAGATGTTCGTGGAGGGTTTGGATGGAGGTCGCCGATTCTTCAAATGTCCACAAGCAGAGGTAACTGGTTTTAAAATTTATTACTCAATTTTTTTCTCCATTATTTTGCATCTCATAGGCGATACTAACTGTATGTTCACTGAAATCTTTGAAATGCAGTGTTCAGAGTCCAAAGAAAACTGTGGCTTCACTAGATGGGTCGATCCTAGACCAATCTATCCGCACGCACAGTACATCTACTACTTGCAAGACCGTATCTTCGAACTAGAAAGGGAAGTTAGCAACAGTTACAAGGACGACGAAGCAGACGATACCAGTAGTGGTGCCGTTTCACAGGACGGACCATGCCATGATCCATATTGCACCTGCTCTAACCATAAGAACAACGGGCCTCCACCACCACCCCCGCCACCTCCACCATCAACAATGGGAGGGTACTGTGGAGAAGGGGCGACACAGTTTGCTATGTGGCCACACTACTAAATAGAACAAATCTATCATGTGCACATGCCATGTAATGTACTTGTTGTTCGCTCTAATTACCTAAGGCATGTTAGGTTTAGTCCAGGACATATGTGCCCCTGTTTGGTACAAGTTCTGACATGCCATGTCCTATGTTATGCGTGGTGAATTATGAAATCCAGTACTTCCTTATGTTTTATGTGCACCTCGAGAACTAGTTTCAGTAACTCAGTAACATTAAACCTGATATATGACAACACTAAGCAAGGTCCAAAAACTTAAAGTGCATATGAAGTACATGACGACGAAATAAATAACACAGAACATGTCCTAGGTACATGATTTACCTAAAGTACATTAGATTAAACACCTTGCAAACTACATCGACCATGTTCTAGGTATACAACTAGCATACTACTGAGTACAACGAGGCCACTTTCCCTTGTTCTGGGCATCGGGATTCTCCTCCATCGCTGCCTTCGCTCGGCGCACGCGCTCAAGCTTCCTCTCCCTCTCTTCCCTACACGCAGCAATACGCCTCCTTTCCTCCTCTTCCTTGTGCTCCTTTGCTGCTGCCTCCTCTCTGCGTCTCTTCTCTAATATCTCCAGGCGCTCCGCATCCCACTCCTTCAAGCCTTGTAGAAGCCGCATGTCAGCCTCCTTGATCTCAGTGTCGATCCACTGCTCAAAATCACATAGCGGTGGAGGGGTCTGCAACAAATTCAATTGTTTCAAATCCAATTATTATGCAAAACTTCATATGACATAAATTAATTAATAAACAAAAGCAATTTCTCACAATAAATGTACTGCGGCGCTGACGCTCTGTAGGTTCCCATGTAAAATTAGAACACATCCAATATCTCTGCTTATATGTTGCCTCATCTTCGGAAATATCTACCTTGCAAGGATCACCACAAAAACACATGGGTATTGGCACACCGCTAGGGAGCGGCTTTGTGACGTATGGACTTTCGGTCATCCGTCCATAGCTACAATTCAACAAATTCCGTTCTAATATAACAAAATAAATAACAATAAACCTTAAAACTAAGGGTTTATTATATGATGAAAAGAATCTACGCATACCTTTGTTTTCTAGCTTTTTCACGCCTAGGCATCCTACGGTTGTACAATACATACGAATTTTAAAATGTGAAGTTCATAGGTTAAGAATATGCCTTCATTTGGTCCAAATCGATTCGAAATAAATAAGGAAGGGTGGCAGGATACCTAGCTCTCGAAGATCCACGGATAAAATCCAACTTTTCACGGTCCAATAGGTCGATTGAAGAGGTTGGCCAAAGTGTCCAAATGAAAAACCCGAAGAGAAGGAGCAAGAAAACGAGAATGACTCGGGGAGGAAGAGGGGGTTGGCTAAAACGTGGGCTCTTTGCGCCATCGTAATTGGCGCCAAGCCTTGGCGCCAAGCATTGCCACGTCGAATGCCACGTTGGCCACGTCGGCGGTGTCTTGGCGCCATGGATGATGGCGTCATGCCGTTATATCTTGGCGCCATCGACTATGGCGCCAAGCGAATGGTCCATTTTTTGAAATATTTTTGCAAAGGGCATATTTGAGAGAATCTTTCGAAAAAAGGGAAAAAAAAAACAAAAAAGACGGAACGGGGCTCACACGTTGGCCGCCGATCACACATCCATGCATGTGATTCGGATGTGCATTGCATGCGGAACTGTACAAGTGGATTATGTTCCAGTTATTTAACTATACTACCTAGATGCTAAAAAAGGTCAACTCAATTTTAGGCACATATTTAGGTAGGTCGTGTTTAGTATGGCCAAAAGTTTAGTTAGCCAAAGTCTAAGGACTAACGCCCTGTTCGCTTGGCCTATAAGCCGTATTTTTTCAGCCAACGAATAATGTTTTTCTTTCACAATAAATCAGCGAACAGTAATTTCAGTCATGACTTTTTAGCGAAGCGAACAAGACGTAAAATTGTAGACCAAGTGATCTAAAGTTTTTGTGAAGGTTAGCTAAAAATTTAAACAACACATCTCTATTCGCTTGAGCTTATCAGCCAAAATCAGCCAACCATAGAATAGTATTTTTTTCTCACAACAAATCAGCATTAGCATCAGCCAAAAATACAGCCAGCCGAACGTAGCCCTGTTTGCTAAACTTTAAACTATGTGATACGCCGACGGCCGGTGAAGCAAGCATTAGTACTACCCTCACGAACTAATCACGATGCAGTTATTGGAAGCCTGAAACCCTCTCTCGCGCTGATGCATGAATGCAGCATTGCTGCCATAGTGCCATGCACGCAAGGAATTCGTTACTTTTTTTCCTCTGACCAGCAGGCAGCAGCAAAGGTGGCGGCGGCCATACTTCTTTCTTTGCATACAAATTAAAGGGATGTCCTTGTTTTTAATCTGTGATTGGTGATCACTACCGCAACAATTCGGTTCACAGAATCGCCGCCGCCCCACGACTAAAGCGCGCGCGCGCACGCACGCGAAGTCAACCCAAAGATCATGTTTCCCCAGTTGGGCTCTCGTGGCTGCTGTGTTTTGCTAAATGCTAAAGCAAACAGAGCGGCCGTTATTAGACCAACAAGATTATGGTGGTGAGATTTAGGGCTCGTTCGGTTATCACGGATCTACTCCATAGAATAATTCCTGACTGAATTGCTTCTTTAATTTGTATAACCTTTCTTCATCTGGAACAATTCTTAGGGGAATCCAGACTCCCGAACAGGGTCTTAGGGATTGTTCGGTTATCTTGGAATGGGGCGAAAAATATTCCATCCGATCAATTTGTTATATGAATTAATTATAGTTAATCATTTCATTCGGGAATCGCTCGAAGGAAGGGTTTATGGACAACTGAACGAGCCCGGTTGGATCCGATACACTTATGATGCAAAAATACGTATAGGGATTAGGAGATACGATCAATGATTCCATCTAGCACTAGCGCATGCGTGTACTTGCTACTTTGGACTACAGCCCCTCGGTCAACTGCGGGCATTGTAACATGATCAGATAAGCGGAACCATCAGGTGTATGTCAGCCTTTTCTTTTCTTGAGATTTCAGTTACTCAGCTTCTTTCTTTTGCTAGTTGCTACTGCTCGAAGTAAAAGATGAGATTAGTTAACGCAATGATTAATTACTTCTGGACCGTTTTAACATCGATAATGATTGTATACGGACGTCTGTCCGTGCCGGACGGACCTGCTGGCAAGCCGGGAGGCCCAGAAGGCGTTCTTATCAGCTTCCCTCGATTTCTGAAAAAAAACGAAAAACAATTCACCGCAGCGCCGCGCCCTCCGACTGCGCTCCGCAGCGTCGCGAGCCGACGACCTCATTCCTTCCCGTCTCCCACCCGTCTTCTCCACACCCCCGCTCCCTCCCTGGCTGCAAGCGGCGGCACCCTCACCGACCTCGGCGCGCGCCCTCACCCACTCTGACGTCTTCCTCTCCCACCGCGGTGTCCTTCTCTGCCCACACCGGCGGCTTGTTGGTATTTATTAACTTGACACTTATTTTAGTAGTCACCTATTAATTATCTACACCTCTAGCTTACTTGTATCAGGTTGTCATCCCTAGTGTTGGAGCTAGAAATGCTTGTTGGCACTACCTAGCATTACTACTAAGTAGTTATCTTATTATTTCATGTGACTAGAAATAATATAAAGGTATGAATGAAAATGTATCCTCAAGCGCACAAATAATTATACCATTGTAGCATTTTATCCGAGAGTATTTCAGGTATCATTATTTATATTTTACCACTGGGAAGGGATGGCTATAGGAATATGATATTCACTTGTACATGTAATGGAGAGTTGACCATATCCAATCTATCTACTCATAACAGGGATAAGTCACAAGATAAATGTATAATGAATGATAAATGACAAGTCATAAATGATAAAGCTCACTCAGAGTACTCCATTCTATAGCATTGGCATGATTTAGGTAGAGTAGAGAAATATTCCTAAGTCATTCTTAATCACATGTCAAAGTATACTATGATTAGTGCAATTACACCTAGCAATCATGGTAAGACAACTTCATATCTACACATAAGGGACATTACTAAGGAAGATCAAGAACAGAGCAAGTCTTCCTTCGTAACCGAGTCCTACTTTTTCTATATTCGGGGAGTGGACTACAAATGACTCAACGGGAGTGTCACATCCGCACGATCTGCCACATGACCCGGAATATAGGGTGCATTTGCAAGTAAACAATGTATAAGCACCACGCTTACACGATGTCGACCACTCACCCATTGTACTTCTAGGCGAGCGCTATACGATCTTATGCTTAAATATAAAGATAATTTAACTATACTAAGCATATAATCAAAATAGATGATGAACAATATAATTAAGAACATGAACAATATATAGATTAATGTCGAATCCATTGTAGCTAACAAATAAATACAGAAAGATATAAGAGAGAGGTTACAGAAAGCTTCACCAAGCTTGCTTATAATAGGCTGGTGGAATGGACCAGAGCCCTCGGATCAAATCGACCTTGATCAACGACTTAGATGCAAACCCTAAGGTGATGAAGGAACCGACGTAGAAGCGAGAGGATGACGGGTGGACCCCATGGCCGGCTTCTAGATCCTTCCTATGTTGGTCCCGCATAGGATATGCTTTTTAACCCGACGTGTGGGTCTTCTTTGGCTCTTTTCCCGAGCAACCCCTGCAGAAACACAGATTCACCAAAACCTGTGAAATTCTGTTAGTTTAACCCCTAAGTCTATGTTGGAGATTGATTTATGCCCTTATTCATGTTTGGTTGACGATTTATAATAGTAGTTAACTACCGTCAACACGGCTCCTTCCTCGACCCCAGCGTCCTCCTCCCTTACCCCAGCGACTCCTTCTCGCACCCCGGCGTCCTCCTCCCCCACCCCGGCGGCACCCCTCCCCCGACACTGGTGTCCTCTCCCACAGGAAGCTCCCGACCCCCACAGATCCGGCATCCATGGTGCTCCCCACGCCAGGCTCTCCACCCATGTTGCAATTGTATCTTTCAATTCTTTCAGTCGCTTCAGAGGTATGTTGCAGTTGAATCATATGGATGTTGCAAAAGTAGATGGGGGGATGTTGCATATGTTGCAAGTGTTTCAAAGGCATGTTGCAAATATTTGTTCAAAATGTTTCACCTGTTTCTAGACGTATGTTGCAATCGTTCTGATCTGGATGTTTCATATGCTTCACACAAATATTGCAATAATATGTTCCAAATGTTTCACCTGCTTTAGTCTTATGTTGTAGCAGTTTGTTCCATGTTGTTGCAAGTGTTTTATTCGAGTGTTGCAATAATATATTCCAAATGTTTTACCAGCTTCACTCTTATGTTGCAGTAGTTCGTTCCATGTTGTTGCAACTGTTTTATTCGAGTGTTTTATGTTGTTCGGTCAGGGGGCGAGCCGGGGGCCGGCGCACGGGGGCGCGTGGCTTGCCGAGGGCTAGCAGACGGAGACGCTAGGGACCGGCGGATGGGGGTGCTACGATCAGGGGGGCGCTGGGGCGTGCTCGTCGTGCGCGTGGGGCGATGCGAAGGCGGACATGGCAAGCTACGGCGCGAGCTGGGGGCACGCGGCTCACCGAAGGGCTAGCAGACTAGGGCGGGGGCGTGCGCGTGGGGCGGGAGGGTTGAGCACTTGAGCGGGGCGTCCGGATGCGCGTGGTGTGATGGACGTTCGGGGGCTAGGTTAGCCATTTTAACATGGTAGGAACTTTATAGCTAGGCCCATGATGATAGCACGAAAAGCTTGGGCTTACCTTATAGCCCATGTTCACTAAAGGTGGAAATTAATATTATAGTAGTATATAATATTTAAAATTCACTAAAGGTGGTAACTAAAATTTCTTTGGGGCCAGCATTATGACTTATGAGGAAGTATTGTAAGAATATAAGGACCAAATGACCTCAAGATATCGGGGGGGAGTGATTTGAGTCTCTAAAAATTTTAAACAATAATCTTAATCTCATGAAGACTATTTCACCCATAACAAGAGCTAGCCCTATAGCTAAATAAAAGATAAACTAAGATGGGTCCTTAGTGCCATCAAACTGGGCCATGTCCTTAGCATACACACTCGCAATAGGTTTTTAGGATTGTCGAAATGGAACTTATTACCTAGTAAACCACACTAAGACAAAACAAAGTCTAAGAACCACTCAACATTTCAAGCACACACAAAAATGACAATGATAATAAAGGTAAGAAATAAAAAAAGATGGACAAGGGACAACTGGATTTTTTTCCTATGGTATTGAGTAGTTGCCGGTGCTCCCTAGTCCATATTGGAGCACCCACTAAAGCAAGGATGAGATTCCTTGCATCACCAAGGCTCAAGATCCACTAGGACTACTCATGCTCCATTCTAGAGTAGCATATCTCAAATCAGGCACAAAGCTAGGAGCCTCCCAACAAGAATTTCGTATGGAAGGTCACCTTGTCCTCCATCGGGACGTGTAAGAGCTGGCAAACTCCAAGAGTAACAGGTTTTCAATCATCACTTAATCAAACTCCATGTCAAGAACACAAAGATGCACAATGAGTTCATGCAGAAGCACTCATCTTGGCTTGAACTACCCTCAAAGCCTTCACTAAGCTTCTCTATATATGTGTAACTGTCTGTGGTTAGAGAGAGCTCAAAATGAGATGTAGAACACACATATAGATCAATGGTGAGGTCCTAGCCATTAGAAAAAAGGCTGCGAAAAAATAAACAATAGATGATCCGTCGAGTTTCATTAAGAGGCACACTAGATCATCTGGTGGCCATGTTCTTCCTATTTTTCCAATGGTCACGGTTGAGGATGTTGAATATTCCTCATCGGATGATACGTTGCAACCATTAAGGTGCCCAACGGATCATATGCGATGCACATCAGTAGTCATGTCCAAGTTGAACAAACCATTGCGCAGTATTGCTAGATGATACGGCCCACCAAGGTGTCATGGAATCATAATGTGCACTCTAGTAAGCATGTTGTCCAACTTGGATTGATCCTTGCACAATATCATTGAATTATCTTTCGGTCCACACAAGACCCATCATCGTATCTTCTTCTAGGCAACACTACCTAAAACACAATACAACACAATTTCGTCAGACAATCCAGTGGCCTTAATCAACTGTTCCGGTGAACTTAAACCTGAAATTTGACTCAATGAAGTCCAAACTCATCCAATTCAATATATTTGAGATCCTTGACTTATGTCTATATGTTTGTGCCACTCTTGATCCAACTTGCTTAGAGTTTATCTCATGCATGCATCAAAGTGATGTCGACTCTAATTTTGATCAAGTTAGTAGTCTTGACCCCCCTTAATAGTATGGCCAAAGATAAACAAAAGCCCTAACACCACGCTTAAGTGCTCTAAACGCCAAGTCCACAATTAGACACTACAATGTCCTTAACCTTCACAAATATCATTGATCCATATGACAAATCCCTGTTTCTACAGGCACATAGGTAGAGACGAGCTAAGAAGCCGTTTCTAAATCTGTTTCAACCGCCTCTAGATTAAAAAGAGTTTTCGTGGTAGGTCTAGCCACAATGAGAAAAATTCCAATACGTTACACTAACATTTGAAGATCTTTGGTACCAAGAGGCAGGGCTAGCCATGCTTAACGAGATTGCTTGCACGTGACATGTAAGATTGTTTATTGGAAGCTATGCACTCTTCTAGAAGATCGACCTGAATGTATTGAACCAAGGTCCAGCTAGCTCGCTGGTTAAAAACCATTCTATGATGGTTGCGGCGGTGCGCAGATCCTTCCAATGTCTAGATGCGTGATTTGAGATCTGATCTAGTGTTCAGATCGAGCATGCAACTTCGCCGCTGCAAAGCCGGCGATGTCAACACACACACACACACACACACACACACACATACAAAAATGAGAGAGGACAAATGACAACTTTTAAATAAAAGAAATAAAGAACTAGTACAAAAAAAAGTAGCCAATGAGAACTCAATGTCACCGACAACAATCGACGACAAACCGAAGTATCGTCATCACTGCTAGAACTGAACTTCCACTAGAATGTAATGTATGTAATTGAGCTAAGAACGCAATGGCTAGCGAGCTAGTACTTATTACTTACTGGTTGGATCGACTGAGATCCAACGTACGTACGCAGTCTCGTCGCGCGTTCGACGGCGGCGTCGAATTGAACGTGCACGTCGGCCACGTACGCCCGACCCATGCGCCGACCACGGTGGTCTCGCTCGCCTGTGTCCAACGGTATCTGAACGAAGAGGCCGATCGTCGTCGTCGTCAGTAGGGGCACTGGCCTTTGGCGGCGGGGGCGTAGAAGAGGACGCTGGTGGGGGTGTAGATGCCCTGCAGCCCCGCCGGCGGGATCGTCCTGGTCTCCCTCACCAGGGAGAGCCCGATCCACTGGTTGGGCGGGTAGTAGGGCTTGCTGCACTGCGGCGTCGGCGACGAGAGCAGGTACACCTTGCACCTCCTGGCGTTGAAGTTCTTCATGTCGTAGAACATGATGAGGAAGTAGCCATTGGCGTCCGTCACCGTCCCCGTCGCGTTCACCACCTTCCTCCCGTAGCACACCATCGTCGCCGTGGCCCCTGCAATGCATGCTCAACGATGTCAATGCATGCATATACTCGGAGATCAAGAGCTAGCGTTTGTCGCGCACACGTAGCTATGCATAATAATGCGAACCTTGCAGAGGCGACGCGTCTATGCCGGTGTTGTAGCCCTTCCCCTTGCAGCTCTTGCAGTAGATGGTGCCCTCCACGATGACGAAGGGAAGCGGCGGCGGAGGCGGAACGAGGGGCAACAACGGCGGCGTGGCATTGTTGTAGGCCGAAGGCGGCAACGCATTGTCGCCGGGCGACGACGACGGCGGCGGTGACGCACCATTGTTCACGGGCGACGATGGCGACGGTGGCATGGCGCTGTCGTAAACTGATGTTGGCGCCCTGGCCTTGTCGTCGGCGGCCATCGCGTGGCGGGCAGGGGCCAGCAGCGCCGCAGCGACGAGCGTCGCTACGGCCAGAAAGGCCCGATTACTCAGTGAAGCGGAGGCCATCGACCCTGGTTCTTGGCTTGGCACGCTCTTTGACTAACAATTACTAGCTCTTAAATGAAGAGCTGGAGTTGGAATAATGCAGTGGATGATTTGCGTGCTCTCGGACACGAGCCAATTTATAGGGCGATCGATCTGGGTCACTGCCTCACTGGGTCTCCGTCCACATGGCAGCTTGTTGCCGTTTGACCAGACGAGCAGCGCGCAAGTTCAGGCTGTTCAGCTCAAATCAGATTCCTTCCACTGTTCAGTAAGTTCAGGCTGCATTAATGAATGAATGCAGGACTAGGAGCAGAGAGACAAGTTCAGGCTTGTGCAGATGAGTGGGAACAGTAAGAAAAGTGCCGTTCGATGGGCCGGTTTTACGCGGCCATGCGGGGCATCAGGCAGCAACGTTCTTCTCCGCCTCGTTCTCCCCTCAGAAATGCTCGTTTTGCGGGTTGAATGCATCGTAGAACTGAAAGAAATCGATACTCTTTTTTTTTTGAGACGAGAAATCGATACGTTCGTGCACTGAGAAGAGACTTGGTTTGCGCGAGGCCGGATCGGTTTGCGCGGAGAAGAGACTTGGTTTGACCGCACCGTAACGATCATTGCGCCTCCTGCGGGCAGCAGCTCCGCGTGCCGCCCGGTTGTTTAAGCGCCCCGGCAATAAATGCATCGCTAGTTTATCTGCAATTTGCTCCATCACACGCTGGTTTATTGTGTGTCAGGTGCTTAGCTGGTGCAAGTACTTCATCGATCGCCGCGCTGACCGTTTCACCCGTAGAAAGTTAGAAACACTAGCACTAGCATTCTCACGCCGAGGAGCAGGAGGTCTTGGATGTGTAGCAACTAGCAAGGAGACAGAGAGAGATGTTCCGCGTACCACCATTACAGTTGCTCTGCAATGTAGGAGAAGCAAGAGACATCTAGAGGACGTTTACAGGATGTCAATTTTCTCATCGACAACGCAATATAGTCGCTGAAGCTGCACAAAGAAAATAACCCACAAGCCACAAGTAGACCTGGCCATTGGTCCATACGACCATTCTTAGCTGAATTTGTACGGCACTCTAGAACCATCCTAATCTCATGGCCCTTGCAAAATTTCCTAGATGAACTATGCCTAGCCCCAAAAGAGTCGGCCTTTTGGAGCGTGGCTAGTTTACTTTGCATTTCCCACCGGTCAGTGTCTCGGAGCCAGCCTACAAAAAATGTTTCCTGATATTATCGATTTTCTTGACCGTCGCTCTAGGGGCCCTTTTAGAGGTAAGGCAATGCACAGCTTGTGAAGTGAGAACCACTGTAACCAAGGTCGATTTTCTTGCGTGGTTTATGTTCTTGTCATTCCAAGTTGTGTGTTTGCTTACGACTTTGTCAACAAGAGGTTGAAAATCGGTCCTTCAAAGTCTGGTGTTGGTAAGAGGTAGACCTAGATATTTTACTGGGAAGTGTCTTATTTTCACAGGGAAGTTAAGCAGGATTTCATCAAGGTCCGTTCCCTAGCAATGGATAGGGATGATAGTTGATTTATGAATGTTGATGCTTAGACCCGACACTTCGCCAGATTTTGTGAGGATGCCGGCAAGAGCAGTGACATCCTGTTTTGAAGGTCTGATAAAAATTATCGTGTCGCCAACGTACATGGAGGCATGCATAAAGTAAATTTACCCCTAAGCTTTGCCAAGTGACCTTCCTCCGCTGCCATATCAAGGAGCTTTTGCAATGGATGGATGGCGATGACAAAAAAATAAGAGGTGAAAGGGGTCACCTTGTCGCAATCCCCCTACCATGCTTAATGGGTGCAGTCGGAACCCCATTGAGCAAGATACGAGATGATATGGTCAGGGCGGCAACCCAATCTCTCCATTTGTGAGGAAGCCTAGCTTATTCAAAAGGGTGAGCAAATACTCCTAGCGAATTGAGTCAAAATGTCTTGCTTGAATAACAAATTAAAGTTGGAATTTTGAATCTATGTAAGCAACGCACTACGCACGTACTAACATGAAGTTGTCATGGATGCTTCTCTTTTTAATCAAGGCGCTCTGGTTCTTGGATATTAGCTTGCTCATTGGGGCACAAGGCGCATAGGTAGGACTTTTGCGATAAACTTTGCAAAAGAGTTGAGTGAATGGAGTCAGCCCCTTCCTTTTGATGGATTAGGACAATGCCTGCCGAGTTTACTAGCACCAGGTTGGAAGTGCACAGAAGATTGAAATGCCGTGTTCATGACAGCCCTCTTTGACGACGTCCCAGCATTCTCTGAGGAAAAAAAAACACTAGTGAAACCATCCAGCCCGGTACTTTGTCAGGAGGCATCTAGTTGATAGCACATTTAATTTCGCCCCATTTGGTATGGATTCTACACCAGCTCCAGGACCAGTTCGAAGCACTTTCCTACCAAACAGCTAAAAAGGAAACAGCTCCTTCGACGGAGGCGTTGGCGACGGCCGAAGCCGAAAAAACGAGCTTCTCATGGCTCCCTCGTCCTTGCTTGTGGGCTAGCCCCGAAATACCCTCGCACGAGGCAGCTCCGTGTCGCTAGGATGAACGGAGGCCGGACGGAGGCACCGGCTCGCCGGAGGTCGACGGTGCCCAGCGCCGCCTCGCCGGAGCCGGAGCCAAAGTGCGCGGTGGAGTGGAGGTGGGGGCGGGCACGAGCGTGGTCCTGCAGAGGCTCTGCGCGAGGGGAGCGGCAGCGGCCGGTGGCATACGATGCGGAGTCGTGTGCGGGACGTGGAGGCAAGAAGAACGGAGGGTCGAATAGATAGATACTCCTACGCCACCATTCTTTTGGGATAAGGACGCGGAGGCTTAAGAACGTTCAACTTGTCCGAGAGGAGGCCGGCTCATGAGATTTCAAAAATGATCCTGTACCATCGATTTTTCTTCGAAACTGCCCAACCCATACCTCAACCTTTGGATGTGGTTTTTTCTTTCTCCTCGCCTTAATTTTCCTTTGGAAGAATTTTAAGTTGGCATCTGAGACACGGGAGACCCTCTTTGACTCTCTTGCTCTCTGAAGGACAGCGAGGCCCAGTGGCCTACATGGTTCCGTTTCGGGCTGTGCACAGCCCACCCCGTCTTCCTTCGTCTCAACCCCATGCGTCTTCGTCTCGTCCCACGTGCGCACTTCGTCCCGTACCGCTGGTCATCTCTGATCTCCTCTCTCTCCGCACGGGCAACACTCAGGAGTCAGGATGAGCAGTTGAGGACAAGCATCCCCCAACGCGCGCTGACGCAGCACCACCGTCCGCCGGCCCCCGCGCACTGCACACATAGTCCACTCGCCCCTGGCCGTACAATATAAAACACCTGCAACATGAAAACATTTGAATGCAACATACGTTTGAAAGTAGATGCAACATTTAGAACACGCACTTGCAACATGTGTGTAAAACACACGAAACATCCAGATTTGCAACTTGCGATATGAAACAACTTGCTACAACATAAGACTAAAACAGCTGAAACATTGGAACATACTGTTGCAACATATATGTGAAACATATGAACATCCAGATAAAAAAAAGATTGTTACAGATGTTTGGAAACAGATGAAATATTTTGAACAAACGCTTGCAACATGTCTCTGAAACACTTGCAACATATGCAACACGTACAACATCCCTCAATCTAAATTTTGCTACATCAAGATGAAATAATTACAACATATATCTGAAACATCTGAAACACTTGAAACATATATATGCAACATAGGAGAGGGAATGTCAGGCAAGTCGATTCCAGCCATCAGGGCGGGAGCCAGCGGCAAGCTGTGGCACGCGAGCACCACCAGCACCGCCCACGCTCGTGGGTGCCCTTGGCTCGGCCGGAGAAGACTTAAGGTGCCACATCTCACGTGTGCCCTAGCGGCCATGGCGGGGCGGACAGATGAGCAGCCATGTCGAGCGACGCAGGTGGCTACCACGCAGGTGAGCGACACAGGGAGCGAGGGCGTGCGGCGCGGCCGGTGACAGGAAAGAAAACAGCGTAGCAGCCCTATGAGCGCACGCTGGAAAAGAGGACGGACGGATGAGCAGCCACGCTAATTGGCGGCGAGCGGACAAGCATGAAGGAGTGGGTGTGGACTCGGGAGAGAGAGGCAAATAAGCACAAGGGAATGGGGATTTGTTTTTGTTTGAAGCCTGCTCCCGGGGAGCCGTGTCCGGACGCCGAGTCATGGACGGACGCCCTGTAGGAAGTATTTGTGCTCCCTATTCCCTAAGATTATATTTGATAGAAGAATTATTTAGTTATATAGATAATTTATTTGGGTTGGAACAAGACTCTATGTCAGGCAAAAACACTGTTCTCATAGAACAAAATGTTTAAATACACGGGTAAAATTTATGCGCATGGAACAAAATTATGGACATTCGTGGAACAAAAACATATACACATAAAAAAATGTATGTCTAGAAAAAAGTGACAACTATTGATCGAACTCGGGGAACATAAGCTTGTACACCTCTGCTTTTTTTAGCAGAGTACACTTCTGCTTGCTGTGCCAAGGATCAGTTGGTTGGGTTCCTATGGGTGAACCTGCATACCCGGGTTCAAGTCCTTGACTTGGCACAATTGCTTGTATTTTCTTGGGCTTATTACAGGATTTAACAACGCTATGCTTTCAGTAGTAGGCGACGTTCCCGTCGACAGCGAGGCGCCTATGGTGACTTCGTAAATGTCGAGATCTAACGGCTCAGTCGTTCAGAGGTGCTTATAGGGATAGGATCCGTGTAATTTTTTTTAAAAAAGTTCCTCTCGCTAGATAGGCTGAATTTTGCTCAACCTGGGCCCAAGTAAAAAAAAAAAGAAACAAAGCTAGCTAATTTCCCGTAATTGGATTGTATCCTACGTCTAAATTCGACATGGTCCACTTTCATGATAGGGCTTTGTACCATGAGGCTGGACCGTATAATTCCAGAATTTTCAGACAGGCCCATAACTGTGAACGTTGTTTACCAACATTGTTGGGCTTGGCCCAGTTGTGGAGTCCATGCCAGCAACAAAATCTTGCCCATCGACTCATGATCAGACGGTTGCCGTTTCACACATCCTTAGGGTTTCCTCTCCGCTCATAGCACAGCCGCCGTTAAAAGGCCAGGAGGGGGCAGCCTGGTGCCGGCTGAAGCGTTGCGCGGCGGATTTGGTGTGATACCCAAATTCGTCTACGCGTTATGTTTTATTCGTTTGATTTTGTTTTTTCGCTTCTCGTTGCTATTCGTCTTCTTCGTTGCTTCTCGTTGCTTAATCTTGGGAGCAGTGATGAGATCATTTTAGTATGATCCATGAGATGTGATTATCGATCTCTATATTGCTACGTTCTTGCTGAGCTCCTAGCACCATGCGCACATATTTGTAGGCTCTATATATTCTATTTGGATTCAGGGTCTTAAATCTGGTTTTAGCGTGATCACTATGGATTAAGAAACGCAGAAATTTATCTGCCTGCGGTATTCCTGCGGCTGTTTCCCTCATTCCTGGTTATAGCGTTTTCTTTTGGCCTCGAGCGGTACGTGCTGCAGGTGAGGAGCGACCGGTCCTGAGTTCGAGCTCTCCTCAGCTCAAGCTCAGGATTCCCACCGGGGTTTTCCCCCAATTTAAAGTGAGTGAGGTACGTGTGTGTAGCGTTGGGGTGTGGCTATTCATAAACAGATGCTACAACTATATCTAGATGAGAGGCGTAAAAAAAAACAAGGATATATTTAAACAGCAGAAAGAGTTCAGTTCCAAAGGTAATTTCTCCCATCTGCATAATACATTAACACGAACCTGAAACTTGTTTGATCTGGGACAACTGTGGATAACAACCAGTCAACCATAACCTACAGGATACAGAGGCATTCGCAGAATCGGTTAGCCTGACAGGACGTGGCTCTGGATCTCAAAACTGTGTAATCCTGGATCCATCCATGAGCTTCCAGCCAGCTCTAGTTGAAACCTGCACTTGTTTGCAGAAAGTTTCAGGTTAGGTGTACTGAAATAGTTGGTCTGAATCGAAGTTGAGAAGGCCGCATAAGGATTGTATTGTACCCAGTTTGAGTTCCAGGCCGCTGCTTGGTGGGGCCGACTCTCCTTCCGCGTCGTTGTTCGAGGCCTGAGAATGAGCTAGCTGCAGGCAAAATTACAAGAAAGACAAATGTTCAAAGTGAAAATTTACAAAGGAAGCAAAATTTACAAGAAATTCTGCACTAGATGCAGAACATAGGAAAATAGAAATTTGTATAGACAAATGCACACAAAAAGTCAAAATTAACAAAGGAAGCAAAAAATGATTGATGTGCTCACAAAGCCAAGAATAGCTGGTAGTTCACTTTACCTAGGCTGCATCAGCTACCTGTACATAGCATGATGCAGCTGCTTGTACCACTGTAGCCTGTAGTAAAGCGAAAGCCTTAAAGCTATTCCACCTTCAAGAGCAAGAGCTTCTGAGTGCGTCCATGGATGGGTCGACGTACATGTTGTAGCCTGGCGACCGTTGCGTCACTTTTTCGGCCTCAATGGAGCAGTGTTCGTGACACTAGCATGAGTAGCGCATGGTTCCTCTGAATGGATGGACAGCTATTTCTGTCTATATTTTTGTAGGGAACCACCGTCCCATTTCACTGAGTGTCTATTTTGTAGGGAACCATCATCCCATTTTATTGCCTGAAAGAAATGCCTATTCTTGATAGACTTGTAGTTGCTACAATCTGTTTACATACCTATTATCTCGGTTTCAACTATCAAGTTGCACTCTCCTCCATCTCAAAAGGAAAGATAAGAGAAGTCCTGTCACCAAAGCTGAACTCAAGAGTTTCTGAATAAGGTTCTCAAATAAGGCCACGTTTAGTTTAATTTTTTTTTATTTTTGCCCATCACATCGAATCTTAGGACGTATGCATGGAGCATTAAATGTAGACGAAAAAAAACTAATTGCACAGTTGGGTGAGAAATCGCAAGACGAAACTTTCGAACTTAATTAGTCCATAATTAGACACTAATTACCAAATACAAACCAAAGTGCTACAGTAGCAAAACCCAACATTTTTCTCGAACTAAACGTGGCCTAAGCTGAGCTTATCTGAAGCCATAGGTAGGAAGATTCTTTTTCCTGCTATATGAACCATATGTTTGGTTGTTTGTTTGGACGGTGCAATCCATCAAGAAATGTTCTTAGACAAAGAAATGTACTCCCTCCATGTTGGTAAAAGAAGTCGTTTTAGACAACGACACGGTCTCCAAAGCATAACTTTGACTTTATTTTTCTATAAAAATATTTATTTAAAAGTGATATATGTATACTTTTATAAAAGTATATTTGAAGACAAATCTATTTATATAGTTTTCACATTTCTAAACTCAATAACTTAAAAGTTATTCATGATTTATATTCTCAATGTTTGACCCAAACCTTGTTCAAAACGACTTCTTTTACCAACATAGAGGGAGTACTTAAAGCTCACATGCTACCTCTTTATACTGGATTTGTTAGTTCTACTTCTACCATACTAGTCCCTCTGTCCACAAGATGCAATTATCACTTTTCAAAGAGTAAAAAGATTTAAATTTGACCAAAGTTATTATAAAGAAAAAATATTAACATTTATGAAACAGAACAAGTGTCATTAAACTAATTATTAAATATGTTCTCGTAGCTAACCAAGTTGAAAACATAAATGTTAATACTATTTTTTTACTATAAAATTCAACAAAGTTAAGCTAATTTGACTGGCACAAATCAAGTAGTTGTATTCTTGGGTAAAAGGAGGGGGTATTTGGTAGCCACACATCTACCCAAGTAGCAGTAAATAACAGGTGGTTTCCAAGTTAAACTACGGACATGAACAGGACTTCGAAAGTTGTATATCGAACAGGACTGGACTGTCCAGCGCCCAGCCGCCATCCGGGGACTACTGGTAGCAGGGCCGTACCTAGGATTTGGAGGCCCCTGAACAAAATAAACGATGAGGCCCTAAAATTTGAGAAAATCAAAGCATACTTTCACTTAATTATAAAGCTTCAGAATATATATGGGTCTTACAATACTAAGAACAGATCAAATCTTAATGCTAAAAGCAGTAGCGGAAGCAGGGGCTGCCCCCCCCCCCCCCCCCCAAGCACAGTAGATGTTTTTAATACTTAATATTTGAATGTACAGCACAAAAAATATCACCCATTTTTATTAAGATATTATGATTTTGGTTATAAATAGTGTAATTTTTTTTTGAAAAGTTGTTGAAACATATAATTATGTATATTTTATCACACTAAAAAATACGATCATATTTGTCCGGCCCCCCTTAATCAAAATCGCTAATTCCGCCACTGGCTAAAAGAGTAAAAAGTAGTGCTCAAGTAACAAATAGTAGTACCGTGGCACGAGATAGCAAAATGGCAGAGAGAAAAATGAACGAACAAGGGAAGCGAAGTTGCCAAGCAGGCTGGTGGACATGGCCATTAGGCCTTACGTTCGTGAGTTGATCCAATTTTTTTTTTGATTCAGTGAGTTGATCCAATTAATAAACCAGGAATTGCAACTTGCAAGCCTTTTTTTGGATATGCTATATTTTTTCTATTTAAAAGATTAGCTATTATTTATTAGTACATACTATAAATTTGGAGGCCCTTAAATTTTGGAGGCCCTGAACAGTAGCCCACCTTGCTCCTGTCAATCTACGGGCGTGCTGGTAGAAGTAGAATGGATCTGTTTCAGCAATACTAGTGCAGCATCGGGGTTCAGAGCGTCTGGCTCAAAAAAAAAAGTATATCAATAAAAATGGCATATTTGTACAGAGGCGCTTGTGATTCGTGCGTTACTATCAAGGCACCGTTTGGATGCTAAAATTTTGGCAAAACGCTACTGTAGCGTTTTCGTTGTTATTTGACAAATATTGTCCAATCATGGTCTAATTAGACTTAAAAGATTCGTCTCGTCTATTTCGTCTAAACTTCGTCTAAACTGTGTAATTAGTTTTATTTTTTATCTATATTTAATGCTTCATGCATACGTCCAAAGATTCGATGTGACAGGAAATCTTGAAAAATTTAGCATTTTGGAGTACAACTAAACAGGCCCCAATTGCGAATATTGGAATTGGAACAGGGAACAAGCGACAGAAGAGCAGGGTTTGCAAAAGATCATTTTGCTCACCTTGTCGCACAACCCGTAGCGCTCCTCGTGGCGTCCTCTGATCTGCACAGCCAGCAGAATCGAGAAGCTATCAACCAACTAATCTTGGAGAAGACCAGCCAGCCAGGCCAGGGCACATCAACATCATCACAGGGGTGTACACAGTAGGCGTGATACGATACGTACGATGTTCTCGAGGTAGTTGATCTCGCCGCCGATCTTGCGGTCCTTCTCGGAGCGCACCTTGTGCACGGCCGCCTCCAGGTTGTGCTCCAGCAGCTCCAGCGACGGCACCGTGTACTGCTCCCCGTCGTCCACCGTCATGAACCGCAGCTCCTTCTCCATCAGCTCGCACATCTGCTCCGCCTTCTCCAGCTCCGCGCGCCGCTCCTGCCGCCGCCATCGTCGTCGTCGTCGTCGTCGAGCAAGCAGAGCATCACCATTACATTACTGTTAAGAACATGTATGCATGCTTTGCCACATGCTCTACTTACTTAAATAAAATTACCTGGCGAATGTCGGTCCAAACCTTGGTGTGCGTCGCGGCTTCGTACCTCTCGACCAGGTCCTTAACAGAGGGGACGGTGGGCGAGAGGTAGTGGTAGAGCTTGCCGGAGGTGGAGAAGAGGAGCAGCAGCAGGTCGACGTCGCACAGAACGGACAGCTCCCTCGCCTTCTTGAACAGGCCGTCCCGGCGCTTGTAGAAGGTGGACTGCCGCTGCGTCGGGTTCTCGATCCGCTTTATCTCGCTGCGGCCCCGACCCATCTCGTCGTCGCTCCCGCCGCCCCCGCGCGCCGCCGCCACGGCGCTGTTGCGAGAATATGGAAACCGAGCTAGCTACCTCGCCGAACTGAGCTCGGCACCGTGAGCAGCTCGCTGGATGTAACAGTCGAGACCGGAGGCGAGGCGAGTGAGCGAGACGGTGCTTGCCTAGCCGAGCTATCCGTCGCCCGTTGCTTGCTTTAAAAGAAGGGAACGAGGGGGTGCTGGTGGCAAGGTAGGATGAGGCCAAAGTGCCCGTAGTAGCGAGACATGATAGTCTAGTGTAGCTGCGGTTAGGATTGATCTCACCCGACTTTAATCAAACGATCAAGTTGGACCCTTTGACCACGTCCTGATCGGGATGTTTAACCGACTCCTAGTCGGTAGGCCCCTGTCGTGCAGCCCTATAAAGAGAAGGTGGGGGCCAAGGGTACTAAACACGAGGTTTGACGCTACAGTAACCACCCCACTCCTAACGCTAGACCGATCGAGGGAAAGAACCCACCGGTGACTACGTCACTGGACTTCACTGTATCACCGTCTCTCCTTCACCGACGCAGATGGTCAGGTATCTCTATCCCTTTCTTCCTTCTTTCTCCTTTCCCTGTAAGTTTTGGTTCTCATGTTTTATACACTGGCAAAGGTCACTACCCGCTAGATCTACCACTGGACGTTCTTAAAGAGATGCAACAGCTGCTCCCTGCTCCACGCTCTGTCTAGCCTCTAGGCCGGTAGCTTTGTCTTTGTGTCAGGGTGGTGCGTGGCCGCCGGCAGTTGGTTGGTCCTGGTCGTTCGTTCTCCACTGGCCCCTGCTCGTGCTCGTTGCCTTTGCCACTTGCAAGTCGCACACTGTACTGCAGGCCTTGCAGCTTTGCAGTTGCAGGGGAAGGAGGGAGCACCGAGCACGGGCATGGCTGGACTGGCATTGCGACGTGCATGAAGCGACAGAGAGACGTGTCGAGCGCTGAGCACAGTGGATCCATCGATCATCACCTACAGTACTCCTACGTTTGCTAGCGCAGCGGCAGCGCAACTGGGCAATGTAGGAGTGGGAGTAGACTTGTAGAGTAGAGATTACGTATAGCGGTGGCTTCTGCATTACTCCCTCGGTCCCAGAATCGATTGCGTTATGGGATACCTGCAAGTCAAATTTTTTCAACTTTGATTAGGTTTGTAGAAAATACGTACAATATTTATATCTCCAAATAAATTTATTATAAAAGTATATTCAACGATCTATCTAATGATATAATTATATATTATAAATATTAATATTTTTTATATATAATTAGTCAAAATTTAAAAAAGCTGATTTTTTGGAAAACAATAATGACATCTATTTTGGCAAAGGGGAGTACTACGAGTCCGCACACGCACCTATGGAGTATAGTACAGTAGTAGACGCGACTCGTGCTTTGCGTTTTCTCTGGGAACCAGGATACCTCGGAAAAAATGTGTATTTAAGCAATAAATACTGCTACAGAAATATACACTTTAGCCATTATGTAGTTTAAACAATACACTTTTGTTATTTGAAATTCTTTTAAACTTAACACATATGTAGTTCATCCATCCATACACTCACACCAGAAAGTTGAGATGCAAAGTCATATTTGAAAAAAAATAATTATATGAAAATAACAACATTCACGTGCATGTATACTAGTAAACAAGAATATAGATTTTTTTTCGTCTTGTAGAGCACATACAAGTGAAATTTATGACTTCTTATGATTTTTTCAAAAATGAGATTACATCCCAACTTTTGCATGTGAGTTATATATAGATGCACTACATATGTGTCAAGTTTTAAAAAAATCAAGTTACAAAAGTGCATTTTTTAATTCATTTTTTCATGTTTTCACATAGTAGGCGGTTTCCATCACATATTTTCTTATCAACATAGAAAAAATAGTTTTGACTTTTTTTACTTTTACTAGCAAATATGTATGTGCATTGTGATGAGACGCAAAAGTTGTTGTGCGGTTACTAGAGATGCCCTTACCAAAGATAATCAGTTAGTTATCTTTGTTGGATTTATTTGTGCTTGGCTCAATCTTATTTCAATTAAATCAAACTTTCAACACCCATAATAAATACTAGGTGCAATAAATGATTGTTTTCGCTTGAAAAATTGTCCGAAGAATGACTCAGCTTAAATGGCTGGCTATTATATACGTGCAGTTTTTGTGGAAGAAGATATAATATACTACCTTTGGCAGTCCTTGGACTCGTGACCCTTGCCACAGGTCTACATTTGCCATTCGTGAAAGTGAACAGTATGGGATGAAGGAAGATACAATCTGCACTCTTCATCTCCTTGGGTCTTTGACTCTATTTTTATCATTCGTGAAAGAAAAAAAAACGGACTGAGAGACAAATTCTCCCTTGGTCTATATTTGAGAGAGAGTGACGAATGGACGAACTTTGATATTAAAGTACATATAGATGTGGATTTTGATAAAATAGAATAGAGCACTCCATTAGTTCCATTCTTCCGTCGGTCAATAAGACATCATACATAATTTTATAGTGGCTTCACGTCACATATATGAGTACTCCATCCATCTCAAATTATAAGTCATTCTAAAAATTTTGGAGAATCAAAGCATCTCAAGTTTAACTAAATTTATATGATAAAATAATAATATTTTTATGATACTAACTAAATATCATTAGATTCTTTATTAATTATATTTTCATAGTATATCTATTTGATGTCATAAATTTTTGTAATTTTTTTATAATTTTAGTCAAACTTAAGATGCTTGGACTCTCCAAGATTTTTAGAATAACTTATAATTTAGGATGGAGGAAGTACAAAGTAAAGCGAAGCATCGGCAAAAACTAATGATGGTCATACAGCATAGACAGCTCAAAAACAAATGCCCGATACTGTAGAATGAATGGGTTCCCTGCCTCCCTGGTCCACGGACCACGGCCATCCGCGCGCGCCCATCCGATCCGACCGAGATCCACGTGACATGAGCTGCAGGCTGCAGCCTGGTCGACCCCCCACTATTGCTACTCTTATTTGTGTTTTTATTTGATGTTAGTCGACTGAGTACCTTTTTTTTTTTGCTAGATCTTGAGCATGCGCAAATGCCTGATCTACACGTTGATCGTGGAAGCCTCCGGGCTGCAGTTTCCCGTTTGAGCTAGGAATCGCGCCCAGCTCCACACGAACGAACTGTTGGGCCGCGAATCGGACATGACAGGCCAAGAGCCGAAAACACCGTCCCGGAACGGTAAAACGCCCTGTTTTGTTGGGGGGCGTTGTTTAGATGCTTTTAAAATTCTAAATTTTTATTTTTCGTTCTATCACATCCAATTTTTTGAACACATGTATAGAGCATTAAATATAAATAACAAAATAATTAATTATACAGTTTGGTTGTAAATCACGAGACAAATTTTTTAAGCCAAATTAGTCTACGATTGAACACTAATTATCAAATATAAATGAAAATGCTATAATAGTCAAATTCCAAAAGTTTTTCTACCTAAACAACCCTGCTAGCACCTGCGGCGGCAGTAAGGATTTTTTAAGCACAGTAACTCTTTCGTTTTTATTTGACAATTAGTGTCTAATCATGAGCTAATTAGGTTCGAAAGATTCGTCTCGTGATTTACAACCAAACTATGTAATTAGTTATTTTTTACCTATATTTAATACTTTATGCATGCGTCAAATATGACGGAGAATCTTATAAAATTTTTAAAACTTCGAAGCAACTAAACAGTGCCAGCAGGATTCGGGGAGGACTGGCGGACAGCGGAGGAGGTGAGGTGAGGACGGCAAGTGGCAGCGCAGCAACAAACCTTCGCAACAGCAGCACGGCACGGGGCTACTGCTCGGCTTGGTACAGGTATACAGTATAGTAGGCGTGTAGTAGTGGAGTGGAGTATAGTACAGCCATACAGGGAAGAGAAAGACGACTCCTCACGGCCACTGGCACGCAGCAGCGCAAGGCCACTGGCGCGCTCTCACTCGGGCGCTGCTCATGTGACTGATGCGACACGAGGACCGCAGATGACGCGACGTACTCCGTACTTATACTTACGAGTACTCTGTCCTTTTTTAAATAATATCGATATGGGCTGGGTTTAGATCACTTGAAAAATGTACTATGCAAAAAAATAAATTCTCCGTCATATCAAACTTGCGATACATACATGGAATACTAAATGTGGATAAAATCAAAAACTAATTGTACAGTTTGGTTATACTGTGCGAGACGAATATTTTAAGCCTAATTAGTCAATGGTTGGACAATTATTACCAAATACCAACGAAATGCTACAGTGTATTTTGGCACTCCGAAATTTGGATCTAAACACAACCATGGTATTTTTGTTGGTCATACCTTTTTAAATTTTGTTTAGTTTTATAAAAAAATATTAGCAACATTTATATATCTAAATAAATTATTATAAAAATAGATTTAATGATCTAATATTCCATGATACTAATTATATAACATAAATATTAATAGTTTTTTTATATATCTAGTAAAAGTTGGCTACGTTTAAGTTAGAAGAGGACAGAGCGAGTAAGGCCTGGTTTAGTTTCTAAAAATTTTTGTCTTCACCCATCACATCGAATGTTTGACACTAAAAAAAACTAATTGCACAGTTCTCGGGGAAATCGTGAGACGAATCTAAGTCTAATTAGTCTATGAAAAGCCTTAAGTGCTATAGTAACCAACATATGCTAATGACAGATTAATTAGTATTATTAGATTCATCTCACAGTTTTCGGGTTATGTAATTTGGTTTTTATTAGTATCCGAAAACCCCTTCCGATATTCTTCCGATATATCTAATGTGACACTCGAAAATCTTCTTTTGACGAACTAAACACAGCCTAATATGCATCTTGTGACCTCGAGGGGCGTGTTTGTTTAGCCCTTGCCGCCTTGCAGATGAGTGCCGCCTTGCAGATGAGTACTAGCGCATTCTCAGGCAGGACAGACTGGTGTAACCCAACTACCCTCGCCCGCGCTGGACCAACGCTTGTCCTAGGAGAAACCAAACTCGATTTCGTTTCCCCGTGGCCAGGGCGACCTAGGCCAGTTGTGCAAAATGTCCAGTTGCAGCAGGTCAACCATGCTTTGGCTCAGGTCTAAGTAAACGAACACGCTCGAGGTGGCCTCCTAGCAGGCTCATGGGCTCGATCAATTGGTAGCATTTGTTGGAATTTATATGGGCTTGGCCCAATAATCAATTGTGAAATTCCTAATAAATCTCAAAGGCCCATTCATGTGAGCAAAAGGGGATGTGGGAACTCTTTAGTACCACCTTGTTTGTGGAAGTGGAGGAAGTCATACTTAAATATGGAAGTCCTCCCCACTTCCTCAAGTCTACTGTGGGGAGGAGTAAAAGAAGTCCATACGCGCGCGCTCGCTCGCCTCGCCGGGCGGGGCGAAGGGCGCGGGTGCGCGGCACCTGCGTGAATGGTCCGCCGAAATCCGGCTCCTCGCCTTGCGGGGGCGCGGTCTCCTTTTGCTGTTTTCGTTTTTTGTTTCTTGGCCTTCAAGTTGCATGAGTCCTAATCGGTTACAAACTAAGAGTCCTAAATCAATTTAGATCGTGATCGCGACACGAGATTGGTTGGACAGGACTATATAAGCAATCTGCCGGCCACGCCAAAACGCATCCAGTTAATCCTATGGTTTTTGCCTCTACTCGCTATTGCGCCGCCGCTGTAGCTACTCCAGTCCGATCGCTTGCGTGCACCAGCGACCGGGTGAGCAGGTCTCCTGAACCCTCGTCTTTGCGATCCTGCACCGGGAGAAGACGAATAAGGTTTTTGGGAAGCGTTCTTCGCGCGACTGCTCCCAAATCTTCCACAACGGCTCGTCTTCCGAAGGGTGCATCGGCGCGTCGGCTTCGTCGTGCTAAAGCTCGCGGGGTCGTCATCAAGAATACTCCTCCGCCTCTCATCGACGACTTTGACGACGACTTCAACATTGACGACATCGACATCAGCGATCTCGCTCCATCACCACCGTCAGCTACATCTTCAACACCATCTACTACTACTACAACTGAAAGGTATAATTCTCTTGATCTAATTTTGACGTTCGTACAATCTAATCTATCTGCTGGACTATCAATGCTTGTCATGTTGATGCTGTGGAATATGCTGATCTGCTATACTAGTATGCCATACATGTTTAATCTAGTTCTTATATTTATCATGATTTATGTTCTAGATTTAATCATGCTTTTAATCTGGAAATTGCCTAATTCGTTAACAATCCAAAAACCTTATTATGAAAGGCTGTTTCCAGAATTATCTATGGCTAGTTTTGTTGACGCGCTGAGGCCGGAAAAGTTTTCTGGTGCGCATTTTAAAAGGTGGTCTGTCAAGGTCACTGATTGGCTTACTGCCATGAAAGTTTTCTGGGTCAAAGATGGCATGCCTGAGGGAAACATCTCTGATGAAGATCAGAGAAAATTTCAGGAAGCTAATGATATCTTTGTGGGAGCTGTGCGTAATGTGCTTTCAGATTATCTATTTGATACTATGATGCACTTAAGAGACGCAAAGGCTTTATGGGATCATCTGAATGCTACTTATGGTGCTTCAGATGCAGGCAAAGAGCTGTATACCATGGAGGGCTTTAATGACTACAAGATGGTTGCTAACAAATCAGTAGTCGAGCAAGCTCATGAGATCTAGCGCCTGGCTAAGGAACTTGAACTCCTTAAATGTGTCTTACCCGATGAGTTTGTGGCTGGGTGCATTATTGCTAAATTGCCTTCTTCATGGAGGAATTTCGCCACAAGTCTCAAACACAAGAGACAGAAAATATCAGTTGAAAATCTGATAGCATCTCTTGATGTCGAGGAAAAAGCTCGGGCTAAAGATAACATTGAGAAGGGGAACGAGGAAAAATCTAGCGCCCACTTTGTCCAGAGAAACCATGGCAAGAACAAGGGAAAGCCTAAGCAACCTGCTTTCAATGCCAAACAAAATACTGCCTTCAAGAAGAAGAAGAAAGACAAAGCAGAGCTACCTTGCTTCGCGTGTGGAGAGCTTGGTCATTTTGCTAAAGATTGTCCGGAGCGAGCGGACAAGAAAGAGAAAAAGAAAATTCACCTCGTGACTGCTAGCAGTGCTGATGACGGGTATGGTAATTTTCCTACTGTACTTTCAGTGTTTCAATCTCCAAGTTGGTGGGTTGATACAGGTGCTAATATTCACGTGTGTGCTGATATCTCTTTGTTTTCTTCTTACCAGGGGCTCCAAGGTTCCTCCGTCCTAATGGGGAATGGGTCACATGCTTCTGTTCGTGGTGTTGGCACGGTAGATCTGAAGTTTACTTCGGGAAAGATCGTGCAGCTGAAGAACGTACAGCATATCCCTACTATTCGCAAGAACCTTGTTAGCGTCTCCCTTCTATTGAGAGATGGGTTTAAGGTAGTGTTAGAGTCTAATAAAGTAGTCATGTCTAAGCATGGACAATTTATTGGTAAAGGCTATGATTGCGGAGGCTTGTTCCGCCTATCTTTGGCAGATTTTTGTAATAAGTCAGTGAATCATATTTGTGGCACGATTAATGATAATTCGAGTGTTTGGCATTCTCGCTTATGTCATGTTAACTTTGGATTGATGTCACGTTTGTCTAGTCTAAATTTAATTCCAGATCTCACTATTGTCAAAGGTTCTAAGTGTCATAGCTGTGTGCAATCTAAACAACCTCGAAAGCCTCATAGGGCAGCAGAGGAGAGAAACTTGGCACCTCTAGAACTCATACATTCTGATCTTTGCGAGATGAATGGTGTGTTGATAAAAGGTGGAAAGAAATATTTCATGACTTTAATTGATGATGCAACTAGATTTTGCTATGTTTACTTGCTTAAAACTAAAGATGAAACGCTAGACTACTTTAAAATCTATAAGGCTGAAGTTGAAAATCAACTAGAGAGAAAAATTAAACATCTAAGGTCAGATCGTGGTGGTGAATATTTTTCTATATTATTTGATGAGTTATGTGCGGAACATGGTATTATTCATGAGAGGACAGCTCCCTATTCGTCCGAATCTAACGGGATTGCCGAGAGGAAAAACCGCACGCTGACTGACTTGGTGAACGCCATGTTAGACACTGCTGGTCTATCTAAGGCATGGTGGGGGGAAGCTCTATTGACTGCGAGTCATGTCCTGAATAGAATTCTAAACAGAAATAAAGAGACAACTCCATATGAGAATTGGATTGGAAAGAAACCATCACTTTCATACTTGCGCACGTGGGGATGTTTGGCGAAAGTCAATGTTCCAATTTCTAAGAAGCGTAAGCTTGGACCGAAGACTGTGGATTGTGTCTTTCTAGGATATGCTCACCATAGCATTGCCTATAGATTTTTAGTAGTAAAATCTGAAGTTCCTGATATGCATGTTGATACAATATTTGAATCTCGTGATGCTACATTTTTTGAAAATATATTCCCTATGAAAGATATGTGTAGCAATGCTAGATTTTCCTCTGAGATAGCTCCTGATTTTATGGTACCTATTGAGTCTTCTATTGAATCATTTGAGCAACCACCTAAAGAAGTCTTTGAGGAGAATGACAATGAAGTTCCTGCGAGGAACAAGAGACGAAGGATTGCAAAATCCTTTGGTGATGATTTCATTGTGTATCTTGTGGACGATATTCCTACTTCTATTACAGAGGCATATGCATCTCCAGATGCAGATGATTGGAAAGAAGCTGTTCGTAGTGAGATAGACTCAATTCTTTCTAATAGAACTTGGGAGTTATCTGAGCTACCTTTTGGTTATAAACCAATTGGATGTAAGTGGGTGTTCAAAAAGAAGCTTAGGCCTGATGGTACTATTGACAAGTACAAGGCTCGGCTTGTGGCCAAGGGTTATACCCAGAAGGAAGGCGAGGATTTCTTTGATACTTATTCACCTGTTGCTAGAATGACCACTATTCGAGTGCTACTTTCTCTGGCTGCCTCGTATGGTCTTCTCGTTCATCAAATGGACGTGAAGACAGCTTTCCTTAATGGAGAGTTGGATGAGGAGATTTATATGGATCAGCCAGATGGATTTGTGGTAAAAGGTGAAGAGCAGAAGGTGTGTAAACTACTGAAGTCTTTGTATGGCTTAAAACAAGCACCTAAACAATGGCATGAGAAGTTTGACACTACTTTAACTGGTGCGGGCTTTGCTGTTAATGAAGCTGATAGGTGTGTGTATTATCGACGTGGTGGGGGCCAATCTGTTATATTATGTTTATATGTTGATGATATTCTAATCTTTGGAACAAACATTGATATTATTAATGAGGTCAAGTCTTTTTTGTCAAAGAGTTTTGACATGAAAGATCTAGGAGAAGCTGATGTAATTCTAAACATTAAGCTGATTAAGGAAGATAGTGGGATTACCTTGTCACAATCTCACTATGTTGAGAAGGTCTTGAGCCGTTTTGGTTTTATGGATAGCAAGCCTACTTCAACACCTTATGATCCTAGTGTGACATTGAGAAAGAATAAGAAGATTGCTAGAGATCAATTGAGATATTCTCAGATAATTGGTTCACTCATGTATCTAGCTAGTGCAACCAGACCAGATATCTCTTTTGCCGTGTGCAAGTTGAGTAGGTACATGTCCAATCCGGGTGAAAATCATTGGCATGCACTTGAGAGGGTCTTGCGTTATCTCAAAGGTACAATGAGTTTTGGGATTCACTATTCTGGGCACCCAGCTGTGCTTGAGGGATATAGTGATGCGAACTGGATTTCTGATATTGATCAAATCTATGCTACTAGTGGGTATGTGTTTACTCTTGGAGGTGGCGTAGTGTCATGGAGGTCTAGTAAACAGACTATTTTGACTAAATCTACCATGGAAGCAGAACTTACTGCTTTGGATACAGCTTCTGCAGAGGCAGAGTGGCTACGTGAGCTCTTGTCAGACTTGCCGGTGGTTGAAAAACCAATACCGGCTATCCTTATGAACTGTGATAACCAAACAGTGATCACTAAAGTAAATAGTGCTAAGGATAATGCGAAGTCAACAAGACACGTTAAAAGACGTTTGAAGTCTGTCAGGAAGTTGAGAAACTCCGGAGTAATCACTGTGGCTTATGTGCAAACAGACAAGAACCTGGCAGATCCTTTTACCAAAGGACTATCACGGAATGTGATAGAAATAGCATCAAGGGAGATGGGTTTGAGACCCATATGAGTTTACAGTAGTAGTAACCCAACCTTTTTGATCGGAGATCCCGTGACTTAGGATCTGGGAAGAACAAACTATTGGTAAACTGAGGAGAGTATAATTATAACCCTCTCTATGTGAAGATGCAATACTCTCAAAGCGTTGAGGCACTGTATGGTAGGTTGGCTAATGCCTTAACATGTTTTATTGGCTTTAACAAGCGAAGATGCTGTCCTACAGAGCATTCTTGAAAGAACATGCCTATATGATTTTGACTGTAGAACATCGCAGTCTATGAGACTTGGGTGGTCTCTAGTAAGATCATGAAGAGACCAGGGAATACGACGTATATGCTCCACCCACGGAGTAAGGCTATTAGTAGCCAAGTACTAGTTTGATTTTGAGCAAAGCTTATTCACACAAAACTTGCAATTCAAGGCATAGTCCATTGTTCAAGTTGTGGATGAGTGTAGCTTGAGATTCTAGGCGGAAGTTCAACTTCACAGTCTCTGCCGAAACACTGGTATATCAAACAGTAGTGAGAACAGGCAAATCTCTAAATGGGTATTTGAGATCTTGTGGGGGATTGTTGGAATTTATATGGGCTTGGCCCAATAACCAATTGTGAAATTCCTAATAAATCTCAAAGACCCATTCATGTGAGCAAGAGGGGATGTGGGAACTCTTTAGTACCACCTTGCTTGTGGAAGTGGAGGAAGTCATACTTAAATATGGAAGTCCTCCCCACTTCCTCAAGTCTAGTGTAGGGAGGAGTAAGAGAAGTCCACACGCGCGCGCTCGCTCGCCTCGCCTCGCCGGGCCGGGCCGGGCGGGGCGAAGGGCGCGGGTGCGCGGCACCTGCGTGAATGGTCCGCCGAAATCCGGCTCCTCGCCTTGCGGGGGCGCGGTCTCCTTTTGCTGTTTTCGTTTTTGGTTTCTTGGCCTTCAAGTTGCATGAGTCCTAATCGGTTACAAACTAAGAGTCCTAAATCAATTTAGATCGTGATCGCGACACGAGATTGGTTGGACAGGACTATATAAGCAATCTGCCGGCCATGCCAAAACGCATCCAGTTAATCCTAGGGTTTTTGCCTCTACTCGCTATTGCGCCGCCGTTGTAGCTACTCCAGTCCGATCGCTTGCGTGCACCAGCGACCGGGTGAGCAGGTCTCCTGAACCCTCGTCTTTGCGATCCTGCACCGGGAGAAGACGAATAAGGTTTTTGGGAAGCGTTCTTCGCGCGACTGCTCCCAAATCTTCCACAACGGCTCGTCTTCCGAAGGGTGCATCGGCGCGTCGGCTTCGTCGTGCTAAAGCTCGCGGGGTCGTCATCAAGAATACTCCTCCGCCTCTCATCGACGACTTTGACGACGACTTCAACATTGACGACATCGACATCAGCGATCTCGCTCCATCACCACCGCCAGCTACATCTTCAACACCATCTACTACTACTACAACTGAAAGGTATAATTCTCTTGATCTAATTTTGACGTTCGTACAATCTAATCTATCTGCTGGACTATCAATGCTTGTCATGTTGATGCTGTGGAATATGCTGATCTGCTATACTAGTATGCCATACATGTTTAATCTAGTTCTTATATTTATCATGATTTATGTTCTAGATTTAATCATGCTTTTAATCTGGAAATTGCCTAATTCGTTAACAGCATTTTGGGCGGCGTGGATTCCTCCTAAAAAATTGGGCGTGCAGGTGTTCTTGCCAATTTTTCAAAAAAAAAACTGGCGTCCATGGCCAGTGCAACAAGAATGCAGTCTTGCAGACCAGCAAATTCTTGCAAGCGCTCACTTCTTCCTTCTAATCTCGTATCGCTGCCCGTCGCCTTGGCTGCTTATATGGTTTTCCAACTTCACGTGTTTGCTTGTTTTGGCGTCTCCTCTCGCCGCACCATCCTCCTCTCCATAGCTGGATCACCCCTTCCTTTTTCTGAGACCAGCAGGAGCTTTGCCAAAATATATTAAAAGGTGAAATAACAGTTAAACAAAACAGTTACAATACCGTGTGAAAAAAGGGTAGAAAACAACAAAAGGATAACCAACAAGTAAAAAATATCAATGACAAACCATTGTCATGAAAAAATCCCGATCCAATAACAGTAGAAGAAGGATCACGAAGAAAACATTAAAACTATTGCCAAAGACGCAAAAGAACTTTAAAAAGGGAAACCATATCTATCCATCCTGACCTTTGTCATAGACACCTTTGTCATACATAGCTTGATGCTGCTAAATGTCCTCTGTTTGTTTTGTGGGAGTAAGAGTTTAGGTGGGAATGAAAATGGAAGTTTAGAGGCTTGAGTCTCACCAATCACTTTCTCGGAAGAGAAGGGAAATAAGTAGCAATTGTGCTTTTAGTAGAAGATGAACACATTCTCATTTTACATCATGATTTATCATATAAATTTTCACTCAAAAACCTACACACCTAAGAGTGGATATGTATATTCTGTTTTAAACTCCTCTCTTATTTCCCTTCTCAAAACAAACAGGAGACTAAGACTAATAAAATTAAATTCTATTCTTAATTGTATCCAACAACTCTACCACTAATTTCTATATCCCCGGTAGGTATCAAACGCACAATGCAGATCTGTCGTTTAATCGCCTAATTTTTTTGTGGCGGGCACCCACGCCTGTTGCATGCATCCCCTATAAATCGGTCGTGGCCTTGTGGACAATGGCCTCATGGGCTCATGGCTAGTAGGCTAGGCAGCAACCGAGATATTGACACTCTAAAATGTCCATTTTTTGAAGTTGTCAAAATGTGGAACGGACTTCACCATTGAATTTCTCTCGTCGAGACAGTCAAAAAAACATATATGGAACGTCTAATTCGGAGTTCGGATGAAGGAGTTATGTCCCTCGGGAAGATGCTCTAGTATCGGCAGTTCCGACTCAAGTAGGAAGATCTGACAGTCGGCAGTTCCGGCAAACGTCGGCAGTTCCAACTGTCGGCAGTTCTGGCAGACGTTGGCACTTCCGGCAGACCTAATAAAAATGCTTGTTCAGATCTGGTCTTCTGGATTCTGATCCGAACTGTTCCAAACTCGTGGAAAACTTGAAAAATAAGGCTTTGAGAGGTTTCCTACTGGGATAAGACCACCCCCTCTATATATATATGAGAGAATCATGGCCGATTGAGTTCCCATCTGTCGGGTATCAAAATACACAGGGTACCTAACAGAGGGTAAAATACGGTACCCTACACGTTTGTTAAAACCCCATCGTAGGGGGCCCCCAAAAAGCACTGACAGCATGTCAGCCGCTCAAGGCACGAACGGCGAACTCTATCTCACCCGAGCCTTGCGGAGAGGCCTCGAACACGACAGGTGTCTCAGGCGACATCTCTCCGCCTCGCCCCGAGCCCCCGCGACGTCATCAAAAGCGCCCGACTCCCCGCGACGTGTTTCTGCCTCGCCCGAGGGGCACGTGGAACCCTTAGGCAAGATGGAGAGCCACGGGGGCCCCCAACTACGGCACTCGCTCCCATCGATGGGATGGACGTGACCGTGCACAGTCAACAGGAGCACGGGAACCACGCCCTGAATCGACGTGACCCCGGTCATTCTACCACGACGACATCCATACCTCCACAGCAATGGGGGTGACGGCAACTGTGCCACCTAACCTCCTCGCTACGAAAACCTAGGCGCATGCGCCACCCACCTTCACGGCACAGAAGTGTACAGGTCAAGACATGGCCACGACACATCACACCAGCGGATGGAGAGGCCAAAAGATCAACGTCCAATACGTCTCCATGCTACAGGGGAACTGGTCCCACCAGATAAGGACGAGGACGGCCACGCCCGAGGCCACCTTTTTTCTCTTTCATTCTTCCCATTTTTACTCCTTTACCGCAAATGTAACCCGAGCCCTCCCATTAGAAGCTATAAAAGGGGAGGCAGGGGCCACATCTAAAGGAGCGATCAAGCAACAACAGCTAGAGCCCACCTCAGTTGAAACCACACATCGCGCACCACCACTCACAAGAGACCTGGGATCTGCTCTCTCTCTCTCGAAAGCTTGTAACCCCTACTACGAGCACCCCGATGCAAGGGAACACGAGCCACAGCAAAACCCACTTGATGTAGGGCCGTTCATGCCCAAACCAGTATACATCCCTGTGTCCGCTTTGTACACTATCAAGGCCTAGACGCGCAGATACAAATTCACTAGTCGCTCTGTTTAGACCCCCGGTCCCCTAGACACCGACAGTTGGCACGCCAGGTAGGGGCCTTCTGCGCGTCACAATCCATCTACTAGGTCTTGATGGCCAACCCCCGCATCTGCTTTACCCTAGGCTCCCATGTTCGGTTCAGCAACCTAGATTTCATCTGTACGGGAGTGGACTACGATCTGGTTCTTCTTCCCCCCTTCGTCGACATCGATGCCATCTCTACCTTTGCCTGGGCACGGACAAGGGGCAGGCCCTCGAGAACAACTGCCCAGGAGGTTCCTAGGGAAAAACAATGTCAGCCGGTAAGCCAATGACCACGGGAGGGCCCGTAGCCAGTTTTCGACCGCAATTTATTTTGATCCGTCTGCGGGGGAGATTCCCGCAGATCTACCGACTCACCATGTGCAGGCTATCGCGGAGGTACTCGCGACTACAGAGACAGCTTCTAGTATCAGCTTCGACGAGGATGACAGCAGCTGGGCCGGCGCCGACTTCTCTGGGCTCACCGACTCGGGGGCTCTACATCGTTTCGTCGACATCTGCGACTACCTCCTCGATGATGGTGACTCCAACGACGGTGGCTACGAGCTCATGTGGCCAAAACGCCGAAGGGTGGAGGTCGCGCACGACGTCGACACGCCATGATTGGTAGATCATCATATCATCCTCTACCCAAGATCTATTATTTTGTTCGAGCACAATCTTTTCGTACATGTGAAATCGTTGCATGTTATCTGCTACAATTTATTTCATCATTTACGCGTTAAATCATGAGTTATATTATCAACGATAATTACGTGATACGTTTCCGCCCTTTACGGTCCAATTACGGCACAGAGTCCGAAGGCTGGCCTGTGAAGGGCTCGACAGCCGCTCCGAGCCACCCGAGTGAGGGATAGTATGAGAAGGGGCACACGAGCGGCCAGTACCCGGACGCGCTGAGCGTAATGGGCCTTCTCGAACCATGTTCAAGTCCAGGCCGATTTACGGTTCAGGAGTTTTTTTTCCAAAAAAGGCAACGAGCCCTCGGGGACAGTCGAACGACCCCGGGAACTCCCCGAACCAACCGCCAGGAAATTTTCAGGCCGATCACTAGCTTACCTCTATCAGATCCCCACGAACGGGAACTGGGGCTTCACTTGAACCGATCCGATTGCAACTCAACGGGCACCACGGCTCGACCCAGCGAGGGAAGCCGTGGTGTTGCCCAAACCCTCCTCTTTGCGAAAAAGATGTGTGAGGGATATGCTAACAAAGTCACTTAACTAGGCCCATGCGCTAGTACGGACTTCGAAGGACCTAGGGGTAGAAACGTCTGGCCCATGAACGAACTTTCCCGAGCGTCCTGACGGGCCTGCGATCCTAAGACTTAGGCAAGAGAGTCCGACCCCTCCTAGGGGAACGGGACCCAGGGGCAGAGATGCCCGACCCACGAATGAACTTCCCTGAGCGTCCCGACTGGCCTGCAATCCTAAGACTTAGGCATGAGAGTCCAACCCCTCCTCGGGGCACGGGACCCTGGGGCAGAAATGTCTGACCCACGAATGAACTCTCCTGAGCATCCCGACGTGCCTATGATCCTAGGTAATGGCAGAAGCCTCGATAAGAACGCATCCGACCCTGGCTTAGGACATAAGAAATTGCTACACTCAAACGTCCGATCGATCTGTCAAAAACCCCAAGAGCTACAGGCACACAAGTTGCTTCCTCCCCAAAGAAAACCGTCAACAGGCAGGGTCTCAGCGACCTCGCCAACCACTATTGTCAATCAATGCAAGACGAAATAATGGGAATGGGGAAACAAAACATGGCAACGATCAGACAAACTGATTTCTTAGATAAACTATTTTACATTTATAGGGAAAGGGAGTCCTAGACTAGGCCTACAGGTCCTCGTTGAGGACCTGGTCTATAGGGACTAGAGCAGCAACGACATTCACCGCTGGTTCGAAGCCCTCGAGGAGGTCCTCGTAGTCTCCCAACCCCTCCCCCATCAGGAAGCCTTCGATGTCCTGGAGCTCCACGTCTGTAGCCGCTTGGGCCATCGTCAGCGCAATGATCGCCCCTCGACGGATGCCACGCTCGATTGCCGCCCAGATCAGTGCTCGCGCGCTGAGGAGGCGCTCCTCCTGGTGCCCGTCGGAGCACGAACAAAGTCTGCCAAGACATTGGCGGTGCTACGGAGGGACTCCACCTTCGCGAGCAGCTCTGCCCAATACAAATGTTAGACACCAGACATCGTATCAACCGAAAAGGCAAAATAAGGAGACAAAAGATTACTCACCCATGCACCGACGGTCGGATTCCGTTCGCTATGAACGGGCGAGCGTCGTCTCCTCCTCCAAAGAGGTCACCACCGCCTTGACGGTAGCTAACTCCTCCTGGGCCTCCTAGAGCGGGGTAGGAACACCCTAGGCCACTGCGTTCTGGTTCTGCCCATACCCCGACGTGGAGACGATGTCGGGATTAAGGTGATGGCGGCGAGAGGGTGCCCCGTCCCCTTCTCCTGATGTACCCACACAGGAACCCCTGGACGAGTCGCCGTGCTCTATGGCTAAGGTGGCAAGGAAAAATGAAGAGCAAGGACAAAAGAAGAGAGATGCCAGGGTTGGGCACCACGACTCAGGTTATAAAGGGCCCCGGAGAGGCCTCTCAACTCCCAGGCATTCAATACACCCAAGTACCCCGCTCATCTCCCAAGGGAGTCGCGTCGGTCTCACGCCACGCCTCGAGAAGGTGAACCGTTCTCGCAGACGGTTTATGCCCCATTTAATTGTGACAACGGAGTCTTGTGAGAAGATAACCGACTAAACATGAATCACCCACCTTCCCACGCACCGCAACACAAAGCATCACAACAACAACTACCTGGCACGACCCCTCGTCTTCCCCAGGTGGACCTACTCACTCGATTCAAAACCCTTGAAGGGATAACTCATCCCTCTAAGGCCTTGGGGGCTACACCTGGCGGGTGCGCTCATGCGCACCCACCGGATAGTCTTCTCAGAACCAAATAAACCGCGATAAGGCCCAAATGGGATGACGAGGGCCCACGTATATCCCTTTGTTCTACTAAAGAGTGCAAGGGAAACAATACGACAGCAGAGAGCCCATCCAGTCAGTCCTTTGCAGCGCGCGAGGGCTTGGGGGTTTCTCTCGCATCCCGACCTAGTGAATGGTCAAGGCCAACGCCACAGGGGCTCCCCACCAGACCCGCGGTCATACAAGAAACACCATGCTTGCTCAATTAAAATCCCTTGAAGGGATAACTCATCCCTCCAAGGCCTTGGGGGCTACACCCGCAGCGTGCACTCACGCGCACCCACCGAACAGTCCTCCTCTAAAACAAAAACTACCTGCAGTCGCTCATTCTCAAGCCTCTGAAGGAGTGCTCCACTCCTCCATAGGCTCTGGGGCTACTGTCGGGTATCAAAATACCTAGGGTACCCAACAGAGGGTAAAATACAACACCCTACACGTTTGTTAAAACCCTATCATAGGGGCCCCAAAAGGCACTGACACCATGTCAGCTGCTCAAGGCACGAACGTCGAACTCTATCTCACCCAAGCCTTGCAGAGAGGCCTCGGGCACGATAGGCGTCTCGAGTGACATCTCTCTGCCCCGCCCGAGCCCCCGCGGCGTCATCAAAAGCGTTCGACCCCCCGCGACGCGTTTCCGCCTCACCCGAGGGGCATGTGGAACCCTCAGGCAAGACGGGGAGCCACGGGGGGCCCCAACTACGGCACTCACTCCTATCAATGGGATGGACGTGACCGTGCATAGTCAACAGGAGCACGGGAACCACGCCCTGAATCGACGTGACCCCGGTCATTCTGCCACGACGACATCCATACCTCCACAGCAACAGGGGTGACGGCAACTGTGCCACCTAACCTCCTCGCTACGAAAACCCGGGCGCACGCGCTGCCCACCTTCACGGCACAGAGGCGTACAGGTCAATATATGGCCACGACACATCACACCAGCGAATGGAGAGGCCAAAAGATCAACGTCCAGTACGTCTCCACGCTACAGGGGAACTGCTCCCACCAGATAAGGAGGAGGACGGCCACGTCTGAGGCCACCTGTTTTGTTTTTCTCTTTCATTCTCCTCATTTTTACCCCTTTATCGCAAATGTAACCCGAGCCCTCCCCTTAGAAGCTATAAAAGTGGAGGCAGGGGCCACATCTAAAGGGGCGACCAAGCAACAATAGCTAGAGCCCACCTCAGTCGAAACCACACATCACGCACCACCACTCACAAGAGATCTGGGATCAGCTCCCTCTCTCGAAAGCTTGTAACCCCTACTACGAGCACCCCGGTGCAAGGCAACACGAGCTGTAGCGAAACCCACTGGACGTAGGGTCGTTCATGCCCGAACCAGTATACATCCTTATATCCGCTTTGCACAACATCAAGGCCTAGACGTGTAGATATAAATTCACTAGTCGCTCTGTTTAGACCCTCGGTCCCCTAGACACCGACACCATCTATCCAATCGATAAACAAATCAATCAACTACCTCTACTCTAACCCTTTGTAACACCCAAAAAAAATTCTAAACTTTAGAACTAAGGAATTTTAAATAACTTAGATAACAATTAATGGAGAATTGAAATTTTTAAAACTAATTTGGTGTTGCATTCATGCGGTTGCATTTATTTTATCTTGAGTAGTGGTTTTATTTTTATTTTATTTTGTTTTGGTTTGAAACTCTTATTTGAGATCATTTATTAAATAAGCAAATAAAAAAAGAGAGAAGACAGTTTACTCACCTGGTAGATGTGGCCCGCTCTCCTTCTTGGCTTGGTGGGCCGATCGGCAGCATCGTAGGCCGTCTCGGCGAAGCGGCCCAACTCGGCGTCTTGGCCCAGCTCGACCCAGGGTCCAGCAGCCGCGCCTCTCCCTTTCTCCTGCCGCTGACCGGTGGGGTCGGCCTGTCAGCCGTATCTTCTACCTTCCGTCGTGGCCGTGTAGGACTCGAAGCTCGGTCGTTCAACCGACTTCGGTTGCAATCTTTGGATTCCTAATTAAGATAGGAGATGTGGCACTATAAAAGGGTAGCCGGGTATCTACTCGTTCCGTTTTTCAACTAAAACGATAGGCTAGCCACGGGAAATCAAGCTCTAGGGTTAGGGCATAGCCGACGGGTTCGGTTGGGCGCGGGTGAGGCCTTCGGGTGGTTTGGTGGTCAATTTCTTCGCTTGGGTAAGTTTGTTGTCTTCTCCTCTTACTCCCAATGCTTTCCATTGAAGCTTTTGTGCTTTATACCGTGGTTTTGGAGCTCACAGTGGCCGGTAATGGCGCCGCCGCCCCCTTGTTGCCGCGCATCGTGTTCGGTCTACCATAGCGAGTCTTTACCGTTTAGTTGAGTTCGCACGGAGCTTCTCCACCGATTGGATCAAATCTCGAGTCAAACGGTGGTCTAGGTGAGGAGAGCCGCCATCTCCGGCGAGATGGAGCCGCCGGTCATGGGGGGCTGCCGGCCGGAACCGAGGAAGAAGGATCGGTTTTCTTACTGTAGCATTGCAGATGACTGCGAGCCGTCCGATTCTAGATCAATGGCCCAGATTAGAACTTACCCCTTCGCGGGTAAAATTCATAAAGAGACCCTCAGCTTTTTAGTAATTAACCCGCCATCCAAAGCGTATTGCTGAAAATACGTTTTCGCGTTTTAAAAGCGTATTCTCTTCCGGTTTATTCAAAAATACGTTTTCAGGAAATTACAGTTTTGCCACTAGAATTGTTTTGGTCATAAAAACTTCGTTTTAACTCCGATTTGATCCGTTCAAGTTGCGTTAGGTTCGTATTTGCGAGCTCTACATGTTAGTGTAGTTGTACAGTTAGTTTTGATAATTTATTTTTCGAGTTTATAATTAAGTATTTATTTATCTATAGGAAATCTTAGAAAATTCATAACTTTCACGTTTTAACTCCGAATTTGGTGATCTTTGCGTCTGTGTGATCGTAGAAACATTTAGAAGAGTTTTATAAACTTTTATTACTGTTTTGCTACTGTTGGTGTACTGTTCTAATTATATCTCTTTGTTTGCTTCGTGTATGTTTGATTGGATGCATGTATGTTGTTGATTGATGATTGAGTATAGAAGGTGAGCAGTATCTGGACGATTCGGAGTATTACTTTGAGCCAAGTCAGCAGTGTCACTTGGAGAGCTTTGATCAAGGCAAGTATAACACAGGACTATCCTTGTTACCTATTCACTGAAATTATCATACATATGCATGTGCTTACCTTGACAACCTTAGAGATTGTTATCTTGATTCCTTGTCAACCATGGGAATGCATATGGGTAGTTATTGCTAGTGCTCAAACTATGAACAATGATCTTGTAATTTGAATAATGGATTAAGAAAGCAACCATTAAGATGATTTAATTATTGTTAAAAGGGGGCTAGAGCACGTGTATTATTTTTGATGCTCTGGTTACTCTCCATAAGGACTTATCTGTACGTGATCATCTGGGACATACAGTACAGCTGTGAGGGCTATATGGCTCTGGCTTTAGTTGCTTAAAAGACCTTTTCTAGCTTGTTAGTGGTTACCTTAAATGGCGTAAGAAAGGCTTGCCACGTTGGGTGTAGGGCGAGCCCCTGGCCTAGTGTGTATAGGCTGCGGTTGTTGTGCCACTAGGAAGGGGGGTTCTACATCTGCCTGCCGAGTGAATCTAATGGCCCTAACTTGTTAGACGAACTTTTAAGTGGCTTTATATGATTTCCGGTGTACTGGGCCTAGCTAACTCATGCATTTGGAAGTCATAACTCATAGTGAAAGTGTACACCTCTGCGCAGAGTTAAAAACTGGTATACTAGCCGTGCTCACGGATACGAGCGGCCTTGGAACATTTACAGATAGATGATCACCATTGCTATATCATGTTTACTTATTGTTGATATTATGCTCATGTTAATGTTTTTCATTATTCTTAATTACAATTGATCATTTGTTCACCAATGGGAATTGGTTCATATTGATGCTACACAATTGCTAAATATATGATGACTAAAAGCTAAACGCAGTCCAACAATGTCTAGCCTTTTGAGCCTCATGAACCCTGTGTTATATTTGTTGAGTTCGACATGGACTCACCATTGCTATTTCCACCATAACAGATGAAGATTATGAGGAAGATTATCGTAATGAGTACTAGTCTTGGTGTCAACCAGTCAACCGTGTCCCTGTGTGGAGTTTCCGCTGGAGATTTACTATTAGTTATTATTATCTATCGTTCAAGACTCTGTTTTAAATATTTATTCGCTATGTAATAAGCACTGTGATGATATTATGTAATTTGTCTACTTATGTGTGCGATCATGTTCTGGGGCGCACATGAGTACTTTATCCATCCTATTTTTGTCCTTAAAAATGGGTGTGACACCCTTCTACCCTCTTCTTCAAACCTCCATACTATTCATCCCTTGATCCATGACCAAGGATGGTGCCCTAGGCTTGCCGGCCGACCTAGGGCAACCTGACAATATCCTTGCCCTGACAGGGTCCCTCTTAGGCGAGAGCTTCGACGGTTTCTTTGCTAGTTTGCCTGAAAACTAGCTGGTTCTTCGTCACGTAAGCACGTTGGTTATCCTTTGGTAGTTTTCTTGCAAACCTCTCTGTTCTTCACCGCGTAAGCATGATATCTTCGCTGAGTTCTTCGGTCTGTAGCAGCCCGGACGTCTAAGGCCCTGTTGGTGTGTGATTCGGATCACTTCCGACGTCAACACACTTTTTGGCGACTCTACTGGGGAAAATTTTGCTTCGGCTCTACTTTGTAGCCGATTCTTCTTGGCCTAGCCTTATTTCTCGCTGATCTATCTTCTTGAGTTTGCCATTACCATTGCATCTGGCCCAAAAGGCCGATCGCATCTGGTTTTGACCCCTTGTGATGAGGACATCACTCCTTCAGATGCACCTGTTGTTCCTTCATCTGGTATGCAAGGAGGTCCAATGACCCGAGGCCGAAGATGACAACTTAATTTAGAGGTGAGCTCGATCCTAAGTGACCCTTTTTATACTTTTGAGAAAAGACTGCTACCTAATGATGTTATATTAATTAGGAATATTGGAGAGGGTCATGAGGAACTTAGACGAAGTGGTGGAGGCGTTGATGACCAGCCAGGACGTCCAATAGAAGTCGGAGGCCCAGCCCAACATAATTTCGAGTCTGCTTCGGTTTCCAGGACCAGTCTGTCTTGAACTGGTCACCCAGGATGCATCCGGACTCTGTTTTCGATGATCCACATATGGTTGGAAAGCTAATTTGATAAGGAAGCCAATACAAGTGGTCTCACATCAAAAGCTCTTCGAAATCCACGGGAATTGTCGAAACAAGTCAGCGTCCAGATTCTGTCCAGGTGCTGCGTCACCGTATTTGGTCCAATGGACCATGTATCGTCTTGAGCCCATTAGGAGGGCGCGTCCAGGGTAGGCGGTGACCCTAAGACCTTTATATTCATGTGCCACCGCCGTCATTAGGTTTTGGGTTTTGCTTAGATCAATATGTCCATTGACAGTCGTCGTTTCATCGGTTTGTGAGACCCCACTTGAGAACTTAATCATTCATCTATAGTTTGTCCTAAATTTTGAGCTGCGTTCTTCTGAGTTCTTGCTTGTGTTCTTCGTTTCACAGGCAGGGATTAACCTTCGTGGCGAGGTCAACCGGTTGGAGACACGGTTGATAACCTGAGGAGTTGTGGTGCTAAGATTGCAGGATTCAGTCTTTCGATCTGAAGCCGGATTGGTGTGTCACTCTCCACCTAAAACGATAGTTAGCTTCTACCTGACGTAAGATCGGGAATCACGTCCCCATCAAGTGGTATCAGAGCTAAGGTATATCGTCAGGTTCACATTTATTCCCTAGTTTGAGTGTTTCGCATTTGTCCCATAGTGCACAGCCATAATTGTTTTCCAGTCCTAGAACTTTTCCGCGCCATAGCCTTTGCATATTTCAGTTTCAGAGTCCGTCGTGTTGAGTTTGTGTCCTGATTGAGGTCTTGTTGCTGGTTAGTTTATGTTAGAGTCCAGTTCGTGTGTTTTCCCCCATCGATTCCATCAAATTCTAGCCTTCGTGACCACTTTTGTGCGCATTGTTCCTGTTTTGTCCTCTAATTCGGAGTCCAAACTTGTAACTGGTCCAGTTTTCGCGTACGAACTCGGATTTTGACGTTCCAGATATCAAAATCGATCAGAAAAAAATTTCGGATCCGACCATCCCCGGCTTTGCCGGGGTTCAAAAATTTTATTTTGGCCAAAAACTGGTCACAAGATCCTCTTTTTCTGGTCACAAGCTTTTTCTCAATTTTGGATCCATCTTCTGAATTTTCCACAGGCCACGTCTTTCACTTGTTTAAGCTCAAATTTTTTGTGGTTACTTCTTGTGTGCTCCTAAGTGAAGAAAAAATATCAAAAAAATAAAAAGAAAAAGTCAAAGATTCCCAAAAAACAACGACAGCCCAAAAATAGGAAAAAAAGAGAGGGACAAAATTAGAACAATATCTAGAGGAGCACATAGAGAAGGCCTAAGTGAGCAGTGCTAGCGTGTGCTATCTTGAGCATTGTTCTTGTTGCTTCTGCTATCCATCATACTTGTTTCTCTGCACTTGTTGTCACACATACTTGGTACTTGGAACACGTGAGACCAGCAACTAGAACAAGTAATTGGGACTATAATTCAGCATTCCTATCTGTTACTGACTTGTGTGCCACATATACATATTTTTCCTACTTGTGTGCCTTCCAAGCTCCACATATCCTTCAGATCAGTACAGAAAAGGACCTTGCAATCGCGGTGCCACTTCCTCACAGGTATCACAACCAAGCCTCCGGTTGCCATCCTCTGCTTGTGTTGGTAAGAACTTGGTAAGAACTTGGTAAGACGTGTGTGAGGGTGTGATTCCACCAACTGATCCCAAGTAGTTACTAGGATCTTTTATTGATAACTAACCATGCCAAACGACGTTCCTGTTTTGTCTAGTCAATTGCAGGACCTTTCGGATCTCTTGAAGCAAGAGATGGGCACACTAAAAGAAGAAATTAGAGGTCTTCATCATGACTTTGAGAGTATGGATAGGCGAGTTGCCAACTTAACAGGGAGGATTCAAAATTTAGAGATCAATCCTTCTCCTGAGGATGAAGATAACAAAAACAAGGATGATGACAATGATGATGGTTTTCCTGAATTGGAGGAAGATGTAGTATATGGTTCTGATGGATTGCCTGATAACATCGCAATCAACGCCAACCATCTGCGTAGGAGACGACTCCAAAGGAATAGAACAGGTATGGGAGGTAATAGAACTAACGATGATCCTTTTGCTAAACTTAAATTTACCATTCCTTCTTTTCCTAGGAAATATGATGTTGAGGAATACCTAGATTGGGAGATGTTAGTCGAACAAAAGTTTGCTGCCCATCTTGTACCTGATCGCTATAAAGTTAGACAAGCCACTAGTGAATTTAAAGATTTTGCTCTAATTTGGTGGGCTTCTTTATCGCAAAAACCTGATACATGGGAGAACCTTAAACTTAGCATGCGTGATAGATTTGTACCTATAACATATAAATGAGATTTGCGCAAGAAATTACAATGTTTAGAGCAGGGAGATATGTCGGTACAAGAATATTTTGCAGAGCTTCAGAAGGGCATGATGCGATGTGGGGTAGTGGAGGACCCCGAGGATAAATTGTGCCGTTTTTATGGTGGTTTGCGTCGTGAGATCCAGGATATTGTTGATTATAAAGACTTTAACACCACCAACCAGTTGTTCCAGATTGCTATGCTTGCAGAGAAAGAATTGCAGGGACGGCAGCAGCAATAGCCACCAAGGATCAGAAGCAACTATGGCAGCTCCTACGCGCCCAAGGCCAACATGCCGCCGACCGCCAAGTCGTCGGGAGCACTACCTTCAGCGCCATCTGCAAGCGCACGATCTCCTTCATCAGCGAGCATACAATCAACACCACCAGAAACTACTCCTTTGAACGTCGGTAAGACTCGTTTGCAGGTTCCGGCTAAGAGTTCCTCATCTGTGGCTTCCACCGGACGCACTTCAACCATTCAGTGCCATCATTGCCACGGACTTGGCCATATGGCAAGGGAGTGTCCTAGCAAGCGCGCATACATTGTTACAGAAGATGGAGGCTATGTCAGTGCTTCTGATATAGAGGACGACGCTGAAGAGGAACCAGCTTCAAATGAGGAACAACATGGTCTTTCTTTGGGCTCCGATGATGCTGGAAACCAGAAGATATGCATTGTGCAGCGTGTTCTTAGTACACAAATGGGGGAAGCCGAGCAGCAGCGTCATAACTTGTTCCAGATTTTGTTTGTCATTAAAGATCGGCGTGCACGAGTAATTATTGATGGCGGAAGCTACAACAATTTAGTAAGTGCTGATTTGGTCAAAAATCTTGGGTTGACAACGCGTCCTCATAAGAATCCATATCACATTCAGTGGCTCAATGATTCGGGTAAGGCCAAGGTAACTCAAACAGCACGTGTGCATTTCTCTCTCGGTCCATATTCTGATTTTGTAGATTGCGATGTGGTACCCATGCAAGCTTGCTCTCTTTTGTTGGGTAGACCTTGGGAATATGACAATAATGCTATCCATCATGGTAGAAGTAATACATATACTCTTATGCATAAAGGACAAAAGATTACTTTACAACCAATGACTCCTGCTCAAATTGTACAAGTTGAAAAGGATAGAATAGCTAGTGAATCCAAACAAGTTTCTGCTAAAACTGGAAATCAGCATGTAACTGAATTGAAAAATCTAGTGATGGTTGCTACTAAGCTTGACTTAGCAGAGATTAATGATGTGTGCTATGCCTTGGTATGCAAAGATGTTTTATTTTCGATTGATGATATTTCTAGCACTTTGCCACCTTCTGTCACTAACCTTTTGCAGGAGTATGGTGATGTGTTTCCAACTGAGATACCTCCAGGACTTCCACCTATTCGAGGCATTGAGCACCAGATTGACTTGATTCCTGGAGCGACCTTGCCAAACCGAGCTGCTTATAGAGCCAACCCCGAGGAGACTAAGGAGATTCAGCGCCAAGTCCAAGATCTATTGGACCGCGGGTATGTACGTGAGAGCCTTAGTCCTTGTGCTGTGCCAGTTATTTTGGTTCCAAAAAAAGATGGTAGTTGGCGCATGTGTGTGGATTGTAGAGCCATTAACAATATCACAATAAGGTATCGTCATCCTATTCCTCGATTAGACGACATGCTTGATGAGTTAAGTGGTTCTGTAATTTTTTCTAAGGTCGATTTGAGAAGTGGATACCACCAGATAAGAATGAAATTAGGTGATGAATGGAAAACTGCTTTCAAAACTAAGTTTGGCTTGTATGAGTGGTTAGTCATGCCTTTTGGGTTAACTAATGCACCTAGCACTTTCATGAGATTAATGAACGAGGTTTTACGTTCATTCATTGGCAAATTTATGGTGGTTTATTTTGATGATATCTTGATATACAGCAAGTCTTTAACTGAACATCTCTATCATCTCCGTGCTGTTTTTGATGCTTTGCGAGCTGCACGTTTATTTGGTAACCTCGAGAAGTGCACTTTTTGCACCGAACGAGTTTCGTTTCTTGGCTATGTTGTGACCTCGCAGGGAATTGAGGTCGATAGAGCCAAAGTGCAAGCCATACGGAGTTGGCCTACGCCGACAACAGTGACACAAGTGAGGAGCTTTCATGGACTTGCTGGATTTTACCGTCGCTTTGTGAAGGATTTCAGCACCATTGCAGCCTCGCTAAACGAGTTGACAAAGAAGGGAGTTGCGTTCCATTGGGGTAAAGAACAAGAAGCGTCATTTGCTCTTTTGAAGGACAAGCTTACTCACGCGCCATTGTTACAACTTCCTAATTTTGGTAAGATTTTTGAGTTAGAATGTGATGCTAGTGGAGTTGGCATTGGTGGTGTCTTGATGCAAGAAGGTAAACCAGTTGCATATTTTAGTGAAAAGATAAGTGGGCCTGTTCTTAATTATTCCACGTATGACAAAGAATTATATGCTCTTGTTTGCACATTAGAAACATGGCAACATTATTTATGGCCTAAAGAATTTGTTATTCACTCTGATCATGAATCACTTAAACACCTAAGAACTCAAAACAAATTGAACCGAAGACATGCAAAGTGGGCTGAATTTATTGAATCTTTTCCTTATGTCATCAAACACAAGAAAGGGAAGGATAATATTATTGCTGATGCCTTGTCTAGATGATATGCTATGCTGTCCCAACTTGATTGTCGTATCTTTGGGCTTGAAACTATTAAGGAACAATATGCAAATGATGTTGAATTTAGACATGTGATGGAATATTGTAAAGAGGGACATACATGGAACAAATATATGCTGCAGGATGAGTTTTTGTTTAGAGCTAACCGCCTATGCATTCCAGTTGGTTCCGTTCAACTATTGTTGTTGCAGGAAGCGCATGGAGGCGGATTGATGGGGCATTTTGGTGCCAAGAAGACGGAGGAGGTGCTGTCCACACACTTCTTTTGGCCTAAGATGAGGCGACATGTTGAGCGATTTGTAGGCCGGTGTACCACGTGTCAAAAAGCTAAGTCGCGGTTGAACCCACATGGTTTGTATATGCCTCTTCCCGTTCCTTCTATTCCTTGGGCTGATATTTCTATGGATTTTATTTTGGGATTACCAAGGACTAAGAGGGGGAGGGATAGTATTTTTGTGGTCGTAGATCGTTTTTCTAAGATGGCACATTTTATTGCTTGTCACAAAAGCGACGATGTTGTTCATATTGCTAACATGTTCTTTCAAGAAATTGTTCGCTTGCATGGAATGCCGTCTACTATTGTTTCAGATCGAGATGCAAAATTTTTGAGTCACTTCTGGTGCACTTTGTGGAATAAATTGGGGACAAAGCTGTTATTTTCTACAACTTGTCATCCACAAACTGATGGACAAACTGAGGTAGTGAATCGTACATTGTCCACCATGTTGAGAGCCATTTTGAAACGAAACCTGAAGATGTGGGAAGAGTGTTTGCCACATGTGGAGTTTGCATATAACAGGGCGGAACACTCCACCACAAAGGTAAGTCCTTTCCAGGTAGTGTATGGTTTTAATCCTCATGCTCCTATTGATCTTTTGCCTTTACCTACCTCTGAGAGAACACATATTGATGCTAGTAGGCGTGCTGATTTTATTCGTAAGTTGCATGAAACAACAAAAATAAATATTGAAAAGATGAATGAAAAATATAGGGTTGCTGGTAGTGAGGGAAGAAAAGAACTTAAATTTGATCCGGGTGATTTAGTTTGGCTACATTTGAGAAAAGAAAGATTTCCAGAGATGCGTAAGTCTAAATTAATGCCAAGAGCTGCAGGTCCTTATAAGATAATTGAGAAAATAAATGATAATGCATACAAGCTTAAGTTGCCACCCGAGTTCGGGGTTAGTCCTACTTTTAACATTGCAGATTTGACACCTTACTTGGGAGAAGAAGATGAGCTTGAGTCGAGGATGACTCCATTTCAAGAGGGGGAGGATGATGAGAACATCACTCCTTCAGATGCACCTGTTGTTCCTTCATCTGGTATGCGAGGAGGTCCAGTGACCCGAGGCCGAAGACGACAACTTAATTTAGAGGTGAGCTCGATCCTAAGTGACCCTTTTTATACTTTTGAGAATAGATTGCTACCTAATGATGTTATATTAATTAGGAATATTGGAGAGGGTCATGAGGAACTTAGAGGAAGTGGTGGAGGCATTGATGACCAGCCAGGACGTCCAATAGAAGTCGGAGGCCCAGCCTCCAGGACCAGTCTGTCTTGAACTGGTCACCCAGGATGCATCCGGACTCCGTTTTCGATGATCCACATATGGTTGGAAAGCTAATTTGATAAGGAAGCCAATACAAGTGGTCTCACGTCAAAATCTCTTCGGAATCCACGGGAATTGTCGAAACAAGTCAGCGTCCAGATTCTGTCCAGGTGCTGCGTCACCGTATTTGGTCCAATGGACCATGTATCGTCTTGAGCCCATTAGGAGGGCGTGTCCAGGGTAGGCGGTGACCCTAAGAACTTTATATTCATGTGCCACTGCCGTCATTAGGTTTTGGGTTTTGCTTAGATCAATTTGTCCATTGACAGTCGCCGTTTCATCGGTTTGTGAGACCCCACTTGAGAGCTTAATCATTCATCTGCAGTTTGTCCCAAATTTTGAGCTACGTTCTTCCGAGTTCTTGCTTGTGTTCTTCGTTTCGCAGGCAGGGATTAGCCTTCGTGGCGAGGTCAACCGGTTGGAGACACGGTTGATTACCCGAGGAGTTGTTGTGCTAAGATTGCAGGATTCAGTCTTTCGATCTGAAGCCGGATTGGTGTGTCACTCTTCGCCTAAAACGATAGTTACCTTCTACCTGATGGAAGATCGGGAATCACGTCCCCATCACCTTGTGATCTTGTTTGCAATTTTACAACAATCTACGCTGCTAATTGGAAAATTCAGCAAGGTGATCAAGTTGTAAATCATGGAGTACCGAGGTGATACATCACAAAACTACTACAGTCACCTGAAGGTACAACTTGCAAATGCATCTTATGATTCCAATAGTTATTTTGCAATTTCTATGAGTTCTCATGTTGGTGTTGCTAGCTGTAATGATACTAGATATGTTGCATCGGCTGATACTTTTGATAATGCTTCTCATCATACACATCATAGTTATGGATATCATGGTCAAGAGCCGATGCCTACTTTGAATTCTTTGAGTTTCAATGCTACTAGCAACATGCAACATGTAAATCCTTATTCATCAGCTATAAGTTCATAATATGTGGTTCCACCATAAGACATGCTAATGAATGAGAGAATTGGCTCTGACAATGCTAATTATTTAGCCAATTGCTCTCAAAATTTAGCACCAAATGCCAATGCTCCTAATCATAATTCGGCTTCACATGTTACTCCCAACTCGAGCCGAATTAATGAAACTTTAGCAAGGTATTTAAGTGCTAATACTCATGATTCAACTTCATATGTTACTAGTAACCATAGCCGAATCAATGAAAATTCAACATCTTATGCAAAGATCAATACCCATAATTCGGCGTCATATTTGACTCATGATCATAGCCAAATTAGTGAAATTTTAGCAAGGCATTCGAGTGCTAAGACTCGTGATTCGGCTTTATATGTTGATCTCAAATCAAGCCGAATCGAGGAAGATTTAACCATACTGAAAATCCATATAGCTCCTCTAAATGGAAGGTGCCCACTTATCATAGACCATACTCATTATGATATGATTGCTTGAAACCTCTTGATGGTTGGTGGATACTTGATTTTTATGAATTTACTCGTGAAGATGATAAGACTACTGTGGAACATATTAGTATATATCTCTCACAGCTAGATTTTGTCGTAAAGAAGACTATATGAGAGTGTGAAATTTTCTTTTATCTCTTACTGGTATTGCCTTTGCATGGTTTACATCTTTGCCCTAGTGCACTGTTGGTTCATGGTCTCAATTAGAGGAGCAATTCTATGAATATTTTGGAAAGACCATTGAGAAAAGGCCGATCACAGTTAAGTCATCGGCTAAAAGAGGATTGCTAGTGGGCATGAAAGAAAGAATTGATTTGGATATAAGCAAAGGTTTGGCTACAAAAGCCGAACAACACAATATCCTTTCTAAATCAATCACATCTCAAAAAACAAGTCTTACTACAGAAAAGCATGAAAAACGCTAGAAATCAACTAGACTTGATTTTTCAGGAGCTAAAGGGGTTATACATTTATCTAATGATTACCGCATCATTGATGGAGATCAAGCCCCTATAAGCAACAAAGGTGGCTGCCTTCTAGCTCAAAATTGGCTGAGCCGATTGCTGCGTGCTCTGAGTCGCCTAGGCCGACTACCCAGTTGGCCAGGCCCACTACCTCTGTGCCTGCTAGTGCCCAAGTTGGCCTAGCCGACTCCTAGTCGGCTAAGCCGACTTTCTCGGATCCAGCAGCCGCCGATGCATCTTTGGATGATTCCGCACCTATTGTTGATTGTTCTCTGGAGATAAAGAACAACATCATTCAAATCAAGGACGTGCACTTTTTCAACATGATCAACAAGGTAGAGAACACAAATATTTTGCTTAAATTCCAATCTGGTCAAACTATTTTAATTTCTGCATCTATTATAGATATTCTTGCTAGTAATTGTAAAAGACCGATTGAGAATGGCATAATATTTGTTGGTGAGAAAATAAATTTGGATTCTATTGGCCAGCACACTGTGCCATATGGCAAGGCCGATGGTAGTGGTTCATGAAAGGTAAAGCTTCCTATAAGCAATTACAAAGGTGTGGTCGAATGGGTTGATGTTAAATCTGATCCCTTTGTTTTCCTAGCTTTAAAGCTGACTCCACAAAAGAATCGGCTAAGAAAATCAAAGTACACCTTTGGCTTTACTTTTTGTGATCATGTCTTTGATGTCTTGTCTAAGAATAATTTTATTAGAATCATTGATCACAATGCTTTGCCATCTATTCAAAACTTAGAAGAGCTTACATATTGCAAATGACATAATTCATCTGATCATAACACTTCTAATTGCAATGTGTTTCATTGAGTGATCCAATCGGCCATTGATAATGGACGATTGAGATTTTCTGAAGCTCAACAAAAGAATCAATTGGATTCAATTGGTCTTGGTGGCAAACAGGTTTCGAATCGGCTTGCATTAGCCGATTCACTCAAAGCTTAAGGCTCCAATGTCCAAGAGAGAGATCAAGTGAAGACAAGGTTGTTGTTCATGAACTGCAAATTAAAGATACTCAAGAGGACAACAATGTTATCACAATTTCAGAAGACACTGGGGGACAGGTGAAATCTCTCCAATTAATGCAAAAGTCGATTGATCCTGTTGAGTATGGGGAATTGGCTAAAGATCCCCCTCTAGAACATGTCTATCAAGATGGGAAGAAAGAGGACACCCATAAAGCTGATGGAGGTAAAGGCCGTGACAAACAAAGAAGTAGAAGGCCGAAGCTCAGCTTTGAGGAACTTCTAACTAAATATGAGAAGATAGCAAAAGCAAATGTCAATAATCAACCAAAGAAAGTCCAATCATCAAAATTGCCTTCAAAGTGTAAGTCTTAGGACTGGAATTGGTAAGAAGATCGATCTCACGTAGCAGCAACATATTCTCCTTTTGAGCAGCCAATTCCCATGTTGTATGGACCACAACCCACATATTTTTATCCTTATTCATCTTGGGGCTGGTTTGATGAGGAGGCACATGTTTCACCATATTTTAGGTCCAAATATGTAGAGTATGCAACTCCTAGACATTCAGAGAGATCATCACCTTGTAAAGACCGTTTTGATCAAAATTGGTCTGGAGCTCAACCAAAGAAGAAGGCGGTAAAGCAAGTTTACCACATAAAGTATGATGACCAAAAGAAGAAAAGTTCAAAAGTGGGTTTAACTATCAAAAAGCCGATTACATTGCTGAAAAATCCGGCTCTTGATGGCAAATAAGTGAGGAAATCATCTATTAATATTCTAGGTGCCAAATCTGAATAAAAGAAGGTGGGAGTGCCCAAAATCAAGAAAGATTTGCCGCTGTTCAAAGCAAAAATAAAACTGATATGCTTAATCGGTTTACCAAAGTGGCAAGAAAATAAGTTACAAAAGCTTAATGCAGAGAAGCTAAAAGAAAAAGGCTTGACATGGGTTTCCAAAGCAAGTATTCAAACTCAGAAGGATGATGTCAAGCAAGTGGTGCAACAAAGGCAAAGGAGAGAAGGAGATTCTAGAAACAGTTGCCAAGCTGGAGGTTTGCACCAAATCATCAAAATCATTGGTCATGGCATCATCCATACTCTCTGCCTATGCCTATGTGGAATTCATCCCCTGGTATGCATGGTTATCCCTCAACTCCTTATTTTGATCCTTGGTATGGATCTTTATGTTATGGAGGGTTGCCAAATTATTTTACTTATTGATGATCATGAGCCAAAATATTTATTTCGGTTATGCATGCTCTTGTGGATGAATTCATATGGCCGATATTTTGATATCGCCCTTAGTGTAAAAATATGCCGATGAATGCTTGCGACCATCGTGCTAATAGAAAGCCCCCATGGAATTTACATTGATGGCTTCAAGGCCGGGGGGCATGGTATATGCATTTTGGATTTACTTCATGTATGTGACAATATGATTAATCGGCTTACAAATGAGGTTAAGTTGGCATTGTTATTGCTTCTCCCAATGGTGCTGAAATTGAGATGCTAAGCCAATTAGATTTCTATTGTACCAACAATCAAACCGAATACGAAGCTCTCTTATTCGGGTAGATTATGTTGCGTTCCATGGAAGTAAAACATATTGAAGCCTACGGTGATTCCTTGCTGGTGGTGCAACAAGTTGCTGGAGAATTTTAATGTTTAGATGGATCACTACGAGCTTGTTTTGATGCTTGCCTTGATATAATCGCTACTTTTGCCGAATTCAAGATTGGGCATATCCCGAGGCATGAAATCAAAAGACCAACATGTTAGCTTAACAAGCATCTGGCTATGACTTCGGTGGGTGTAATTTTCATGTTCAAGAAAAGCCGATGCATGAAGATTTACATTTTTTCGTGCAGGTACAGGCCAGTCCGCTAAACCAATTGACCAAGTCAGCTCAGCCGGCTCCCCTTCTGCTGTGGCTAAGTTGGCCTGGCCGACTCCCCTATGACCAATCTGGTCAATTCGTCCGAGAAGCTCCCAAATTGGCCCGATAAGATTTCTAGTGGTATTGGGGCCGATTTAGATGATTGGAAAACTCCCTTGTTAGCATATCTACGTGATCCAAGTGCTAAAGTCGACAAGAGTGTTCGACGGAGTGCTTTCAAATATGTTTTACATAACGATGAGCTTTACCGAAGAACCACCGAAGATTTGCTGTTGAAGTGCTTAGGATCTGATCAAGAAAGAGTGGCTATGGGAGAAGTCCATGAAGACATTTGTGGTACGCATCAATCGGCCCCAAAGATGAAGTGGCTATTGCATAGAGCCAGTTTCTATTGGCCTACTATGATGGCTAATTGTTTTCGTTACTACAAGGGTTGTAAAGAGTGTTAAAGGTTGGAAATATTTAGCTTATGTTTGCTGCTATGCTTCATCCTATTATCAAACCATGGCTTTTTCGTGGTTGGGGGCTAGACTTCATTGGCCAAATTCATCTCCCATCTTCCAACAGACACCGATTTGTGTTGGTTGCTACGGATTGCTTCACTAAGTGGACCGAGGCAGTTCCTTTGAAGAATATGACACACAGGGAGGTAATTGAGTTCATTACTGAGCATATCGTTCATAGATTCAATATCCCTCAAACATTGACTACAGATCAAGGGACATCATTTGTGTCTAAGGAGGTGAGGGAATTTGCCGAATCATATAAGATCAAGTTGCTCAATTCGTCTCCATTCTATGCTTAAGCTAAAGGCCAGGCTGAATCTAGTAAAAAGACTTTGATCAAGCTTATTAAGAAGAAAATTAAGAAAAATCCAAGGAGGTGGCATAAAGTTTTGTCTGAAGCTCTATGGGAACATCATATTTCAAAACATGGTGCTACCAATGCCCGCACCCCTTCAGCTGTTGGACAAGCTGCATCAGCTATAAATTGCTAACAACCCATGAGCCTTTTTTTAACCTATGAATAATATAGAAATGTAGTATGCTTCTTGAATGAATGAAAATTTGCTAGGCAGTCTCTGTCATAAAATGGTTGCTTTGTGTTCTTAAGGTTAAGATTATAGGAAATTTGGTTACACCTTGAAAATTTGGAATTATCTTTTGTTGTGCTATACTAAATGAAATTATCAGGGGAGGTAGCAATATGAAAGACTATCTGATGTTTTTACTTCAGTCATGTGCTTAGGACAGATGGCTACTCAGAATGATGAAGAACGTGTAAGAAAATTATTTAGTGCCATAGGAAAAGTTTTGGACAGCTGAAGAGAAATATTTTGATGCTATAATTTGGAATTTTCTTTTTAATGTTAATATATAGAGAGGCCATGGCTGATGGTGGAGTTATTACTGGCTTCCTTGGGACTCTTCTGCAGGTATATAACAACGTTATCGTTTAGAACGTATTAGTCATGTATATGAGAGATCGTTGTATGCCACCGAATATATCGCTAGAGTTATTTATTTCATAAGTTTGTGAGAATGTACGAAACGTACATACATCATGTTACTTGTGCATTTCATTCATGTCATGTATTCCTCCCCTTATAAATTGATTATCTCATTTTGATAAAATTTGTACCAACTTAAAATATGTTTTCACGGGGTAATAAAAACTTTTGCTACAGATGGCCCGCACGAAGTAGACTGCCTGTAAGTCCACTGGAGGAAGAGCACCTCGACACCAGTTGGCCCTGAGGGAGCACCACACCACGGACACCTTCTTGAGCGAGTTTGGCATGCCGACCTTGCTTTGGAGAGTGCTCCATGATGTGGGGTACCCAGAGGGTCAGGAGTCGGTGTACTCTTGGAGTGAGAGTCAGCTGGCTGAGGATGGGATTGCAGTAGTGGAGATCATAGTCCCTGCTCTTGGTGATGCTCTAGAGTGGGATGGCTGGCACTTGGAGTTTGAGGGCCGCACTCCTGTTGAGGGTGCGGAGGGAGCAGCTTTCCGTGTTATCAGAGACATTATGAGCAGATTTCCCAATGAGCTGGCAGCCGCGTTAGCAGGTACTTTTCCTAGGGATGATCCTCGAGATGCTATTTAGGTTCAGCTTCAGGGGAGTGCCTTGGTCAGAGGTCCAGATGAGGGACAGGTTAGCGACAACCATGCCATGAGTGCTATGTTTGCAGCTATCAGAGCTTGTGAGGGTCTTGAGTGCACTTACTGGACTTTGACTGGCTTGCGTGGTGATGACAAGGTCAAGGCAAGGAAGCAGAAGAAGAAGCAAGCACGTGTGATAGCGAGCTTGCAGGAGCAGTTGGCTAACATGACCTTGCAGCGAGACCAGGCTGTGGTGAGAGACGAGGATGCTACGCAGCGAGTGCAGACATTGACTCAGGCCAACAACAATGCAGACCGCATATTTGAGCAGTTAGTCCAGGAGAGGAACGAGGCCTGGGATGAGAGGGACCTTCTGAGGTAGAGGGTCGATGAGCTAGAGGAGTACAACGTCAACTTGCACGAGGAGTTTCACGCGCTCTACAACGGGGTTGGCCCGTATGCTCCTCCAGACGCCGCCGGCATGGACGTCGACGACGACGACGAGGACGAGCCTGCAGTTGCACCTGCTGACGACGACGTCGCTACTAATGGTAGCGATGGTGACATCTCCGACCCCGACGATGGCCTTGAGGAGTAGGCTAGTTGCTTTGCATTAGTGATTAGGTCCTGCCGCGATGACCTTTCCTTTGGCTTCATGTATCTTGATGTATCTCGTTTCGAACCTTGAGACTTGGTAGGATGTTGAAACTTGGTTGGTCATGCGATACCTGAACGCATAAAAGTCCAGTGTATGTATGCTGACAATTTAGTTGTATGGATGCGATGTTTGCATTTGAAGTAATTTAATTAGTGGTGTTGTTTTAATTGGAATTTGATTATTGTGCCTCTGTTTTATTGTATGAATTTATTCTCTCCAATGAATTCAGTATGGCATAATTTTTTATTCACTCATAATTACTACAGCTTCACTTAATCATTACTTGTTGCTGAAATATGCAGATGGCAAACACTCGCCGCACCACGTATGAGGCTGCTGAGACAGGTGGTAATGGTGCCGGGGCAGGTGGTAGTTGTGGAAACAACGTCAACAACAATGAGCCACAACATGAACCGCATTTGCCACCTCCTCCCCCGCTCACTGCAGAGGTGTTCTTTGCACAACTTCTTGAAAGTCAGCGCAATACCGAGCAATCTTAGAAAAACATGGAAGATTTTCTATGTACCATTGCCAACAATGTCCAACGCGGAAATAATCAGGGTGGTGGCAGTGGGGCGAATCAGTATAGCAGCTTCAAGGATTTCATGGACACCAGACTGCCAATATTCAAGGAAGCAACAGAGCCACTTGACGCTGAAGAATGGATCAACACCATGGAAGACAAGTTCCATGTGTTGAGGCTGACTGAGGTATTGAAGACAGAATATGCTGCACATCAGTTACAAGGACCAGTGGAAATGTGGTGGAAGCATCATCGCACCAACTTCCCTCCAAATGCTCAGATTTTGTGGAGAGAGTTCACTGAGGCCTTTCGTGGGGTTTATATTCCACGAGGGCTGACCGAGATGAAGTTGGGAGAGTTCTTGGCTTTGAATCAGGGCACCTAAACCGTGACGTAGTATTTGCATGCCTTGAACAACTTGTGTCGTTATGCCCCTGACATGGTTGACACAGATGCTAAAAGAATTGCTTGTTTCAAGAGAGGATTGAATCCAAAAATGATGAAGCATGTGGGTACCAACACCCGCGTAAGATTCAATGACTTTATCAGTGATTGCCTGAAGCAAAAAAAGAATAATAACGCCAGTACCGCAGCCAAGAGTCGCAAGAGAGCACTAGACGGTGGTTCATCTCAAGCGAGAGCACCTGCGGGAGGTCGTCCTCCCTATCATCCATCGGCACCTGGCGCTAGGTTCAGGCCACCACAGCAGAGAGGTCAGAATTTCAGGGGACCACAGAAGCCTTACAAGATGGCAGTGCAGTCCAACAAGGCAACCGTAACTGCGGGACAAGGTAGCTCCAAGGGAGCTGTGGGATCTGCTGATACAATGAAGGGACCATGCTACAATTGTGATCAATCAGGTCACTTCTCAAGGTTTTGTCCTTATCCGCCCAGGAAGAAGCAGCAGACTTATACTGCTTGTGTGCACCACACCACTGTGGATGCGATTCCTGAGGGAGAGCCCGTAACTGCTGGTAAGTTTCCTGTCAACCAACACCCTGCAGTTGTTCTATTTGATTCTGGATCATCGCATTCTTTTATGAGTCAAGCATTTGTATGGAAACATGAACAACTATGCATAGAATTGGGTTATGGTTACCGTATAAGTTCAGCAGGGGCTGATGTTTTGACCAACCAGATGGTTCGAGGGGCAACCCTTGAATTAGGAAACATAAAGTTTAGAGTGAACTTGATCGTTATGCATGGATTAGTTTTGGATGTCATTATAGGGATGAACTGGATGAAGGATTGAGGTGCAGTCATAGATACAGGGAGTCGAGTACTTACCCTTAAGGATCCCCAGGGTAAGGGTACTTTCCAGGTACCGTTGCCCAGAAGAATAGACCTCGTAAGTGTGACATGTGCTATAGAAGTCATTCCTATTCACAAGATTCCGGTAGTGTGTGAGTTTTCGGATGTGTTCCCAGATGAGTTACCTGGTCTTCCGCCAGATAGGGATGTCGAGTTTGGAATTGAGTTAGTTCCAAGGACAGCTCCAATTTTAAGGAGACCTTATTAGATGCCTCCGGATGAGTTAGCTGAGCTGAAGAAACAACTAGAGGAGTTATTAAAAAAGGGGTTTATCCGACCAAGCAAATCTGAATGGGGATGTCCTGCATTATTTGTGAAGAAGAAGAAAGAGGGCACTTTGAGAATGTGCATGGATTATAGGCCACTTAATGCTGTAACTATCAAGAATAAGTATCCCTTGCCTCATATTGATGTTCTGTTTGATCAGTTAGCCAAAGCCAGAGTGTTCTCCAAGATAGATTTAAGATCCGGTTACCATCAGATCAAGATTAGGCCGCAAGATATACCGAAAACCACCTTTTCCACCCGATACGGGTTGTACGAGTATCTTGTCATGTCTTTTGGCTTGACAAATGCTCCTTCATACTTTATGTATCTGATGAATATGGTTTTCATGCCAGAATTGGATAAGTTTATGGTTGTGTTCATTAATGATATTTTGGTGTACTCCGAGAACGAGAAGGATCATGAAGAGCATCTGAGAATTATCTTGACCAGACTTAGAGATCATAAGTTATATGCTAAGTTTAGCAAGTGCAAATTTTGGTTGAAGAAAGTTCCTTTTCTTGGTCACATTGTGTCAGAAAATGGAGTTTCAGTAGATCCAAGCAAGGTGCAAGAGGTTATGGATTGGAAGGCACCGACCATAGTTTCTGAAGTTAGAAGTTTCTTAGGATTAGCCTATTACTATCGTCGTTTTATACCAGATTTCTCGAAGATTGCTAAACTAATGACAAGTCTGCTACAGAAAGATCACAAGTTCGTTTGGATAGAGGAGTGTGAAGCAGCTTTCCACACTTTGTGGAAACTGTTGACCACAGCTCCTGTTCTAGCATAATCGGACATAGAGAAACCTTTTGATGTGTTTTGCGACGCATCAAAAACTAGATTAGGATGTGTTCTTATGCAAGAAAGAAGAGTTATTGCTTATGCCCCACGATAGTTGAGAAAGCACGAGGTCAATTATCCGACGCATGATCTTGAACTTGCTGCAGTTGTGCATGCCCTAAAAATTTGGAGACATTATCTACTTAGTAATGTGTGCAATATTTTCACATATCACAAGAGTCTTAAGTATATCTTTACCCAACCAGAGCTGAACATGAGACAATGAAAATGGTTAGAATTGATCAAGGATTACAACTTGAACGTGCAGTATCATCATGGAAAGGCCAATGTAGTGGCAGATGCTTTGAGTAGAAAGTCACATTGCCTGAATGTGCAACCCTTGCTTGAAGATGGGTTCGATCTGATGCACCCTACCGTGTTACATAGTATTCAGATCAGTTGCTCTTTGGAGAGTAAGATAACAGAAGGCCAGAAGACCGATAAGGGGGTATTCCACATCAAAGAGAAAATTAAAGAAGAGTCATCTAAGCACTTTAGAGTGGATGAACAGGGCATGTTATGGTTTGACGATCGTCTTGTTGTTCCCAAGGATCGAGAGCTTAAGAATAAACTCATGGATGAAGCTCACTTTTCTAAGCTATCCATCCATCCTGAAAGTAGTAAGATGTGCCAAGAACTGAGACCTCGATATTGGTGGACAAAAATGAAGAAAGAAATTGCAGCCTATGTTGCCAGATGTGACACATGTTGTAGAGTGAAAGCTATTCATATGAAACCTGCTGGTTTGTGGCAACCCTTGTCCATACCTAGTTGGAAGTGGGATGATATAAGTATGGATTTCATCTCAGGTTTGCCCACTACCCAGAAGGGACATGACTCGATTTGGGTAATTGTAGATCATCTTACCAAGACAGCTCATTTCTTACCTGTCAAGACAGATTATCGACCACCTCAATATGCCGAGAAATACATAGCAGAAATTATGCGATTGCAGGGCATACCAAAGACCATAGTGTCTGATAGAGGGTCCTAGTTCATCGCTCACTTTTGGGAACATTTGCACAAAGGTCTGGGTACGAGTTTGATCCATAGTACTACTTATCACCCCCAGACAGATGGTCAGACCGAACGGGTTAATGTTGTTCTAGAAGATATGTTAAGAGCCTGTGTGTTGTCTTTTAGGGGTTCATGGGAGTCATGGTTACCTTTAGCTGAATTTGCTTACAGTAATAGTTATCAAGAAAGTATCAAGATGGCTCCATTTGAAGCTTTGTATGGCAGAAAATGCAGAACACCACTAAATTCGATTGAGCCAGGAGAAAAGAGGTATTATGGTATTGATTTTGTAGAAGAGGCCGAGAAGAAAGTTCATATTATTCAGCAAAAATATGAAAGCGGCCCAATCACGTCAGAAAAGCTATGCGGATAAGAGAAGAAGACCACTTATCTTTGAAGTTGGTGACTATGTTTATCTAAAGGTCGCACCAATGAAGAAGAAACGATTTGGAGTCCGAAGAAAGCTTGCCGCCAGATTTGTGGGACCGTACAAAATCTTGGAAAAGAGAGGTCCAATAGCCTACAAGTTGGAATTACCAGAAACAATGAGTGTTGTTTTTTCCGTGTTCCATGTATCCTAGTTGAAGAAATGTTTGTGTGTTCTGGAAGAAAGAATAGAACCTCGAGGCATAAAGCTCAAGTCAGATTTGGTATACCGTGAACAACCAGTTCAAGTTTTGGACACCAAAGAGCGTGCTACTCGAAATAGTGTGGTGAAAACATACAAGATACAGTGGAATCACCATGATGACGGGGATGCAACTTGGGAGACGGGAGAATATCTACAAAAAGCTTATGAAGATTTTTATAACAAATGGTTCGTAACCCAAATCTTGGGATGAGATTTTTATAAGGGGGGAGGGCTGTAACACCCAGGTGTTACGCAAGCATTTAGGCACTGCAATTCATGACCATAATGCATCATCAAGCATCGTAATCTTACATGCATAGTCAGGTTAAATAACAACTGAAACAATGCTTCGAAACATGACTGCGAAACATCCATGTTGCATTTGTTTGTTTAATTTATTCTATGCCATAGTCTTGCTTGTATTAATGATAAACATGCTTGTTTGTTAATTCTAGTAGTTCACTAATGTTTTGGAGCCATCCTGGAGCAAATTTTATTTTGAAAATATATCCAAATTTTGCTTTTAAAAATAAGTTTAAAAATTTTGGTTTCTATTTAAAGAATTGACATTAAATCCCTATCTCAAAAACTATTGAGATTTTGATTTGGATCCTTTTGACAAAGTTGTAGATCTAAAAATTTAGAACAACTTTTATTTTTGGGTCATGCTCCAAAAATGATTTTTTGCTATTCAAATTTGAGGTAGGGCTTTTATTTGAAAATGGAAATTCAAAAAAACAAAAATGAAAAACTTGTTTCACATTCATGGGCCGGCGCCTCACTTTCGGCCTGCAGTCATAAGCCAGCCCGGCCCAGCTCGTGCTCACGCCCGCGCTCCCGTGCGTACCCGCGGTCTAGTGCCCAACCCGTGCGCGCGCCCCGCCGCGTGGACGCGTCGCACCGGCGGCCATGGGCGGCGGCTGGCCGGTCGGTCGGAGCCCCTGTATCGGGACGGAAATGCGTCCAAGGTCGCTCCCGACCGCGCCTTAACCCCTGCGCCCGCTCCCGCTCTCCCCTCGCGCCTTTCATTTTCGAACGCCGCCACGCTCCTCGCCACCGCGCGGCCGCCCGCCATTCCCGCAGCCACCGAGCTCGCCCGCGTCGCCTTGTCTTCACCCGAAGCTCCGCAAGCTTCCGTGTGAGCCTCGCCTCGACGTAGCACACCTCCGGCACCGCTGTTTCGCCAAGGTGAGGGCCGGAATGGCCGTAACCGCCACGGGGGTGCCGTCGGTGCTCGCCGGAGCCCGCGGCCGTGCCGACCACCCTGCTCCGCTCCTCCTCTCTTCCATTGAACTGCATCACCACGTTTGCCATTTCCTCGCGGTCCTCGTGCGTGTCGCATCTCGCCCGCTCGCGACCGGAGACAGCCGCTGGCCGTTGGCGGCCGCCGCGCTGCCGCGGTCCAGAGCGCCGGCGTGGCAGTCGTTTTCCCCCCCTCGGTCTCCGTTGGGCCGGGAACCCAAGCCGGGTCGGCTCCCCTTTTCCCCGCGCGCGCTGCTCAGGCCAAAAGCGGCCGAGGGCCGGTCGTTCTCGCGGGCCGGCCCAATAGAAATGAACAATTGGTTTTCTATTTTTCTTTTATTATTTGAGAAAAGAAATAGTTGGAAAAATGTTTGTGTACACATTTTGGCTCCAAAAATGGTGAAACAAATTTTGTAGTGATACTTATGAGTAGATCTATGATGTAAAAATATTGCATATCAGTTTTATGATACTTTTCTGTGGAGCTTGAATTAATTCTTGTAATTGCTATTTATCTAAAAAAATGAATAGTAAATTCATTGTTGCTCAGAAAAATATGATTTCGCTTGCATTAATTTTATTTTGTGATGTATTTCTGGGAAAAATATATGATATGCATGTTATGTGTAAAATTTTTTATATCTAGTTCAAGTGCTATTTGTTGCCTAGATTTATTATTTTTGATAGGGAGAAAATTATGAATAAAACATACATGTGATAATTTTTGTACAGTGATTATTTACTGTGTAGATTGTTGAAAAGTATTTAAATCTGTTGTTTGACACTTTTTGTAGTACAAACTATTTTTTTAGGGCATTTCTGTCCTATAGTTTGTCTATTTTGTGTAGGCAGTTCTAGTAGTCCAAATGCAATGAAATTTTTGTGACTGGCTAGGTTGGATGATAGTAAGTCACTGTAATTTTCTCAGATTTTTCTGTGCTACCAAAATAGATGTTATTGTTCAAACCTAGTTTCAATTAGGGTTTAATTAACCTTTTTAATGCATGTTTAGTTAATAATGTTTGCTTTGGTGTATCTTTAAAGCATTTTATCTTGCTGTGGTGACTTGATATGGTAGTATACTGGTTGTAGTAGTAGTATACTAGTACATGTTCTTGGATGATGTTGACTACCTTGTAGAAGAGTTGTACTTCTATTCTATCCAATAAAGTAAACAGGTTCATCTACATTCCATGCATCATGATCATTACATGTCATCTCTCCGATGCACTTATACATGAGCACTTTTTCATCTGCATCATACAGGATCGTAGGATGGGATTCCGGTAGCAGTTCCTGAGGAGCCGGAAGAGCAGCCCGAGGTACAAGAGGAGGAGGTGCCCGAGGCAGACGAGGAGGTCGGTGAGGATCTTCCAGAGTGCCCCGACCATCTCCCGAGCTCTTTCAAAAGAGGCAAGCCCCGGAGCATTTCTCCCTCTGTTTGCAAAACATTTAATTAATGTTATACTTTGATTGATGCATTACGTTCAGGAGTTGTTTGCAACCGTTGCTGCATTATACCTTGTTTACCTTTGTATACCATATCCTTGTTACCTTGGTATCCGTAGTCGAGCCAATGCTTAGCTGGCTTAGACCGGTAGAAGTCGGGTGATTTACTGTCACCTGTGAGCTATAGGTGATTACCTGGATCTTGTTTGGCTAAATGTGGCGTCATGAGATATAACTAAGTGTTAATGTGAAGTTGAGACCGAACGGAGACTTACAGAGTTTCGGACTGTGGTGATTTCCGTCTGTGTCGATTAAGGACCGACCGTTGTTGGGCCTCGAGTCATGTTGAACGCATGCCTCACATTTAGCTGGCCGGATAAAGTACTTTCCGATCGTGAAACTGGGAGATTATTCGGGCCGAGTAGATTGCCCGCAGCGCACTGTACCGGGGAAGGTGTGGTAGGACACGGGGGCGCGATAATAAGACCAAAGGGCAGTTGGTCGGCCCCTGGGTACATGTGGTTCCTAGCAAACTCGAGACTTTACCTGGATAGTTGACTCGGTGACCAATATCTCACTTTAGCGGGTGAGTGAGGTTTGTGTGAGGAGTAAATTACCAGCTGGTTAATAATCGATTCGAATCGCCATCGTTCACTGGATAGTGAACACTTGACTTGAGTTACTTCATCGTAGTAATGTTGATGGAACACCTGGACAGTTAAAATGGATATGACATTATAGTAGTTGATATTGATCACTGGTTATCATTACTTGTTTAATCACATGTTTACTCTAGTATAGGTGCAAATGTAGCCGACAGGTTAATAATGATTAATTTGATTTAATGCTTTTGGAAAGAGGATTCTTAAATACCAAAAATTGCCTTTTTGCAAAGGAGTCAGCTACCCCACTATAAAGCCCTTCATGATTCCTTGGTATCACTTTATTTTGGTTATGTCAGGTAAGTCTAGTAGAGTACCTTCTCGTACTCAGGGTTTTGTTCCCACTTGTTGCAGATGGGCAGATGTATTACGGCTATTGTATCAACTGCCTTTATCTTGCAATGGGTGATGCTTAGGACTATAGGCAGTGGTCGTTCCCTACGTCTCATCTAAAGCTTTCGTTGGAGATGATCATCAGTTAGCACTGTACTTGAACTCTATGTGAGTGTGTGGGTGAATTTGAACTATATGCTTCCACTATTTTTATTTGAACTCGGTTTGTAATAACTATATTTAAACTTCGATGTATCCGTGATGTGAACTTTTATGTAATTTGTGATGGTGACCGCTAAACTTATTACGATCTTGGCTGGTATGTGAGTTGGTTTGAAATCCCTCGAGATTTCATGGACTGTCGGGTTATACAGGCTTAAGTTTGCTAAATCGTCTGCTCCGGTGGATGATTTTCCTACTTAATTTCGTATAATTGGTCGGTTCTGTTACACCTTGCGTTTGGTCTTGCATCTCAGACAGTGACCATTCGTTCCATTAAGATATTGTTGTGATACACTCTTTGCATATGTTTGTATCATGCTTTAGAAAATTGAGTTCCTTTATGCATTATTGTTAAATATTCAGTTTATGCCACCGCTCCCTGCACTTTCTCGTAGATATTTTTGCGTAATTTATATATGTTGTTTAGGTTCTTGGTGCTGCAATCATGGTGAGGCAAAGAGGAAAACATCTAGGACAATTGTAAGATCAGGTCACCTCTCCTTCAGCGACTACAATAGCCGGGGTTCAAGAGCTCAAGAAGGGTGTGTTTCATGGAACGCCGATAAGTGTTGCTGCTGCAAAGCAATGCCGCGAACTGTCATATAATTTGATGTTCATTTTGGTGGAATTTGACAATGCTGCATTTTGTTGATATACATGCCTTGTATAGTTTGATTAATATTTCATTTTCACTTATACTAGAGACGCAAGTTAACAGATCATGTTTTGCTTTAACTTCATTATTGGCATCAATATCGTTTTGAAAACCCTTTTATTGAAGCAACAAATTGAATTAATATAGTTTTTCATGCAAGTTAATAGATCATGTATGTCGCTTTAACTTCATTATTGGCATCAACATTATTTTGAAAACTCTTTTATTGGAGCAACAAATTGAATTAACATAGTTTTTTCACCCGTAGCAACGCACGGGCATTGGCTAGTATTTAAAACATACGTGTATAGCCATTGCAATATGTGCAACATCCTAATCTATTTTTGCAACACCATATGAAACACTTGCAACATACCTCTGAAATATTTGAAATACCTACAGCATATGCTTGCAACATGCGCTTTCAATGCAACATCTCCTTGCTGCTTGTTTTTGTTGCTTGGGAATGGAGGCTCGTCGGTGTGTGGAGTTCACCGGTGTCGAGCTCGCCAGTGGCGCTGAGCTTGCCACTCCGATGGAGAAGGCCGTGCCGGGTCGCTCCAGCGGAGAAGATGGACCGCGCGATGGAGAAGGCCGGTGGGCGGCTACGGTGGGCAGGAGACGCCATGGAGAGGGAGGAAAACGGGCAGCCACACTGGGGCACGGTGGAGATGTCGGCCGGCGGTCAGACGCCGTGAATAATGCCGAGGTGGTGCGACGGAGTGCGGTCGCTGCGCTGCGGTGAATAGCCTTCTGGAGCGTATGAGTGGACGAGGGGCTTCTGGAGCATACGAGTGGACAAGAGGATACAATGTTAGACAGTTGGGCCGGTGTTGCGGCCCGCGAACGCGGCGTCTGGACCATCGAACGGCCGGGTGTAAGCATTTCCGTTAGATGAGACGCTTAATTTGGCATTTGAATGTGATCACCATATGTTAATTAGGCCGGCACTCCCAACGTACGTAGCATTTTTTATCATGAAGAAATAATGTTCTATCTTCTATGGATTGTCCCCTTAGTATATCGATTAGATATTTCACAGTGTTTTTTTTATCTATACCTATGAGATTGACAGCACGGCGGGTAAAAACTATTTGTAGAGGTAGAGCCTCTATTTGTGGTGTTTTTTTTCATCTACCTGTGAGATGCACTACTATAGTACTATAAGATTTAGATGGCTAAAAACTATTTATAGAGATGGAGCCTCTATTTGTGCGTCGAATTTATAAACTGGGCTCAAAAACAGCAAAACAATTTGAACTTACATCCTCATGCCTCTCTTGTTACTTCCCATACCATGACACCTCGTAGTCAATTTGTGACTAAATAGCATATATATTTCTTTTGTACTTTAATGAGTATTGTAATGTATATTTGAGACCATAAACAAATTCAAATAAAAAACTTTGAATTGGAAAAATTTAGATCTCTTTGAGTACTGTAGCTTTGGTTTAGTTCAGTTCTCCATCCGTGGTCATTTGAAAAATTAAAAAATAAACTTCAAAGTTATTATTTTAAACTAGAATTTTTGGGTCTTAAATGATTTTAGATGAAAAGGTTGCCAACTACAAAGTTTCATATCTGTTTGATTACTACGACTTTGGTTCAAGTCATTTCTACACCTAAGGTACCTTGGAATTTTTTAAAAAAATAAATATGAAAAATCTAAAAATTTAAACTCAATTTAAGAAACCAAATGATTTTAAATGAAAAGATAGTCAACTAAAAAGTTATAAACCCTTTTTAGTACTATAACTTTGGTTTAGTTTTTTCTTTTGCATTCGAGATCTTTTGGAAAATTCAAAGAAAAATGAATTTCAAAATTATAAACTTTAAACGGTTTTTTCTACACTAAATGAATTCAAATGGAAAAGTCATCGACTATGAAGTTTTAGTTCTTTAAGTACTATAACTTATTTTGTCTTCATCCGACTTGATTTGAAATTATGAATTTTATTGTGCTCCAACCTAATTTTAGAAGGAAACAAATTGACAGCCACCTCTAGAAATCTTCTATGTCTAGAGCCGGCTGCCAAGGCAAACCGACTCTAAAAATGGTTTTTTAGGGGCGTCCCGGCTTGCCAGCTGCCTTTAAAAATATAGTCACCGCTAGAATTGATTTATTGAGATGGGTCGGCTCAAAAACCATTTTTAGAGGCGGATTTTGATTGAGCCGTCTTTGCCCAACAGCGACGGAGCTAGGATTTTTGCGAAGGGTATGCCGAACAAAAATTTATATATGCAAACCGGTAAAATCCATTTAGCAATTTGGTACAGTATCTTAAAAATTGCCTCACATAAATAGCATAGTAAGTCTTAAATGAAGATAGAAATAGTTCAAATAGCACACTAATAGTTCAGAATATGCATGATAGAAACTTGACACAAATAAGATTACGGCACTACTTTTTGGGCCTACGCTTTCTAATGGACATGAAAGTCTTGATTACATCATCTTCATCTACTTCATCCAAAATGTCTCTCTCAATGAACGTGACAAGGCAATCATCTAATAAATTATCAGCCATCTTGTTTCTCCACTTGGTTTTGACAAAATCCATTCCAGAAAATGCCCTCTCAACACTTGTCGTCGCCACCGGTAGAAGCAATACCAATTTGATAAGCAAATAACCAAATCATAAACTTTGTGCATATTTGTTTCCATGAGCAAATAACCAAATATAGGTATCAAGTTGCAATTCAAGCTTTAGCAATTCGGAGCCAAATATGTCCTTAGGATAGAATTCAGCAAGTCGAATTGGAAGGGTTGAGGGCAGACATACAAGAAAGGAACTCCATATTAACCTCATCAAACCGATTATCAAGCTCTTGACTGATTTTTATCAATAACACCAATGTATACCTCTCTTCTAAAGTGATCATCATTTGTTTGATCTTGGACAAACCTTCTTGATCTTCCATAAGGCACATAATTAGCCTCCATATCAGTAACTCCGACACCATATTTATTGCAAAACAAAGTGACCTTTTGAAGGAAGTGATCCCATCCATTAGACCTCAAGTGTTGCATTCTGTTTTTTGCCACATTAATAAGTTGGATTTTGCTCCCTCCTTTGCAAACACTCAGATAATTCATTTGTATATCCAAGAATAACAAATAGGAAGTGTGCACTAAATACAAAATCAAATGACTCAAATGCTCCAACCATAAAATGAATTTTGGTCCAATCACTCTTATGTGTTGTATCCTATCCAAGAGTGATGAGTACATCACAGATTATGGGATACATAGCAACGATGTCGCATACAATTTTGTAATGAGAGCCCCATCGAGTCTCACTAGGCCTAGCCGACCCCATCTCTTGATTTAATCCACTCCCAGTTTTGAGTTCCCCACATTCAAGTGCTTTCGTGATACTCTCAATTCTAGCATTTCGAAGCATCCCATGATGCTTACATGAAACTCCAACAATATTTAGCAAGAGGGATACTTGGTCCAAGAACCATACGCAATCAGTATTGTCCTTAGCAACGGCAACAAGAACTAGTTAGAGTTGATGTGCAAAACAACGGACATAATAAGCAGAAGGTGACACTTGCATGATCAATGTTTTTAGCCCTTTAATATCTCCTTTCATATTGCTTGCCCCATCATAGCCTTGACCACGGATGCTAGTTACAGTCAAGCCATGACTATCAAGTACAGTTTTAGTTGCTTCCTTAAGTGATAAAGAGGTAGTATCATCTACATGAACTACTCCAATAAAGTGCTCACATGGTCTTCCCAATTTATCAACAAAACATAAACAAAGGGCTAGTTGTTCTTTATGTGATACATCACTAGATTCATCAGCTAAGATAGCAAAGCGATCTTCACCAATCTCTTCAATTATTTTCTTTCAAGTCTCTATGGCGAAACATGAAATAATTTGCTTCTGGATCATTGGGCTAGTTAATGAGCAATTACCTAGAGCATTGTTCAGCACAAACTTGTTCACTTCTTCACTATTTGCTGCAAGAAATTTCAACAATTCTATAAAGTTGCCTTTGTTGCTAGACTCTTCACTTTCATCATTTACACGGAAAGTCAATCCTTGATGCAAAAGAAACTTGATACATCTTAGCGAATAAGTCAATTTGATCTTGTAATGCTTTATTTCTTCATCACTCCACTGCTCAATTTTATTATCAATTGTTGCATTAGGATTCAGATAGCCAATGTACTTCTCTTCAACTTCCTTGTGTGCCTTAGATTTATGATGCTTCAAAAGTGAAGTATCTCCTACATTTCAATTTCTCCATCCATCTACAATAAATGCATCCGTCCCTTTGCCCTTGTATTTTTGGTTTTTGAACAAGTAGCACACAAAGCAAAACACAGAATCCTTCTTGATGCTATATTCAACCCAATCATATTTGGCAAACCATATACATGTGAAATTATGATCTCTATCTCCAATTTTCCTTTTTGGAAACTCATGAGCATAAGGTTGGAATGGCCCTCTAAGAATGTATGCTCTCCTAACTGCATCTTGATCATTAGCATGATAACTTGCAATGGGCAACCTTTCACCTGGATCATGTGGAAGGCGATCAACATCATAATTTGAAGGTGGTTGTGGGGGTCTTGGGGGCAACACATCAGTCACAACAAGAGCAGGAGTTGGTTCTACAGCAGCAGTCACATCTTTAGTTGGTTCTACAAAAGGATCAACAATTTCTTCAATTATTGTATCTTCCTCTTCCACTTGATTTTACTCTTCCACAATAGGAGTTGATGAAGCACGTTTCTTTGTAGCATGTTTCTGAAACACAGAAGCAATGTATCCATCTCTCTTCATAGTTCAAAAATCATACAAAGGACATATTGTTCTGTATAAGTAGTAATCAACTAATTCATCCCTATTCCCTAATTCTAGTTTTCATTGCCTACAACAGTACAACTACACAGCTTACAGCTACATCAATTGATGAATTGAACTAATTTGAGGAGAAATTGAACAACAATCAACAGTTAGGGTTAGAGATTTGGAGAAAAATGCTTCAGCATTCAGCATACCTTTGCTTCAGCAGGGAGAGGGAGCCAGGGAGGGGACGCTGGTCGCCGGACGCCGGGAGATGTGACGTAGCGAGACTGCAAGAGGGAGGGGACAGCTCAGACAGGGAACCACCGCACCAGGCGCCTCCGCACTCTGGCCAAGCGCGGGCGCGGCTGCGGTAGCCGGCAGCGGCGGACGTTGACAGCTGGCGGCCGGGGAGGTGGGCCGACGGTGGCAGGGGCTGAGCGTGCGCAGCCTGCGCTTGGTTGCCCCTCTCCCGGTCACGACGACGCGACGAGCGAACTCGCGCGGAGTCATCGACGAGGCTATGGGCGACGCGAAGAGAAGAGCAGAGCCTCGTTTCTTTTTTTACAGAGGGGCACCCCCATTGTTGGGCTAGGTTAGGGTATGCCATGCCATACCCAGACAGCCCATTAGCTCCGTCCATGTTGCCCGAAAATGCCTCTGTTGCTAAAAAATAATTTGTGTAGTAGTGATCCTTCCTAGTGTATTTGAATTGTTCATGCAGTAGCCATGAGATATTTCATAATGTATTTTCAATTGTTCTCTCAATATTCATGAGTCGTTCTATGATATATTTTTATAATACCCTTGATACGTTTCATGATGTATTTTGGATTTGTTCCACCATATTTTCACTTATCTACGATACGTTCTGCGATGCAATTTGGATTATTTTATTTTTCATTTCTTTTGCATTTTTGCCTTTTTTAGCTATATATTTCACATCCCTTTTACTATGTGCATGACAGTGATTTTAACTTGAACTATTTCTTCTATAGTACAATGAGTTGATCTCAGACTATCATGACAATTATGTACTTCGATACGCCCTAGCAAGATCTACTCATTCTTATTCAAATGAAGAAACTTTAATTATGTCCATAATCAAGATACATGCATATAAACATATGATGCAATCAATGTGTACTTTTCAAATATATGGATGGTGCCTTTTTGTCATAATCACTCATGAAGAAAGAACCAAGAGATCACAAAACAAAATTAAAATAATTTATTATGTGTCTGAATGGACAATAAGCAATTATAAATCCAACTTGTTATCTACTAAATACATATAAAAGTTAGAACCACAGCTAGTAGAGTGGATACTAGTATTGACATGCTAGTATGCATTGATGATGCTGACACATGATGACCATGTGATGGACTTGGTGCCATAGTTGGCACTAAAAAGGGTGGTAATTGTTGATCTGGTGATAGTGAGATAGGTGAATCTGCAGTTGGACCAAAAATATATGGATGTTTGGTGCTTTGGGGGGATGGTGCTAACGATGGTTGTGGAGAAGGTGGGTGTGAAAGTACCATCGAAGGAGACAATGAAGGCATGTGCATAGGGTATGTATTAGAGATTGATGATGATGGTGAAGGGGATATATGGGATAAAGATGGTGGATAAGCATGAATAGATCGTGGTGAATCCTTAGATCTATGAGGAGATAGTGAAGGTGAAACATGAGATGATGGAAAAGTAGGGCTAGAGATTGGTGAGCCTTTAGAGTTTGTGTGAGATGGCAAAGGTGTATGTGATGGTTCTAATTGTGATTTTGGAGATGGTGATGGCGGGATGGTATGTGGCATTATAGTTACTGGAGATATCCTAGGTGTTTGCGATTTTGGAGCTGATGATAGAGGGAGGGAAAAGGGTGAATGAGTTTTTGGGACCTTAGGTTGTTGTGGCTTCGTATGTGGTGATAATGGATGTGTTGGTGCTACCACAGGGGATTGTGATTTGGGAGATGGTGATGGTGATGGAGGGTCGGTATGTGACAATGCAGGTGTTAGAGCTATGCTTGGGGGTTGTGGTTTTGGAGGTGTTGATGGAGGGACAGAGGAAGATGGTGAATGCATTGGTGCCAATGTTGGGGACTTCTCTTTTGGATGCGATGATGGTGGGTGGGTACGTGATGATGCTGGTGCTATTGGAATCCTAGGGTTTTGTGGTTTTGGAGGTGGTGATGGAGGGATGGAGGATAATGGTAAATGTGTTGGTGCCACAATAGGAGTATGTGGTTTTGGAGCCAATGATGGTAGGTGGGTACGTGATGGTGTGGGTGCTAGAGCTACACTAGGTGTTTGTGGCTTGTGTTGTGGCGTTGGAGGGATAGAGGAGGATGGTGAATGTGTTGGAGCTACTATGGGGACCTTTGGTTTTGGAGACATTGATGGTGTGTATGTGAGTGATGGTGCTAATGTTGGAGACATACTAGGGGTTTGTGGTTTCAAATATGGCATTGGAGGCACAAAGGAGGATGGTGGATGTGTTGGGGCTACCATAGGGGATTGTGGTTCCGGAGCTAATGATTGTTGGTGCGAGGAGAACAATGAATGTTTTGGTGTTATATTAGTAGTTTTCGGCTTTGTATGTGCTGATGGTGATTGAGAGTGGAGCAATGAAGGTGTTGGTGCTATTGTATGGGGGTGTGGTTTTAGAAGTGTTGACGGTGGGTGGGTACTTGATGGTGCGGGCGCTAGAGATAACCTAGGGATTTGTGGCTTAAGATTTAGTGATGCCCTAGGAGGCTGTGTTTTTGGAGGTAGTGATGGTGGGTGAGAACGTGGCGATGAATGTATTGGTGATGTTGTAGGTGATTTTTGTTCTGGAGATAGTAATGGTTGATGAGTGCGTGATGGTGCAGGTGTTGGAGCTACCCAAGGGATTTGTGGTTTTGGAGATGGTGATAGAACACGGGGGTAGTTTGGTGAATGTGTTGGTGCTACTTGAGTTTTATTTGGAGATGGTGATGGAGGTTGGGAGTGGGATGGTGAATGTGTTGGTGGTACAATAAGCGGTGGTGATAGAGGGTGGTTGTTGGGTGATGAATGTGGTGATGCTACTTTAGGAGTTTTTTGTGTTGATGATGATGATGCTGGAGGGTGTGATGCTGAATGGTTTGGTGTTATACTAGGGTGTTGTGCTCCAGGAGATGGTGCTATAGAAGAAAATGAGTGAGTTGGGGGAATGGTTGAAGGTGGACTACGTGGTTGAGGATTCAGAGATAGCGATGGAGATGGGGATGGGGAAGTTTTTGTTAGAGATGCCATTAATGGCACAGGAGAAGAAGCCACATATTCAAGCCCTAAAGTTGGAGATGGTGCATGTGAAAGTGGAAGGGGAGGAAATGACGGTGATGGCTTGGGTGATGAGGATGGTACTTCAAAAGTTGGAGACGATGTCAAAGGAGATTTTGGTGTGGAATAGTCCGGAGACGTCGCAATGGAAGTGAGTGGTGAGATGGACGGTGACAAGGAGGGAGCTCGCGATCGTCCAGGCGGCTCCGCCATTTTAGCCGTCACAACCACCAGGAGCTTCTGGCCTTTCTTGCATCGGCTGGCATCACCGCTGATGAAGTAGAACGACCCAGTTCTGTCCAACACGTAGGCCGAGTCGCCGTCGCGTAGCTCATCGATGGGGTCCTTACCGTCGCACGCATCGTAGTGGCGCTTGTCCACGACCAGCAAAGAGTCCACGCCCTTCTTGTACTTGAACACTAAAGAAGCACAAAGCACACTTCAAATCACAGTGATCAAATACTTGCCGCTCATAACAAAAACTGAAGAGCTTCTTCCATTTGTACCAAGGGTGTCGGTGACCGTGAAGCGGTGGCGGGCAGCCCAGCGATCGTAGCTCTCGGCCGGCTTGCTGACCCAGCCATCCTTGTCGCCGACGTAGAACACGTTGCCGTGGGAGGTGGCCGCCGAGGCCGCTACGAACGCTGCGAAACCAATGGCTAGAACAAGGCTCATCGCATTACTACTGCAAGGCCCCATTTTTTTTGGAGACATTGATTTGAGGTGTGACCTTGTGAGCACGCTGCATATGTGTTCGACAAAAGGTAGAATGTCGAAAGGGACTCGATCAAGGCTGTGCATATAAATAAGCAGGTCACCGTATATAGAGGTGGCAGCTAGCCGCTGGCAGTGTAGAACGAGCTAACACAGGCAGCTTTTTCTTCGTCGAGTCGAGTCCACCGGCCATGCATGGCCACTTTGCGTCGGAGGCGTCCTTCCGTGATAATCATAAGGGCCGGCCAGGTTGAAGGGAGCGAGGCTGCCACGGATACACCTTTGCGTGCTAGGTCTGCCGCTCCTTTGGATCGGGATGCATGCTGTAGACAACTTGCCGTGGAATTCGCGCGGAAAGGCATGGATGTTGCGTTGCCCTGTCAGTTTCGATCTAGATTACGCTCGGATGGCGCAGAGACCAAAGCTGTAAATAGTGAGATGATTGTGGCTCAAATTGTTTTCTTTTTTTTCTGAAACCTCAATTTTAACGGAAGTCACCACACTTACTGAGGCTAAAAAGTCGAAAAATCAATCATGGACGTACTATAAAGCAATTTAATTAACTGAGGAACACTAGCTCATTTAAACTTTTTGTTTCAACTTTTGATCTTCCTTTTTGGCAGTCAGCCTCCCTTGTGTCTCACTTGAATTCTTTTTGTGTAACTTCAGAAATGGGCTCATCTTCAATCAGCAGGGAGACACTTAGACAGCTGGGCCTGCCGCTTTAAGAACAACAGAGCCCTCATTTCAGTTTGGCGCAACTACAATGTTTCTTTTTTCTTTTCAAACCGTTTAGAGTTCTAAAATTTTATTTTACTTTATCAGAATTCAAAATTTTATTATAGAATTTTTGGCTTATCTCAATGTTGATATGGTCTACGTACACGAAAGTTTTCTCAATGCAATCTATAACTTTGTAGTTCGCAGTTTTTCATTTGAAACCATTTAGATCTCTACATACATAGATCTTAAAATTTAAAATTTGCAAACAACTTCTCAACCACGTCCTAAACATGCGTGCTGTCAAGGGCTTACACACGAGGGGTGGGGGGGTGGCGGCATGGTGGTCGCGGCGGCTAGGGCAGAGGGCAGCGGCGGGGGCGGCGGAGGCGCAGGTGGAGGAGGCGGCGCGCCTGAGAGAGAGATAGGGAAAGAGCTTCCGCTCGTCTATTACTTGATCCATTCGATTACATCTTCCCTAGTATTTATAGTCCTCATGGGACTTGACTCCTAAGCAATCTAGGAGATCCTTATCGGATTCGGATTCTCCTTTCCATCTAACAAACTTAACTCCCTAACTTAACCGACTATTTCCAAAACCAACTAGGACTCGATATGGTAGTTGTTGATGACGGCGGCAGCCACAGCGCCCCCTCCTCACTTGGGCGCGTGCCCGGCCTAGGGCAGGCCGCGAGGTCCGGCTGGCACGGCGGCGGCGCCCCCTCCTTGGGCCCGAGTTGGCCTGTTTTCTCCGTCGACGAGTACGGCCCGTGTTGGGCGTGTGACAGTACTCCCCCTTCTCCTCGTGCCAAAATACTATCTAGTCGTTGGCGCTGTCAGGTGGTAGCACCCCTTCTGGCGGGATGGCCTTCATGTAGCATGTGATGCAGCCGTCGATGGGGTCGGCGAGGATGACGTCATGGCGCGTCCGCAGTGGTGCAAACTTGAAGCAGTATTGGAGGTTGCCAATGTAGCCGAAGAGGTAGTAGAGGATGTCGCTCATAGCCAATCCAAGCCATGCGTCCCCTCAAGCTGCAACAAGAAGAGGTCGTGGTACCGACGCCAGGATGTCGAAGCGAACCATCACTCGTGGGGGAGCGACGAAGCGATGGATGTGGTTGTTGACGTCGAGGGCATTGTAGACTTGAAGTCAGCGCCAAATCATCGTTGTCGAACGCGTAACCAGCGATGTCGTGAGGTCAAGCATGGAGCCGAAGACGAAGGTGTCCAGGTCGAACACGCCTGGCGAGAGGCAGTGAATGTCGGAGTCCGAGAGAAGGCCAATGTTGACGCTATCAACGTGGGTGAGTAGACGGCCAAGGTTGTCGAAGAAGGCCACCGTTGCCGCCGCTATCGGGCACTGTAGCAACCATGGGCGGCCCAGGAGGACATCTGTGGGCATCCCATTGTGTTGTCCCTGCGTCGGAGTCTATGTGCCCCTATTGCCAACAACTCCATGTTGGTGGAACCTCCGCGGCGTAGAACCTACAAAAGGTTGGGAAGCAATGCCAATGCCGCTAGTAGGTAGAAGCGCCCGTCAAAGAAGATGAGGCCCTGATTCATGGACCACGCCCGCGTGGCCTGACCATCCATGATGGTCATGGCGACGGTGCGGAGCTCCTGCTGCTCCCTAACAGCCTGATGCATGTGGGTGAAGATGATGTTGCCGAGGTCATCGATGTGGTCTAGGGCGTTGGGGAGTCGAGCTCTCTGCGACCTATTCATCACATTGCGAGGAGGTGGGGGTGGAGAAGTCCGTGCTGCGCGTACCATTGGCGGGGGCGCCGGGAGTGCCAGCACTGTCGTTGGTGCTTGACGATGAAGAGTGGCGTGGAAGGTGTGCTTGCGCCCGTTGCGGACGTACTGTAGCTCCATGTCGGTGAAATCGAAGACAACACACCTAAGGCTAGTGTAACACCCTCGGTGTTACCGCGCAATTAACGCACTAAAGCATATCATGAGCATCATCCCTATGTGTTTTTGCATATGCGGAAGTGCGTAGAACCATTTGAGTAACTTAAAATAATTAATAAAAGTGTTAAAATGGGAGTTGACGCAATAGCCGTGTGAAAGTCCTATGTTTGGTGTTGGTAATTAGTGACAATGCCTAAGTACTAATCCTATGCCTAAGTTGTATGTAGCATATGAGGATTAGTACATTCCAAGGTTGGTGGCAAGATGGACATGGTGATCATGATGGCCACACTTGGATTTGGACGCAACCCTACATGATCAAGGCAAAGGTATATGCTTAAGGGTTGTGTTTTAGTAACCAAGACACCTAGTGGGTGTGGTTACATTATAGGATAGATAGCCGTACTATAAAGAGGGGAATGACGCGGCTATTGAACTCCTAAGTGCCTCTAGGTGTGCATTTTATGATCATATGCATTTGGATAGAACTAATAACGCCTCGAAAAATGATTGTGAAAATGCTAACACACATGCACATAGTGATGATCACTTGGTGGTGTTAGCACGTTTGCGACGGCGTTGGAGTTTGAGCGGTAGAGAGGTTTTGGGGTCCTCTCTCCCTCCCGCCGAGCTTGCGAGGCGGGATTCAGGCGTTTTCGAGGAGTTGAAATGCCTATTTTCTACTACGCCGAAAGTCGGAAATCAAACGGAAAAGAAACGGAAGCGAACGGAGGTCACAGAAGTCACCGGACGCTGCACCGGACGCTGCACCGGACGCGGTCACTGTGCGTCCGGCGCGTCCGGTCAGTGTCCAGTAACTGCGCGTTTTTCAGTTGCTGCACCGGACGCGAGGCGCGTCCGGTCACAGGCCACCGGACGCGTCCGGTGGTCCAGGGAGCTTACTGGACTCCCACCGGACGCGGTCACTGTGGCGTCCGGTCGGTTCACCAGCGCGTCCGGTGGTTGGTTTGTTTTGCGCGACTCGGTGTTGACCGGCGCGTCCGGTGAGTCACGGGACCGGCGCGTCCGGTGGTGACCAGCGCGTCCGGTCGTTACCACCGGCGCGTCCGGTCAGTGTTTCAAAAATTAGCCGTTGCAGCACCGGCGCGTCCGGTCTGTTGCACCAGCGCGTCCGGTGAGCGCGACTGCTGCTGATTTCAGTTTCTAACGGCTATATTCGAAGGGGTACGTCTATAAATACTCGTTGGCCGGCTCAAGGCTCTCTCTCTTGGACATTTGACATACTTGTGAGCACTTTGAGCTAAGCAACTCCCCTCCCACTCATCTCTCTTGCTTCTTTGCATATTCGAAGTGAGATTGAGTGATCCAAGTGCATTTGCATTGTGAGATAGCATCTAGTTGGCACTTGGTGGTTGATTTGCTGCGGGATTCTTGTTTCTCTTGGTGGTTGTCGCCACCTAGACGGCTTGGAGCAGCTTGGAGGCGTTGGCAAGAGTTGGTGATTGTTCTTGGCCACCTCCGGTGATTGTGAGGGGTTTGTGCCTACCTCGGCGAAGCGCCAAAGGCAACATTAGTGGATTGCTCGTGTCATTGCAACCTTTTGCCATTTGGTAGGTTCTTGTGGTGCCTTTTGAGAGGCTCGGTGTGAGACCGATTAGCCACCGAACCACGTGGTGAAGAGGGACACAACGGGGACTAGCGTGCCGGCAAGCACGTGAACCTCGGGATAAATCTTTGTGTCATCATTCTTATTGTGATTGATCGATCCCGGTGGTTGTGTATTGTGGAATTCATCTCTTGATCATATTGTTTGGTTGGCTCAATACTTCGCCCCTCGGTGATACCCTTCTAACTCTCTCTTGTATTAATTTCTTAGTTACTTTGCTAGAGTAGCTCTTTTGTGTAGCTTGCTAGTTGTAGTTGTAGTTACCTTCTTGGTTTGACTTGTGCGGTTGATTGCAAATATACTAGAATTGTGAATTGGATAGGTGGCTTGCAAACACCCCGTAGGCTAAGCAAAACTCGCATCGCGCTATTTGTTGTATTGATAAACTTGTTTAGCTTGTCTTTGTAGAAAATTTTAAAAGGCTATTCACCCCCCTCTAGCCATCAAGACCTTTCAAGTGGTATCGGAGCCGTGGTCACCGTTTGCTAGGCTTAACAACCTCGGTGCAAGATGGCTCAAGTTATGTTCAACCATGTTAATGGCAAGCCTCCATTCTTTGATGGCGTCTCTTCCTTTGATCATTGGAAAAGGAAGATGAAGCAATATCTAGGCAATATACATGAGAAGGTTTGGGATGTGACAAAAGAAGGATACATCATTCTTGATGAAGAAAATCTCACTCCAAATGACCGCATCAACAAGCAATGCAACACGGCGGCACTTGACACAATCTATCGTGCCATTGATGACAAAGTATTTGAACAAATCAAAGATCTTGAAAAGGCAAATGAGCTTTGGATAAGACTTGAAGAAACATATGAAGGCACTTCAACGGTAAAAAGTGCCAAGCTATATATGCTCAAGGACAAGTTCTCCACTTTCAAGATGAAGGATGATGAATCCATCCCGGAGATGTTCTATAGGCTCCAAGTCATTGTCAATGATCTCAAGGGGCTTGGAGAGAAGGTTGAGGACAAGGACTTCTCACACAAGTTCTTGATGTGCTTACCCAAGAAGTTTGCCACCTTGAGAAGAATGATCTTTAGAGAGGGATTGGACAAGGTCAAACCAACCAATGTGCTTGGAGATATAATGACCGATGCCCAATACAATGATGATGAAGATGAAGATGAGAAGAAGGAGACCAAGGTCAAGCAAGAGAAGCCCATTGCATTCAAGGCTTCATCTTCTAAGGGCAAGAGCAAGGTGGAGAGCGATGATGATGATCCATTCGATGATGAGACCATGGCCCTCCTAGTGCATAAAATGGGGAGGTTCATGAAGAAGAAAGGATATGGTGCAAGAAAGAGAAGGGACTTCATGAAGGCAAAGGAGATGCTTTGCTACAATTGCAATAGCCCCGATCATGTAGTGGCAAAATGCCCCTATGAAGACAAAAGATATCATGATGGGGAGTTGAAGTTGAAGAAGAACAAGAAGGATAAGAAGGAGAAGAAAGAGAAGAAGAGCTTCACTATCAACAAGAAGAAGAAGGGTGGTGGTTATGTGGTCACTTGGGATAGTGACAACTCCGATAGTGATGATGATGAAAGCTCTAGTGATGATGAGAGGACCACTCGACGAGTCCTTGCAAGCATCGCCCTCTCCAACAAGTCATCCATCTTCGACACTACATCGACATGCCTTATGGCCAAGCCTACCAAGGTAAAATATGATGATAGTGATGATGATTCTTGTGCTAGTGATGATTGTAGGAGTGATGATGAGGAGGATGAGGACTACTCCAAGGATGATCTATTGGGCATAATAGATCAAATGAGCAAAGGCTACAAGAGGACCACCAAGAAATACAAAATCTTGGAACAAGAGCTCATTGCCAAGAGCAATGAAAATGATGCCTTGATGGAGGAGCTTGTTGCTCTCAAAAAGAGTAAGGAGTGCAAAGGAATTGAACAAGAGCTCAAAGCTCTTAGGAAATCCTTTGATGAGCTAGAGGCCTCTCGTGAGTGTCTAAAGGAAGACCACGAGGACCTTGAAGTTGCTCACACTAGGCTTAAGGAAGCCCACTCCTCTCTACTTGAGCTCATCAAGGAGAAGGACCTCAAGTTGGAGAAGCTCATGAAGGAAGCTAAGGAGGAGCAAGTGATTGTCACTTGTGATATTGGACTAACATGTGATATTATTGATGATTCTTTATTTGTTGGTCCTACTAATGCTTCATGTAGCTCATCATCATCCACCACAACCAACTCTACCTCTACTACTAGTGATTCATCACTTGTGGTTGAGAATGAGACTCTCAAGAGAGAGGTGGATGATCTCACCCGCGCATTAGGCAATGCCTATGGTGGGGATGCCCGCTTGCTAAAATGCTTGGGTAGCCAAAGGTTCTCTCTTAACAAAGAGGGTTTGGGCTATACTCCCAAGAAGGGCAAGGCGGCCTTTGCTACTCCAAAGTCTCGCTTTGTGAAGAGCAATGGTCGTTATTGCAATAGATGCAAGCAAGTTGGGCATCTAGAGATTAATTGTAATAAAATGAACAAGAACAATAACAAGTTTCATGCTAAAATGGATTACATTCCTTTTGATTCTTGTTATGTGCTTACCAAGGGTGAGAAAGGTGTGCATGCTAAGTTTGTTGGTACACCAATTGTGGGTCCAAAGAAGAAGGCCATTTGGGTACCAAAGAACTTAGTTACTAACCTCCAAGGACCCAAACAAGTATGGGTACCTAAGAAACATTAATTTATTTTGTAGGTAAATTACAAGGCCGGAGGAAGGCATTGGGTGCTTGATAGTGGGTGCTCTCAACATATGACCGGTGATTCAAGAATGTTCAACTCTCTCAAATCAAATGATAGTGGCATTGATAGTATCACATTTGGTGACAATGGCAAGGGTGATGTGAAGGCTCTTGGAAGGATTGCAATCTCACATGATCATAGCATTTCCAATGTGCTCCTAGTTGAAAAGTTGAACTTCAATCTTCTCTCGGTTGCTCAATTGTGTGATCTCGGTTTCAAGTGCATATTTGGTGTTGATGATGTGGAGATAATTAGTGTTGATGGCTCCAACTTGATCTTCAAAGGCTTTAGATATGAGAATCTATACTTGGTTGATTTCAATGCTAGTGACACTCAACTTTCAACATGCTTGCTCACCAAATCAAGTATGGGTTGGTTATGGCATAGAAGACTTGGTCATGTTGGCATGAAGCAATTGAACAAGTTAGTGAAGCATGACTTAGTTAGAGGCTTGAAGGATGTCACATTTGAGAAGGATAAGCTATGTAGTGCATGTCAAGCCGGAAAGCAAGTAGGCAACACTCATCCATTGAAGAGCATTATGAGTACTTCCAAGGCATTTGAGTTGTTGCACATGGATCTATTTGGACCAACTACATACACAAGCATTGGTGGCAACAAGTATGGCTTTGTGATTGTGGATGATTTCACTAGATACACATGGGTATTCTTTCTTGTGGACAAGAGTGATGTATTTGACATATTCAAGAAGTTCATCAAGAGGGTACAAAATGAGTTTGAGACCACAATCAAGAAAGTGAGAAGTGACAATGGAAGTGAGTTTAGAAACACAAGAGTTGATGAGCTATGTGATGAGCTTGGAATCAAACATCAATTCTCGGCCAAGTATACACCGCAATCTAATGGCCTAGTTGAGAGGAAAAATAGAACCTTAATTGATATGGCAAGATCAATGTTGAATGAGTATAATGTGAGTCATTCATTTTGGGCCGAAGCAATCAACACGGCTTGCTTCTATAGCAACCGCCTCTATTGTCACAAGTTCTTAGAGAAAACACCATATGAGATCTTAAATGGAAGAAAGCCCAACATTGCATATTTTCGGGTATTTGGTTGCAAATGCTACATCTTGAAGAAGGGCACTAGATTGAGCAAGTTTGAGAAGAAATGTGATGAAGGATTCTTACTTGGTTACTCTACTACTAGCAAAGCTTATAGAGTTTGGAATTTGGGTAGTGGTTTACTTGAGGAAGTTCATGATGTTGAGTTTGATGAAACAAATGGCTCTCAAGATGAGGAAAATAACTTGGATGATGTGAGAGGAACTCAATTGATCAATGCTATAAAAGAAATGGATATTGGTGATATTAGGCCAAAGCAAGTGATTGATGTGGATGACAACAAAGATCAAGTGCTCCAAAGTCCAATTACACAAGCTAGTGGGTCTCTAATGCAAAATCAAGCTAGTACATCATCTCAAGTGCAACAAGATCAACAAATGGCTAGTTCATCATCTCCAACTTATGATCAACATCAACATCCAAGCAATCAAATCCAAGTGCTTCAACCAACCAACATTGCAAGAGACCATCCATTAGATTCCATCATTGGTGACATACAAAGGGGAGTTCAAACTAGATCAAGATTGGCATCATTTTGTGCTCACTCTTCTTTTGTGTCAATGGAAGAACCCAAGGACATTGATAAAGCATTGAGAGATCCGGATTGGGTAAATGCAATGCATGAAGAGCTCAACAACTTCAAGAGAAATGAAGTATGGGAACTAGTTGAGAGGCCTAAGAATCATAATGTCATTGGAACAAGATGGGTCTTTCGCAACAAGCAAGATCAAGATGGGATAGTAGTAAGGAACAAAGCAAGACTAGTGGCTCAAGGTTACACACAAATAGAGGGTCTTGACTTTGGTGAAACTTATGCCCCGGTTGCAAGATTGGAAGCAATTAGGATCTTACTTGCCTATGCTTGTGCTCATAATATCAAGCTATATCAAATGGATGTGAAGAGTGCATTTCTCAATGGGTACATTCAAGAAGAGGTGTATGTGGAGCAACCTCCCGGTTTTGAAGATGACAAGAAACCCAACCATGTATACAAGTTAAGGAAAGCCTTGTATGGATTGAAGCAAGCACCTAGAGCATGGTATGAAAGATTGAGGGATTTCTTGCTATCCAAAGGATTTGTTATGGGCAAAGTGGATACTACTCTCTTCACCAAGAAGATTGTGAAAGACTTGTTTGTATTGCAAATATATGTTGATGATATCATCTTCGGTTCAACCAATCAAGATTATTGTGATGAGTTTGGGAAAATGATGGCAAAGGAATTTGAAATGTCAATGATCGGTGAACTTAGTTTCTTTCTTGGACTTCAAATTAAACAAATGAAGGAAGGAACATTTGTGAGCCAAACCAAGTACATTAAAGATATGCTCAAGAAGTTTGGCATGGAAGATGCAAAGGGCATTACAACTCCAATGGGCACTAGTGGAAGTTTGGATAGTGACAAGAGTGGCAACATGGTGGATCAAAAGCTTTATAGATCAATGATTGGTAGCCTACTCTATGTGACGGCATCAAGGCCCGATGTGATGTTTAGTGTATGCATGTGTGCAAGATTTCAAGCCTCACCAAGAGAAAGTCATTTGAAGGCAACAAAGAGAATATTGAGGTATTTGAAGCATACACAAGATGTTGGATTGTGGTATCCCAAAGGTGCAAGCTTTGAGCTAGTTGGATATTCGGATTCCGACTATGCCGGTGACAAAGTGGAGAGAAAGAGCACTTCCGGGACTTGTCAATTGTTGGGAAGATCACTTGTCTCATGGTCATCCAAGAAGCAAAATAGTATTGCACTATCTACCGCCGAAGCCGAATACATCGCCGCGGGTAGTTGTTGTGCACAAATCTTGTGGATGAAGGCAACATTGAATGATTTTGGAATTAATTTCAAGAATGTGCCATTGCTATGTGACAATGAAAGTGCCGTGAAGCTAACCAATAATCTGGTTCAACATCAAAGAACAAAGCATATTGATGTTCGTCATCATTTCATTAGAGATCATCAACAAAAGGGTGACATTGCTATCGAGAGTGTGGGCACCGAAGATCAACTAGCCGATCTATTCACCAAGCCACTTGATGAGAAGAGATTTCACAAGCTAAAGAATGAGTTGAACATACTTGACTTCTCCAACATGAGTTGATGCACCCCATATATGACATGCCTCTCCTTCGAGCCCCAAGGTATAATTGGTTGACATGTCATACATTCTATGCTAAGGACTTGTCTAGTGCATCTAGTCATAATTTACATGTTCTAGGCTCATTCATGAAATCAAATGAATTTGAAGTTTATATGGTGCCACTATTGTTTCCATGTCTTGTATAATCTAGTGGTAGCATATAACTTGTTTAAGTAGCTTGTGATCCTAAGTGTTTAATCTAGAAAACTTGTCTAAATATTTGCTTCAACATGGTGCATGATAACCCTTTTAGTGAGGTGTGAAGAAGCTTGCCCTTGGATCAAACCGAAGCATTTTATTTATGCAAGCAATCTAGGTTGAACCACAAACTTGATCCTCACCCCATATTTCAACATGATAATCTATCTAAAATTGGTCCCTTGTGGTCATTGGTGCCAAAGGGGGAGAAAATGTTGTTCACAAAGATAGAACTCAAAGGGGGAGAAGCACAAAGGGGGAGAAAGTGTTGTTCACAAAGAAAACCTAAAAGGGAGAATTGGTAAAAGAAGGGGATCAACTAAAATTTTGAGCACACAAGTAGGGGGAGCAAGCTCTTAAACATGAATGTTGCATTTCCATGTGTGCACTTCATATGTATGATGCATAGTTATGCATTTCCTTTTCTCCGATACATTGCTTGTGTGGTGACTTGCTAGTATAATTTGAATGATGTATTGAAGTACTAGCATGAATAGGAAGTAGTTAGATTTCTCTTACTTCATGTTTTCCAAAGTGGTACTAGAGCCTTGCTTATAATGTTGATCTCACGAGGTTTCTAGTTTTGTTTATGCTTTTTCAAGTGGTATCTAACTACACAAGGTGCTAAGATGGTGTTTATCGCTACTCCGATGGTATCACGCTTCAAAGGTCTATAATCTAAAACACTTAGCACCTATTGATAGTCAATGCTCCTATTTTTTCCTATCTAAGCATGTATGCTTCCTAAATCCAAACATATAGCATACATGTAGGGGGAGCCATTGCTATCAATTTGAATTCATGATCACATGTCCATAATTCTTACACATGGTAATATACTTGGACAATGTGACATGGGTTCAATCAAAATTTTATCATAATATCTTTGTGAAAGGGTTGTCACCAATTACCAACAAGGGGGAGATTGAAAGTCCTATGTTTGGTGTTGGTAATTAGTGACAATGCCTAAGTACTAATCCTATGCCTAAGTTGTATGTAGCATATGAGGATTAGTACATTCCAAGGTTGGTGGCAAGATGGACATGGTGATCATGATGGCCACACTTGGATTTGGACGCAACCCTACATGATCAAGGCAAAGGTATATGCTTAAGGGTTGTGTTTTAGTAACCAAGACACCTAGTGGGTGTGGTTACATTATAGGATAGATAGCCGTACTATAAAGAGGGGAATGACGCGGCTATTGAACTCCTAAGTGCCTCTAGGTGTGCATTTTATGATCATATGCATTTGGATAGAACTAATAACGCCTCGAAAAATGATTGTGAAAATGCTAACACACATGCACATAGTGATGATCACTTGGTGGTGTTAGCACGTTTGCGACGGCGTTGGAGTTTGAGCGGTAGAGAGGTTTTGGGGTCCTCTCTCCCTCCCGCCGAGCTTGCGAGGCGGGATTCAGGCGTTTTCGAGGAGTTGAAATGCCTATTTTCTACTACGCCGAAAGTCGGAAATCAAACGGAAAAGAAACGGAAGCGAACGGAGGTCACAGAAGTCACCGGACGCTGCACCGGACGCTGCACCGGACGCGGTCACTGTGCGTCCGGCGCGTCCGGTCAGTGTCCAGTAACTGCGCGTTTTTCAGTTGCTGCACCGGACGCGAGGCGCGTCCGGTCACAGGCCACCGGACGCGTCCGGTGGTCCAGGGAGCTTACTGGACTCCCACCGGACGCGGTCACTGTGGCGTCCGGTCGGTTCACCAGCGCGTCCGGTGGTTGGTTTGTTTTGCGCGACTCGGTGTTGACCGGCGCGTCCGGTGAGTCACGGGACCGGCGCGTCCGGTGGTGACCAGCGCGTCCGGTCGTTACCACCGGCGCGTCCGGTCAGTGTTTCAAAAATTAGCCGTTGCAGCACCGGCGCGTCCGGTCTGTTGCACCAGCGCGTCCGGTGAGCGCGACTGCTGCTGATTTCAGTTTCTAACGGCTATATTCGAAGGGGTACGTCTATAAATACTCGTTGGCCGGCTCAAGGCTCTCTCTCTTGGACATTTGACATACTTGTGAGCACTTTGAGCTAAGCAACTCCCCTCCCACTCATCTCTCTTGCTTCTTTGCATATTCGAAGTGAGATTGAGTGATCCAAGTGCATTTGCATTGTGAGATAGCATCTAGTTGGCACTTGGTGGTTGATTTGCTGCGGGATTCTTGTTTCTCTTGGTGGTTGTCGCCACCTAGACGGCTTGGAGCAGCTTGGAGGCGTTGGCAAGAGTTGGTGATTGTTCTTGGCCACCTCCGGTGATTGTGAGGGGTTTGTGCCTACCTCGGCGAAGCGCCAAAGGCAACATTAGTGGATTGCTCGTGTCATTGCAACCTTTTGCCATTTGGTAGGTTCTTGTGGTGCCTTTTGAGAGGCTCGGTGTGAGACCGATTAGCCACCGAACCACGTGGTGAAGAGGGACACAACGGGGACTAGCGTGCCGGCAAGCACGTGAACCTCGGGATAAATCTTTGTGTCATCATTCTTATTGTGATTGATCGATCCCGGTGGTTGTGTATTGTGGAATTCATCTCTTGATCATATTGTTTGGTTGGCTCAATACTTCGCCCCTCGGTGATACCCTTCTAACTCTCTCTTGTATTAATTTCTTAGTTACTTTGCTAGAGTAGCTCTTTTGTGTAGCTTGCTAGTTGTAGTTGTAGTTACCTTCTTGGTTTGACTTGTGCGGTTGATTGCAAATATACTAGAATTGTGAATTGGATAGGTGGCTTGCAAACACCCCGTAGGCTAAGCAAAACTCGCATCGCGCTATTTGTTGTATTGATAAACTTGTTTAGCTTGTCTTTGTAGAAAATTTTAAAAGGCTATTCACCCCCCTCTAGCCATCAAGACCTTTCACCGTGTTATATCAACTAAGGCTGGAAACTAGTTTTTATTGAACAAAAGTGCTATAGGACATATAGGTGAACCTTGAATAAAGTTTGTAGTGCGAACTTCGTAGATGATGGTGCAATGTTCGTCATAACAAGGTGTCATAGTTAGTTGATAGCTCTAGTAGCTCGAAAATCGAACTTGTAACCAAAACAGCCCAAGGCTTAGAGCAAATTCCAAGTTTGTTAACAGCGTGACGAGGCCATGTTTGGGGAATTTTTGTGCTTAAGTTCATTAGTAGATGGTGTCGTGGCGTAGCCCTGGTAGCTAGCCCTAGGTACCCTCTCAGGTATGGTATAGTTGGTTGAGCTCGGGTTGGGCTGGGGTAGTAGATGCGCGTGCTTTAAAAATCGTGCATGTTATTGTCTCGATTGTTGGCCTTGGCGAGCGCGGTCACCTCGTGGGCCTCCGATGCCATGCACCTGTCCGCGCTGCCACGCTGGGCTGGTCGGTCCGTCCTGGCCGTGACATGGTGTCCGTGCCTTGGCCCAGTGCTGTTGTGGCCAGCCGACCGCCTGCTCGCGCACGCCACTCCCTCACCACCGCGCAAGTCCTGGCGTGCCCCCTGTGCGCACGTCGCCGACCGCATCGGTCCCAGGCAGCTGACTCGGAGGTGATGCGGGAGCTAACCTTTCTTCCCCCGCTCTCTACCACCACGACCGTCGGCCCACGCTATTCGGTTGCAGCATGGTGGAGCCACCTCGGCCCAAATTCATTGTGCACGTTGCTTCGCAGATCAGTGCCCTAGTCACCCATCCCCACCTCGCCTCGTGTCGCATGCCACTGAGCTCCAATTTGGAGTTTGCCCAGCACCGGGCCATTTAGGCTGAGCTCGGCCGTCATCCTCGATTGCCCGCAAGCTGTGCTCCTCGAATCAAATTGAGGGCGCCAATAGCTTCGCATTAACCTACCCTTCACCCTGCGCACCATCCTGGAGGCCCTATCACCGCCTGGCTATCGTTGGCGTGGCCGTGCCGCCACGGTGCGCCACCTAGACGCTCGGGCGCATGTGGCCATCACCGTTTCGACTGCCTCCGACCAAACCGTCATCGTGGGTGGGTTCGTGGTGAGTCATTGGTGCTCACCGTTGGTTCTACTATTCCATGTAAGCTCGTAGCTCACTGGAACGTGGCTGTCGCTGCCGCGGGGTGCCCGTCATCGTGGAGAAGCCACACTACTGCATCTCGTCTTGTCCAACCGCTGCCCGATGCTGCGCGTCGCCCTGTAGGTGTGTGTCGGCCTCCTAGATGCGTCGGGGGGGCTTCTGGGTGCTTGGGGCGGCAATCCCGTGCCGTGCCGTCGCACCGGCGTGCGCAAGGGCGGCCAGGGACCTGGCCGTGGTAAAGGGAATAGAGTATAGGGTCCTTTTTGCAATGTCTAGCTCTCCTAGAATAGTGCACGGGGCTGCGGGTTGTTTTGCGGATAGCGCGGGGCATTTTTGCTTAACCACCTGGGCACGCGCGGGCTCCCCCGTCGTGGGCCGCCTCGCGTGGTTGGGCCACGGGTGTGGGCGCGCGCTGCGCGCAGATGGGCCGCCTCGTGCGGGCCGAGCTAAGGAAAAGGGTTTTCCTTTTTCTAGCAATTAAGTATTGGTTTCTAAATTAGTTCCTGAGCTAAACTTCGATGATTTTTAGTGACTCGTGTAGATGTCCCAAATTTGTGAAACCACTTTAGTTAAGTTCCTAAATTCATGGTCTACCTAATGGTATAATTGGTCTATATGTTTCTGCGATGATGCCAAGATATATTAATTCGGTTGGAAAGGGTTAATATCATTCGAATAATGATTGTAGGAAATTTTGTGGCAAATCGGTAGCAGTTTTGATCGTGAAACTTTTCTTGGTAGCCTCGTTGTAGTATCATGTGCTTGTTGTAGGTTCCGTAGCACTAGTGAGATCGTTTTATGTGATAGCTAAATAGTCGCTAAAATGAGTGTAAATAAAAAGCATAATATCGGCTGTAAAATGAATGCAACTGTAAAATGAATTGGACATCTTGCTTGATGAAGTTCATAGATGGCTTGTTAGCTTAGTCATTAGAACTAGCTTTGTAGCTTAGCGGGTGCGTTGCATTTTAAGAGTTGTTGTTGCCTTAATACTAAATGTTGCATCATTATCGCATGCATATAGAGAACGACCACGACCTGGTGGAGTTCGGGACCGCTGACGAGCAGGACTGTGAGGATATCGTCGAAAAGTACGAGGAGGAGATCTTCGTGTCGGAGGAGTTCCAGGAGTCGCCCGTGACTGACACCTCTGACCTTGCACCTGCCCAAGGCAAGCCCCGGTGCATAACCCGTATATTTTGATAATCATGATATATATATATATATATACATATATATATATATATGTGTTGTGCATTTACGTTGCAAGAAATTCTATGATACCCACATGCATAGACATACCTACCTATTAGTATTACTAGTGTAGGATCGCGTAGTGACTATGCTTAGGTTTATCGGTAGCGTGGGTAACCTGTCGTTACTCACAACAGGTGATTATTATTATCATAAATTTCACAATAAAATAGTGGAAAGGAAATAGTGACCAGACAGGGATGTGGTATGGGTTTTGGAGGGTGTAACAGGTTATGTCCCACGGCCACGAGGCATAGCTTGGTTGCACTATTTTTCCTGTCCATGTCAATTAAGGACCGTTCGATGCATGAACCCTGGTCAAGTCACAGACTTATTATCCCGAGCACATACTTGTTTATGGGAGCGGGAAGGCTTGTTACTCTCTTTTCATGGGCTCCGGCTCTTTCTGGACCGACTGATTGGAGGCGGGGATAGGTAGAGGTGTAAGCATTGCGTTGAGGGCGGGCCTCAAGTGTGGGGGCTTGGAGTCTAAGTTTGGACGGGGACCTGAAACCCTTGACAGGAGTGGAACGGGTTGGTCTCACTTGTGCCTGGGCTGCAAGTGAGGCATATGTTTTTTGGGGTATCCAGCTAGGCACATTGATTCGCGAATCGCCGTTTTTACGTGACGGTATGACTTGACTACACTCTGACACCGTAGTAAGAACTGACATATGAAAGATGGAAACATGACTCTAATTGCTCAACCCTTGCTTGAATATAGAACAGGTGCTTACATAGGATGTTAGATAATGAATAAAACATGGCCGCTAATAAACAAAGGGAGTTAAGGACGCACTCTTAGTATTGCTTTTCGCAAATAAGAAACCCACGAGCCACAAAGCCTGTCATGTTCCTTGAGAGTCGGGAAATATATTCCCAGACGGGTAAGTCTTGCGAGTACATTATGTACTCAGGGTTTATTTTACCCTTATTGCAGGTGCACCTTGAGCAGTTAGGCCTTGTGTGGAGGATTCTTCTGGTGGGCACAGACGGATTCTCATAACGCTCCACTAGATGTTTATTTTATTTCTGCTGTTTATTTTATCGCACTCTGAAACTCTGGTATTATAATAAATAATTTCTAAGACTCTATGTTGTATGAAATTGACTAAGTATTGTAAGTTTGTACTCATTATTGGATCTTGGATGTAAACGTGGATTGTTTCGAGTTCTCCCGTTGGGTGTGCTCGACAGAACTACTCGATTTGGTTCCCTTTCGGGGTACTTAGTGTCTAGTGAAATACAAGTGCCCCCGAAAGCGTGCTAAATCAGGCGATTCTGCCACAGCTAGCTAGCCAAGGCGTGTCGAGTACGACGTCGACGTCGTTGCCGATGTCAACGAGGTTGGCGTCGATGTCGAAGGCGTTGCTGTCGATGCGTAATGGTACGTTGAAGGAAGCAGCGCGGCATGTTACCTCGTTCCCATTGCCAACGAATATGGTGGTGTTGATGCGTTGTTCCTGAAGACCAATGGAGCGGGCGACGTTGATGTTGATGACGTTGTGCGTCGAGCCCGAATCCACCAACACAAGGACGCCTACGCCATTTATCACCCCCTCGAGGTACATGGGGGAGGCGCCTTGGACCCCGGATTGGGTCCTGTCGATCATCACCATGAGGCTACTATCGGCCTCCTCCAGGTCGAAGTCGTTGACGGTAGTGATGTCGAAGAGCAGCTTGCACTTGTGGCCATGTGCAAACGGTTCATCGCAGTTGAAGCAGAGGCCGGCACGACGTCTCTCCACCATCTCTTCAGCGGTCAGGTGCTTGAAGGGGTGAGAAGTGGGCACTGCAGCACCCATTGTCATTGTAGTAGGCGTGGTCGCTATAGTCATGGTCATGGTCACCTTTGGTGGAGGAAGGCGCCCCGGCTTCAAAGCTGGCACCTTGTTCGCCTCGGCGACGACCGCCAAACGCTGCTCATACGCCCGTGTGAGCGACATGGCCATCTCCATGTTCTACGGGTCAAGCAGCTCGACGTCCTCTCTTTAGTGGCTCCAGCAGTCCAGCGGTGTAAATGTTGACTTGCTATCGCTCGTCGAGGTAGCCGGCGCGAGCCACGTACACTGTGTAGTCGTCAACGGTGCCCGTCTTCCTTAGGGAAGCAAGCTCGTCCAAGGGGTTGCGCCTGGTGGCGAGTATCTCCTTCTCGCGCTCGAGCTCCTTTGCGACGTCCCTCTGCGAATGCCCCTTCTCGATGTTTGAGAGGCGGTCGTTGATGTCGGCGATTTGCGTGTGGACGGAGTCGATCTTAGCGAGGACGTCCTTGGAGAAGTTAGCGAAGAGCGTTTTGAGCTCCGTTAGGTCACCCATGGTAGCGGCGTGGGGATCGCAGTGGTCTCCGGATACCAGATGTCAGGGGCTTGCGCGAGGGAAGGGGGTGGCCGGCAGCGTGGTGGTCGTGGTGGCTAGGGCAGAGGGAGGCGGCGGAGGCGCAAGTGGAGGAGGAGGCGCGCCTGAGAGAGAGATAGGGAAAGAGCTTTCGCTCGTCTATTACTTGATCCGTTCGATTACATCTTCCCTGGTATTTATAGTCCTCGTGGGACTTGACTCCTAGCAATCTAGGAGATCCCTATCGGATTCGGATTCTCCTTTCCATCTAACAAACTTGACTCCCTAACTTAACCGACTATTTCTAAAACCAATTAGGACTCGATATGGTAGTTGTTGATGATGACGGCGGGACCGGCGGCGGCGGCCACGGCGCCCTCCCTCCTCCCTTGGGCGCGCGGCCGGCCTACGGCAGGCCACAAGGCTCGGCTGGCACGGCGGCGGCGGCGGCGCCCACTCCTTGGGCCTGAGTTGGCCTATTTTCTCCGCCGAAAAGTATGGCCCGTGTTGAGCGTGTGACACGTGCACCACCGGTCACCAGAGATTGGCACAGCCACTGTGCCACATGCTCACACAGCTGGCTCCAAGTTCCTACTGCAGTCTGTATTCTGTACTACTTGGAAGGATTTCATGAAGAGCATGTTTAGTTTCAAAAAAAGGAACCCAAAAAGTGTTACAGTACCTATCACATCAAATCTTGCGGCACATGCATGAAGTATTAAATGTAGACGAAAGAAAAAACTAATTACACAGTTTAGTTGTAAATCATGAGACAAATCTTTTAAGCCTAATTAGTCCATGATTGAACACAAATTACCAAATAAAACGAAAGTGCTATAGTAAAAACTTTTCCCAACTAAACATGCCCGAATTACTCGAGTTTCCTTTGGATACGTGGATGGTTGAAGACTTAGTTCATGCCCATGCACAAACAGTTCGAGAAACAACCTCTGGCGTGCGCCATTGATTTCTCCCTCTGGCCTTGTTTACTTACCCAAATCGGGAGCATCCGATTTTACGAAGTACTACATTATAGCACTGTAGCATTTTTGTTTTTATTGGCTAATAATTATTTAAATATTGATTAATTAGGCTTAAAATGTTCGTCTCGTAAAGTACAACTAAACCATGCAATTAGTTTTCGATTTCATCTATATTTAGTACTCCATGAATATACCGGCATTTTGATGTGATGGGGAATCTTCTTTTTGCACAATGAAATTTGGGGATGAATTTGGGTAGGGTCTTGTTTAGTTTCCCAAATTCACCTCGCCCTTGTTTAGATCCCAAATTCTCTCCCAAATTTCACTATGCAAAAAGGAGATTCCTCGTCACATCAAAATGCCGGCAAATGCATGGAGTACTAGATGTAGATGAAATCAAAAACTAATTGCACAGTTTTATTGTACTTTACGAGACGAACATTTTGAGTCTAATTAATCAATTTTTGGACAATTTTTTACACTAAAAACAAAAGCTGCTACAGTGTTCCGACACGGACACTGAAGCTACAGTGCCCGAATCGGTGCCCCGGATTCGGGAACTGAACAAGGCCCTCCAAATTCTACTATGCAAAAAGAAGATTCCCCATCACATCAAAATACCGGCACATATATAGAGTACTAAATGTAGATGAAATCAAAAATTAATTGCATAGTTTTGTTGTACTTTGCGAGACGAACATTTTGAGCCTAATTAATCAATGTTTGGACAATTTTTATCAAATAAAAACAAAAACACTACAGTACTAAACAGTATTTTAGCAGCCCCACTTTGCGAATCTAAACACGGCCTAGGCCTCTGATTCCAGTCGAGCTCGTACATGTTGATATATCAATGACAAGTGCCATATCCGTGTCGCTCTTCCACGCCGACGCGCACTCGTCACAGATGGGCTAGCTCTGCATCTGTTGCCGCTCTGATGCCACGCCGATCTGCACTGCACCCATGCAAGCTCATGGAGAGCCACAGTGATGGTAGCTGAGTGAGAGTAAATTCCTGAACTATCGCAGTGTAGCTAGCCTGCATTCAAGGAGGAGACTGTTGTCAAAGAAAAAAAAAAAGCTGTGCTTAGTTTCAAAAAAAAAGCACTATGCAAAAAAAATTCCCCGTCACATCAAACTTACGATACATGCATGGAGTACTAAATGTAGATGAAATCAAAAACTAATTATACAGCTTAGTTGTACTATGCGAGATAAACGTTTTGAACATAATTAGTCAGCGGTTGGATATTATTTATCAAATAAAACCAAAACGTGCTACAGTACATTTTTCGCACTTTTCAGGGAACTAAACACAGCAAAGTAGCAAACTGACCCGCCATTAACGCCACACCTGCGTCCTGCGCGCGTTGCAGGGCGAGAGCGAGGCACGCATGCATGTACGTACGCCCCATCACCGTGCCCTGGCCCTGCTGAAGTGCTGATCGAGGACCCTCGTCGCGCCGCGTGCACGCGCTCGGCGCGGCTACGACGACACGACGGCACCACCTGCACATGGCCGTCGACCATGGTGCATACTCCTACTTGAGTAGCTGGTGGTAGTGGTAGAGAGTTCCGCAGCAGTGCATGGCGTTCGTTCGTGGCGCGTCGGTGCGAGCAACTCTGAACTGGGTCACGGTAGTGAAAGGATGTTACGAACGGTGCAGGCCCATCAAGGCGTGGCGTTACGGCCCGTTTCCATTTCAGTGAACTGCGCGGTGCTCACCAGCTACCTCGGCCGGACTCTTTTCCCCTCTCGGAGTGTCAGTCTGTCAATGCATCTATTTGGCTGCAACAGGTGCACCGTCCTTTGCCCTGTGCATAATGCAGATTTTTACGATGCGAACGAGAAGGCGCGAGCTGTTATATAGAGACCAGTAGCAAGTCAGGACTCAGGACTCACTACACCTGGAAAAAGCTCCAGCAAGCTTCAGCAGCTACGAAAGCTAGCTCATTCTCATTGCCTCCTTGCAAGGAGTTGTGGAGAGATGGCTAGGCCGGCTCTTGTGCTCGTGTGCTGCTGCCTGCTGCTGGCGTACGCCGCGGCAGCGCGCGTTCTCGGCGAGGGCGAGCCTTTTGGCGGTCTGAAGAATGCAGCGCGCCGTCTCGTCGAGGGCGAGCCTTTCGGCGGCCGGAAGAACCCCGCCGACCCGCACCATTCTCCCGGTTCGAGGACCACGACTTCCAGTTTTTTCTTCGGTCTTATCTTATGGGATTCTCAACTGACACGACGTAAAACCTGTCTTGGTGTGTGTGTTCTGTTCTTTCCTTGCAGGCTCACACGGGACTCCGCCCTGCTCGCCGTCCATCGGCACCTCGCCGACCACGCCAACCACACCGGGCGGTGGTGGCGGCGGCTACTACCCGCCTTCGCCAGACATCGGCACTTCCCCGGCCGCACCGACAACTCCAGGCGGTGGCGGCGGCTACAATGCTCCCCCGTCACCGTCCAGTGACACCTCCCCGACTACGCCCGGTGGTGGTGGGTACTACGGTCCTCCTTCCCCGTCCTCTGGCACCTCCCCGACGACGCCCGGCGGTGGCGGTGGCGGATACAGTGCTCCGCCTTCGCCGTCCAGTGACACCTCTCCTTCGACGCCTGGAGGTGGTGGTGGGTACCACGGGCCCCCTTCGCCGTCTAGTGACACCTCTCCATCGACGCCCGGAGGTGGTGGTGGGTACTACGGACCGCCCTCGCCGTCCTCTGACACCTCCCCGACCACGCCCGGCGGTGGTGGCGGCGGGTACAGTGCTCCCCCTTCGCCGTCCAGTGACACCTCTCCATCGACACCTGGAGGTGGTGGTGGGTACTACGGCCCGCCCTCGCCGTCCTCTGACACCTCCCCGACCACGCCCGGTGGTGTTGGTGGAGGGTACAGTGCTCCCCCTTCACCATCCAGTGGCACATCCCCATCGACGCCTGGAGGAGGTGGTGGGTACAACGGCCCCCCTTCGCCGTTCTCTGACACCTCGCCGACCACGCCCGGTGGCGGCGGGTACTATGTCCCCCCTTCGCCGTCTTCTGGCACCTCTCCGACCACGCCGTTGGCGCCTAGTGGCGGCTACTACGGACCTCCATCGCCGTCCAGTGACACTTCGCCGACCACTCCTGGCACCAGTGGCGGCTACTACGGCCCTCCCTCGCCGTCCAGTGACACTCCGCCATCCGCTCCTGGCGGCGGTGGCGGCTTCTACGGCCCTCCCTCGCCGTCCAGTGACACTTCCCCCACGACGCCTGGAGGCGGCGGTGGCTACTACGGGCCCCCTTCGCCGTCCTCTGACACCTCCCCGACCACGCCTGGCGGCGGCGGCGGGTTCACGCCGACTCCAGACGTGCCGTTACCGCCTATCAGCACATCGCCGCCGTTCTCTCCGCTGACGCCAACACCGACTACCCCAACGCCCTATGACCCCAACACGCCGCCCTTCACGGGCCCGTGCACGTACGTAACCCCTTAAACCCTCGTACACAACACCGCTGGCACGCTAACGTATGCAACGCTCCTGTTTCCTGGCTTTGCAGCTACTGGATAATGCACCCGGGCGTGGTCTGGGGCCTGTTCGGCTTCTGGTGCCCGCTGGTGCGGCTGTTCGGCCCGAGCGCGGCGGTGCCGTTCGGGCACGACCTGACTGTGCCGGAGGCGCTGGCGAACACGCGCCAGGACGGCGTGGGCGCGCTCTTCCGCGAGGGCACGGCGTCGCTGCTCAACTCCATGGTGAACAGCAGGTTCCCCTTCACGACGCAGGAGGTGAAGGACGCGTTCGGCGCCGCGCTCGGCTCTGGCGATGACGGCGCCGCCGCGGCACAGGCGCAGCTCTTCAAGAAAGCAAACGAGGGACACGTCAGGCACAACTAGGCAGCCGCCGTATGTTATGTAGTACTGTATGTTCCGTAGGCATGCAAGCTGCAGTGCAGCTATGTGCGCCGCGTGCATGGACCATGGAGGGCACGTGTTTGATGATGGGCTCTTTGGCTCTACTATCTTGTATTAGGTGTGCATGTAGTCTACTAGTACCTCTGTTACTAAGTTGCGATCTTTCAATTTGTCTGCAGAATAAGAGTATGCAGGCTTTTTAATTTTCAGCACTGCAGACGTAATCAAGTGGATACTGTAACCGAGGTTGATTCGGTGAACTAGACTTTTGTTATGGCACAATGAACACCTTTGGAAGGAGCCAGGACTAATCAAATTTCCGTGATCCGACGGGCCCTGTTCGCAGTGGCGGATCCAGGATTTTACTTTAGGTATGCCGTCTAAAAATTTTCATATACAATTCGGTAAAACAATTTGATAATTTGGTAAAAAATTATAACATTTCCAATGTAATTCGGTATACATGCATTAAATGACACGATAAGTGTTAAATTTGAATATTAAGTTGAGAACATCTACAAATTACAATATAATTTGTTCAAACGTCATACTGATAGTTCTAAATATACACATAAAAGAGAGTAAGAGACTTATGATATTCTGAATTAGGGGAATGAGTTGCATCGCCACCACCTTCTTTGTTGCTGTTTTTGAAAAATAGATGCAATGTCTCCTGTTCTCTTTATAACTACGCAATTATTAAAAAAAGCACAATTCAAACAATTAGATAAAATTGCACTTGCACGGATTGAATCCTTGATCTTCATTTGCGATTATACTAGCACTTGCATGATATTATGTACTTAATTTTTTATCAATCACAATTGTCTCTGATGTTGAGCGAATTCCTAATCTCTCGGCGCATGAGGGATGACTCGATGACGTTAGCAATGAAAGTAGATGTGTTTTTTTCAATAGAAAGAAGAGGATAAAAGAGCATAGATTAGATCTCACCACCTCAGTGGCCTGATGAGCGGATCCTCGAGCGGATCCTCGATCTGACGATTCAATCCCAATTAGTCACGACATCGCATACTAGAAGCTTGGCGCCTGTGTGGATCCATCAATTCGAGACAGCGGGCGAGACTCCCACGTAGGTCGCGCGTTGCAGAGTTGCTCCAAATCTACAAAAGTCGATCCGATGTGCGGCATCTGAAAACGTGGTCAATGCGTCATTGCTATCCCATCCTGGCGTTGTGTGGCCGCGGGCCGCGTCATTACCTCGTGAAACTGTGGCCCAGAAAGTGGAAAGCCTGTTCTCGCGAGAGCAAAGTAGCTGCACGCCGCACGGCGACCTCTTCCAGGTAAGTTTTATTTATTTTTTTCATAGATATACATGCATATACGTATTATACTAGCTGGGATTGCAGTGTAGATCCGCCTCTGCCTGTTCGTTTTGCTGAAATTTAGTTATGATGCTTATGTTTATTCGGTGTGAGAGAAAAATATTGTTCGTTCGTTGAAAAATACTGCTGAAGTAGTTTAGAGCAGCCCTCCAATTAAGCATGCCCAAGAAATTAGCAGTCAGTTTTTTTTAGGAGGGGTGATTTCATTCATTCGTACCCATAACGAGTACGCATTACATAAAGGAGCCTGGTAAAGAAAAAATACATTAATGCTATCACAGGTCCTATTCTTGAACACCCTATTCTTCCTCTCCGATCACCAACGTCAGGATCAAAGGAACCGGAGCTAAATCATCCTCAGCTGACAAGGTATGGCCATTAAAGGCCAATATAGTTTTTGAAGCCACACCACAACATGCGGTATCTAGATAGACCACTGAACAAAAGGCAACCTCGCCAGATGGGTAGAAGAAGCCTTCCCTTCTCAGGAAGTAAGTATGAGCAACTGCACTACCAAGTATCAACTAGGCGGTGGTTCAACAAAAAAAAAAGTATCAACTAGGCGGAACCAGCGGGCCGGAGAAGAACCTCAACCAGGGGAGCAGATCGAACACCATCCCCCTAGCAGTCAAATTGCAACCCATGATGGCAGTGCCAGCTATTTGGGCCGCGTTCCCCCAACGCTATCAGGCCGTGAGTCTTTACAGACCTTCGGAACCTTATGTCTAAATAGGCCTAATGGTCACTGACTCATTGCTTTCTTGAATTTATCCTAAAGCCCTTTAGCCCAAGCCCAAATATTTCCAGGTTAGGGTGGATTCCACTATATTCAGCCCGTTGGGCCTCACTTCACCGTGCGTCTCTGAACTATTCTCTCATTCCATTTCCTCATAAAAAAAAAAAAACCAACGTCATGGTTCATGAAAAAAAAAATGACGTGATTGTTGTGTTGGTGTTAAAAACATGAAACCACTTCAATGCATGGAGTATCTATCAGCCATGTTCTCTGCCTCAAATTTCTTGGTTGAAAGTGAAACCCTAAAAGAATCTGTCACGGGCCAAGATTTTGGCCGGCTTCTGCTTGCTGCTGCACCATACAATGGCACACTTTTCCCTGTTCCATGGAGAGCTCTGCGCCTTTGTCTTCTCGTCTAGCACATCCAGAGACAGAAAAAAAAGGTTTTCGTTGGCCATCCACCCCTGATAACCACCTTAGGACATGCACCTTCCCAAGGGATTGACCAAGTAAACATCTTTGTCACTGCAGATGATCATGCAGATCAACATCTGCAGATTACGGGTACGCGGCGATTTAACTTACCTCACATCAACAAAAGCTAGCCAGCTTTGATCCGTATCCATCTCGCTATGTGAAGGCTGCTGGGCAACTACCGTATCACCTGCAACCAATGCGTGAAAGCTGCTCCAGGCATGTGCCACTTCACGTTTGACATTCCGTAGAACTTTGCTGTCGAATGCTAAAATGGCAAAATGGAAGCACGATAATGCCATTCCTCGTGGCAGATCATTGCCTGCATGCGTTCCCATCTGCTTTTACAAAAAGTTCTGTTGTTGACTCCTGAGCCAAGACAGTAACAATGTGCAGCTATCCTGTCTTCAGAATTCAGACCTGACAAGGCAGGAGATCAAATTGCATCACTTCTATTTTGAGAAGAAGTCTATAGACTATAGCCATCGAACTCAGCAAAAATTCAATGGCCAAAAATAGATCTCTTCTTTTTATTTTGTGAGGCATGCTCCACAAGAAAGAACAAAGTATCTATCTCCAAAATCATGAACTGTCACCTCCCTTTTAATCCTTTTATTTATGTGCCATGGATGGAAAATTGAACCAGGTTGTTGTGGAGCAGGTAGATAATGCGAGTGCTCTGAGACAACATACCACCAAGCAAAGCAGACACCAAATTTAGTGCTGAAAGGAACAATTCAACAATATTGCCGGCTGATCAGATTAGTTCTCCCTACTTCTCCTTATATAAAATTATAAACTCCATTCTTAAACCACAGAATGAATTTAGGGGACTGCGTTGCGCTTCGTGTAAAGCTTCGTGTAAATCTCCGGTAAAAAGGCGCTGGGGAAAGAAATGTTCAGCAAGACACCGGAACTCCGAACTCGTCAAAGTCGCCCGTAATTTGGCCCGAATCGGATGCACAAGATTGGGGTTTCGGGGACAAGTTGCTGCACTTGTGGTCGTAAAATTTGGCAGGATGGTTCGCTTCGCAAGTGCAGGTGAGATGGTCGACGTGCAGTGCAGCTGCTGGAAACGAGCTTAGAAAACTAGCAAGCGGAAGGTACCCTAACAGGAACTGCACAGAGACCACGACCGGGCGAACCCTAGGCGATCCCGCCCTGTCGGGCCCGCCGCCACCGCCGCCAGCGGCGCCGGCCACCACCCAGGTGCCGGCGCCCGCCAGCCCCTCCTCGCCCTCCCCCTCCCCCTCCCCTCTCATCCCCACCCTTGGAGGCCCCGCGGTCACAGAGGAGCCGGCGCCGCCGCCGTTGTCAGCCGCCGCCGTTGTGGATGGGCCGCCGGCCGTCGTGGTTGCGCCGCAGCCAGATTCGGCGGCCGGGACCTCCTCCCCGCCAGGCGCCATGGCTGTGCCGCCGGTGTCGGCTGGCCTTGCCGCGGCTGCCTCTGTGGCCGCCTCCGAGGCTACCACGGGGGGTTCCGGCTTCGACGCCCCCCAGCGGGACTCCCCGTCCCCGCCGCCGCCGACGGTGTCCTCGGGCGGCGCTGCCGCGGGCTCCAGCGCCTCCCCCGAAGCCGCCCCTGCGGTTTACAGCTTGGGGGCGCCCACGCTGGCGGCGGCCGCCACCCCGTGCCCTCTGTCGGCGACGCCGGGCAGCGCCGCATACTCACCACCGTCGTGGCCGGGCCCCGCTGATGCTCCCTCTCCGTCCGCGCCGTCGTTGACGCCAAACACCGCTGCCGCGGCAGCGGCCTCCGGCAGCAGCACCAACCCGTCGTCGGAGCCGGGGGGCGTGACGCTGGATGAGATGCAGATGCTGCATCCACGCGGCCACGGCTGGCTGTTGCGCCCGTCGCCTCAGGCCTCGACGACTTCCTCGTCCACCCGTCCGCCCCTGCTGCGAGCTCGTCGTCCACCTTGTCCCCCAATGCCGCGCCTTTCCTTCCAAAGGGCAGCAAGACGGGACGGCCCAAGACCCGCCGTTGGGCGAACGAGGACCTCATTGACGTCTCCGATGCGAAAACGACACCAGCCTCCTCCGCGCCCTATCGGGATGCGGTTCTTCGGGAGACGCGACTGCCGCAGCCGACAAGGCCGCGACCAGCGCAGACTTTGACGCACGCCAGTCCTTCGACTTCGGGCCATGGCGGTGTGGTGCCGGTTCGCCAGGGTGCGGGTCGTAGGCGGGGAAAGCGCCGTTGGCTGTAACACCCCGGGTGTTATAGTGCTAATTAATCTGCCATGTCATCATAATGCATTTCTAATCATCTCTGTTAGGTTAACCTTGTTATGCATCAACTAAAACAAGTTTACTTATCTAGGTTGAATGTGTTTCTCAGTGGTGTGCTCCGAAACCGAAAACCCTAAATTCGAATACCACCGCAAATACTTAGCATTAAGTAATTAGGAGTTGAGTGATAACCTAATTGCTGCATTATCATCCTTGATTATTGCAATATTAACCTTGATACCTATTTTACGGAAAATGCGTAGTATGCTTCGCTATGCTTAGAAGTTAAGCTTTTAAATGCAATGTTTATATAGCCATGACGGCATATTGAATGAATATTGAAATATGAGAAGGAACTGGAAAGATCGGGCGGGTGGTTTGGCCACTGCTAACATGCATTGGGAAAGGAGTCTCGATGTAGTGTTTCCGCCTTGTCAGTTAAGGTCCGTTCGTTGTAAGCCTGTTGTGTTTGAGACTTTGCAACTAGCCTCATGCCTTGGGTAAGCCCAACATGTTAGTGATTCCATTACGAGAACGTCTAACCTCGCACTGGGAGTGGAGAGATGGCGGGAGTAACGTGTACCCTCAGGGCTAGAATCGGGCCGGGTTCGAGGAGTACTGTACTCTCGGGTGGCGATGGACACGTTCTAGTTTTGGGAGATCTAAATGAGGGTTGATATATGCAGATTCGGTTCTACATATGTCGTGATGTTAGGGATCCCCAGCTGGGTATAATCGGTTCGAATCGTCGTTGCTCCTCGGTTATGGAGACTTGATCACCTGACTTACATCGTAGTTAAGAACTGAAATTGAAAGAAAGAATGAGAAAGGATTTGATGATAATTACTTTGATCTAGATTAGGATCACCTAGATTTGGTTAATGAACCATCAATGGTAAAAGTAAAATGTTGAAGATAAGGACTTACCTTAGTAAGCTTTTCTGCAAAAGAAAATGATGATTCTAGATTACCCGTACCTTGATTCCCTAAAGCTAGCATGCCCTTAGAGTCTTTGTCTTAGTCGGGTAAGTCTTGTTGAGTACTCTCGTACTCAGGGTTTGTTGAACCCCTTGTTGCAGGTGCGGTTCATGAACAAGTCTGCTTCGAGCCTTGTTGCATGACCGTCGTGGTTGAAGAAAGCGACGATGAGTAGACTGTGTGGCCTTTGGGCAAGGCATCTCGTTTGGGTGTTGTAATAAAGTTACTACGATACTTCTCTACTACTAGTTTGTAATAATGTTACATAAGGTTTGAGATTTGAAAAACTGGTTTGTAACCTAAGTTATTGTAAGACTTCCGCTACTTTACTCTGTTGAATATTTTGAATAAACTGTTGTAATATTGCAATACTCCTGTGATTGGATCCTGTTCGGAGGAAAGCAGGCCTTTTTAAGTTATGGTGAACATAAGTACGACTGTCAGAGGTCATTATGGCAATGACGTGTACTTGTGGGCCATCATAATTAGGAGGTTCTGTGACAGCTGGCACCAGAGCATAATCACTCGAGTTATTGTAGTATTACTTTGCAAAACTTCAAAATGATTTGGGTCAAACAAACTTAATATTGATATTTTGGGTCCAAATTGCTTTTGCTTATCTTAATCTATTCTATAGTTTTCTTAGCTCATATTTGAAAGCTTCGTAGTGAAGTATCATGTATAGTGCCCTATGTTATAAAGTTTGCATGTGTTACTTAAATCTTTCTGTTAGATCGTAAGAACGATGCATGCATCATGTTTAATTAACCTGCTTAAGTTACCTTCCCCTTTAAAGTGGTTTGGGTTAAGTAAGGTTCAATCCTATTCATGCTAACCTTCAGATCCCCCTATCTGTTCTCATCGTCCTAATTCTATCTTGCTTTAGGATGGCACGTGTGAAGACAACTCCTCGCAAGAAAACGGGTCCGCAAGGAGTGCCACGTCATCAGTTAGCCGCCAGAGTTGATGGAGCAAGCAGTAGCCGTAATCCGAACCCGGATTCAGAATCAGAGATTACAAGGCTTACATCAGAAGTGGAGCGACTAAAGCGCAACATGCATTTTTGGAAACAGTTCCAGAACGAGTCTCTGGAAAAGGAGACAGAAGCCAGGGCTCGTGTTCGGGAGTTGGAGCTTTATGTGACACACCTGGAGCAGTACAATACAGTTCTGCATGCGGAAGTCCATAGGCTAAATGATCTGATGAATCCCAATCACCAGCCCCAGGCAGTAGAAGATGATGTCGGTGCCGTGATTGTTCCTGGTGGAGAGGACAATGAAGAAGATCCGAATAAAGATGAACCCATGATGGAAAGTGGGGATGATGCAAGTCATGTCACTGGTGCGAGTGCTCCAGAGGTTGAGGATGGAGTGATCGTGATCAGCGATGATGATGAGGAGTGAAGTATTGACATGGATGGCTATGTAATATAGTAGTCTTTCCTGCTTTCTAAGAACCTTAGTGGGTAGTTTCTTGCTTGAAAGAAAGTTTGTAATGAAATAATGTAAGATAAGTTTGTATGTGTATACAAGTACTGTACTAACTGCTTTTTAATTCAATAAAGCGATGTAAATAAATATGGTTTGTGTACAACAGATGGACGGTACTGGAACTTCCTAGGAAGGGGACAATACTCCGAATCCCCCACCGTTTCCACCCACCTTGGCAGAAGCTATTGCCGCACTGGTTAATGCCACTACCCTGTTGGCTCAGAATCAGAATCAGAATCAGAATGGAAATCAGGGTCGTAGAGGCCGTAACAATGGAGGGGAAACCACCTATGTGGATTTCACCGATACCCGTCCACCAGTGTTCTCAAAGGCAGATGAGCCGCTAGAGGCGGAAGACTGGCTCCGTACCATGGAGCAGAAGTTTGAACTGTTACAGTGCACGGAGCACCAGAAGCCCGTGTTTGCAGCGCAGCAGCTTAGAGGTGCCGCAGGGGCGTGGTGGGCGAATCTGGTCGCCGCACGGCCTGCTGGCCACCGTGTCACTTGGCAGGAGTTTCGTGAAGCCTTCAGAGCACATTATATTCTAGATGGTGTCATGGCCATGAAGCTAGAGGAGTTCCTCTCGCTGAAGCAAGGGAACCAGATAGTTCTGCAGTATGTGGGCAAATTCAATCATCTGTCCCAGTATGCTGCAGAATATGTGAATACCGATGCGAAGAAGAAAAGCTGTTTCATGAGAGGTTTGAGTACCAGAATCCAGGAAGCATTAGTCACCTGCTATAATGCCACTTACCATGAGATAGTCAATGTGGCTATTGCGTCAGAAGAGAAGTCCCGACTGCACAAAGAGTCGAAGAAGAAGAAGCCAGTGTTTTCAAGCCCGTCTGGCGGCATTAAGAAGCGCCAGAAGTTTGTTTACCACCCTCAGAACCATTTCCGCCCAACTTATCGTCCACCGCAATACCAAGCTCAGCCGCAGACGTTTTTCCGTCCTGCTGCAACCCCGTAGTTTACACAACAGCCGAATGCCCCTGGTATTCGAAACCAGACTCCAGCCACCCATAACTTTCCCTGCTACAATTGTGGAAAGCCAGGCCACTTTTCCAAGGACTGCCCGTATCCAAGGCAGTACAATCCCAATTATCCCAGAGCTCCCGTACCACAACAGCAACAACCTCAGAGCAAGAATAACAATCTGAATGTTCAGAAGGGTAAGGGTGAGAAGAAGAAGACCGGACATGTATTCTATACTCAAGCAAGTGCAATCCCAGAGGGAGAACCTGTCATGATGGGTATGTTCCCTGTTGCTAATCATCCAGCAGTATTGTTATTTGATTCAGGTGCATCGCATACATTCATAAATCGTACCTTTGTTGTTAAGCATGACATTCCAATTATGGGAACGCAAGAAGATTTCTTTATCCAGTCGCCCGGGGGACGACTGTGTACTAAGGAGATGGTACGTGACGTACCTATAGAGTTAGGTGGGAATATATTCCCTACCTCAATGATAATATTACAGAAACAGGATATAGATGTAATCCTGGGTATGAATTGGATGTACCAAAGAGGAGCCCTTATAGATGCACTGCACAGAACTATAAGGTTGAACCTGCCAGATAATAAATCTCATCTTCTTATCCAACTTCCTATCCCAAAGAGAACCGTTGAAAGGTTATGTGCAACTTCAATACAAGAGATTTATGATATACCGGTAGTCTGTGAATTTCCAGATGTGTTTCCAGATGATCTACCAGGTCTGCCACCAGACAGAGATGTAGAGTTTGTAATTGAGTTAAAACCGGGTACTGCCCCAATATCCCGGAGAGCTTACAGAATGCCACCCAATGAATTGGCAGAACTCAAGGATCAACTGCAAGAGTTACGTGACAAAGGTTTTATCAGACCCAGTTCCTCACCATGGGGATGTCCAGCTCTGTTTGTTAAGAAGAAAGATCAGACTTTAAGGATGTGTGTTGATTACCGACCGCTGAATGAAGTAACCATTAAGAATAAATATCCGTTGCCGCGCATTGATCTGCTCTTTGATCAGCTTGCGGGGGCAAAGGTATTTTCAAAGATCGATCTTCGATCAGGGTACCATCAAATCAAGATTCGACCTGAAGATATTCCAAAGACTGCATTCACCACCAGATATGGGCTGTATGAATACCTAGTTATGTCTTTTGGTCTCACCAATGCACCGACACATTTCATGTATCTGATGAACTCAGTTTTTATGCCGGAGCTTGACAAGTTTGTGGTTGTGTTTATTGATGATATTCTGGTATACTCCAAAAGTAAAGAAGAGCATGTTGAGCATCTCAGAGTTGTTTTGAATCGTTTGAGAGATCATCAGCTGTATGCCAAGTTCAGTAAATGCGAGTTTTGGTTGAGAGAAGTGCAATTCTTAGGCCATGTGTTGTCAGCCGAAGGAGTAGCAGTGGATCCGGACAAGGTGAAAGATATTCTGAATTGGAAACCACCAATCTCAGTTCATGAAGTCCGAAGTTTTCTAGGAATGGCGGGTTATTACCATCGATTCATACCTGACTTTTCAAAGGTAGCCAAGCCAATCATAGAGTTGTTGAAGAATCAAACTAAGTTCATATGGTCTCCAGAATGTGAGAAAGCTTTTAGAATTTTAAAGAAGTCATTGACAACTGCTCCAGTTTTGGCACAACCAGATATAGAAAAGCCATTTGATGTTTATTGTGATGCCTCGGGTATTGGCCTTGGTTGTGTATTGATGTAAGAAGGCAGAGTCATTGCTTATGCCTCGAGACAGTTGAAGCGCCATGAAGAACATTATCCGACGCATGATCTTGAACTAGCAGCTGTGGTTCATGCATTAAAAATCTGGCGTCATTACTTGCTAGGCAATACTTGCCACATGTATACAGATCACAAGAGTTTAAAGTATATCTTTACTCAGTCAGAATTGAATATGAGGCAGAGAAGGTGGCTTGAATTGATAAAGGATTATGATTTGGAAGTACACTATCATCCTGGAAAAGCAAATGTTGTTGCTGATGCACTCAGTAGAAAGAATCATTGCAATTGTATGACTGTGAAGCCAATGGATTACAGTTTGTGTTACGAATTGAAAAAGTTGAATATTGAAATAATTCAACAAGGTCAGTTGACTAATGTCACAGTAGAATCAACACTCAAAGATCAGATTGTATCTGCTCAGAGAACAAATTCTGGAATAGCTCATATCAAAGAAAAGGTTAGAACTGGTCAACAGACAGATTTCAGTATTGATGATGCAGGTGTGCTGTGGTTTAAGAACCGGCTAGTGGTCCCAAAGGTTCTAGAGTTACGTTAGCTCATTCTTGATGAAGCACATAGTATAAGGTTTTCTATTCATCCAGGGAGTAATAAGATGTATCAAGATTTGAAACAGAGATTCTGGTGGACCAAAATGAAAATTGAGATCGCCAAGTATGTTGCTAGATGTGACACTTGTTGTAAAGTGAAGGCAGTACACTTGAAGTCAGCAGGAATGTTACAACCCTTGCCCATTCCATCCTGGAAATGGGAAGATATCAGTATGGATTTCATTACTGGGTTACCCAAGACCTCAAGAGGCTTTGATTCAATTTGGGTCATTGTGGATCAACTGACAAAGTCATCTCATTTTATTTCAGTTAAGGTGGACTATTCTGCTATAACTTATGCAAGAATATATATTGCCCGAATCCTGAGTCTTCATGGGGTACCAAAGACCATTGTATCGGATAGAGGTACGCAGTTTGTCAACAAATTTTGGAGACACCTCCATGAGTCCCTGGGTACAAAACTTTTGCACAGTACCGCTTATCATCCACAGACAAGTGGTCAGACTGAAAGGGTCAATCAAATTCTAGAAGACATGTTAAGGTCCTGTGCACTTAATTATTCAGACACTTGGGACGAGTGGTTACCTTTAGCAGAATTCTCTTACAATAATAGTTATCAAGAGAGTATCAAAATGGCACCGTTTGAAGCATTGTATGGCCACAGGTGCAGAACTCCATTGAATTGGTCAGAACCGGGAGAAAGATGGTTTTTCGGTGTTGATCTTGTGAAACAAACAGAAGAAAAAGTTCGACGGATCCAGAATAATTTGAAAGTTGCTCAGTCCAGACAAAAGAGTTATGCTGATAAAAGGCGTAGACCTTTGGTATTCCAAGTAGGGGATTATGTTTATTTAAAAGTATCACCCATGAAAGGAGTTAGCAGATTTGGAGTCAAAGGCAAACTTGCACCACGTTATATCGGTCCTTTTCAAATCATTCAACAATGTGGAAAGGTGGCATATAAGTTAAAGTTGCCTGAACAACTGTCCGCCGTGCACAATGTATTTCATGTATCACAAATGAAGAAGTGTCTACAAGTACATGATCAAGTGGTTGATGTTGAGGGAGTTGAACTTGAATCGGATTTGACATATTCTGAACATCCTGTCCGAGTTTTAGATCAAAAAGATCGTGTTACCAGAAGTAGAACAACTAAATGGTACAGAATACAGTGGAATCAACATTCAGAAGAGGAAGCTACCTGGGAATCTGAGGATTACCTGTTGGAGAATTTCCCGGAGTTCTTTGCTTCTATCTAGGTTGCAATTTCTTCTTTAAACTGTAACCTATCCTTTTAAAAATCTTTGTAATGCAGAAAACCCCTACCTGTCTTGTAGACAAGTCTTGGACGTGTTTGCTTGACACGTTTCCTTTTTCATTACTTAACTCAAGGCTTTAAATCTCGGGACGAGATTTCTTTAAGGGGGAAGGGCTGTAACACCCCGGGTGTTATAGTGCTAATTAATCTGCCATGTCATCATAATGCATTTCTAATCATCCCTGTTAGGTTAACCTTGTTATGCATCAACTAAAACAAGTTTACTTATCTAGGTTGAATGTGTTTCTCAGTGGTGTGCTCCGAAACCGAAAACCCGAAATTCAAATACCACCGCAAATACTTAGCCCATGCCCTGCGTAATTTGAGATGCGCGACTGTGTTGCACACTAGTGTCAAGTGTAGGGTATGAGCTCAAGTACAACATCTAAAAGGAAGCTCCAAATTTGAGTTTGAATTGGAGTCCCAAAACTTGTCACAAGTTTTCTGATTCGAATTCGAATTCAAATCTGGGGAGAAATGTAAAAGAATTTCAAAAGCTAATTGGTCAACCAAGAGTGGCATTTGGTCAACCATGTCATGTTGGTCCAAATGATACCTTTGGGTGAGGTTTTGATCACTAAGTAATCACAAATCAAAGTAGCAACAAATTCTAATTTGAAATCCCTCCGAAAGCCCTAAATTTCAAAACCCTATTTTACCCCTTTTGAAATAATTCAAAATCTAAGCCAAATTTGGGAAAAAGTTCAAAACCAAGTTTGTAGAACTTTTCAAGGGCTACAACTTTGGTGTTTTGAGTTTTCAAAGTTTTAGTGTAAAATGTGGAGCAATTTTGAAAATAAACAAATTTCAGATTTAATTCATTTTTGTCCCCAAACTAAGATTTCAAAATGGAGGCTGAATTTGAAAAAGTTTTGAACAGAAAAGTTGTAGGTCTGGTCAAGATATACAACTTTTATGTTTGGAGATTTTGAAGTTTCAATATAAAATCAAAAGTAATTTTTAAATTACCAAATCTGAAAAATGTGTCTCTTTTTGAATTTAAACTCAAATTTCAAAATCTAGAGAGAATTGGAAAAAGTGTTCAATATCAAACTTGTAGAGCTTGAAAATCTGAAGATTTCATACATTGGAAGATTTTCAAGTTGTTATACAAATTTGAAAGTAATTTGAAAAGGCAGTTTGAATTTCAGAGTTGTGAGGGGGGGAGCTACAGTGGGCGGCGAATCAGAGCGGGGCACCGCGCGGCATGGGCGCCGGCCGACCGCCGCCGTGGCCGCTTCCACAGCCTTCGCGCGCGACAGGAACGCCAGCGCAACGCCGAGCGTCTTCCAGAGCCGATCACAGTGCCTAGACCTATATATACGTTGAGGTCACCGTGTTCTTCTTTTTCTCCTCCGTTTAGCCGTCGCCGCCGTTGGTTTTCGCCGGCGAAATTCACCACCGTCACTGCACCGCCAGCCACTCCCTCTTGCAGCCAGCTTCGCCTTGCCTTCGCGCACGCACTGAGCCCCATTGCAGAGCCTCAATTCATCCCAAGCTAGGTAGGGCCGTTTTCTCCCTCGCGGTGGTCACCATCGCCGCCGTGATCGAGCTCTCCGTGGCCAGCCTATCTCGGTGAGTCTCTGGCTTAACCGCTTCGTGTTCAAGGTCCTACTCGATGCTGTGATGCTCATCGCGTTGATGGTTTTCCTTTTTGTGTCATGTGTTCGTCGGAACAGCGTCTTGCCGCCACCGTCCGGGTCGCCCTCACCGCCTCACCGTCGACCGGGCACTCCAGACCACCTATACCCCCACCAAGTTCGTCAGTGAGTTCACGGTGAGCTCCCGAGCGTGATGCTCGCCTGTTTTTAACCTCTACCGCTTTGTAGTCGCCGGCGTGCTGTTCCCGTGCCCACCGAGCCGCCATGGCCGTCGGGAAGGGTGCTTGGGAAGGTGAACCTTAGCTTTTAGGGTTGCGGATGATTCGCGGGGATGGCTGGATCATGTTGGTCACTTCGGTTTGTTGACCGAGGCACCGGTCGTCGGCCGGTCACCGCGGGCGAGCGCGCGGACGCGAGAGAGAGCGGGTGAGCGGGAGGAAGGAGATGACAGGTGGGGACACCGTGTCAGCGAGAGTGAGCGGGCGGGCGCGAGGCAGGCCGGCGCTGGGCTGGGCCGCGCGACTGGGCCGGTCGCGAGCGCGCGTACGCGGGCCGTTCGCTGGGCCGGACCGAGGGAAGCAGCCCGAGTTCCGTTTTCGTTTTTGTTTTTCTTTTTCAAATAAATGAATAGTGCTATTATTTGTTTATTCCATTAAAAATTGTGTAGAGTTCCAAAATTCATGAAAATTTTTGTGTAAGCTTCTCAATGTATAAACTATCTAGGAAAAATGTTAAATCATGAATTTGAATACTTTGTGCAGTAGAATTAATTGGTTCCATTAAAGATTAAATGCAACTTCCAGTAATTTTAATAATTAATTTAATTATCCAAAAATTATGAAATTTATTATGACACTATTATAAATCATTCTTAACCCATAGAAAAAGTTTGAACTTGTTTAGATAAAGTTTGATCAACTTCTAATTATGCCCTAATTATTTAAATAGTAAATAAATATTAATTTGGGAACTTTAAGTGTTGTGTGCCTTTTGATTGAGTGATGTCCTTAGGTCACTACCCTTTTGTGATCTCTGGCACCTTAATTTCATGATTGAGCTCGTTAGTAACTTGTTAGGTTAAAAGCTGGTATCGCGGGAAATCGTCGCTACTAGTTAATAGGTTTTCTGTTTACGACTGTACCGTGAAGGGAAGTTGTACTCAGATCGTAACCGTGGCATGTTATCATCAAGCATCATGTTTATCATCGAGCATCATGTTAAAGCATGTTATGTATTCGTGTAGTCACCGCTTTCGAGGAAGCCGAAGTCGTCGAGCAAGCTTCCGGAGAAGAGCGATCGTCGGTGGGTTCCGAACCAGACGGAGGAGTTCACGAGTCTGAGTCAGTCGTCGTGTCAGAGCAAGGCAAGCCCCGGTGCATTTAAACCCTACCTTGATATTTTACAAATGTTTTATTATTTATATTATGGTTTATTGCATTAAGTAATTAGGAGTTGAGTGATAACCTAATTGCTACATTATCATCCTTGATTATTGCAATATTAACCTTGATACCTATTTTACGGAAAATGCGTAGTATGCTTCGCTATGCTTAGAAGTTAAGCTTTTAAATGCAATGTTTATATAGCCATGACGGCATATTGAATGAATATTGAAATATGAGAAGGAACTGGAAAGATCGGGCGGGTGGTTTGGCCACTGCTAACATGCATTGGGAAAGGAGTCTCGATGTAGTGTTTCCGCCTTGTCAGTTAAGGTCCGTTCGTTGTAAGCCTGTTGTGTTCGAGACTTTGCAACTAGCCTCATGCCTTGGGTAAGCCCAACATGTTAGTGATTCCATTACGAGAACGTCTAACCTCGCACTGGGAGTGGAGAGATGGCGGGAGTAACGTGTACCCTCAGGGCTAGAATCGGGCCAGGTTCGAGGAGTACTGTACTCTCGGGTGGCGATGGACACGTTCTAGTTTTAGGTGATCTAAATGAGGGTTGATATATGCAGATTCGGTTCTACATATGTCGTGATATTAGGGATCCCCAGCTGGGTATAATCGGTTCGAATCGTCGTTGCTCCTCGGTTATGGAGACTTGATCACCTGACTTACATCGTAGTTAAGAACTGAAATTGAAAGAAAGAACGAGAAAGGATTTGATGATAATTACTTTGATCTAGATTAGGATCACCTAGATTTGGTTAATGAACCATCAATGGTAAAAGTAAAATGTTGAAGATAAGGACTTACCTTAGTAAGCTTTTCTGCAAAAGAAAATCTTGATTCTAGATTACCCGTATCTTGATTCCCTAAAGCTAGCATGCCCTTGGAGTCTTTGTCTTAGTCGGGTAAGTCTTGTTGAGTACTCTCGTACTCAGGGTTTGTTGAACCCCTTGTTGCAGGTGCGGTTCATGAACAAGTCTGCTTCGAGCCTTGTTGTATGACCGTCGTGGTTGAAGAAAGCGACGATGAGTAGACTGTGTGGCCTTTGGGCAAGGCATCTCGTTTGGGTGTTGTAATAAAGTTACTACGATACTTCTCTACTACTGGTTTGTAATAATGTTACATAAGGTTTGAGATTTGAAAAACTGGTTTGTAACCTAAGTTATTGTAAGACTTCCGCTACTTTACTCTGTTGAATATTTTGAATAAACTGTTGTAATATTGCAATACTCCTGTGATTGGATCCTGTTCGGAGGAAAGCAGGCCTTTTAAGTTATGGTGAACATAAGTACGACTGTCAGAGGTCATTATGGCAATGACGTGTACTTGTGGGCCATCATAATTAGGAGGTTCTGTGACATTGGCCGCGCCCGCAGCTGGTGCACGGCATGCCGGCTCGGCCAGTTGAGGGCCGCATCCCGGCGCGTCAGCGCCTCGGGCGCCGCGGTTGGGCATCCTCCCCCGACGCCGACGGGTGGCGGGAGATCCTCCGCCGGCAGGCGACGCAACCGGCGCCCAACTCGTCTGTGCCTCCAGGGTCAGCTCGTGGAGGCCGGTCGGCCAGTCATCGACCCCTGAGGCACATCCCGACCGATCGACACGGCAAGTGCTTCAATTGCCTCTCCTCCGCGCACCGGGTGGCTACCTGTAAGCTGCCCCAAAGGTGTCTTCGGTGCAAGGGTCTTCGACACGTTGCGCGTGACTGCAAGCAGCCACGGCGCATGGACTCTCGGAGCTCGTTTGATCGTGCCCCTTCTAGCTCCGGCACAATCAGTGCCCCTGATGGACGGCCACGTCGGCGCGTCCGGGAGCCTGCCCCGGGTAACCGGCTTTGTGCCCGCGGCGGCACTTCGGGCGCGGACCGTGCTGCGTCGGGCGCGGCTGCTGCCGTGCCTGACGCGTCCGCAACTGTGCCTGGCGCGGCTGTGAGCGTTGGTGGGGGGCGCAGGCGGCGGAGACGACGTCGACGCCGACGTCGACGCCGACGGAAGGGAGATGACATCGTGGTGGCAATGCCTACCGACCACGTCTGTGAGCCTCCCGCTCCTTCTGCCGCACCATATCTCCCTGAGCCAGATCCACTTGCTTTGGCGATGTGCATGGCCGTTGGGCCTCCCGATCTGGTTGTCTCCTTCGATCCGATGCTGGAGGAGCTCGTTGCTGGGCTCGTCGTGAGCGGCGCTCTGGAGGCCACCTCCGCGGAGCCGTCTATAGTGGGGAGCGACGCCACTCCGGGGTTTGCGGAGCCGGCTATGGCGATAGCGCAGGAGCTGCCGCAGCTCATGCCCCCTGCGGGTGAGGTGGCGCCTGTGGAGGTCGCGAGTCTGCCACCTGAGGTGGAGGCGGCCGCGCGGGACGGTTCGCCTCAACCACCGGCGCAGGAGTCGGCGCTGCTGACACCTCCTCGGGAGGGTCAACCCGGCGTCCCAAATGGGGATGAAACGCCGTCATCGCGTGAGGCCGCTCGGCGCCTCGCACGGTTCCTTACAAGGTGCGTGTCGTGCGGGAGCCGCCCCTGATCGCCTCTCCACCACGGCAGAGGACGCCAGTCAGGAGGCCCCCGCCTATCCGGCCCAGGAGCAGACGGATTGCCACCCAACCGTTGGCGCACATTCCGGCCTCTCGGCGGGGCGAGGTTCTCCTCAACCAGCGATTGGGGATCACGCCGCCGACCGCACCGGTTTCACCTGCGCCCAAGGGGATACTCGACGCCTTGCGTTCTTGGACCTTGTCGTCGAGCCAGGTGGAGGCCTTGGACGCGTTGTTCCCAGCGTACAACGGGCGCGCGTGCGACCTCTTCCGGGAGGACCCGTAGGGCGCGGCAGTGAGCGCATTTTGGTTGATCCATTCATGTAATATCGGTTCAGAGAACATTTTGCTAGGTTGGTCCAGCTGTTAACCGCCTAGCGCGCCTGATGCGTGTTGATGTACTGAAAACTCTTTCCTCCTCTTAATGCAATGATATGCAGATCTCCTGCGTATTCGAGAAAAAAAAAATCTCCGGTAAAAAAAAGGACGCCTGAAGGGCCGGTGTTGCTGTGTTTGCCCGCTTGGTCGCCATGCCCATGAATCTCGCTATTAGGTAGACCAATTGAATGCAGTCTACAGCGAGCACGTACGTACCCTGCGTCCCTGCCTTCTTGGCTTCCTGCTCTACCACGCTGACAGGAAACAGAACCAATCTATGTACAGTACAGTAGTGTGACTAGTGAGCGTATACGTCGATTACATGCTCGTGATCACTGTTAGGCAGGATCGGAGTACAGACTCTGCTCGGAAAATTTTTTACTAGCACCGTTCAAGCAATCAACCCTTTATTAGACACGATTGCCCTCCCGTCTGGTTGTTTGTCCATACTCGATTGCCCCTGAGCGCCGATGACGTCCCCAGGTCGTCACGACGTCACCGTTATCTTGGTGAGATCAGTCAGGTGCCTCGGTGGGGATCGGTAAAAGCATGCGCCACCACTGCAGATTGCCGCGACATGCGTATGCACGGTACGGTCCCCGGTAAAATATCGGGATCCAGGATGAAGTGAACGTTACAACTCGGAACTAATAATTCGGCAGTATCTTCTGGCCAAATAAGAAACATGATTAATCAAGTATCGACCTGCACTTGCGAGCTTCCCATACTTGTAACTCTGTTATCGTCTTAATGAATATCACACGAACTGAATTCAGGTTGGAGTGAAAACCAAGAGTAGCAGTAACTTGAGGCGAGGAGATATATGATGCATCGTCTTGTCTAATAAACTTCAAAAGCAGCGCAGGGACCAACCGTGACCACCAACGGGCACGCGACAAAGTCAAGTAGGTCCAAGGACAAGGACCGGCAGCCGGTACCGATAGATCTCGCACGTACTACGGCTGCACTGCAATGGCGTTTACTGCCACTACAGTCTACTACTTCTACCGGCCGGGGCAGCAGAAACAAGTTGTTGCGGCGGGGTCAGTCGTCCGCCCTGCTGTAAGCATGTGCGTCCTGTATCGCACCATTGGTTTTCACCATGGATGGACACAGTCAGAAACCAGTATCGGCAGCAGCATCTGGTTCGTTGTTTCAATGCCTGGTAAATCCATGCCATATCTGTTGATACCGGCCCAAGTGCCTCGGTCTCTGCCTATGCAATACAGTATGCATGTACGAGTAATAACTGATAACTCTGCTCATTCAGTCACTCTCTCTGTGCCGGCATCATTAACTCCGATTGGCCAGTGGCCACCACCTCCATGTTGGCAATGCGTTTAACTTAGACTGCACCGCAGTGGGATACTCTAAACGATACTCTAAAGCTTTAGGGTATGAATATAGAGTAAAAACTGCTACACTGGATACTCTAAAACGATACTCTATCCTTTCTCTCACTCTATATTTAGAGTAGTACAGTGCTTATTCTATAGTGCGCAGTGGTGGGTCTCACTAGCTAAACCAAGGAAAAAATGCTATAACTCACAAACCAAAAAATCCAAATTAAATTTCAATTGCACCATTAAATTCGTTTCAATAAATCCTTCAAAACTAGATCACACATGGATATATTTAGATAAAGTAACAAGTGGGTCCCACAGTGGATAGAGTGGATAGAGGATGATATAGAGGATGGATGGGTACGGGAGAATTAAATATAGAGGAGAGAATCTTGCTGACTAGGACGTATAGAGGATGAATATAGAGGTCGATGAGTGCTGATAGCCTTAGTACAGTATACTAGCTAGCGTAGCGTTCAAACAAGCGAACCGGGGCAGGCCGCCTCAGTCCAGACACCGTCGTCGCAATGTCACATGCGATTTCGTACGTTCAGCCAGACAAAAGCTGTATACCAATCGATCTCGTGGGAGAGCCGAGAGCGAGGGCCTCGTTTAGTTCCCCAATTCTCCCCCAAATTTCACTACAAAAAAAAATTTCCCCGTCACATCAAAATGTCGGCAAATGCATAGAGTACTAAATGTTGATGAAATCAAAAACTAATTGCGCAGTTTTGTTGTACTTTGCGAGACGAACATTTTAAGCCTAGTTAGTTAAAATTTGGATAATTTTTACCAAATACAAACGAAATGCTACAAGAATTCTGATATAGTGTTTTTCTCCCCAATTCTCTCATCTAAAGGAGGCCCGAGACGCAGACGCGGCAATGCACCACCGGATAAGCCATGGGACGGACGGGACGGCGATGGCGATGCGTCTGTCACTCCGTCCCACGAGGCAGCGTCGTCAACTTGGGGGAGGCCGCCGCGCCTCGCCGCGCCTATCACCCTCGGGGTTTCTGTCGGTGGTCTGCTCAGCTCCCAGCTCGCGCAGCCGAGGTCGCTTTCCGGGGGGTCAAATCCGGCAAAACCCATCGCCCATTCGCCCCGCGCCCCGGGCCCCCTGCTCAGCAGAATTCCAGATTCGCAAACAGCAACCGCGGGCCGCCGGCCTTCCCCTTCGCCTCGCCAGTCGCCACTCTCTCTGTTTTGCCACCTCGACCCCCAGTGCCCACTCCCAGCTGTAACTAGGGGAGCTGGTCCTTTCCTTATGACTCCCCGCCCCGCGCGCGAACCCGCACCGCCCTGTTTTCCTTCTCCCCTGCTCCGCGTTCCCACTCCGCACCCGCGCGCAGGGGCCGCACCGCACACCCTCCATCCTGACCTGCGCTGGCCGCGAGCGCGTCGTTACTTGAGCGGGAGCTCGGGGTCAGTCCATAGCTGTAGCTCTGCTCAGTAGGTTGATGAGCAGCGGCGACGGCCAGTCCGCCCAAGACAGCCTCGCGTAGAGCGAGCGAGCCGTCTCCACGGCGGCAACGAGGGTGTACATCACGGCGACGGCGGCGACCGCGGGCGCCGACGACGCGACGAAGCCCAAGGCGGCGCAGCCACAGCAAGCGGCGCGGCGCGGGTGCCGCTCGGCTGCCGTCACGGGGCTCCTCGCCGGTCTGCTCCTCTTCCGCGCCGCGCTCCTCGCCATCGAGGCCGGCGCCTCCCTCTGCCCTTCCACGACCGGTAAGAACTAAAGTGGTTGCCTCTCGCTTTCACTCACACAGTAACTGCTGTACTTGCACAACGTGCGTGCCGTTTGAAGGTCCATGGAACTCTGTCACTCTCGCTCTCATCATGCTTCAGGGTGCCTGGACTGGCGGGCGGGGCTGGGGCGATGGCTCTACGGCGACGGCGGCGACGCGACGGAGGTGAGTGTGAGTCCGACATTGCCGCCTCCTTGCGTTAGGCTCGCGCAGCACCAAATTTGCGTTAGGTTAGGCTGGCTGGCGCAGCACCAAATTTGCGTTAGGCGCCGGTTTCTTGACCATTTTTTTACGTCCCGCGCTGCGCCGCGGCGGGGAGAGTGGAGGGCAAAAGCAGATGGGCGACGCCGCACGCACGCGGCTGCGCGCTCACGCGGTTTTCATCCGGTTCGGCTCGTTGGCAGGGAGCGCCTAGCCAGTCACGGGAATGGGAATGTCAGGGCCGGGCGGCCAACACGTCGCGGCGTTGGCGACCACGTGGCCGCCCGCGCCGTCCTGCTGACAGGTAGGCCGTGTCGGGCCGTTCGGTCCGGTGTCTGCTCCGGGCGCCGTACTTGCAGTTGCAGTCTTGACGGCGGTTGGCGACGCACTGACTGACCACTGTGCTTCCATTTTTTTTTTGACTTCATGGTAACCAATCCATTTGCAACCCAAAGTCTGACTGGATTCAGCCGTATATGGTAGACTATTACAATGCAAAAGTAGGCCTCACAAGAAGCTAAACGCGCACTGTTCTTTCCGTTTGGAAAGCTAATTAGGCATGTATGTAAAAATAGTAAAGAACTAGTCCTAGTAGTCCTTAGTCAAGTTATGCACAAAAAACTGCCTAATTTGATGAGGTCCGGGCGCGATTCATGCGGACCGGATCGGGACTACCAGTAGATAGATTCGTGTGACCTACACTGCCGCATCGCATTATTCTGCGCGGACCCTACGAGTTGGTGGCTTGGATCGGACGTTGTGTCCTGCCAACCGCTACGGAAACCGAAGGCAGGCAGCCCTGAGCCCTGCGACTTTTGCTCGCTACTCGCTAGGATTCCCCTTCTCTCTAGGACGCGCTGTGCGATCCAGCTCGGATGATGGGGCTTTGCGTTTGGAGCTACGTGGACGGTGGATCTTGCAAGCGGTCGTGGGTTTGTGGTCCGTGAACCATCCATGCAACCATGCATCCCCTTGTGATTTTTCTTTCTGGTAGTCTAGATCGTGCCGAATGACGTTTGTTTTCATGCGCATAAGCTGCTAGTACTAGTACCTAATACTACTTGGCTTTTCTATTTTTGCTTCATCCAAAGAAATTTCCTTGATGGTATATCTGTACTGCCCGTGTACTGCGTGGTACACGGATGGGATACTCACGTGTACTACTGTACGTCTGTACCTGTGGAATGGCCAGGAATTTATGAAGGAATGGAGGCGTCACAGGGAAGCCACCCTGCTGGACCCTGTGGTGGTGGAAGCGGCGCCGGACTCCCTGGACGCGCTCATGGCGGAGATGGCCACCATGCTGGCGTCCTACGACCGGACTGACATGGAAGCCGTGGCGATCAAGATGATGGCCATGGTACGCGGTATATAACAACCTTATCAGTTCTCCGTTATGGCCTTTACTAATCTTCACTCAGCTTTGATAACCTGGCATCATGCTTGCATGTTACTACAACCTTAGCTCAAGTAAGTGCTTTCAGCTTTCCATGGCGAAAGGCATTATGCATGGTCTCTGCCTTTTTGCGCATTCTCTAGTCTAGACTTGACTGAAACATACTCCCTTCATCCCTTTATATCTGTCGTCCCTTTATATCTGTCGTCCCTTTATATCTGTCGTCGTTAGTGTGCGTGCCACTAGTTTAACTCGATTTATAGAAAATACATGCAACATTTGTATCTTCAAATAAATTTATTAAAAAACTAGATTCAAATATCTTTCCAATGATACTAATTATATACTATAAATATTAATATTTTTAATATATATTTAATCAAAGTTGTTTCTCGGAAAGTGCAAACGACAGATGTTAGGGACAGAGGGAGGATGGTGTACCGGTGTTGGCGGTGTACATTGTTTACCTTGATCATGATTATCGAACTGTCAAACATACAAACCGGCAATTGTTCAGACATGCCAAGGAAACCCTTTTCTCGATTAGTTTCCACGAATTCTTGCATTCCAAAGATTATGTGTCTATTTAAAAACTTTATTACTGGTTTAACTCTTGGAAACAAATACTTTTCCCCAGCTGCTGAAGATGGATCGAAAGGTAAAGTCATCAAGGATCCGGGCTCTGTTCAACCGGCACCTGGCCTCGCTGGGCATCCCCAAGAGCGTGCACTGCCTCGCCCTGCGGCTCGCCGAGGAGTTCGCGGTGAACTCCGCGGCGCGCTCCCCGGTGCCCCCGCCGGAGCACGCCCCGCGCCTGACCGACGCGTCGTGCCTCCACGTCGCGCTCGTGACCGACAACGTGGTCGCGGCCGCCGTCGCGGTGGCCTCCGCCGCGCGGAGCGCCGCCGACCCTGCCAGGCTGGTGTTCCACGTGGTCACGGACAAGAAGAGCTACGTGCCCATGCACTCGTGGTTCGCGCTGCACCCGGTGTCCCCCGCGGTCGTCGAGGTCAGGGACCTCCACCAGTTCGACTGGCGCGACGCCGGCGTCGTCGCCTCCGTCATGAGGACGGTCGAGGAGGTCCAGAGGAGCTCGCTGGAGTATCACCAGTGTGATGGATCGGCAGAGAGGGAGCACAGACGGCTCGAGGCATCCAAACCGAGCACGTTCTCACTCCTCAACTATCTCAAGATCCATCTCCCGGAGGTAAAATGGACGGACGTATATGGCACCGTTTGATGAGTGAAGATGTGCATGTGTGCCTTTGTGCTAACATTGGTCTCTGGCTTGTTTGCTCGAGCAGTTCTTCCCTGAGCTTGGTAGAGTGATGCTTCTCGACGACGACGTCGTGGTACGCAAGGACTTGGCCGGGCTGTGGGAGCAGGACCTTGACGGGAACATCATCGGCGCGGTCGGTGCTCACGAAGGCAGCGGCGTCTGCGTCGACAAGACCTTTGGCGACCACCTGAATTTCTCGGACCCCGAGGTGTCCGGCCGTAGCTCGCAATGCGCGTGGTCGTGGGGCGTCAGCATCGTCGACCTCGACGCGTGGCGACGAACAAACGTTACCGAGACATACCAGTTCTGGCTACAAAAGGCAAGTTCCTTGTCCTGATTCCTGAAAAATGCAGCATTTATCATGCCAGTTGCCAGGAGCAAGCAGTTCGTGGCAGATGGCCTCGCTGCCGGCGGCTCTGACACCTCGTTGCGTCATGTGCAGAACCGGGAGTCGGGCTTCAGGCTGTGGCAGATGGCCTCGCTGCCGCCGGCCCTGATCGCGTTCGACGGGCGCGTTCAGGCGATCGAGCCGCTGTGGAACCTGCCGGGCCTCGGTTCGCGCGTGCCGCACCCCGACCTTGTGCGGTTCTCTGCCGTTCTGCACTTCAGCGGGCCACGGAAGCCATGGCTGGAGATCGCGTTCCCGGAGCTGCGGCAGCTGTGGCTCGCTCACTTGAACGCGTCAGACAGTTTCTTACAAGGATGTGGTCTGGTCGAATGGCAGTAAACGGGGGAGAACAGCAGAGCATCGACCTTCGAGTTGGGAGTTGGGAGAAGTACAGTAATTTGGTTCAGATCTTCAGGATCACGGGTTTGCCGGGGGGCAGAGCTGGGGTTCTGGGAGAGGGAAGTAGGTGTTGCCTGCAGTCTCTCCTGGCCTTCAGGCTCTACACACAATCGACATGTTCATATTCTAGTAAAAGACAGTGTGACACTAGAACAAGGGAATATAACATTCCCACCTCCAGCGTTCGCAAATAAATGAGTATATCTATTTAGAATAGAATCATGGTATTTAGACCACACTCCACCATACAATAATACAAACTTAAGACAAAAATAAATGAATGAGACTCAAGCCCTTGTCCTAATCCAACTTCGCCACCCAAACTTGGTGCGGAATTCCAACATCATGGCCTCCCGTAAGCGACTGACTTCTCGAGTAAAGACAGAACACAATATATCTCGCACAAATTTGAAGCTCAACCGCCCAAGAGGTTGGGTTGCATAAAAACGCCATTTGAGGTTGTGTGAAAATGAACCTCCGAAGTGACGCCTCCAAGGGCAAAAACAACAAGAGTCACTATGTAGCCCGCCTCAAAATTTGAGGCAAGGTTTTCACCTACAGATTAGTGGAAAAGGATGTTATGGAGTGTCGTGACAACATCTTCGCGAAGGGAAACAATGCTCCAAGGCACCGCCGTTGTCAAGACTACTCTCGTGTTTTCGGAGCGCGCAGTGTCTTGTGCGTCGTCGCCCAGGGATGGTTCCACGAGGTCGGGCATAGGGGTTGGATCTCGGGCTGGGGTGATGAGGAAAGACTAGGTTGGGCCAGGATAAAATCCACGCAGGGCTTAAAAAAACAAGTCTTCCTTCATGGTATGGGTTCCTTTATAGCCTATTTGTTTGTCTGCATATACCAGAATCAAAACTCTGGAGAATGGAGAAGCAACCTCATCGAGTTTGGTTACCTACACGGAAGTCTGGACCGGCTATCCATATGCAAAAAGCACCCCACAACCTAGCTTGTTAGATACGGATTTCATTTGTGGTTTTGGCTCGCACAATGCAACACAAATTTTCTTAATGATCTTATTAACATGCGATTACTATATTAAGTGATACTAGTGTATTTTAAAGTAGATTAACATAGTACAAGTAAAGTATGGACTATTAGTGTATTTTAAAGTAGATTAAGATATTACAAGTAAAGTATGGACTATTAGAGTGTAAACAAGTTAAACATTATAAGGTTACTTGTTTATATATTTTTATTTTATACTGTACAGCAAATACTATCTCCTTTCAGCATAAACTCTATTACATATAAATATATAGCCAACCAAACAAAACAGCTTGCACAGTTTTTTTTTTTTTTGAGCAAAAACAGCTTGCACAGTTGCACTACCGTAGCCTATCCAGCATGGACCTGGTTCCATATGCCATCCAGCCTCGTAACCAAAAACGCTGTTACAGGCCTTGATCCACGCGGGTTGGGCCAGCCAAGCAATACTTATTAGGACCGGACCGGAGATCTCCCGAGCATTGGTTATGAGCCCCCAACTCCGGCCGTTTCCGGTCCAACGGAACAAGGCCTCACTCAATCCGACGCCTCCTCCCTGTCTCTCTCGAGATTCCGGACTCCGGAGTTCGTCATCGACGCAGTCGAAGGGAACTCGTCGGGGGCTAGCTGGTCGAGAGCTTGTCCGGCGGCGGCGCCCTTGGAGGCAGAGGCCAGCGGGCAAAGAGGGGATCTCGTTGGGAGAGATAGGCCTTAAGCAACGGAGGCGATACTAATATTTAGTCGCCTACTCAAATTCTTCCTGGAATCCACCAAAGCCCTGTCTCCCATCTACTGGTTCTGAAAGTGGAGTTCCATCCGCGCGTCGATTGATTTATTCTATTTGCTGGTAGTGGTAAGGAAGCCTTGGTTTGCTTTGGCCGTGTTCTAAGGATTAGATTCCTTCGGTTTCTCTCTGCATCACGAGAAATTATTCTTTCTCTTCAACATGCCCAATTTGTTGCCACTCATGTCTCATTTGCTGCGTCTCATGTATACAGAGCTGGCCTCCATTAGTTCCATGTCGAGGCTGCGAGCTCTGTGGCAGGCTTCCTTTAACGCCACAAAGAGAGGTAGGTTCTTCCCACAAGTCAGACCTTTTTGCTGTGCTCACTATCAAAGTTTGGTTCATTTCCTCGATGAAACACTTGTACTGGTGCCTGTAGATGCGCCGTGCATAATCTTGGTTCTGTTGAGCCGTTCAATGATAATCATTTAAGGTGTAGTCAAGGTCATTGATCTCTCCCTGTCTCCCGAGCATTGAGGATTTGACTTTCTTGTGTAGGAATGGAAGGCAAAGAGTATAGCGTTGCCAGGGTTCAGAATAAGAATTTTCCTAGTGACAGTTTGTAGTATGCCGAGTATTATACATGGTATGAAATTTGCAAGCATATCTGATTGTCAGCTAGATATTAATCATGTTGAAGTATCATTATGAATAGAATATAATGCCAGTTTCATTCCATATGTACCAGTAGTAGCCTTGAGACGTCTTACAGGGTGTTTGGATCCGGTGACTAAAGTTTAGGAGGTGTCACATGGGGGTGTCGTATGGGGCGTTCGGATACTAATAGAAAAACAAATTACAGAATCCGTCAGTAATCCGTGAGACGAATTTATTAAGCCTAATTAATCCATCATTAGCACATGTTACTGTAGCACCACGTTGTCAAATCATGGACTAATTAGGCTTAAAAAATTCGTCTCGCAAAATAGTCTCAATCTGTGCATTTAGTTTCGTAATTAGTCTATATTTATTACACCATGCATGTGTCCAAACATCCAATGGGACAACGACTAAATTTTAGGAGGGGAATCCAAACACCCTCTTAGTAGCTGACTAGCTGCTACTCATGAATTGCAGATCTGAAATAGATGTGTGGTGTGTGGAATTCATGGTGCCCCTGTAGGAATAGCATGTTGTGCTAATCTGTAAACAAGGAACTTATGGAAATTTTGCTTTTAAGTGTGCAGAATAAACTCTTCTGGAAAATACATAACCTCCTTAACAATCTTGGTATTTATTAATTCTTTGTTCTATATGCTTAATTGTCAGCTCTTGTATGGAGTTCAGATGATCTAATTCCGCCAAGTGAAAGATGTATCTTCAATTTCAACTCAAAAGATGAGCTAAAAAGGTGGCATTTGTACTCAGATTCAGAGTATGGAGGTACTGTCTCACTTTCAAATTATACTTTTATAAAAGTTATTAATTGCTGTGGTTTCTCTAAATACTGATCTGATACTATAGTATAATTTGTCCTTGTGCTTTGTGACTGACTAGCTGGGAGATACTTATGGATGATTTGTCTTGTGTTGAAAATGCTCCTTTGGTTTTGTTCTCAGAATATGTTAATAAGATGCTCTTTTGAGTTTCTGATGGTTCATAGCGGAAAAATGTATTGCAGTTCAATCTTGTCCTGGTAATCCCCAGTATACTATTTCTAGAATCATCCTACCCCTGAGTCATCCTAATGCAAAATCCTTTTAAAGGAAACATATTACAAACTAGTGTAATACATGGAGATATAGAGAACATACTCCATTGATTCATTGATTCTCCCTTTGCTGCCTGCATTTTCTCCTTTCTTTGCCATCAGCATGAATTATATGTAGGGTTTATATATAACACTATTATAGCTTGCTTTCCAGATAGTGATGCAAATGGGAGTTGACCACCCCTTGTGTTTATCACCACAAGATACTTGATACTGCATAAACTGGTGCTGTGGTTATCCGCTGCTAGTTTTAAACCAATGGATCGGATAGCTGACGAAGTGACGGTATATCTTACACGGGTGAACCTTTTCTGCAGGAACAGGAAAAGCATTAACACTTTAGTTTGTTGTGCACTCATACAGTTGTGCCTTAGAATAATATGATTGGACTTGTGAATTCGATAGACTATATTTCCCTACAACAGATAATACCTTACATGTGTAGTAAATTCTTATATTTTTTATGGACATTTTCAGCTTTGCTGCAAATTCCTAGGTTCTTGTTTACATCTATGATAGAATATAATTGGACAAAGTTGTTATCCAGGTTTGTCTTCTGCATCCTTGGAAATAACTGATGGCACTTCAGTTGGAGATACTCCATTAACTGGTAATAATTGTTCTACGTTCTTAACCTTTCCAGCTTGTGCCAATCATTTGAAGTTTAGTTTGAATTGAGTACTTTCTGGTACAAGAGAAAACAAATGATGTATTTGTAGCTTCTTTCATTTAGCATAATAAACCTCATTAACCTTGAAATGTTTTAGTGGTTTTCTCGGAAAATGTCTGAGGCGAGTCCAAATTATCAGTCGATACCAGCTGCTGTATAATTTTTTAGTAATTGAATTGAAGCATGCAGTTTTTTTTTTTACTTATGATTTTCTTAGACTGGTTTGTAAGGTAACTTTTTTTAACATGTATATTCTTGAAGGTGTGTTTTCTGGTAAACTTTCTTTGGATATGTCTGAGGAGTCAACATGGAGGATCAGGCGCTATGGATTCTGCGGGATGCGATCAAAGAAGGTACATTTTTCTGTTTTAGGGCGGCACTGGGGTACTAACCTTAGATGCACAAATGTTGTCACCAATGATGGTAAAATATTTATGTGGTGGCTCTTGAAAAGTGGTTGTCAACTACTAACCAGATATAACAAAATAGTTCTTTGAAATGCCACTGCAAATACTAAGCATACCCTATCTAGGCTTAAGAGGGCTGAACGTCTTAGGGCTTTAGATCAAATTGTTTTGTTCTGTGAAGGTCAGTGTTTCAGTGAAGTCATATCAAGTGTCCTAGGATTCAGTAAATGATGCTTACTTAGACTACCTTCTAACTCTACAAAATAAAAAAGATATATAGGTGCTTAAGCAGATGCTAGCTGAATGTCAGCAGAAGTTAATCTGTGGAGTGCTGATTAAAAAAAATTCCTTTCTGCTGTTTCAGTTTGATGGTTTCATTGACCTTGATGCATATGATACAATAGCAATGAAGATCAAAGGAGATGGAAGATGCTACATATCTACCGTATGCTACATAATAGTTACTGAATATTTGATGTTCAGTCAGTATCGTTCTGCAGAATCTGAAATTTTAAGTGCAGATATACACAGAGAATTGGGTGAATTCACCCGGACAACAAGAAGACAACTCATGGCAGGCTTTTGTGTACATACCTCAGGGCAGATGGCAAGTCTTGAAGGTAAATTATCATTTGCTATCATTCAAAATTCGAAATATGCGCTCTTTTTATGATGAAGAACCCGTTCCCATTCCATACAGATCCCTCTTGATCGATATTTACCCACATGGAGAGGAAATGTGATTGCGGCAAAGTTGGAAATGAACCCTGCTCGAATCATGGGGATGTCTCTCTCTGTAAACGCAGAAGGCGGTGTTCCTGGTGCCAAGACTGGGCCGGGTGATTTTAGGCTTGAGGTTGATTGGATTAAGGCGTTGAGAACACTGTGACCTCCACAAGTCGTAGTCTTATTTCACTGCTTGAGGTTCACATCGGCCTTTTCCTTCTCTTCTGTTTCATCCTGCTCCGGGGCCGCTGAAATTTTACCAGCCGACAAGAACCAGGAGTCACTGTAGCACAGATTGCCAACTCCTGTGTGCACTCTTAGGTGTATGCAATATTTGTTTTTGTACTAGTAGCGGCTTCTGCAGTTCGGCACCAATGCATAATGGATTTTGCATTACTTTTGAGGTTTATGAATAAAAAATGATTGAAAAATGGAGCATTAGTTAGAAGGTGTTCCCTTTGGACAGATGTTACTTTTCTCGCTAGTGGGTCTGCTCGGCTGTGCTTCACCCTGTATCTGATCAACCGATCTAATGATGTTCATTACACCCTGACAATAATGGCAGAGTAGGGTTCAATATAATTATTTGACTGTTCAAAGTACTACTGTTTGATCATTTGAATTAGACACGTTCACTTTGATTTCAGGTAAACAACTTAGAAATGCATGCTAGAAGCCGGCACTGTAGCAGGAATGCAGGATCCAGAATTGTCAGCCTGCTTATTGCACGTTTTGATCGAGTTCAAATGATCAGTTTAGACCTCGTTGGTCGAATAACACATTTCTCAGTAAGGACTTGTTTGGCTCCACTCCAATCTACATCATTCCGTATTGGTTGAGAGGGTTCCAATAAATGCGAAACGGTATAGATTGGAATGCAGCCAAACAATATGTGAAATAAGGTGAATTAGAGTATAGCTAAACAAGTATAGATTGGAATGCAGCCAAACAATATGTGAAATAAGGTGAATTAGAGTATAGCTAAACAAGTCTGGTTTAAGACCCGTGACAGTAAGCAATGGAGACTTCTACACACGCCTTAGCCTCATGGAGAGGAGTTGAATTACATTCAGAAACAGGATGCTAATTTGCACGTTTTCCTCGAGCTTAACCCATCAGACATTCAGACTGGATTTGTTTGATCGAAGAAACACATGTTTCCCACCAAAAAGTGTTTTAATCCCGTGACAGTAGGCGATGGAAAGTTCCCCGAATGGATGCAGGAAAGGAAACAAACAAGTAGCGAATTCAAAGCTCTCTCTTTACAAATTGAGATGCAATGTGATCATGGTCCACGGACCACCAGGAAAACAAACGAACAAAATAGGCAATGCGCCGACTACAAAGACAAGCGGTGAATGGTGACGACTAGTCTTGCTTGAATGTTGAATGTGCTCAAAACAAAGGACGGGTCAGCCTTGTTATCATCCTTCGATGAAGCCGGTCATGCGCAGCACGGAGTTGCGCAGGTGGCTGAGCTCGCGCGCGCGGCCGGGACCCGACCGCAGCGCGAACGCCGCCGCCCCAGCGGCCCGCCTCCGCGAGACCAGCACGTGAGGCGGCACCATCGTGCCACTGCCGCTCCAGCCACCGTCCTCGTCCTCGTCCTCGTGGTCTCGGCGTCGGGCCGCCGAGCTCGCCGCGGGCCTGGGAATGTCCACCGGCCGCGACCCCGGATGGATCGGCCTCTCAGTCTCAGGGACGCATCGCGGAGCCGGCAGCGTCCTGGACCGCGGCGCCACGGACGACGAGCTGCAGCTGGTCGTCGCGTCGCCGCCGCCGCCGTCGTGGTGGGGCGCCTCCGGCCACAGCACCTCGGACTCGCACAGCTCCTCGGCGGCGCTCGCCATTGCGTCGTCTGATGAGCTCCCGCTGCGCGGTTCGGGATCGCTCTGGAACTGGAAGTTGGAATGGATGCTTCGGGCTCGCTCTGGGATAAAGCTGAATTCGCTTGGCTTGCGGTGGGCAAAACAAAAAGTTTCTCGTGCGGCGAACCGGAGCGGGGGAGAGGCGCGTATATATAGACGCGGCGTGTTCATTCCCGGCTGCGCGAAGCTTCCCACAATCCCACGTACGGCAGCCGCGTTGGTGAGCGCTGTGGGAGACAGAAAAAGGGGAACGGAACGGCTGCACAAAAGAAGAGGTGACGCGTCAGACCAACGGACCTGCGCGTTTAGCATCAGTACTTTTGTTTTTTTTTAAAAAAAAAATAGAAAACCACAATCACTTTTGGTGTGGGGAATTCAGTATTTTTCTCGCTGGACAAGAACAAGATAGTGGTAGCGTTTGTTTGGCGGTCCAGATTAACATCAAAGTTAATTTGGCCAAAGATGGCTCCAAGCTCCTCAGCAGCTCTGCAAGAATTCCTGATGAAAACTCCACATGATATAAATATATAAATTGTTCCATCTCAGATGCACCAATCCCTACACGTCGGCATACTTCCAGGCAGTTCGATCGTAATCCGCGGTATCGATGCGTTGCTCTGCCACGCCATAGGCACACACACAAGTCGTTGGTCTTCAGCTGGGAAGCATACGGAATCTGAGGTGCGTACGTGCTGATCTCAGCTTACCCTTTTTTTTTCCGTGCCTTGCTATATAAGTACGGAATGTCGTATACTAGTATACCATGCGCAATTATATACTTGTGTACTAATGTGCTGTGCGATCCCAATTAATTTTGGGAATTTCGTTTGACTTTGGGGAGCTGTCTACGAATGTGGCGTCGTCGTCATCTCCGTGCGGCGGAGTAGTAGAGTGGCGCCTAAGCAATTACGGGACGATAATGGTCCACGTACCCACCGGCTGCGGCTAGACGCGCGTTTGAACCAGCAAAATGCTGAAAACCGAAACCTGCATCTGCATGCAGCTAAAGTACGAACGGACAGAATCTATTATTTACAAATTTTTTTGAAAAAAAAAGAAGATGTTGTAGAGTCGTTTACTCGTTTTCAAGCGACACCTGGCATGGCGATCGGCATGATCGCACGTATGGAAGCGCGACGCGTTCTTCGTCGCCGTTGGCGTTTCCAGGATCCGGGGAAAACGAACCCGCCCATCTCGCATTCTCGCTACGAGTCAATGATGGTTCATCACTGCGGACATCGCGATGATTGGAAGGAGAAGGAGCGCGTACAGTACGTGAGGCTGGGAGAGGGAGCAGGTGGCGATGGGATGGGCTCACGCCTCTCTCCTCACGCCTCACGCCCACATAACTTTCAATTCTTTATTTACTGATGAAGAGTTCTTTCAAAAAGAAAACCTTTCTTACAAGGTGAGCACTCTGCTGGAGATTCAAGGGTCCGTTTGTGCCTCAGGTTAGTCATGTCGGCTGATTTGTTGGGCTGATAAGCCGGCTGAAAAACACTGTTGGCTGATTTGTTGTGAGAGAAAAATACTGTTCTGGCTAAAAAAACAAGCTGAAAAAGATAGATTATAAGCCAGGTGAACAGACTCATAGTTTTCTGACAGCTGTTTGGTTCACTGCCACAGCTATGGCGTGCCACACTTTCTTAGCACCCTGTCCCACACGTCATAGATTTATTTTCTTGCCAAACTTTGCCATAAGTGTGGCTTCAATTTTTCTCACCGAACTTTCTCTGACAACTACAGTTTATCGAAGGTTAGACATGACACGTTCCGGTTACAAACACCCTTAGAACAAGACCGCGTCAGTTTCTTCGGTTGCCCCAGTAACCAGAACTAATAAAGAAATACTTGTATATATAAATGGCTGAAACCACGTAGCTAGAAAAACAAAGGACATCCACATCTCGATTGTATGCTGCTGCTAATGCTCTGATGTGTCCTATCTGTCGACGTGCAACGTAAGCCCGTTGGTTGTTGCGTTTTCTAGCTAGTACTAGTAGACGAAACAATGGACGCTTCTGGTAAGTCGATGATTATTTCACTAGTTAGTTTAGCATATAGCAACAAACATGAGGCTGGGAGAATGAACAGGTGGAGGCGTGGCGCAGAACCTGAAATGTTAAGAAATACTAGTACTGTACTTTTTTTATTAATTGTGCATGTAATGTAGTTTCACATCTTTGCCATTGTGGGCAAGGAACCCAAACCAGCGTGCTCACGTCCTGATAGGGCGGCGGGACTAGCCAATTGGGAGGAATCCCCAGTCCCAGTTCCATCCATTTCGTGTAGACACCTGTGCTAGTGTACACCTGGACAAGGGTTACTTGGAGAGGTAAATTTCTGCGTATCAACTTGGGAGAAGAAGATAATGTTATATATATGTACGGGATAATTATGTTGAGGTGTGAGTCACCTCATAGGTGTAAATGTTATCATCAGAAGGTATATTACTTGAAAAAAAAATTCAATTCTTCCTGAAGATGGGTTCCTTCTTCAAGGACAAATCACAAATCACTAGCCTATACTTTAGAGAGATCTCTGTCCATTCGCGTGAAACAATGAATCAATGCTGCTCTAATATAAACGTCTTTAAAGTTGAACTGGGTGGAAAGATATTCGCCAGATGCTTGTTTCTTGACACGAGATGAGCAAAAACATAAGTTCATCTGAACAACTGAACCTAATAACTCTGGATTCCACTGCATTTTACTATCGCCGTATCACTATCACGCACTGGCATCCAGCGTCCGTTCCTACTACACGACAACATTTAGAACAAAATAATAAACGTGACCATTCCATTCATGCATACATGCATATTATTCCAAGATCTAGCTCGGATCTTTAACAAAACAAAAAAGAGCTAGCTCGTCTTTCTTTCACTTTCTGTCACGTTAATTCACACACCTGCAAAAACCTATGAACTCAACACTGCTTCGTTCTCCGAGTGAACTGAAACGGGAGAGCATTTTCCCACAAATTTCGTAGCACTATACTCACGCATCTTCCTTGCCCTGGCCCTCCCGCTGGGCACGATGAGCATCATCATCGCCTTGTCCCTCTTGGCCCTCCGATCGACGATGACATGCGGCGGTATGAAGACATGGCTGCCGACGACGGCGCTACCGGCACCGACGCCGCCGGCGTGGCTCGCGCTAAACTTGCTCGATCCGGCCGGTGCTCCGGTGCCTCTCGCGGCAGCGGCACCGACGACCTTCTTCCGGCCAGGGATGTCGATGGGGGAAGAAGCTTTGTGTCCGACTTGCAGCTTCAACGGCGGCTGGTGCTGGCTGCTGCTGCCATCGTCGTCGTCGTTGTCGTCGATGCCGATTTGAGAGAAATACAACCGGGGTGATGACTCCTGGAAATCTGCTGCGTGTGGCCATAGGATGTCGGCTTCTTGAAACTCTTCCTTCTCCTGCAGCTCGGCGTGCAGCATCTTCTTGCTTGACCTTGACTTGCTCGGGATGTTTTTAGGAGAGGATAAGAACGTATTAGTACTAGCTAGTGGAGGTGTTCGCATGTCTTGAACTATCTAATCGATCCCGTCATTTTCCCTGTTTCGATTATATAATACAGTAATCATCATATCGGTTGGCGATTGCCAGCAAGTAACTGCATCTGTTGCGGTCTATATGTACTGTTGTTTGAGCGAGTCAAGAACCCAATAGAGGCAGGTCAGGAGTCAGGACCGCTGAATCAGCAGTAACGCGTAAATCCAATTCTAGCTTGTTTGAACCAGATGCATGGGCGAATGCACCGATGCATGCATATAATGAAATCCACCTCACATTTCGTATGAATTTACAAAGGAATACAAAATGCCTTGCCATCAATTCTTTTTCTTTCTAACCTCAATCTCACAAAAGGAAATCAACCAATCGGGGACTGACTCAAACAGTGTGACATATTCGACCGTTTGGATCGGGGGATGGACGCAAGCTTGCTTGCTGGTCGCTGCATTATTAATGCTAAGCTAACCAGCGAGGTGGACAGCCACAGCCCGGACCGACGGACGCGTGCCGCCGCTGGCGGAGGCTATTGGGCATTGGCTAGCTCTCGATGAAGCCGGTCATCCGCAGGACGGAGTCGCGCACGCGGCGCAGGTCCCGGCCCTTGAGCGTGCGACCCTGCCCGGAGCACACCGAGGACGCCGCCCGGCGCCGCGCCAGCAGCACGTGCGGGGGAACCGCCGCCTCGCTGTCGTCGTCTCCCTGATCCTCCCGGTTCGTCTCCCGCTCGCCGGCGACCCGCCGCGCCCTCGAGGTGGCCGGGATCTCGATGGGGTCCGTGAACGGCCGGCGGTCCCGCTCGGCCTGCTGCGCCCACGCCGCCGCGTTCTGCGACATGTTTTTCTCAATGATCAGATCAACAACCGCGACTTAGCTTTGCAATTAGAGTAGTACGTGCTGAAGGAAATGTGATGGTACTCTAATGGTTTTGCCCAAACCTCTCCGTCTGCCGCTCGGCGTGGGGCGAGATATATAGGGCGCGGCGCCCGGCGGCCACCTAGGCCTGGTTGCTTGCTCGCTGGCTGGCTAGGTGCCCGTCCGTCCACCTATAGCTAGCGACCCGGGTCGCTAGCCAGGTTCCGTGTGGCGCTGCGCCGCTTCGTGTGACAGATAAGTATGCGATGCGGCGATGATGGGCCTTGACGTACGAAACGGGAAGGAATAATTCGGCGGTTGAGGTCGACCGATCGATCGGCTGCGAACTGCGATGCGCGCGGGGGCGGTCCGGCCGGCCGCGCCCGGTGCCGTGGGGGAGGCAGGCATCGACGGCAAAGCCATATTCCAACTTGTTGTTTTTCCTTCCCTTCCCTTGTGGTTCAGTTCTCAGGCAGGCGCGCGTTCGGTTGTGTTGTGCGGCGGCGCAAGTTTGGCGATCTTCGCGTGCCAACAAAACTCGTGATGCTTTTCCGATGTGCTTTTGCCTTTTGGACATCGTATGCTGTGCTGTCATCCCAGACACCTGTTCGTGTTCTCTGTTCTGTCCCTGGCGCCAAGAAAGCTGATCGGGTCGCTTCCTGTTCCTGGTCGATCGGTTTGGTCATGGCGGAGAATTGAATATGCTCGTGTTCCTCCCCCACGTGTGCGCATCTGCGTGCGTAACGCACGTTTGCGAATGACACTGACATCTTGCCATGCGAATGACGCTGACGTCCGGAGAAAGATAAAGGGTTTGCATTGCACGCGTCGCGCATAGACTAACGCCCCGTTCGCTTGGCTTAAAAGCTATAACTGAAAGTACTGTTCGTTGATTTATCACGAGAGAAAAACATTGTTCGTTGGCTGAAAAAGTACGGCTTATAAGAGAAACGAACATGACTTAACAGTGCCATGTTGCACATGTCTATTTGGTTTGCCAGCGATCGATCGACCAAGTCACAAGTTGGCTTTTGGTAACCTCATTGCATATGCATCATCTCTGATCGATAAGCTGGATTCAAACTGGCGCGCGTCTGCAAGGCTTCAGAGAATCACGCACGGACAATTTGAGAGAAAAGGGACAAGATTCTGATCGGCAGATTAACCAGATCGACAGTTGCCGTTGATTAGGGTCAGCTCGCTAGGTTGCACGCGCGCGGCTAGCATACCAAACACGCAACTTTTGCAATGAACGTATGGATTAGGATAGGACAGGAGCCGTTGTGCCTGTGGGCCTTTGACATCTGGCTGTGTGTGTAACGAGCTTAACGTGTATCAGCCGGTATCTCAAGGGAAACGATGAGCACGTCGGTTTCCCAGGCCGAAAAGCAAAAGCAGAAGGGCAGGCTAGGCATTGCTTTTGCTTGTCCTGAGTAAGAGCCTAAGAGGCCTATCCGAACTGCAAGCTACTGCACTGCAAGTTAGGGGCTGCTTGGTTAGAGTTGTTAAAGTTTAACGAACATTGTAGCACTTTTGTCTTATTTGATAAAAAGTTTTTAATTTTAGACTAATTAGGCTTAATAGATTCATCTCGTAAATTACTCCTAATCTATACCGACATGCATGCAATTAGTCTACATTTAGTACTTCATGCATTTGCCGCAACATTGATGTGATGGAAGTTAAACTTTAACACACATGAACCAAACAGGGCCTTAGCTTATCCACCGGGAAAGTTCATGCATGGTTATTGGACGTAAGAAATGCGTGTCGGATGCATGATCAATTAGATCAGGCCTACTGTACATTTCATATTTGCAATCCGATACCTTTTACATACGAGCCTGTCGAAGATTTCAGGATTTGCCCATATATGCGGCTAGTAGTCGGGTCAAAACGCAGTCAGTTTTGACGAAGACGCTGTTTACTGCAGTTTCAGATAAACCTGTTGCGGAAACCATCTGCCCGGGGTAACGCAAGCGCGATCGTGCATCAAGCGTGCAGTGCCGTCATTGTCGAGTGCTTTATTTGGATACAACCAAACGACTACTACTCCTACGTGGCTACGTACACCTTAGCAGCCGCTGAAATTTTAGAGCTTAGGGCACGTTTAGATTGCAAGTTTTTTCACTCTCTCTCCGTCACATCGAATCTAGGGACATATGCATAGAACAGTAAATGTAGATAAAAAAATAACTAATTACACAGTTTGATTGTAAATTACGAGACGAATCTTTTAAACCTAGTTAATTCATAATTAAACAATAATTACCAAATACAAACAAAAGTGATACAGTGTCAGATTTCACTCTCTCTTTAATCTAAACAAGGCCTTACTTCTCGGGAACGGACAATCTACTGGTGGTCCGTACAGGCGAACTGGACAGAATATCCCTCGATTCTGGACTCTAGCCACGAGTCCCGTGCCAGTAGCTTTCTGCTGTGGTGTGGCAGTGTTTCAACGCACAAAAAGTGCCGTGTTGGCATGCGCCACGGCCCACGGATGTGGATCATACACCTGTAAACGCCGAGCGGTTTGGACAAGGGACAGCCAGCCAGTGGTGTTCGTGCACTTCTCAAGACTGGAGATGGTACTTGTTTGGATAAGGATACAAAGCAGTCAGAGATTATAACATCATCAAGTAGCGGTTTATACCGTCAAAAGATGCGCCAGAAATTCGTGACAATTTTCAGAAACAGTGCTACACGTTCCAAGTAAAAAAAATAGGATTTCTGTTTATATATAGTTCAATCAGTCGCATCTGACAACAGAATATCACACAAGCCTGGGAAGTTTATTTTTGTTCCCTTTTTTTCTCTTTGATTGAAAACTTGATGTGATTATTCTTCCATAACATAGCCGAAGGTTTCGTTGCCTTCCACTTCTTGAAACAAGGTATGGCTAAACCTATCCTTCAATTTTCTGTCTGCGCGAGCCAGTAGCTACCAAATGATGATCACGCGACAAGAACGACAATGGGGCTCCTGACGACATGGGCGCCGTCGCTCCACGCATACGAACCCGCCACGAACTGCCCTCTCACCACGCGTCCGCTGCTGCTGCTCCGCTTCGCCTCCATCGTTATCCTGAACGCCTTCTTCTCGCCGGCCCGCGCAAAGCTGAGCCGTTTCGGCGAGACCTTGACGGAGACGCCCGCGGGCTCGACCACGGCGACGGTGTACCGCGCCTCGCCCGAGCCGACGTTGGTGACCGTCCAGTGCACGGTCACCGAGCTGTTGAGGCCGTGCACGGCCACCGAGGGGTGGTTCAGCTGGTAGGGCGGCGGCGGGCGCGCCGGGCACGGGAACGAGCGGTCGAGCTGGGAGCCGGCGCTGGCGCACGCGAAGAGCAGGTAGTCCTGGTACGACGCGTCGTACACGAGGCCCGGGTCCAGCGCGTGTTTGGGCCGGATGTGGCCCGAGCCGTAGTCCATGGGCCCCGCGACCGAGCCGTCCCCGTTCATTAGAGCACCTCCAGTGTGTGCTATGAATCGAACCGGGGGAAGAAAAGAGCGAACCGAGCACACTGGAGCATGCGAACCTTCGTTGTCAGAGGCAAGAGCGGACTCTCCAGACGGTTCGCACCGAGCAGCATTAAAAAAAGCTTTCTGGACGCCAACCGCTCGTTTGCGCAAGCCAACAGCCCGGCACCGTTTGCATAAAAAATGATTCTTTAATTCTATGTGGGTCCCGCGAGGTGATGCTCACACTGGAGAGGCCGAACTCTGCTGTTGGTTCGCTGCGTCGAATGGTATGGTTCGGCACCAACACTGGAGGTGCCCTTAGTGGGCCGCCTTCCGCGTTGTTGGTCGTGGCTGGAATGATGATGGAACACAAAAGGCACGAGCTCGGTTCAGTGTTGTGTTCGGAAACCTCAGACTCAGAGAGATGCGGCAGGGCGGCTGCCTTTGACGGCCTGAGAGACGTTTACCGGTGGTCATGATGGCGGATCGGATTGCGGCGGAGCTCCAGTCGGGGTGCGCGGCCTTGACGAGGACGGCGGCGGCGGAGACGTGCGGGCACGACATGGACGTCCCCGACATGATGTTGTACTGCACCACGCGGTGGTCGCCGTCGAGTTTCGTCGGTGACGACGCCTCGCTCCACGCCGCCAGGATGTTCAGCCCCGGCGCTGTAATGTCCGGCTGCGTCGAGGGCAAACAACAAAATTAGCGCGTAGTACTTACTTGTGCTCGATCTGGGGCAAAGTTTGCAGTGTCATGTTTACGTTAGTTATTACTGTATATAAGACGACGCTGCACGTTGTTACGTACCTTGAGAATGCTGGGCTCCAGGACGTTGGGCCCACGCGACGAGAACTGCGCCATCACCGGCGACGGCCGGACGTCCACGACGGTCCTCGAGGGGTCCAGCACAGCAGTCGGGCTGGAGCTGGAGTTGATGTAGCTGAGGATGGTGTTGGCATCGGTCGCGGCGACCGCGGTACCCGGGAGGACGTGCGCGTCGACGGGGACCTCGGAGCCGGAGGCCGCTGGGTTGCCGAGCAGAATGGCCGCTCCGCCAGCGCGCTTCACCTCCAGACCCTTTTCCACCCTCAGCCCAGCGCCCCTAAAGCACACGACAATCTTGCCTCGCACCTTGTCGCTGGACAGGGAGTTGGGCAGGCATTGGCTGCGTCGTGGAACCATGCTAAAGAACTTAGCACTATTCATCATCGTTACTACAAGAACAAGAGAGGCTAGTGCGGTTGATTGCTTACTTGGAAATATTAGCGGGAGTCCCAGGAACAACTGCGTCTGCTGCATAAACCAAAGGATAGGGCTTGTTGCCGGGCAGCTGGTATGGTGTTACAGTTTGACCCTGACTCCACAGAATTAACAACAAAGTCACATGTCTCGCCAATTGCAATTGATGCATGTACGTTTTGCACGCAAGCTGTTTGATTCTTGTGCTTACCATGACCATCACGCCATTGCCAAGCTTGATCGGGGAGTGGAAGGCGCGGTCGATGCTGCTGGCGGCGACCGTGAGCATCCACGGCGCGAGGTTGGACACGGTGGCCGGCTTGGGCCCGGAGTTCCCGCCGCTGCACGAGACCACGACGCCGCGCTTGGCGGCGTGCAGCGCCCCCAGCGCGATGCCGTCGTCCGCGAACCGCAGCGGCGTCCCCGAGGATCCGATGGAGACGCTCATGACGTCGACGCCGTCGCCGACCGCGTCGTCCATGGCGGCCAGCATGTCGGCCTCGAAGCAGGTGTTCTCGATGTTGGGGTTGGGCCCCGGGATGGGCCAGCACACCTTGTAGACGGCCAGGCGCGCCAGCGGCGCCCCGCCCGAGGCCGTCCCGTTCGCGAACCCGCCCAGCGCGGACACGCCCGGCACGTTGCGGCCGGCGACGGTGGACGCGGTGTGGGTGCCGTGCCCGTCGTGGTCGCGCGGCGACCGGAAGGCGTTCGTGGTGTTGAGGCCGCCCTTGTAGTGTGCCTCGTAGGCCTTGACGTAGTATCGCGCCCCTATGATCTTGCTGCGTGCTCCACAGATGACTCCAGTCAAAAAAAATTTTGTCAGAAGATGGATATACTATAGCAGAAAAAAGCGAGAGTGAGATCGTGGTTGGTATAGCGTTGACTCGAATCTCAGTTACAGTCAGAGAGCACTGGTGACACTGCCACGATCATTTGGATGGACCAACCATGTATCACGGGTAGTACGGCGTATGGAGGCACCAACTCGGTTTGCAGGCAGGAGCGACAAGGCTGTTCACATAAAAAGGAAAAAAAAAGATAATCGAGGAAGGAACCTCTGACAGCCCAGGATCTTTGTTGTGTTGGTACCCATCTCGAGAATGGTATCACGGGGGTAGGGGTAAGTGGGTAACTACTCGATCTGCAGCACAGTGTATATCTATCTTCTTCAGAGAAAAATATCTCTGATAGATTGAGAGAGTTTGTACGCATGCGAAGGTCACGTCTTGATAGCTGGCAACCGTTTGTCCGTCTCCGTGCATGCATGGTGCAAGGCTGCAACTGCAAGCAACGGCTACACGGCACAATGGAGGCTGCGAGATTCGTTACAAAAAGCCAAGCTGAGCCTGGCTCTCCGCTATGATTGGCCCGCTGCGCGAGCTCCCGCGGACACTGGTTTGTTTGGACGTCTGCAGAGTGCAGAGCCTGCGCCACGGTCCCGACACAAGAGCGCATGGTGATTGCAGCCCCGCTAGCATCTCTTGTGATCTTATCGACAAGAGCGCATAGCGATCATATCGATGATGAATCTTTTATATGGACTTCGGGTCGCCGCTGCCGGCCGATAGTTCGTTTATATACGTTATCAATACAAGGATGTCAGGTAGACGATCGCTGACCTGTTACAGGACGAGGAGCTGAAGGAATCTCCGCCCTGGCACGTCCCTTTCCACCGCGCCGGAACCGGCCCGAGCCCTTGGTCGCTGAAGCTCCTCGACTCCGGCCAAATCCCTGTCAGAGTGCAAGCAAGCAAGCAAATCAAGACATGATTGAAACGACGAACGCGGATGCGTGGATGGAGCACTGGATCTCTCACCGGAGTCGAGGATGCCGACGATGATGTCCTCGCCGGATTTGTCGAGGGACGGCAGCCATTCCCTGCCGTCGGGAGGATTGATGAGCCCTTCCTCGAAGCCCAGAAACTGCCAAGACCTCGTGGTATGCGGCGCCCACCTCCCCTCGCTCCGGAACGCAGACACCACCTCGCTCCTCTCTGCACGCCGGCCATTGTGCGCAAAAGTCACGTATCAGCCAAATACAAGCTTACAAATCAACAACTGCGCTAGACAAGGAAAAAAATATATAATGCAAAAATCTGCTCATCGACACTGTTTTCTGTACACATACGTACAGTACCTGATAGTTTCGTGGCCTGTTCCTGGGAGAGGGTAGCCGCGAAGCCATTGAGGGTGTGCTTGTAGCTGTACAGCAGCGACGCCCGTGCCTCTTCCTCGCTGGTTGAACAATTTCATAGAGCATGCGTGAGTGATTGGTTTATAGTACTAGCTGCTTATCTAGCAAGTCCCATCTTTGTCTGCAAACTTTACGATGACTGCACGCAACAGAGAACATAAGTGACTGATAGAGTGCATGCCATGTCGCTGCTGCTGGCAGCACGGTAGCTAGTTACCTGCTCTTGACGGAGAGTAGCAGGGTGTGATGATCCTCCAGGATTGCTTCCTCCGCCTTCTCTCCAGCGTGCTCTCCCAGGTACACTATGTAGACCTGCTCATAATAGCACGCAATAATTACCAGCATAATCGACCCATATAGTCTACTCTCCATGGCTCTTCTTCTCCACTTGCTGTGCACAACAGGCACCAGATAAAACCTACAGTCTGGCTTTGCCAGCGAAAATTTGGAGGAATGAGCAGGAAAGAAGAAACACGGAGTGAACTGAATGAAGATGACCTGATCTTTCTTTGTGGAGGCAGAGACATTGCACAAGGAAGAGAGGGTGAGGACGAGGAGAAGGCTCGGCAAAGCCGATGCTCCTCTCATCTTCTTCCTCTGAATGCCTCGCGTGCCGATGCGCAAATTGGCGGCTCGGGAGCTGTTTTTATATACAATCAGAGGTGGAGGTGCGGCCAAGCCTTGGAGGCGATGGATAGGGGAGCAGAGAGGCGGACAAACATGGGCTGCGCGACTCTGAATGTCTGGCCCTCTGAGATGATGGCCACCAGCTTATCTTTTTCTTTAATCCATTATTATAACTTCGCTAGATTTTTTCCGTAGCTTGTCAGTTGTCCCTCACTCCCGGCCCCCTCTCTGCACTTGGAACTACACGAATCTTTTCCTCGAGATAAGGAGAATCTTTGCTTGCAGCTTCAAGTTGCGGCGAACTTAGGAATCTTGCACATAGTATATACTGTCAATCTTTCGTTCGCTATATGGCTTGTACTGTGTCGTAGTAGTTCAGGTCATGTAAATGTTCAGCAACTCGCTCCTCTTTCATTTTCAGGCAAAGGTTTCTGAGGCAAATTAAATCTCCCCGTGCATTAGCATTAACTCATGGTCATGGACCATATACTATAAGTTCCATCGACAACGGAATGCCCTGTTGAAAGGTAACTCGGAGTCCCAAAGCAAATAAAAAACGTAGGAAAAGGACGCCTCCACAGCTCCACTCCATCCTCGACTCGAGTTCTAGCAAGTTGCCTGTCACGCTGTGTAATCTGAACATTCACATCTACGCGTAGCTATCACCCTTTGTCCTGCATCGAGCACGCACGATGATTATATATGGATTCCGCCATGGTTTGACGATGGAAACGGAAACCGACCCGACTGGGCCGTCGTCTTCATGCGTGCTCTAGCTGCATGGACGCGAACGGTTTATGATTTGAGTATAAACAAGGGTGCCCATTGCTTTCGTGTACAGTGGCGATGATGAGATGCTTCCGAATACAAAGCGCCACTACCGTTTGGGCCTCTCGTCATCAGTAGCAGTATATATCATGTTTTGACTCGGGGCGATTCCTCGTGCGAATCTAGATAGAGTACTTGTGATACCCACAAGCGTCACTGCACGTCGAACATAGAGCGGCCCTGTTCTGCGGTACTGCTCTGTTCTGCGGTACTGCTTCAGCAGTACTTTTCAGCGAATGAACAATGTTTTCCTCTCCCAACAAATCAGTATAAGCCAAATTTTAGCAAAACGGTGAAGCTCCCATCGACTCCAACTTCTCTGATACAGCTACTGTTCACGTACAGAAGCTCTTTTTCTCCCTCCTCTCTTCTTCTCCCATAAAGCTGGTGGAGCTAGTCACTTTGACTCCCCTGCTCCGGCAACGGTACCGCCACAGTGCGGGAGCCGAACAGGAAGGAGCCTCGGCCAAAGGGGTCCTAAATTACTCCCTCCTTAAAAAAGAGTGTCATTCTCATTTTTCAAGAAGTCAAATGATTTTAACTATAACTAAATATATATATAAAAATATTAATATTTATGATGTATAATTAATATAATTAGATGCATCTCTGAATATATTTTTAAAATAAACTTATTTTGAGATACAAATGTTGTAAATATTGTCTACAAATGTAGTTAAATTAAAGAAAATTTGACCAACGCTCTTTTCTGCGATCTGCACTTTGCCAGGGAAAGACGGATGGTGGGGTTTGGGCCCCGATCCACGCCGTTCCAAGGCCTGTCAAATGAGCCCAAAAGTATCGGGGCCGATAAAACCCATCGAATGAGAAGACGAGGCCTTTCTAAGTTGGACTTCAGAATCAAATCAAATCCCAAAATTTCCATCTCCAGTTCTCTACCTGCCTCCTCCGATGACCCCAGCTGGAGCCTGTCGCCGCCGGCGAGCGCCGCGACCCCATCTCCCTCTCTTCGTCATCGTCCTCCTAATCTTCTCCCTTCCAATCCCACGCGCTTCGGCGCTCCGCGTCCCGCTGCGCCAGGCAGCCACCCTCGTGTCCCTCTCCCATTCGCTCCTCTCCCGCGTCGCCGCCACACGTGCCGCCCGTGGGGACGCCGTGGCGGCCGCACGCGCCCGGCGAATCGCTTCCCTGCTGTCGTCCCGTGGCGCGTGGGGACTCGGCTGGGACTACCTCCGCCACTACGCCTTCTCATCGGCCACCGGATGCGGCCTCTCCTGCGCGGCCGCCGCCTCTCGTCTTATCGCCGCTGCCGCGGAGGCCTCGCGCCTACGCTCCGCTACTGACGCTGCGCAGTGGATGCGCCGCCACTACGGCGACATCCGCGACGCCGCCGCGCAGCTTCTGAACGGCCTTCTCCTCGCCTTCTCCGAAGAGGTAACAGATCTACTCACTCGTGGTGCCTCTGATTCACACATTGCGATTAGTGACATTTGTTGCGGTTTAGGGGCCATTGAGAGAGGTGGTCAGGGATGTTAAGTGGGAAGTGGAGGAAGGGGAATTGCTGAAGGATTGCCTGGAAGTGGGAGCTAAGGACTTACAGGGTTTGCTTGTCATTGCCAAAGATCTCTTCGCTGGTGTTTCAAGGACTTCTACGCCGCATAGTGAGCTCTGAGGTTCTTTAAGTTGCCTTTTCTGATCTTTTCAGGAACTCACGCATATGCTTGTGTAATCTAGTTTACTTTAGAAATCTGGATCTTGACCCGTATTGTACGTAAACTAAATCCTTGTGATGTCACTGTTGTGTCCGCTACTAATGGGCATTGAATTCTGAGCTGTGCATAATTGCTAATCTGAATCCATTTGTTATCATGGCGCTACCAATAACTTTGGCCCTTTTTTTTCTCAATGCACATACTATTTTATTGATTTAGTGGGAAATGTTGGGCATGAAATTGTCCTATGCAAACATTGTATAGAGATAATATAAGATGTAGTTATTCTCCAGTTAGGTATTCAAATAAAGGCCGCAGCTATTTTCATTGTGGATTTTGAATGAAAGAGCTTAGGATATGCCCTTTTGTTTGGTAATAGGAGCTCATACTTTCCATCTAGAAAGGGATGGTTCTGTTGCCAAGAATTTAACATATCAAAAAGATGAACCACCCATGCTGCCCACAATGTGTCCTATAACTACCTGTCCGGTTTATGCATGCTTAACTTTTCTGTACCATAGAACAAATTCACATTAGTTAGTACCAGGCAGCTATCTGGCTTTGGGTATATTGGGACCTAAAAATAGTATGTGATAAGCAGATGGGGAACCTTCTGCAGTGGGTGGTTCAGTTAGTGCCTAAATTGTCAGATGGCTCGCCACTGGCTGATCTGAAATTATACCGTCAAGCTCTCAACTGAAGATTCATGCTAAGTAAAAAATACGACTTATCAACATTGATTAAATTAGTCCATGATGGTAATAGAAATTCCTGTTACTTATCAAAGTGATTCGGAGATAGAGATAAAAATTATTTTGTATAAATAGCACCAATTGAATTACATAGCCATGAGAAGCTCAGACATTCTCCTTTATGAAATGTTCCACCAGAAGAAAAAGGCCTTCTCAAACCAATTATAATTGTAAAATTTTGTTACAGGATGTTATAATTTCAGTCTTGAAGAAGAATATTTTTATTTTTGCGAATGATGTTATATTATTTTATGATCCAGCGCCATGAGTAATCACAATTCACAGCACACTAACCAAAGCATGGAGAATAGAAAAAGAAAATTCAGAATTTTGGCTGTGTGCTGCAATGTTCATGAACGTATCAGATCCAACTGTTTCATTGGACCCACTCTCAAAACATCGAAACTCCTCTGCTTGGTGATACTGCCTGTAAGTTAATATATCTTATGATATTCAACAAGTTTTATTTTAAAGACAGGATTAAAGTTACACAACATTTATTGATATTCAAACTTATGAAAATAAATCTATTGTATTTTAAATCCAAAGTTTGTGAGATCTGCATGCATATTAAATCAACTGCTGGCAGAGGAAAACTGCATGGCAAATATTCCTCTTCATTTCATTAGATCAATGGGCTTGATGTAGAATCCATCACCTGGATACCCAAAAATACTGGTTGGTTCCCATGTAAACTTGAAAAACGCCTTAGGTCTTACCTTCAGGGGTACTTAACATTTATCAACCACTCCCCATTACATAAATGTTGCTTTTGGTGCACTTGTAGGGTAGTACCATATAGGTCATTATTTCCTCATGTCACTTCCCTAGCAAGTCAGTGATGTTAGTGGGCTGATATTTATTTGTGCTTGTAACTTGGGTCAAGTTGCCTCGGTTCCATCTGTCCCTCGTACCTCTGTCCTCTGGTGATAAAACCTCACAACTATAGCTGAATGAGGTCCTGCAACCTGTGTCACCTACAAGCCAATCTTAGTTGCACGATGTGAATTCTGGAATCACTTAAGTTTACTTTGATCAAACAGCATAGTCATAGGTATTCAGCTTTGAAATATTTTGACCTGTATATTGTTGCTTGAATACCTGTCTACATCATATGCGCGGGTATGTGCTGGTAATGTACCTACCCGAAACTTGAGTGTTCGCTTGTACAGTTATGGGCTTATGTCCACTCCAGAATTAGCAAGTCTAGATTAGGCCATAATGAAGCATCATTACCATACATTTACTGACATTTGATTAGGCAACAATTGGTTATTGGTCCTTGTTAGTGCACCACTCATCATCATCTTATTCTAGAACTTCATCCTGCCCTAATACTAAGAGCACGTCTGATACCCGCGTATCTGGGGTAGGTAATGGTTCCTTGTTTGGTGAGATGGCTTCAAACGACAGCGGTTGCTTTGCGCATTACACGTTAAAAAAAACTCGACCTGGGTGGGGGGTGGGGTGTAAAACGGCCCCCGAGCACTGTGCTTAAGAAGAAGCCTTCTCACGCATGTCGAGAAAACCTCTGAACCTCTGCCCCACCCGTACACAGTGGCACCGCAGCTCCCATGAGACTGGGCTGGCCTTAGACCTGTGCTTTGGCGTGGGGCAGACGATGAGATTTTTTTCAACGCGCAGATAAACTGCGCCTCCTCCGGTCAACAAATCTGCCTCCGAGGGGGTTCGAATTCTGACCGGCAGGGTGCAGAGCGCACAACTAACCAACTGGACTAGCGTTCGCTTGCTTACGCATTACACGTTACTAGCAAAATCATGAAGTTTGGCTCATATGTTTCTTGAATGCATGTTGTCTATCTGAAACTACTTTAGATTGAATCTTAATGTTTCAAACTACTTGTGTGGACATTCTTTTTGTAAGTCGGTAAATGTAAGTAAGATGCATCGGTGCTGAACTAAATGGAGTACGGCAAAGAGCCGATGTAGTGGTTGATGCAAATGTGCTGTGCTCATGATGAAATGTTTTCTGGCTAAGCCCTCTGTTCTCCAATTGCTGGGGACTGGGGTTTCCCCTTGAATGTTTGATCAATAGTTCATTACAAACGGGGAAGTCAACACCAAACCCATGTTACTTGTTTGAGAAAATTTGTTGAATGCCATCAAAAACTATAGTCTTTTGTTATTTGCCATCGAAAATTATAATTTTTCTTCATTGCCATCAGTTTTAATTTTTGTTTGTCTACATGCCATTGCCGTTACTTTTAACTTTATCCCGTGCACACACCGGTAAAACCTGTGGCCGGTTCGTCTCCTCGTGCTCAGTGACCGCACATGCCGCTATCTTCTGGCCATCTCTCCTTCCCGGCGCTCGCCCGCCGTCTCCCCAGGGCTCGCTGCTACTGAGCACTCGTCGCCCATGCATGCTGCGGCTGCCAGCCCGCGCTCATCGTCCGCGCATGTGCACCATTGTCCGAGAGGCCCGAGCACCTCGCCTCCCCGCGCTCACCGTCGGTGCTTGTTGCGGTCACCGACCCGCGCTCGTCGTGCTCGCACGCTCGCCATCTCCGGTCGTCTCGTCTTCCTCGCGCTCGCTGTCGCTGGTCGTCTCTATGCGGGGAACTAGCTGTCACTGTTGCGGTCGCGTGGGTGGCATCGACGACGGCTGTGACGCCTGCACGGACGGCAGCTCGCGCCACTAGCACACTACGCGTTGCTGAGCGGACAGACGAGGTGCACGAAGCGGCTCGCTGCCCGCGCATGCCGCAACCACCGGCCCACGCTCGCCACCACCAAGTGCTCGTCATCCACATGCGCGTAAGATCGCTCACGTTCGTTCACCGCACACATTTCAACTGCGTGGCCACGCATGCCTCGCTAGCTCCGCCGTTCCACCGCGCATGCCGCGGCCGCGCCCACGGCCACGCGTGTGCCTCGCCTACACAGAACTCGCTGGCGCCCGCCTCGCCCGCATGGCCGCTTCCCCACGGCCACCTTCCCTGCGCATGCCGCGCTAGTGGCCCCGCGTGCGCCTCGCCCTCGCCCACGTAGGCCTCGTCGCGCCTGCGCATGCCGCGCCAGTGGCCCCGCATGCGCCTCGCCTTCGCCCACGCCTAGGTGTGGCCGCGCGCATGTCCAGCCAGTGCCAGCTGCCAATTCGGCTCCGCCAACGGGTGCAGCTGTGGTCAGGCGACGATGCGACGCTCACCAGGGCGTGTGAGTGGGAGCCGGAGATGGCGAGCGTGCGAGCACGACGAGCGCGGGTCGGTGACCGCAACAAGCACCGACGGTGAGCGCGGGGAGGCGAGGTGCTCGGGCCTCGGGCAATGGTGCACATGCGCGGACGATGAGCGCGGGCTGGCAGCCGCAGCATGCATGGGCGACGAGTGCTCAGTGGCAGCGAGCCCTGGGGAGACGGCGGGCGAGCGCCGGGAAGGAGAGATGGCCAGAAGATAGCGGCATGTGCGGTCACTGAGCACGAGGAGACGAACCGGCCACAGGTTTTACCGGTGTGTGCACGGGATAAAGTTAAAAGTAACGGCAATGGCATGTAGACAAACAAAAATTAAAACTGATGGCAATGAAGAAAAATTATAATTTTCGATGGCAAATAACAAAAGAGTATAGTTTTTGATGGCATTCAACAAATTTTCTCTACTTGTTTCATGCGCCTATATACATTAATGTAGCTTGTTTCGGCGTTAAAAACAAATTGAGGGTACTCTGGCCGTATGTCATTTTCCCTATGGCTGGAGCTGGTCTGGTCGACTTCATAGATCTTTTTACCAATATTTGAGGCTAATGTGGTCACCAGCTCGATGCATTTATTGACGGATTTGGTTCCCTCTAGGGGCTTGTTTAGATTGCAAAATTTTACAACTCTGGCAACTGTAGCATTTTCGTTTGTATTTGGTAATTATTGTCCAATCGTGGACTAACTAGGCTTAAAAGATTCATCTCGTGATTTACTACCAAACTGTGCAATTAGTTATTTTTTTTACCAACATTTACTGCTCTATGCATGTATCCAAAGATTTGATGTGATGGAGAGAGAGTGAAAAAATTTGGAATCTAAACAAGGCCTAGATCTGCTTCTTGTTGAAGCAAAAAAAAATGCTAGTTTTTTTCGTTGTAAATAAATTGAATTTTGACTCAAGCTACAGCTAGGCTGCGAAGCACTCATGGAGCAAGATTTGTCCATGCTGTATGGGTTGAATTATTAGGATCTAATCATGTTGGCGGCCGAGAAAACCGATGGAGGAGTTACTCTCTGACGCACGAACAGTATCGTAAGCCTTTTCTGTTCCGTTTTTAGAGAAAAATCAGCAATAAAGTCGCAAGTTTTACAATGTATATACTTCATCCCTGTCAACTGACAGTATCTGTTGTGTTTGTTTGGTAAAGGTAAAACTGGCATGTTTGCTCTCACTGGCTGGTGGGCCGGTGGCTGTGTAGCACACCGGCAGGCAGCCAGGCACTCAAGTCAGTAAGTCACTGGTCAGTCAATGTCAATCCATCTGTTCACTGGATACTTCTTTGTCCGTATATTACCTCCCACAAACTGCACGACGTAGTAGGGTGTAGCATTTTGTTTTAGTTTTGAAGAAAAAATAGGATGCAGTATATATCTACGGTGTACTAGTCCTGGTGTCTGCTGGGACCCTCTATATGCAGCAGACACATCGATTGTGCTCGTATTCTGAGAAATCAATGCTACGAGACGTCGCCGTCTCGCCGAGATTGCCGAGTCTGGCAGGTGGAGTGCGCTCCAGATTTTTGCCCGTGGAGCCGGTCACGGTCAGCCGGAGCCTGGGCTGACAACACGGTCATAATTCCGTGGCCCAAACCGAATCACATCACACCTGGCTGGCTGCACCTAGGCCCAGGCCCGCATGCAGGTCGCCCGGTGCATTCTTGCGAGTTCGCACCCCTCCTCGTTCACAACACGAGTAGCCATTAGGGCAGTCCCAGCCCTGAAACTGCCATGTAATTTCCATAGATGCCACGTCACTAAAAAATCGTGTATAGAAACTATACTCTCCAACCCTAAAACTATTTGCGTGGGGTCCATCTTATTTTGTTGGGCGTTGCTAGCGCCCGGACGTCCGGATTCGGGCGCTAGCGGCCGGACGCCACAGTAAACCACCCCGCCTCCCACTACAACGGCCCGCCCACGCCTCAACGAAAATAAAAACGGAAGGAACTAGCGAACCAACGCCTCCCCCATCCCCACCACACATGGACGAAGAAAGGAAGCCATCTCCACCACCCCCGCGCAACGGATCTGCCCCGCCCTCAACCTCGTCAACCCCCAGCACCGACGTCTGATGCAAAAAAAAACTCTGGGAGAGAAGATGCAACAGAGGTGGGAGGGAGAGAGATGCAGAAATCTAGATCTACCTATGAAACATTCAAATACAATTGTTGCAACATACATCCTATGGCTATTGAAACAATTAAAACATGCTACTGAAACATCCAGTTTTGAACTACTGAAACACCCAGTTTTAAACTACTGAGACACTCCAAAAACACCCCAGTTTTGAATACTGAAACACTTGAAAACATCTTATTGAAACACCAAGATTGAACTACTGAAACGCTCCAGTTTGGATTACTGAAACACTTGAAATCCTTCTGTTGAAACGCCCAAATTGAATTAGTGAAACACCCATATTGAACTACTGAAACACCTAGAAAACACCCCAGATTGAATACTGAAACACCCAGAAAACACCCCTAGATTGGCTACTGAAACATCTAGCTTCAACTACTGAAACACCCAACTTGAACTACTAAAACAACCAGAAAAACATTCTAGATTGCCTACTGAAACATACCTTTCGAGCAAATGAAACAACAAAAAAAAAACTACTGAAACAAGGGGAGAAGAGAGGGAGAAGGCCGCCAGATCTGCAACGCCCCCATGGATCCACCACGAGGGGCAACGCTGCTGCATGGATCCACCACCAGGGGAGCTCGCCAAAGCCGTCGTCGAGGTGAGCGAGGCGCGCAAGAGTGGAAAGCGCCACCCCCAACTGGATCTGCACCGCCACCATGGATCCACCGTGGACGGCTCGGTGCACCATGGATCCGCCACGGGGGAGGCCCCCCATGCCATCGTCAAGTTGGAGGAGGAAGCTCCAGGGCAGAGAAGAGCACCCATGCCGCTGGATCTGAGGATCCGCCACCAAGGGAGCGCAGCGGGAAGGGAGAGGAAGAGGGGAAGAGAGGAAGGCCGGGAGGGGGAGCTCTGTAAGGTCCAAATGGCTAGAGGGGGGGTGAATAGCCTATTTAAAATTCTACAAGCTTCACTAAACAAACACGTTAGTATAAAAGATGGCTAAGCTAATTCTAGCACTAGCTAAACTACACTATGCAAGCCACCTATACAATTCTAGTAAAGCAAGGCTATGATTCTAATACACACCAACAAGGCTAAGTCACTAAGCTACTTACTCCTATATGATAAAAGCTACGCTAAGCAAACTACACTAGAACTAGTACAAGAAAGAAAAGAGTAAGTGACTTGATTCTTATACCAACGATGTAGAGAAGTAATGCAATCGGAGAATCAATCACAATGATCAATCACAAGAGAAATCCTCGGCAAAGAGATGACACAAGATTTTTTACCGAGGTTCACTTGCTTTCCGGCAAGCTACTCCTCGTTGTGGCGATGCACCCACTTATCGGTTCACGAGCTAATCGACTATCAAGAGTCAAGCCCTCGGCGGGCGCCGCACAACCGCACACAAGATGGGGATCCTCCAAGCCACGAGCTCCACTAGAGTATCCAATTTGCGAACTCCCGCGGGGAAGGATCAAGAACCCCTTACAACACTTGGTGAGGGCTCCAACAATCTCCAATTGTAAGCTCAATCATCTCCGCTGCTCCAAGCCGTCTACCGTGTCGGGAAACACGGAAGAGTAACAAGAAATCCGCAGCAACTCGAAGATCAAGTGCCTCTAGAATGCAACTCTCAAGCAATGCACTTGAATCTCACTCAATCTCACTCAAGATGTGCAACTATGCAAAGAGATGAGTGGAGGGGTTGTTCTCTAGCTCAAAGGATGTCTCTAGGTCTCAAAATGTGTAAGAGTTTCCCTCAAACCCCGGCCAACTTCTATTTATAGCGAAGGGGTACGCAGCTAGCCGTTACCGGACGACACAGTTAAAATCGTGCTGACCGGACGCACCGGTCAGGGTGACCGGACGCGTCCGGTCACTACAGGACAAGCGTGAACAGTGCGCGTCAGAACTAGCCGTTGCCGTGACCGGACGCGCTCTAGCGTTTGACCGGACGCGACAGTGTCAGCGTCCGGTCGCGGTCCAGTAAGCTCCCGTCGAGACCGGACGCGTCCGATCGCACGTGACCGGACGCGCCAGCCGCGTCCGATCGGAGTCCAGTAACGGTCTACTCGTGACCGGACGCGTCCGGTCGAACGTGACCGGACGCGCCACCGCGTCCGATCGCATCTGCCCTCCGTGCTGAACTCCTGGGTGCGTGACCGGACACGCCGGTTCCGTGAGGGACCGGACGCGCCGGTCCGCGACCCTTCTCATACGCGCGTCTGTCTGTGGTTTGAACTGACCGGACGCGCCACCCGCGTCCGGTCAATTCGACCACAGCGTCCGGTTACTGTATTTTCAGTGATAATCATTTCAGACTTTCGCCACCTTTTCTCGCCTCCGGCACAATAGAAAATAGGCATTTCATTTCCTCGAAAACGCCTGAATCCCGCGCTCGCAAGCTCGGCGGGAGGGAGAGCGAACCCCAAACCCCTTACTACCGCTCAAACACCACCGCCTTCGCAAAAGTGCTAACACCACCAAGTGTACACCATAATGTGCATGTGTGTTAGCATTTCACAAACATTTTTCAAGACGTTATGTTAGCTCTCAACTAGATCCTAATGCATGTGCTCAAGACATTGATCTAGTGGCACTTGATTCCCAAGCTAACCGTGATTGCTCCTCTTGATAGTCGGCTATGTATCCTAAATCCGGTCAAACACTTCTCTACTCATCTTAGACCGGCAAAAGGAAAACCCTATGGTTATACCTTTGCCTTGCGCTCTTAGATCCTTCTCTTCCACTTGATCATCATGTTCATCATATTATATGCATCTCCACCATGATCGACATTTCATGTCCATGCACCATTTCTTTGTGATCTTGTGGCCACCACTCCTTGCCACGTACACCTTCATCACATGTGTTGCTTATGACTAACTCAAAACACTTAACACATGATATTAGCAACTTGGTGTCATTAATTACTAAAACCAAACTTGGGTTTTCAAGCTCGCCGGCGCACGAAGGAGCTTCGTCGGCACGCGCTCAGCGCGAGCGGCTTCGCGCGGAGGAGGCAGAGCGGTGTGGAGCGGAGGAGGCGAGCGAGTGGGGCTGGGCGGGTCGGGGCGGGGTCAACGAATGGATACGACACAGGGCGAGTCGCGCGCGCGTTGTTTGCGTCGCGGCGCGTCCGTCCGCGTCCGGACATATGCACTGTATCATTACCGTATTTTGTTCAATCCGTCCTGCTCCTTGATCGGACGGATTTTGCCTTCTCTCTTCTCTCCTTGCTTATCCAAAAATGACCACAGCCTGTTCGTTTGAGCTTTCAGCCGTTTATTTTCAGTCAGCCAATAATATTTTTCTCTCACAATAAATCAGTCAACGATACTTTCAACCGTTTATTTTCAGTCAACCGAACAGGCTGAGCGAGAGGAGCAGGCTGAGCGAGAGGAGCAGCAGCCGGTGGCTAGTAGCGAAGCACGCACGGCGAGCGCGACGAGCAGCAGCCAGCGGCAGCATGGGGAGCAGCAACCAGTAGCAGCGCGGGGAGCAGCAGCCAGCAGCTAGATGCGCATGCGCCGAGGCATGGCGGAGCGCGCGGGCTTGGTTGCAGAGCGCAGCGGGTAGCGTCCGCCGGCGAGGCATGGCTGCGGAGCGTGGCCGGGAGCGCACTCTGCGAGCAGCAACCGTCGGCGGCGAGCAGCGGCCGGTAGCGAGCGCAGGGAGCAGCGGCCGCTGGCGAGGCGTGACGGGCCAGGCGCACACAGTCACGCACTACAAGTACCGGCAACACCCGCGTGAGGAAACTACTACTCGGCCCCAACGCAAAATTAAGCGTTTCTCAGCGCATTGGAGCGGGAGCCGACACCGTTTCTCGTGTGAGAAACGATTTCCTTCGATTCTCTCCCTCCCCTCGTTTAATTTCATGCCACCTCAGTTTTTTTTGCCTACGTGGATTGCTCATTAATGCTATGGAAACGGGTAGCAGTGTCGCGTTGGGACTGCCCTTACACACGTCCTTGGATCACCGAAATGGCCACGTCACCATGTTAGTCAGAAGGCTGTAGACTGTAGCTGTAGAAAGCGTGCGTGTAGAGCAAGAGGGCACTAGGGCAGAATGTGCGCTGGCGGCCCCCGCGGTTGGGGGAAGTAAAGCGCCGCCGCGGTAGGTTCCCCCCCGCCCGCGCGCGTCATGTGCGCCTACCTGTTGGTGTAGCTCGCTCCCTCGCTCTGGGCGGCGCGGAATGCCGGCCAGCTCACTGGATCAGGCAGGGGAGGCTGCATGCGTCGTCGAGCATTACAGGAAAATGATTTCATGGGGCTGCTGCACTGTGCTGTACCGTGCCGTCGGCGTTTCGACTTGAAGGAGCTGGAGCTCTCTCCTGCACGCTACCTCCTTCCTACCGCCATTAATGGATCGGAAATGCCTTGCCGTGCCTCAGCTCTCGAAGCACTGCATGGTAGTAGTTGGTACATGCCGAGATGCACTGCTTTCTGTCGGTAGAAAAGCCTTTTGTTTCTTTTCCAAAGGAGGGCCGAAAGAAACGGCACGGTAAGAACTGTTGCAGTACTGTCACCGCCGCTGCACGCCAGTCGCCAGGGGAAGGATCCACGCACCCCACAGCCGACACCATGACACCACGGACCAGATCTAGGAGTAACTGTTGGTCCACGCACCACACTGCGAGTCCCAGTCTTCTTGCTACCATCACGAATCCGCGCATGCGCCACGCAGCGCAGTGATAAACAAGATGTACTTTTCAGTCTTTCACTGGGATCATCAGCCTTGCATTGGGCGTGGCGTGGCCTGGTGAATTCAATGAAGTGACGAGAACCGTACGTCCAACCCCGGCACTGTTGCTGCTGTAGAACTGAACAGGGCAGTTCAGTTCCGTCAGTAATCGGGACCTTCGGACCAGGGCAGGGGATGCGGAACCGCGGAACGACATGGCCACGTTGCCGCGATTGAATGCGCGGCGGCTCCCAGAGCTTCCGTTTCCAACTCCGCTTCATCGATGGAGGACCAGGCCGGCCCACACTGGACACTGCGCTGCATGCGACCTTGCCATATGCAGAGGCGAGTCTGCACTCCATCCCTGCACTGCAACGCGCTGCCGTTCTCACCCCAGCTGCCTAGCCTATATAAACTGCCGCGTGACTCGCGTGTCGTTCAGGGACGGAGCAGTTGCTTGGCCGCCGGCCATTGGTCCACCAATCGATATCTCCTTTTCCTGATCTCTTTCTTCTCCACTTCCCGAGCAGCTAGCGAGCTCCCGACAAGTCGTCGGCCGGCACGCACGCTCGCTCTTTCTAGCTGCTAGCTAGTACTGTACGTAGCTAGAGCATTGGCCGCGCGCGCCATGGAGGTGAGGACGACGAGGCGTCTGCTGTGCCTGGTGGCGGCCGTGAGCTGGGCGCTGGCGGTGGCGCGGTGCGACCCGCAGGTGCCGTGCTACTTCATCTTCGGCGACTCGCTGGTGGACAACGGCAACAACAACTACATCGTGTCGCTGGCGCGCGCCAACTACCCGCCCTACGGCATCGACTTCGCCGGCGGGCCGTCGGGGCGCTTCACCAATGGGCTCACCACCGTTGATGTCATCGGTAAGCTGCTAGCTACACGACCGGCCGGCTTGGCCGGCGGTACGGTGTGGTCACACGCTCAGGTCGATCGAGCAGGCTAGGCTAGCACAGCAGGCAGGCAGCTGTTGATGTCTATCGTTTGTCCATACTAGCTAGCTCTATAGTAGCAGGTGACGTACGTGATCGATGTTTTATGGTCGTCATGCAATATCAGTGGTTTTCGTTTTCCGAGAAACATCTTTAACTAAATATATATTAAAAACTATTAAAATTTATGGTACATAATTAATATCATTAAAAATATCTTTGAATCTAGTTTTTTATTAAATTTATTTAGAGATAAAAATATCGCACGTATTTTTTATAAATTGAGCCAAACTTACGGCACACACCACAGTTATTTAAGTTAAGACAGTCTGGGTGATGTGATAACATGTAACCTGACAATGACACCGTGAAAGACGGATGGGAGTTTGGTAGCTGTAGTTGTTAAAGAAGGAAGAGGCGAAGAGCCGACGAGCAGTGCAGTACAGTCCACACTAGCTGATCGCTCCTCGGTCATCCAACTTGCCAATGTAGCAGCGTGAAAGAAGGTGCTCGGTCGATGACTGTTACCTGGAATTTAATACGTACACTCGGGGTGGATAGAGATACGCGGCTGTAGCTAGATCTGTATAGGAGGATGGATCGGATGAAGATACACCGCCTACGTTCAATTATGTTTGCCACTAGTAGTAGTATAAAACTTTGCACGAGTCACTCATGCCAGAGCTCCCGAAGCAGACGTCTTACGTCCATGTGTTTTTCTTTCATTTTTTTGGATGAATTATTATGTGCTTAATTCCTTTGCAATAAATTGCACAGCTCAACTTCTGGGTTTCGACAGCTTCATCCCGCCGTTCGCCGTAACGAGCGGGGACCAGCTCCTCGGCGGCGCCAACTTCGCCTCCGCCGCCGCCGGCATCCGCGCCGAGACCGGCCAGCAGCTGGTATGTATGCTAGCGAACCCAATGCGTGAGATCGAAAAAGAGAGAATCAACAAGGCAACGACCACTAACTAGCTAGTGCATTGCACGCATATATGGTGCAGGGCGGGCGGATCCCGTTCGCGGGGCAGGTGCAGAACTACCAGACGGCGGTGCAGACGCTGGTGAGCATCCTGGGTGACCAGGACACGGCGTCGGACCACCTGAGCCGGTGCATCTTCAGCATCGGCATGGGCAGCAACGACTACCTCAACAACTACTTCATGCCGGCCTTCTACAACACGGGCAGCCGGTACACGCCCGAGCAGTTCGCCGACTCGCTCATCGCCGACTACCGCCGCCACCTGCAGACGCTCTACACCTACGGCGCGCGCAAGGTGGTCATGATCGGCGTGGGGCAGGTCGGGTGCGCCCCCAACGAGCTGGCGCGCTACAGCGCCGACGGCGTCACCTGCGTCGACCACATCGACGGCGCCATCCATATGTTCAACCGCCGCCTCGTCGGCCTCGTCGACGAGTTCAACGCGCTGCCCGGCGCGCACTTCACCTTCATCAACGCCTACAACATCTTCGATGACATCCTCGCCAACGCCGCCTCCTACGGTAATTAGTAGTAGTAAATATATACACAGTACGTCTGTGAAATTGGTTGGACCCGACGATGATCATGCATATCGATCACCGGGCGTGCATGGCGTACGACGTGCAGGGTTCACGGTGACCAACGCCGGGTGCTGCGGGGTGGGCAGGAACAACGGGCAGGTGACGTGCCTGCCGTACGAGGCGCCGTGCGCCAACAGGGACCAGCACATCTTTTGGGACGCGTTCCACCCGTCGGAGGCGGCCAACATCATCGTCGGACGCCGGTCCTACCGCGCCAAGTCGCCCAACGACGTCTACCCGATGGACATCAGCACGCTCGCCTCCATCTGATCTCATCCGTCCAAATTATAACAGCAGTTCAGTTCATTCCCCTAATAGAGTCCACCGTACCCACCAATGCAAAGGGTGCAACGGGGCTCGAATATTCTTTCCTGTACAAGCTCGTATATCTGTAATTTTTGCAACTCATACTTTGGTATATTGATACTTAGAAAATAATTGATTCACTTTTTTTGGTTTTATATATGCTCATGCATGCCTGAATGGGCGAAAGATCAAAATTATTGGACAGGCAACAATCACATGTTCTTGTAACTTAATTAGTCAGATAATAAATTTGTTGTGTGGTTGCATTCGGAATTTCGGACAAACGTATTTAGCTGATGAGGATTTCACAAATACACCACCGAATTTTCAGCTTCATTCAAACCATGCTCTCGTAGGCCCATGGCATCTTTTCTTCAACTGTTGGCAATCCAGACGTAATGATCAAACACACACGCATACGATGTCTGCACAAATAATTACACAATGCAACCGATAGAAATACAGCAATCCACGGCAGGCATCAGACTTGCAGTTGCTTCGGTTTTCACCCGAAACAATTCAGATTGCTTCGCCTTCACCCCATCTGAATTCTGAAACTATGAATTGAATTCCTTCAGTTCAGCGCACGCCTAAGCTAGGTCCTCTTGGCTTCCTCTTCAGCCTGCACACAGTTTCAGACGCTTCTCCGTCAGAAAGAAAGAAAAAAAGCCAAGGCGATTCCAAAACTATCACCGAAATCCTCTGTTAAAAATGAACCCTGGGCAGCTGAGACGAAGAAAGAAGAACTCACAGCTCGGATGATCTTGTCGAGCGCGTCGGGCCCGTGCGTCTCGATGAAGCGCTCGACGGACTTGCGCGCGTCGAGGCTCATCATCTGCAGCACCCGGCGCTGACGCTCGTTGTAGTTGGGGCTCACGTAGTTGCCGATCTTGAAGTAGCGCCGGACGTGCGCTTCGTAGATGTAGGCCGCGCCGTTGAAGATGGGCAGCACCAGCCAGCAGCAGAAGAGCAGCTTCATGTACGGCCACAGGGGAAACCTGAGAAAAGAACCGCCGCGCGATGAGCCGCTGATGGTGAATTCTTTATTCATGGGGTCTCAGGCACTCAGCGTGTGGCCACCGGAAGAATTGTTAAACTTACCACTGCAGCACTTTCCAGCATGAGAGCTCGAAGAGGGTGATCAGGGAGTACAGGACCCAGTAGGTGAGCCATTGCTGATCGTCCAGGGAAGAAGGGCTCTCTATGGCGCGCATGGACGCGTAGCTGTTAATTTTGATCTCTATTAGCATCCAGCACACGGTACTGTGGTGATTGTGTCTGAAACTCTGAACTGAAGGAATGGGTTGTTACTTACAGAGGATAAAGCAGCATGATCCCTGGCCTATCCGGTAAAAAAAAAAAGAATTATGGAAATGGTCAGAGCTCATGTGGATCAAAGAACAGAACAAGGCCAAAAGGCTTTGGAACAGCCATTGGCATGTAGAGCTTACCCAACAAGGGCGTCCAGATTTCTAGCAAGGGTACCAAGAACACCCATGCTCCGTTGTCACGACTTGCGACCAGATTGGTCCAAGGTTTCTTGATCTCCTCGTTTTGAGATTCTCACTTGCGAGAAGCTTGGCCTGACGTTCTTGATCTCCTTCCTTTGCGACGGTGTAGATGACAAGGGATGCGCAGATGGATTTATACTTCTGTGAAGGTTGTTTAATATTGTGGGGATTAAAGGAGAGGAGGAAGAAAGGCATCCGTGCTGATACCATGCAAAGTCTTCTTTACTCTTGGTTCAAGGAAAGTAAGAACATTGAAGTTGGAAAGGTCTGAAGCAACTGCGTGCATCACCAGTAACCTTTTTCCTTGGTTGTAGGATCAGAGGGCTCCCAACAGTGAAGCTGCATAAGTTTTTTAGTGGGAATCAAGGAGCCAGCAGCTATCATTTGCACCGCAGCTGATTACCATAAAGGCCAAGACTGATGAATCTGGCAAAAGGACCATTTCATTCTGAATGTTCACTTCGACTATCCTTCAGATGTAAGAAAGCCAACTAATAATTGCAAATCAATCAAGTGCAGCATCCGAAAGTTTGCGTGATGGCTTACAGAAGCTGACTGAAAGTAAATTTTATGCTTTACTTTCAAGCTTATAAATAATACAGTACACCGTCTGTGAATTGAACTGCTGCCCATCAAGTGGGTTCATAGCAAATACTGCTTAGTCTTAGAAATTGAATGCCCACAAAACACTCAAGTAGTTAAAATCTGTACAGTTGAACTGTCCTCAAGCTTTAGCCAGATATGGCATGACATGTAATCAAACAATCAAATAACGTTGCACATTTGACCGGGAAAATTACAAGAATAATAAAGCAATCCATCAATTGCTAAACTAACATGTTCAGAAATGTAGAGCTCTTACATGTTTCCTGTGCCTGACTGTTTGAATACTGAAAAACTCCAGAGCTATCTTCAATGAGGACACCTTATTATTATTTTTTCTTCCTTTCCACTATAATACAACTGAATTGATACCACTATCAACTGAGAAATTGGTGGAGTATAACAGTTTGGAATGATCATTCAGGTTTTGACCTGGCTTCAACATGGTATTAGCCCCTGCAACCACCCCAGGCCTAGACCATGTTTCAATAGGTGGAACTGGACCAGAACTGGCCCTTGGATTGTTGCTTTCATTTCTTGACGTTTGAACAGCATCTCTTGCTACTCTTTTACTAAAATCAAGTACCTGAGGACCAACTGCATCACTAAGTGACCAGCCAGGTGAATGGTTCACAATGTTTGAGCCCATAGACATAAAATCCTGTGTATCTGTAACAAGTTGTCTCTTTGCAGGTTGTTGTGAAACATTATCTGTTGCATAAGCTGTTCTGTTGCTTATTGGCTTTGCAGGTTGCTGTGAAACATTATCTCCATAAGCTGATCTATTGCTTATTGGTTCGGCAAAGCTAGCAGCCTTCCTACCATCTGCATTTGTAAGACTGCCCACACAAGCTGTTCTGTCAGTGGAAACAGACTCATTAGCCAAACCAGTTGCAAGAGAAAGACTCAGTCCAGGAGAAGAGCTTCTGGACAAAGAATTATTCGCACCATACTCAAAAAAGGATGCAGAAGATGACTGCGAGCCAGGTATCTGGTAGGGTTGGCGAATAGGCATAGAACTAGGATCATCGTAAGACAACAAAGTGGATTTCTGATACTTTTCCTTTATGCTTGCATTTAGCAACGATTTTGGAACCGGGGGAGATTGGTTCGCTGCTGGACCCACAAAACACTGACCTTTCCTACTCATGTGTGCTGCAGGAGTCCACAAATGAGACTGTTGATTCTGAGGAATGCTTATCAAATGCGGTGGTTGATGTAGCTCTAGATGCCTGGTCTGAGAGTTGGTGCTGACTATAGCTGCCTTATTGAGTTCAGCTTGACGAACAAACTGATTACCAAAATTCCAAGTGCAATCTTTCACTGTTGGAGCACTATTTATTGGTTGTGGCCTTTGGTTATGGAGGCCACTGAAAGTAGTATTTTGCCCTGGCACGCTATTGTTGGGAATCCTTGCCAAAAAATCTGAAGAATTGTTTAGATGCACTCTTGGTGTCACAGAATCCTGACAAGGGAATGATCTCTTTTGCGGTAACTGACATGAGATTGTGGATAGGCGGCTTGTTTCAATGGCAACATTGTCAGGATTCACTTGATTCATGGTCAAAACATTATGATCCTTGCTATGTGAGCAAACTGAGACAGTCTTACCCATCAAACGAACCGTGGGTTGCTGCAGACGATGATCACCTTGGCCCCCATAACCATCCAGAGCTGGTTTCCCAACTTGAGAGCTGCTTAGACCAATCTGTTTCTGACCTTGCATTACATAGGTCATGCCACTCAACAACTGTTGTTTCTGATATCTTACTGCGTTCATTGACTCTGCATTACTAAACCTGTTTTCACCTATCTTTACATTGCAGTTTGAGATCTCCATTCTTTCAAGGCCCGGTAGCTTCATAAAAGCCATCCCAATGTTAGCAGGACTGCAAATTGGGTGAAGTTTTGAGTGCGAACTACCCTGGTTATCTGTAGATAGTGCCGCACATGGATCCACATGTTTCCTACTTCCATGGCACACATTAGTTCTGAAGTTACCAGGTCGGGTAGTTAGGACGCATTCCTTGGCAGGCATACTTCTGAATGATGACTTGTCATTTGAATCAACTCTTGTGCCTGTATGTGATACTGCAGAGGGCAACACGCTAGCTTGATATGAAAGTTGGTTGGCAGGCACAGGTAGTGCAACCACTGCACTAGTGATATCAATACTCTTCTTGCCCTTAACTGGTACATCTTTATATTTAGTTTCTTCAGTTCTGGTTCTCATAGTGGGTGGACTGCTAGTAGAATTTGTACCATGTTTTTTTATTTCCTGAGAGCAGCTCTTGTTCACATCAAAACAACCCTGCAGAGGGTTACCAGAACCAGATTTTGACCTCAGAACAGAATGAGAACCTAAAGCAGAAATGTCAGTAAATTTCAACTGCATATCACCAAGACTTGGTTTCACCATATTGATGTTCTTATGATTCGGCAGACCATCAATCCCAACAGTGGAAGGGTGACTCCCTGCCACATCATTGTGGGAGATGCATGCTGGCTCAGTGTCTTCACTTTTCTCCAAGTCTTCAAGAGGAGATGGCGTCTGAGCAGTGATGTCAGATGCATCTATCAGCTCCAAGGGTACAGCTTCTGGTATAGAATCTGCTTCGGTTTGATTTGTTATAAATGATTCTTCTATAACCGTTGGAAGTTCATGAACACCAGTCCGGAACATAATCTTGGAGCTTTCTAATTCGAGGAGAGGGAGATCTCCAAAGATATCATCTTTGGGCCCTGTGGAAGTTTTCACCATTTCATAGCCAGTATTTGTAGGATTATTAGTTGAACCATTGACTTCTATGACTTGCTTATTTACAGAGGAGGTCACTTCCTTTATCATGAAGAGGTCACTATTCATTTCACTAGAAGGGTCCGTTCTTTCTCTGTTTCGCTTATTCACGCTGTTTTCATGAGTTGGCATGCGATCACGTGCCTCTTCCAGTTTCTTCCATGGTTCAAGTTCTGTACTTGTATGGACAGTAGAACTTTTATGCTTTCTCAGCAATGCCATATGCAACTTGTGTTCACGCAAACGAGATGTTGACTGAGGCTTAGCAATTCTCTCCTGTTAATGAACAAGCATTACTTACTATGAGCTGAAAATAAGGAGCGAAGCTTCATAGAGGGAAAATGAATATTTAAGCATTTTGGTTGTAGATTGTTCAAAAACAGATCGCGAGAATACTATCGTGAATGCATCTCCAATACATTTTGTTACACTATGTTCTAGAACATGATTTGGTAGATTGTATTACTGTCCTCAGCAGGGGGTGGGGGGGTGAATAGGTTTAGTGTTTAAAGATGGTAACACTCCTCCACTAGCATTAATTGATCAAGAACAAAATCCTACAGCAGGAAATTCACAATTTTTGAACCTGCTGCGTTGAACTATGCCACTACTATCTGGGCATTGTTCAGTACATTGCATACAACTTTGATGTTAATAGGCTCGGTGTTTGAAGATGGTAACACTCCTCCGCTAGAATTAATTGATCAACAAAAAAAATCCTACAGCAGGAAATTCACATTTTTTTTCAACCCGCTGCGTTGCACTATGCCACTATCTGGGCATTGTTCAGTACATTGCATACAACTTTGATGTCTACAGGACCAGATTTCTTGCACATTGTTGTGTTCAGTCCAATATGCTTGTGGCTCACCCTAAACCTAAAACTCTAAAACCTACCAGCCCACCAAGCTAAAGCACATGCACCCATGAAGCAAAGCCATACCTTGTTCGTCAGAAAGGACCTAAATTGAAGCACACGCCGCCGTTTCCTGGCCCTCTCGGCCGTGGAACTCGAGCGAGATCCCTTCCTCTTGGCCCCTTTCCGCAGCGCACCACCGCGGCCGCCGGCTGCCGCGGTCTTTCCGCCCTTGGCTCCAGCCAAAAGCCGGGCCTGCCCCGCCGCGAGCTCGTGCTGCCACCAGCGTGACAGCGGCTTCGGGTCCATCGGCGGGAACCGCGGCGGTGGCGGCGGCGGTTCCCCCTCCCCTTCGCTGCAGCCGCCGGCAACGAACGGGTAGCACTCGGCCGCGTCGACGGCCCGCATCCTCGTGGCGTAACCCCTGCGCCATTCAGTCCAACACAGGTGAGCCGCGTACGCTCGGGAACATCCCTGCTCGCGTCAGAACAGAGACATGCCAAACGGTCAGAAGACGAAGCAGAAGCTGGAACCGGGAAAGACGGAGAAGGACGCGCGCGCTTACCGTATGGAGAATGGCTCAGCGGCAGCGGGCTTGGCCATCCTGGCTTCCTCTCACCCGGGGCGCAGGCGCGCTCCGCCGGCGAGAGATGGGGATGGGGGGTGGGGTCTGCAACGCGGAGGAGGTGGGGAGCAGTTCGAGCTGAGAAATGAGACGAGCGAGCGAAGGGAAGGGCGGAGAAGACTAGAGGAGCCGGCGAAAAAACAACAACAAAAAAGCGAGTCGAGAGAAAGCGGGGCGTGGGGCAGAGGTGCAGCCAGTGAGTGACGAGGGGGTGTGGGTCCCGGCGCGCGGCGGATTGGACGTCAGGGTTCACCGAGTCGCCTGCTTTCAATTACTGCCCTGCCTCGTGAACCGCGCGTGTTCTTCTTTGGTGGGGCTGGCCGCGTCGTGGACGCTGCGCGCTGTGGTGCCGCGGCGGTGGCGGTGGTGGGCGGTGGGCCGGGGAACGCAGACTCGCTGAGGGGACCGGACCGGGTGCGTAGGCGGCCTTGCCCGGCCCCCGTCGCCCGTGGGCGTCCCGGTCCCGCGTCCGCGTTTCGGGCTTTCGGCTGCCCGAGCGACCGACTCGTGTCAACCTGCTTGGCATGATGTGTAAATTTTTCAAACCGGGGATTTTCAATTTCCACTAACAAGTAACGGAAATATGGAGTACAGCGGAGTTTTAGGTAGCTCAGGAAGCAAAAATCGGCCAGAACAAGCCACCAAAGTTTTTTTTAAGGCGCCACCAACGTTAGAAGACAGAAAAAAGAGCGGCCAGAACAAGCCAACGACCAAACAGAAAGAAAGGCCACCAGTTTGTACATGCTACCAAGCCACTGCTTTGAAACTACCGACCAGCACGCTAATGACAAACGGAAAGAAAGGCCACCAGTTTCTACAGGCTACCAAGCCACTGCTTTGAAACTACCGACCATCTCAGCTCTCGAACTGGCAGCAGCTCCTGGAGGCATCTGGAGCATGGCACTGACGCCATCCATCAGCATCTTCTTCTCATCTTCAGAAAACACACCTGCCCAAGAAGCATAAGCGCACATGCATGACAAATTGCTTCTAGAGGATTATTCAAAGTCGTTTCTTTGAAGCAAAGTTTGTTTCTAGTCTTCCGTATTGCCCACTAAATGGCCGCAATGGCTACACCAAAGAATTTTTTTTCCCTCTCGGTATCCATTTCCGACACCGTTTCCAGCATCGCCGGGGGAAGAAGGGATGCCAGTGGCCCCCAAACACATGACAAAGGTAGCCTAAAAATCACATTAGCACTACAACAGGAAAAGAGCAAGCGCTGCATACGTTCATCTCGATCACAAAAGTAGCAGGAAGGGTCTTCCATTGCCTTTTTGATCGTGTTATGGCAAAAAAATAGACGCGATAGTTTAACGATAAAAAAATGGACCATTTGAGTTCGCAAAATTTATTTCGTGCACGACTCCTCTACGAAGTCAGCCTCTCTTCTTTTTCATCTCTGACAGGCTTAGAAGGAGCTCGGAGGAGGCACAATGGATTGACGATGGGGATAGGAGAGACGGCGGCGAGGCGGAGGCGACGATGACACTATTGGAGCGAGCGGCGGAGGAGACGGCCATACAAGATTAGGGCGGGGGCAACCATGGCCATGGCGGCGAGGAAGAGGAAGGAGGGCCACAACCGGACGCCGAACGATGAGAACAGGAAAAGAGTGTGTGACCCTGCCGCCTACCAATAGCGCGACTCTCGCGCAATATGTGCGTTCGTTCGAGTTGCCTGGGAAGAGTTTATTTCCTCCTCTCCAGTCAATATGGTGTTTGAATCTTTATGAACGTGATTGTAAATCACACAAAGGTTTTATACAAGTCAAGTTCGTGGGCGTCGAAAAAAGATAAAATGGACCATGAGCAGTAGCAGAGCCCCACACCGTCACCGTTGCTTCCTTTCTTCACTCAAACCGACCGTACCGTCTCCCCCTCAGTTCGCGTAGTGCCTTACTGGTCTCTTTCCCAACCCAACGCTGCTAGGATGCGTCACCGTCACGGGCCGCTGCCCCTGGCGATGGCGGCTGGGCGCAGGTGCCGAGGAGCTTCAGGTCGTCTCCAGTCGAGCCAAGGAGCACCCACGAGCGTACACGGTGTCGGTGGTGCTCGCACGCCGTCGGCTCCCACCCTGACGACCGGAATCGACTGGCCTCGTTCTCTCCCCCCTATATTGAAAACGTATGTTTCAATTGTTGTAGATGTTCCAGAGGTATGTTGCAAGTGTTTCGTATAAATGTTGCAAAAGTAGATCAGAATATTACATATGTTGCAATGATTATACATATATGTTGCAAATGTCTGTTTTAATTGTTTCATCTGTTCTGTGACGTAAGTTGCAAATGTTTTTAGGATGTTGCGTATCTTTCACACATGTGTTTACAAGTGTTTTTGTCAGAATATTGCATGTGTTGCCATTGCTTTTTTAAATGTTTTTAGGTATTTTCGCAAGTGTTTTAAACGCATGTTTCGAATGTTTTATCTTTTTTCACACTCATGTTGCAAAAGTTTCATTTAGATATTTTAAACATCTATAAATCGAGGGTGTACATATTGTAATATGACTAATCTGTCGTCATGGCCGCCTGCTAGTACTGCCCCTTGCAAATCTGAACGGCGAGCAAAATAGCCGCTCGCCGTGGCAGATGCCTGCAACATCGCTGCTGACAATGCCATCACGCAACACCTCAGCCCAGTATCATACAAACAGAACGTTAGATATTACTCCGTATAAAACTTTGATTAAAGTGGCATCTCCAATATTACAGCTCCGTACTCTCCCCCTTTCAGATCTCTTAAGATATCACACACAGGCTACATTTTTTTTCAGAATACGGCCCTGGCTACAACATCGATCTTTTTACTCCTTATTACGAACGTGTCACAACGAAAACCGGCAGCTCAGCTCACGGGAAGGGCGCGTGTCGCTTCATCTCGGCCGGGACGACGTCTACCGCGAACCCCTTGCGGTGCAGCCGCCAGTAGTCGGCGTTCGGGTTGATCCACTCCGGCTCGTCCATCTCCACCCTCGCCGCCTTGAGCCCCCCCGCCGAGCTGTCGACCCCGTACCTCTCGTCACGGTCGCGCACCAGCTCGCCGCGCGCGCGGCCGGGCTCGGCGGCCTGCGGCGACACCATGAGCGCCGGCGCGCCGAGGGGCAGCGCGTCGCCGCGGTCCACCTGCCAGGTGCACCAGAACTTGCCGTACGTCTTCGCGAGGCTCGCCATCTCCGAGCTCTGCAGCGACTCCGGCACGCCCACGTCGGTCCACAGCCCGGCCTTCACCTCGTACGCGTGCGAGTGCCACAGCCTCTGCTCGTCCGGCGGCAGGCCCTCGAAGATGGTGTCCGAGACGATGTACTCCACGCCTGCCAGCATCACAACTATAATCTTTGTAACGGTGCGGCGTGCAGCGGTGCAGGCGCAGCGGAGAAGAGACGGCGGCGGTGCGTACCGATGAGGCGGGCCGAGGGCTTGTCGGAGTCGTAGACGGCGCACTGGAGGACGTCCTGGTTGAGCCGGGAGACGAAGTGGTGCACCTCCATCTGGCGGTGCAAGTCGTGGGCGTACAGCGCGAAGCTGCACGCGTGCTGCTTCATCTGCCGCACCGGCTTCAGCGCCTGCACCAGCTGCGCGCCCATGTCCAGGACCTGCGAGGACACCGCCGTTGGCCTGCCCGGCGGCGCCGGCTCGGCGGGGCCCGACGCGGGCGTGGCAGCTGGATTTTGATCGCTAGAAGACATTTTGCTTCGTCCCAAACCGACTTCAGATCGCACGAGACACTGCGTGGTGCGTGACGGTGCCTGAGTGAAGGAGCGTGGTTTTATCATGTCGGGCTCGCGGCTCATGAGCCAGCCGTCCGACACGTGCCGCGCAGATGAAGAACGTGGCATCTCGCATGCAACGAATCCTTCCAGATCATCAGATGGCCAAGCAAATCTTTTTAGTTGATTGCCAGTTTGCCACCAGCCCACAGCTCACAAGAGACGACGCGAAAAGTACGCATCGGCGGAGGCAGCCATCATTCAATTCTAGAATCTGCAGTGGAAATAGAGTCTTATCATTGACTCGTGCGTTACAATTGTACTCTATTTCCAATCCGCCTTGTGAACTGCCATTTGATTGCTCCCCCCTTGTGAACTGCACAAAATAGATAACTTTAAATTTTTATCTTAACATACTTAATTTTCTCAGTTCCTATACATTTTTTAATACTCAATCTCTACTCTTTAAGAGATGAGTCCTAAAATAGTTATCATTCTCACTTACTAATATACTCTTTTTTCTAATACACCTTTCTCTTTTCTTAAGACACCTCTATCTCTATTTCCTTCTATCTCCTTGTTCTCTATGCACATATATTTTCACTTTTCATAAATTTCTGTGTCTAAAACTTCAAATATTCTCATGTTGAAATCTAAAACATCAAATATCATAGGACGTAAGGAGTTTACACATATGTCCATTGTAACCGTATGTGTCCGATGTAACTAAAATAAACTTACCCCACTTGTTTCACTCGGGGCTTATTTGGAACCCCAATGTTGTGCCCGATGTAACTAAAATAAACTTACCCCACTTGTTTCACTCGGGGCTTATTTGGAACCCCAATGTTGTGCGCACTACTTGTATGTGTCAGTTGTAACTAAAGTAAACTTACCCACTTGTTTTGCTCGGGGTTTATTTGGAACCCTAGTGCGCATGCGACGCATATGTCTGCTGTAACTAAAAAAACTTACCCACTTGTTTCACTCGGGGCTTATTTGGAACCCTAGTGCTGCGCACACGGTGCGGTTCCGTGACCGGCTGACCGTAGCCTACAAACCGCGACACGAAAAACACAAGCGGTAGTTCATTCTTACTGTCTGTGCATGGTGCGGTAAAAAGCATTCATATTAAACATTTGGTGGGATTTTTTCAATTATCTGATTTCAATAAGAAATAAACACGTCCTCATCTAAACTCGAACACACTGCAAAGACCCAGACATACTACATGTACCTATTCCATAGCCTTAGAAAGTAAGGCTCTACTCTCTTCGTCCTTTGTTATAATATTAACATTTATGGTATATAATTAGTATCATTAGGTTAGATAAATTGTTGAATATAGTTTTTAATAAATTAATTTGGAGATATAAATGTTGCTAATATTTTATAAATTTAGTCAAAGTTTTTTTTCTAATACGTATTTTATAGTAACAGATAAAAAGGGACATACAAAGTATAGTAGTTGCTAAAGTTTAGCTCTTGAGGATCCAAACAGTAGATCTAATGGGTGGATTAAAGTTTAGCTAAAGCCCAACTAGTTATTAGTTCAGTAGTCCTTCAAACCCAGCTAATGTTTCAAAAAGTCACCTCTGTCTTCTATTCTCTCTCGTATCTCTCCCGCTGTGTTAGCCTAGGATGTAGCAGGTCCAGTGCATCAAAACAGACCCTAAGCACACGCGTAGGTTTAAGGGAGCACATTTAGTACAGCTGGGGAAATTACTATAATACCCCTATTTGAGGGTATGCCATCACTTCTTTTTTCTTGCGAATGCCATCACTTCAGTTCACGCAGTAAATGGTTTACGGTAATAAAATAAACCAAGCACAAGTCTGGCCAGAAGCTTCATATCACAGAAGCACTTGGCAGCACAGCACAGTTGCACAACAAACGTGTGGACAAGAATAAACACAAGCCAATAAACAAAGGGTCATCAAAGACTAGTGCAGAAACTTCCAGGACATCTCCGGCGCTAGTTGCGCCTGGAGATTCGAGAGCCTGACTGGTTTGCGATCAAAATTTGCCATTTGGTAGGTAAAAAAGTTGTCATAGATTTGGCAAACCGAATGTAAGAGATTGATAAGTTTTGGTAGCCAACCAAATAATAGCCAAAATTATGGCTTACCAAATCTTTGGTTTGGCAAATTTTGGAAGCCAAACCAATCAGGCTCCAAATCCTAATTCCGCGCCATTGCCCTCACTACAAAAGACTTCGCTCGTGAGGCATCCACTTGCTCCAAACTGACATGCAATCCACTCCATCTTCCTCAGCCTACAATCCATTCCCTCTTCAACCATGGCCATAGATCTAAACAAAGTAGCAGATGAAGCAAGTGGACAGCTCTTACCTGTCCTGAATGAAGAACCTCCTGATGAGCAGGGAGATGAAAATGAAATCCATCATCTTCGGGAAGATCAGGTTCATCTCAAAGAAATTGAAGTCCATCGACTCCAAGAAGGTCAAGCCCACTATCTTGATGAAGGGGAACACAGAGCTGTGCATGGCATAGATCTCAAAGTTCCTGCTTGTGAGGGACAACAAGAACCTGATGCAGGTAATGTTTCTCTTAATTACATTGTTACAACAAGTAAATGACTTGAAAACACAAGTTTGAATGTTCAATTACCTATCCTTGTCCCACCTTATTGCAGTTCTTGCTGTTGAGGAAGACCATCAACATGGAGATATCAACTTTGATGGTCCACATGAACATGATGTATTTGACCTCAACTTAGAAGCTTCAAATCACCAACAAGATGGAGATATCAACTTTGATGGTCTACATGACTATGGTGTATTTGAACTCAACTTAGAGGCTTCAGATCACCAACAAGATGAAGATATCAACTTTGATGGTCCACATGATTACAATGTATTTGACCTCAAACTAGAAGCCTCAGATCACCAACAAGAGATGCAACAAATGATCAGTAAGCCTGATGCTGTGGACATGACCTTTGACGAAGAGGAGTTGGAGGACTCAGATGTTGAAGAAGATGAACATGCACATCAATCTAGAAATTTGACAGAAGTTGAAAGGCAAGAAATATATGCAGCATTGCTTGAGAGAAGTAATCGTGGAAGATTAAAAAGGAATGCCATGAATATAGTAACTCAAATGTTCTAGGTCAGTAAATATCAAGTACGAAATGTTTGGCGGAGAGTGAAGCAGTGTCGTGCACAAGGAAGACCAGTGGATGTTAGATCAAGGAGGAAAAATTGTGGCCGCAAAAAGATACAAATAGACCTATCAGATATCCTTAGTGTCCCCTTGCATAGGAGGAGCACTATACGATCTCTAGCTAATGCTATTGGTGTAAAGAAGAGCACTCTGCATAGAAGGTTTAAGGAAGGGCTACTACGATGTCACTCTAGCACCCTCTACCACGGGAAGAAAAGGAAGAGCAGTTGCGATGGTGTGTTTCCATGTTAGATCACCGAACATTGCCAAACGAATGTTAACTATCTGTACAATACTAACTCCTGTAAAAGAATGTTAACTATGTTATCCAGATTGTGTCCAGAAGTTCATGAATTTCTCGAGAAACATAGATTGCTAGAAAAAGAATAGTCCAAAGCTTCATGAGCTTCTTGAATTCAGCCCGTCTCCCAAACGCTACAGACGCCATCTGCTTATCTGAACAAGCTGTGAATACTTAAGAGAGTTTGGCATTATGCTTGAATGTTACTGACATGAGAATAACATTTTAAAACAAAATTGCAAAAGCTAATTTGTGAAGCTGCTAATGTTATCTAGCATAAAATCAAGCAACAGCGAACAGGCAAAGCGTACTTAGAACAGCGGTTATGTACCTACTGTGTACCTAGGAGTAGTTGATTTCTTAATCATAACCAAATTGCCATCAGAAGGGATGTCATGTATTCATATCACCGCGGGTTGGGCCACTAAGTGCCCATGAACTGCTCATAGCCCTTGCGCAATAATCCCAGCATCACTTGGCAATGAAAAGGGTTGTGAATAAATGCTTTCTTGCACAACACCTCACAAAACCACAAAACAAATGAAGTTTCCTCTCTTTCTGGAAAGAGAAAGAGAGAGAAATGCAAAAGGATGCAGATCCAGGGCCGAAAACTGCTGCCATCAGAAGGGATAATACATCTGTTGTGATCTCATCGCATCAGGCAAACACAAGCCACGAATTGCTCAAAGCCCTTGCGCAATATTCCCAGCATCACTTGGCAGCAGAAAAAAAATGTAGATTCGGGGATACAAGGAAATGAACTAATGAAGCAAGGCACGCCCAAAGACTGGGAGGAGAGACGAGGAGCCGGCGGCTGCTCACGGCTGCGCTGGAGGAGGCAAGAAGCAACAAATCCCCCATGGTTGCTGCCTTGCTGGTTGGAGGCGGCGGGCGGCGGCTGTGTTCCGGGCACAGCGGTAGGGTTAAGGGGTGGCTTGCGCTCTCATGGAGTCATCATGGGCTAAATCGGGCTACCAAAGATGGGCTTGGCATCGCAATGGGCTCACGGGCCAACAAGGGGATGGGGCTCAATAAAAAGAACAAAAGGAGTTTCTCGTCTAAAAAAAAGGGGGAGTCCTACTTGTCTGCTTCTCGAGTTCAGACTCCACAAGCATCTGTTGACAGTTCATCACCCTTCTCTAGTCTCCAATGGCGTGCTCACTCCCGCTCCACGCCCCCCTCTCCTCGTCTCCTCGTGTCCTCTCCTACCTCCCCACGCCCAGAACCCTCCTTCTGTTCCGTCGAGGGCCTAGGGTTCCGCGCCACCGCCCCCCGTCCCCGCCTCGCGCGCTCCCGGACGTTGCTGCGGGGGCCGTGGCGAGCATTCGGGACGCGCTGGCCGACGCCTTCTTGACGTCGCCGCCGACGTGGCGGTCCGCCGCGGCCAGCAACCTCGCCGTCTTTGTCGCCGGATCGCCGGTGCTCCTCTCGGGCCTCTCCGCCTCCGGCTTCGCCGCCGCCTATCTCCTGGGCACCCTGACGTGGCGCGCGTTCGGGCCCCCGGGTTTCCTCGTCGTTGTCGCCTACTTCGTTGTGGTGAGTCGATCCCATCGGTTCTCATTACCCGGTATGGACTAGTTTAGTTTAGATTTAATTGGATTGTGCTGTGGAATGATAAATCCTCCTGAGGTCTGTCATTCTACAGCAGCTTAGTAGTTGTCTCAGATGGGTCCTGTTCATGTTTGTAGTTTGTAAGTGCTAGATTGAACCTAGCTACGAGGACTTACTGTAATATGTTTGTACAGTTTGCTTAAAAAAATATATAGTTCTATTGTAGTTTCACCCCTTAGAATTAGAATAAAAGCGTGTATGGCCTGCACTTGTGCATACTATTTGCAATGCTAATGACATAGTATAGTTGTGATGTACCCAATTAGAGACCAGAGGAGTGGAGGTTTTTCCTCTTGGTTTTATGGGTTCAGCTAAAATGAACAAGTTTTGTTTGGATATGGATGTATTTGCTCTTGGTTGCTCATACTTAGCAACCTCATGATAATTTGATAATTAATTAAAGTGCATTGGTGGTCCTTGAACTTGTCACGCGGTGTCATCTAGGCCAACTATTAAAATGCTAATGTCCAAATCTCCTTTATCCAAATGTACCAACTGATGTTGCTTCAAGGTGACAAGGTGACATGCGACCATGCTGAGTTTCTGACTATTCTTCTCTTCCTCCTCCAGCCCACCAGATCTATGGTAACTCGTCCTATGTATCTTCTCATCAGTCCATAACCCAACCTCCCTCCACTCCTGCTTTGTTTCATCTTGCTTGCCCTCAAGCCATGGACTGCTGCTGAATCATTGGCCAGGGCGACCATTTTATTGTTTCCCATGCGACAGGGAGGGTGGAGATGTCCGGCAAGCAAGTCTCACCAGTGGGGTGGCGCGGAACGTACACCTAAGTTTTGGAGAAGATTTGAAGATAGACCTTAATCAAGAATAAGTTGGATCGCAAATTGGGGTTTACCTGATCTCCTTGTGGCTGCCATCAGCAATACCTCCTTGAGAGTTGGGAACCACTTGTGCGCGCAACAATCCTTTGACCTGGTACTACATACTGTGCTCCGTGTGCCTTCCACTGTGCAATGGCTCCGATAGATCTCATCTCACTGCGCAACAATCCTTCAGCCTTGTTGTACATAACACCACCCTCCACCTTTGACCCTCTCTATCTCTCCCTCCCTACCTCCTTCTGTGTGCTGAATCAGCTGGGGCCATGGGGCAACTTCTGTGCTCAGGCTGCTCCTACCACCATTGGTGACTTGGGGGCGCTAGTTTCAGCTTCCACACCTCAACATCCCAGAGACCCACCTGATGAGCACGAGCCGCATGCTGCTCACTGGCGGAGCTACATTGGCGCCATCATGGGCTGTAACCCCACCTTGGAGTAATTTCCGAAGGATCAAACTCTTGTGCATGGCTGCATGCACGCCTATACCTGCACTCCCACAGCGCACATAGCACATATGCATGCTACTTGCTACACGAACTCTCAAGTCCAAAGCACACTGCTCTTCCCATGCATTTATTTTCGCAATTGTTTTGGCTTCACTTGAGTGTTTTGTTGCAACACTGCTATATTTGTTATATGCTGATTGCATTATGAAACTTTATTGTTGTGGACTTTAAGCGCTTGCACCAGTACACTTAATTATAATGTGTCTAGCACACTCCAATAATAAGCATAACAGGCATTAGCTTCACTATTCTTCAGTGTGCCTATTATCCATCTTCTCGTAGGATAATGGCCACACCGCGCATGCGACACTAGCAACTGAGTACCTAGAATGAGCTCATGCTGCTCACTACCTTGTGCCTCCTCGCCATGTAGTGAGTAGTGGGAGATTACAAATATGCAAATGCAACTCTATCTATATATAGGCTGCCTATTCTATTGCTGTCCTATTATGCGATTCTACTTTCTTCAAAATATAACACCCATGATGTGTGGCTCCTTTTTACATATGAAAAGAATATATGCGATTCTACTTTCTTCGAAATATAACACCCATGATGTGTAGCTCCTTTTTACATATGAAAAGAATAATTATGCGCATGTTGATTAGTGATTGGCCTGGACCCCCCCCCCCCCCCCCCCCCCCCCCCCCCCGCGTTCTGATTTGTCGGCACACTCCAACATTGTCAGCAGCATTGGGAACAGGAACAGAGAGAGGAAGCTTGCGCATTTGTGCACTGCCAGCATGCCTAAACAGGCAGGTACATTTCAACTAGGGAGCTTTGCTCCTTTGAACAACACATTTAAAAAGTTTAACCATTCAGGGCGGATCTGCATTTTAATAGTTGAGGGACTTCGGTGACCCTACCGGACAAGTTTGAGGCCTGTTCATGCATTTTATTCTTTTGATCATCTGTGCAGTCTATGATTTTTTTCACATCATACTAGCATATTTCATAATTTTGGTTGCTTGCTGTAGCTGACAAAGCCAGCTAATTTGCCTTTTCTGATGTATCATCAATCATTTTAATCCTTTTAGGCTATCAGCCAATTTGTTTAATGAGCATTAGATATGCAGGGCACAGCGGTTACTAAGTTGAGGATAAGACAGAAGGAAGCTCTGGGAGTAGCAGAGAAAAGAGGAGGAAGAAGAGGACCTGGAAGTGTTATTGGTTCTAGCGCTGCTGGTTGTGTTTGTGCCCTACTATCAATATATCATGCTGGTGGTACAGCGTCCTCTGAGATCTGGAGACTGGGCTTTGTTGCTAGTTTCTGTACTAAACTAAGTGATACAGTTTCAAGTGAAATAGGGAAGGCTTTTGGAAGAACAACGTAAGTTTAGTTTTTGTAACACATCATTATGCAGCCTTCATAAGATTTCATCATGTAGACTTCCATTCTTTTGTAGAATGCAAGTCTATATGGAGTTCTAATAGGTTCTCATTTGTCAATACTGAATGCTCAAATCTTGGTTCTTCTGTAGAATAGGTACCTGGTGACAACATTAAAGGTTGTTCCTAGAGGTACAGAAGGTGCAGTCAGTATTGAGGGTACTATTGCTGGAATTCTAGCGGCTGTATTTCTTGCAGGTTTTGGTTATCTTCTTGGGCAGGTACATATTTTTTGTTTGAAATTCAGCACCATCAGACGCGTCCTTGATCTTGTCTTTAGTATACCAGTGTTTAGTCAATCTATAAATTGCAATTTCTATATGGAAGCTACAGTGACTGAATTTTATACTTCTTACACTGGACTATAAAATTGGTTGTCCCTCCTCTTTTTGTACGGCACATTTGGATGTGAAAAATTCTTGAGAAGTATATTTCACCATTAGTTTATCTTACAAAAAATCATCAATTGCCACAAAATTGATCTCTGAAAAATGTATCTCTTGTTGTAAGTTTTGTTAATAATAGACATGCATATAATTTGACTAATTGTTGTCAGAATTTTACGAAGATTGACGTTTTCCAATCCTAATACACCAAGAAGAAAGGAGGGAGTCCATGATTACTGAGAAAAGAATCCTGTATTCCTGTGTTATGCTGCAGGTGGATGTATCACAAGTTGCAGTATGCGTTCTTGCCTCTCAGATTGCAAATTATGTTGAGAGCTATATTGGGGCGACTTTACAAGACAAGGAAGGTTTTGAATGGGTGAGTTTGCACTTTTACCTGACTAATTACTGATGCTTCATCTACAAAGCTTGTTTGAACTTTTCCCAGTTAATCCATTTCTTCATTCGGCATGTTGTTTTTTTTTTGGGTGCTAACTGTTATGTTATTTGCAACTTTGCATCACCAAATTGGCTTACATGAAGTATTGCTGGAGTACCAGTGGTGTATTAATAGGGCCATCATCATTTCTGTGTGCCATAAATACATCCGCTACCCTATGGACAACCATCTTATATACAGATCAATTTCAGCGTAAAGAGCTGAGGACATTTTCAGCATATGGCTTAATGCAACCAAGTATATAGTCCAGATCATTTTGGTATAACCCAATATTGATATGGCATAATGCAAAGGACATTATATAATTTTATTTGCTGGTATTTATATAGCTTTCGTATGTTTAATGACATGGGCTCATGCTTGCATCTTATTGAGAGTTAGAGAATAAATTAGCTGCTACCATACTTGATGTCTGTTTCTAGGCATGTAAGCTAATTATAGGATGCATCATATGTACATAGTGCAGCATTCCATTTGTCAACATTGTTTTTGATATCTTTTGGCGGCTACCTGGAAGCTTCTGTTCACAATGATCAACTTGAATCTGTGACATCACTTGAGGTTTTCTTCTGGATGAAACTTTTTGTTGCAGGAAGACCATTTATATTGAGCCTCACTGTTTCTTATTCTTTGTGTACCACGCTTAGGCTTACTTCATGGATTTTTTTTTCTCTTGAAACTAATGGTGAATATTGTTCTATGCAGCTGAATAACGATATTGTCAATGTACTAAATATCTCCACTGGTGCCATATTGGCTCTTCTAACCCAGTGGCTGCTCATGAGTTGGAGATCTTAATTTTTCCTTTTGACTTAGCTCTGCCTCCACTACTCGAATTTTATTCTTGTAGTAGCTGCTATATTTTGCCCATCTGAAATGTAATCATAGATTCACATTTAGGCCGTCCTAACTTTCTCTAGGTTCCAGTCTTTGTTATGTCTACTGTGAAAATGCAAAACTGTCTTTCCTTCAGTTACGTTGAGGACTTTTCTAATTGTGCTGTTAACTTAGTGTTTAAGGCAGTTGTTAATTAGGATCTGTTTGATAGAGCTCTCAAAGCGGCTTCTGGGCTTAATCTAGAAGCTCTGCTAAACAACCTTTTTGAGGTCCTATTTTTAAAAAAAAAGTTTTTGAGGTCCTTTCTGAAGGGCATGCAGGACATGCTTGGTAGCTTTTGCATTACCAGCCCAATTCGGCTCGCTTGCGTTTAGCAACGCCAGGTCGCCACTCGCCAGCGGGTGCTTCCCGCTCTGTATCATGACTCGGCGAGGCGAAAAAGAGCTGAGCAAAGAACCAAGCTGGCCCTGTATCAGCTGGTGCTTGTCCGGTAAGCTGTGTTTACTGTAGTACTCTAGCGCGACAATCTCCTAACTGTACAGTGACGCTCCTTTATTTGAAGACATTTGATGGGACATGGTGCGTCGCAGGTGCGTCGGTTGCGGCTCTCCATCGTACCGCCAAGCATCCGGTGTTGATCGGTCATCTCAGCAGTGACTCAGTCTGCTGCTTGCTGCACCCAGCACCATTGCCTTCAGCCTTCGGTACCACCAATGCCTGAGTCAGACAGCCTTTGTCACGTCGGTCTTCAGTAGTCCCGACCAACAGGCCACAGGCCACACCTGGGTTGGGATTTGGGAACTTTTGGGACTTGGGGTTTTTGAGGAGTTGCATGATTCGGGACTTGCTTAGTTCCCTAATTCTTCCCCAAATTCTACTACGTAAAAAAAAATTCCTTATCACATCAAAATGTCGGCAAATGCATGGAGTACTAAATGTTGATGAAATCAAAAACTAATTGCACAGTTTTGTTGTACTTTGCGAGACGAATATTTTAAGCCTAGTTAGTCAAAATTTGGATAATTTTTACCAAATACAAACGAAATGCTACGGGAATTCTGATACAGTGTTTTTCTCCCCAATTCTCTCGAGGCCTCGTCTATAATTTATGGGCAAAGGCCTCGTGCCGCCGTGCGGGTGCGGGACGTGCACTCGTGCCACTGCCGCGGCGTGAGACTCTGAGCCGCATCTGTTCCCACCTGAATCCTGACTGCTCACTGGTCATGTTGTGTGCCATCCATTTGGAATGGGATTTCTGTCACCCTTTGCTTAACTCCGTACGCCTTTACGTGTACAGTGTTCGCAGTATTTGTTTGCCGATGAAGGTGTGTTCTTCCTCCCTGACGAATCTATTGAAATTTTGGTATATAAATATTAGCATTGTTTCGATTTTCTATAAATCAACTTAAAATGCTTTAATTAATACGTATATTCATTTTGGACGGAGGAAGGAGATAAGCGCCAGAATCTTTCGTTCACCCCAATGGGAAAAAAAAACCCCTCTTTCCAAAGTTGTGATTGACATGTTGCAGAGGTGACATGCTGCAATGCAGGCATTGCAAGGCCTTGTTTAGATGCACCCAAAAGTTGAAATTTTTTCACTCTTTTTCCATCACATCAATCTTTGGATCCATGCATGAAGTAGTAAATGTAGGTAAAAAAATAACTAATTACACAGTTTAGTTGGAAATCACGAGATGAATCTTTTAAGTCTAGTTGGTCCACGATTAGACAATATTTGTTAAACTAAGACGAAAGTGGTACTATTCATCGGGTTGAAATTTTTTTCAATCTAAACGAGGCCCTTGTTTAGATTGGGAAAAAATTTCAAACTGATGAATAGTACCACTTTCGTCTTATTTGATAAATATTGTCCAATCGTGAACCAACTAGACTCAAAAGATTCATCTCGTGATTTCCAACTAAACTGTGTAATTAGTTATTTTTTTTACCTATATTTAGTACTCCATGCAAGCGGCTAAAAATTGATGTGATGGAGAGAGAGTGAAAAAACTTGGAATTTTGAGGTGAACTAAACAAGGGGAGGCCCAGGTTCGCTTGGGTTGTGAAATTATGGAGCTCAGGCAACGGGGCCCCTCTTTTGCATATTAACCCGATCCAGCGATCTCAGTGACAGTGTTGGAGGTCCTAGCAGATACTAACTCATGTCAGGAACGTAGCTAGCGCTTGACCAGTCAAACTACGGAGTACGTACTAGCCTCGTTACATTGTACTACTCCTACAGCATGGACCATGTATCAAGCGTGCGGTTCCTTTTGAATGTCCCCTGCTAGCACTGCATACAGAGCCAGAGCGGAGGCAAGATTGGCAAGACCGCCCTCATATTACCTGCCTGATGCGGACCTCCGACCTCCGTTTGTGGAATTAGAGCATCTCCAACAAATCCCCAATACAACCTCTCATCCTCATAAAACAAAATTATTGAGAGATACTCCCTCCGTCCCATTGAAAGTGTCGTCCGGGAAACGTGTTTGTGAGGGGGACACGGTTTTCCAACGACACTTTCAATGGGACGGAGGGAGTAGATCAATTTTCATGCTCCAACAGGGCCCCAATACCTCTCCTAATTTTTGGTGGCCACCAAAAACACTCATCTCCCCTCAAATAAAGGGGCACTTGCAACCTCCTCCAATCCTCTGTTCTTTTGGCGCAAACACATCCATTGGTGATTCTGCACTTAGAAACAATGTCATGTCATCTCTCTTTATATCTTGTTTATGATATATCCTTGTGTGAGTATGTTTAATTTTATTTTCTTATTGTTGAACAAACTGTTATTGCATTTTCGATCTTTGGTCTTAAGTATGCGACAAACAAGACATCAACAACTTATTTTGACGTGAAAAATATTCATGGGTCAATTTGCTTCAACATAGTCCAGAATTTATAATATGGACCAAAATCACATATTAGGGATGAGATATTGGAAAACTACAAAAGCATCTCCCCCGATACCAAAAAGTAAATATTATGCTACTCCAATACTAATTTTTGGGGGAGTTTTATTGGGAACCGGTGGAGATGCTCTGAGAGCGACCCGAACGCAACGTCGAGAGCCCTAGCCTGGACGGGACCCTGTGCCCTAGGCTTACGTACGTACTACCTCGCGCGCTTTCTCTCTCGTCGTCGCGTCAATCGAGTCGTTCACGCGAGTCACGAGCCCCCCCATTTTATTGCTGCAAGTGCAAGGCTTCCTGGCGAGACTCCCCGTCGTCCCCAGTCCTCAAAGGCTCAAACCCCACAGGCCACAGAGCCGCACGCGCGAGCGAGCGCGAACACCATGGTGCCAGCGTTCATTGCGCTGCTGCTGTCCGTGCTCCCCGTGGCCGCCGACGCAGCGGCAGCGGCAGCGGCAATGGATCCAACAGAGAGGGAGACGCTGTTCCGTGTCATGGAGGCCGTGTCCTCCGACCGGGACTGGCGCGTCGAGAGCCCCGACCCCTGCGGCGCGCCGTGGCCGGGGCTCGAGTGCAAGCCGGCCGCCGCCGACGCGGGCGCCGCGGCGGCGCGCATGTACGTCACGCGGCTGGACTTCGGCGTGGAGCCCAACCCGACGTGCAAGGACACGGCGTCCTTCCCTCCCGAGGTGTTCTCCCTGCCGCACCTCCAGTCCCTCTTCTTCGTCGACTGCTTCACCAACCCGGCCGCCGCCACGACACTCACCCTGCCGGCGCCCGCCAACCTCTCGGCGGCCTCCGGCCTGCAGCAGCTTAGCATCAGGGCGAACCCGGCGCTGTCCGGCACGATGCCGCCGGCGCTGGCCAGCCTCCGGGCTCTCCAGGTGCTCACCGTCTCCCAGAACGGCCTGGTCCGCGGCGAGATCCCGCAGGGCATCGGGGACCTCACGTCGCTGGTGCGCCTTGACCTCAGCTACAACTCGCTCTCGGGGCCCGTGCCGACCCAGATTGGCCAGCTCAAGAGCTTGGTCGGTTTGGACCTGAGCTACAACTCGCTGTCTGGCGCCATCCCGAGCCAGATCGGCGAGCTGCGGCAGCTGCAGAAACTTGACCTCAGCTCCAACAACCTCACCGGCGGCATCCCGGACACCGTCGCCAACCTGACCTCGCTCACCTTCTTGGCGCTCAGCAACAATGGCCTGACTGGCCATTTCCCTCCAGGCATCTCCGCGCTGCGAAACCTCCAGTACCTGATCATGGACAACAACCCAATGGGCGTCCCGCTGCCTTCCGAGCTCGGCAGCCTCTCCCGCCTGCAAGAACTCCGGCTGGCCGGCTCCGGCTACTCGGGCCCGATACCGGAGGCGTTCGGCCAGTTGGCGAGCCTGACGACGCTTTCGCTGCAGGACAATAACCTGACGGGGCCGATCCCCGCGGCGCTGAGCCGGTTGGGCAGGATGTACCACCTGAACCTGAGCAACAACGCGCTTGGCGGGGCCGTGCCGTTCGACGGCGCGTTCCTGCGCCGGCTCGGCGGGAACCTCGACCTGAGCGGCAACTCCGGGCTGTGCCTGGACGACCGGAGCGTCCTGCGGGGCGTCGGGGTCGGCATCGGCGCCTGCCGAGGCAGCGGCGACGGTGACACCCTGTCGTCGTCGGCGCGTACTAGCTCGGCGAGCAGAGCTCCGGGAAGAGGTGTGCTTACGACGAGTGGTTCCCTGTTATGCCTGCTCAGCCCTGCGTGCGTGGCCGCGTGCTGCCTTTTTGCCTTGAACGAGCACGCTCTGTATTGATTGGACTCTTGTGATCGTAACCATTATTGTACTAGGCATTGTGCGTTGCAGTGTTAGAGCACATCTTCAGTAGGGATCTCGACCCCTCCTGTTCTACTCCTCAAAAAAATGTTAGGGCACATCGGGTGGCTCCTGGCAACTCCGTGTGCGCTGAGTGAAGAAGCCGTTCTATTTCTATCCTCTCAAGATGATAAAATGAACTAGGAGCTATTTTTGGCTTCACCTATTTTGGCATACCGTAGCGAAGAGCTAGAGCCGTTTAAAATCGTAGCACACAGGACCATGAGCGTAGTTAGCTACTTAGCTCGTTGCAGACTGTTTTGTTTCATGGTTTTAGCGGAGAGCAACAACACTTTTAGAAGGAGCCGAGGAGCACTGTGCGCGACAAGTACAACGCACCTATGTTGGGTTGATCTCTGTTGACGGTCATACAACCGAGTCTATATAACGCTTATTTTTGGGGATAAAGTGAGATCGGACAGGGATGATTCCATTTGTATTGTTATTTGGTTTAGGTATTGTAAGGACAGATCATCCTCCTAGGAGGCATTTCTCCTAAACACGGGGCATATCCTTCTCTTCAAAATCTAGGGATGAGCTTGTCCCTCCTCTACGGTGTTAATCTCCATTTCGTATTCCTCCTTCCCTGGCTCACACGTTGTCCTCCTTAGCCTCAATGCCTTAACACCCGTCGAGCTCGTCATGCCCTCATGTATTTTGTCTCCCCACTCCTTGTATATCTCACCTTGCCTCATCTCCTCTCCATACCTGATGCAAGGCTGCAGCTACAGGTGGCATGGGCGAGGGTGGCATCGGCGAGTTCGAGGTTGACCTACACCAACACGGTAGCAGGGGAGGCACTGGTGGACCATTCGTGAAGCACCATTCGTGAAGCATTCGCTACAAGCGTGTAATATTAGGCTAGCAACTGGAGTCCACTTCTCGGGAGCATTCATCCTAGATTCAATGTCCTCAACCCGAATGGAAACCATGGATGCCCTTATCACATCTTCTGATCGAGAACACTAACAAACGCCTGGTTGCGTAATGCGATATTAAATGAAACTGCTAGGTCTCATGGTAAACCAACATTCTCGTGAGGCTGGCCAAGTCTCAACAAACTAAGAAGTCGATCTTTGCTAGCGTTGTAGTAACGGGAAGGTCGTCGCCTGTCGAAAGATTTTAGTCTGGCAATACATAAATCAGATTGGCAGCACAAAGACACAGTGATTATACTGCTTCAGGCACGTGGTACCCTATGCCCAATTTGAAGTAGCTCTCTTTGTATTCGTATGCTCGGTTACAGGGGGCGTTAATTCTAGCATGTGCTAGAAACTGTTCGCGTAAATGGTCGTTTAGTCCGTTTAAACACCGTTTAAACGGTAAACATAAATCAGCCGTGTTGTTTAGGCCCTAAACGGTGAATTAAACGGTTGGGCCGTTTAAACCCGTTTAAACCGTTCAATCCCGTCTAAACGGTCTAAACAAAATCAGATTAAACGTGATTAAATGAGCTAAACAACCATTTAATCCATAATTATGTGAATTAAAGGACTACGTCTATCACAATCAACATGAAACTAATTAACATTGTAATTATATGAAGTGTTGTGCGATTTAGATTTCTTCCAACAAGATTATTTGGTAGAATATTTGATTTTTACATGTGTAAATATGTATGGGTTCTAGCCAATTTTATTTTTACCTACATAAATATGTATATTTTATTGTTATTGTAAAAAACCGTTTAGGCCATTTAACTCCGTTTAAACACCGTTTAAACGGTCTAAACGCTAAACGAAGGGTGACTGACTGTTTACCGTTTAGCGTTTAGGAAAACTGTAAAGGATTGGATCCTGATCGGTAGTTGTTGTGCACAAATAGGTAGTTGTTGTGCACAAATACTTCGGATGAAGGCCACCTTGAATAGCTTTGGAATCAAGTTCAAGAAAGTGTCATTGCTATGTGACAATGAGAGTGTAATCAAGCTAACCAACAATCAGGTTCAACATGCAAGAACAAAGCACATTGATGTTCGCCACCATTTCATTAGAGATCACCAACAAAAAGGGGACATTTGCATTGAGAGCGTGGGCACCGAAAATCAACTTGCCGACATATTCACCAAGCCACTTGATGAGAAGAGGTTTTGCAAGTTAAGGAATGAGTTGAACATATTGGATTTCTCAAATATGTGTTGATGCACCCCCACTTATATGACATGCCTCTCCTTCGAGCAATCCAAGGTAAAAGTTGATTGGCATGGCATACATTCTTGCTAAGAACTTGTTTAGTGCATCTAGTCATTTCTATCATGTTTTATAGGCTCATTCATGAAAATCAAATAAATTTGATGCTTGTATGGTGCCACTATTGCTTCTATGCTTGACTTGATCTAGTGGTAGCATATGACACGTTTGTGGGCTTGTGAACCTAGTGTTTGATCTAGAAAACAAACTACAAGTGTTTAACTCAACATGGTCAAGATAACCATTGAAATGAGGTATGAAGAAGCTTGTCCTTGGATCAAACCAAGTTAAATATCTTTGGCAAGTGTTCTAGATTGAGCCAAATTTAGAAAAATAATCCTCATCCCACTGATTGACTTTGATAATCTTAACCTATCTAAAATTGAACCTTTGTGGTCATTGGTGACAAAGGGGGAGAAGTAATGCACAAAAATAGTGAAAAAATGACATAGGGGTGAAATATGAAAATAAGGGGATCAATTAAAATTTGAGCATACAAGTAGGGGGAGCAAGCTCATAAACTTGTATGTTGCATTTGAATGTGCATTACATATATATGCTTGCATGGCACAAGTTTTAAATTAAAATTCCATGCTTGTGTGGTGTATGCTAGTTGTAAGTTTGAATGATGAAATGGGAAACTAGCATGCATAGGATAGTTAGATATGCCTTGGTTTTGTTTTTCAAGTGATATTAGAGCCTTGCATATAATGTGATCTCACGAGGTATCTAGTGTTTGTGTTTTGCAAGAAATTCCAAGTGGTATATAACTAGCAGTGGTGCTAAGAATGGTATATTTGGTGCACTCCGATTGATATTACGCTTCAAATATCCATCTCTTATACCTTAGCATCATTTTGTAGACATTGACCTCCCACATTTTCTATCCATGCATACGTGCAAGCTTCAATCCAAACTCTTAACACATATGTAGGGGGAGCTAATGCTACCAATTCGGATTCATAAAACTTGTCCATATCCTTTTACACATGGTAAATATGCTTGGGCAAGCAACATGGATTCAATTAAATTTCAATTCATATCTTTATGAAAGGGTTGTCATCAATTACCAAAAAGGGGATATTGAAAGCTCTAGTTTGGTTTTGGTGAATTGATGAAACCCTAAGTGCTAAGCTATTTGCACTAGCGATCATGAGAACAGGGAAGCACATTCCAAGTGGTGGAGCTAATGATGAAGATCATGATGGTGGTGATGGCAATGGTGATCAAGTGCTCGGGCTTAGAAAAAGAAGAAAGAGAAAAACAAAAGTTCAAGGCAAAGGTGAAACTTGATAGGAGCATTTTGTTTTGGTGATCAAGACACCTAGTGGGTGTGATCACATTTAGAATAGATAGCCGTACTATTAAGAGGGGTGAAACTCGTATCGAAATGCTATTATCAAAGTGCCACTAGATGTTCTAACTCATTGCATATGCATTTAGATTCTAGTGAGTTCTAACACCCTTGAAAATGTCTATGAAAATATGCTAACACATGTGCACAAGGTGAAACACTTGGTGGTTAGCACTTTTGATCAAGGGTGGCGAAGTTAGTGAAGTCGAGGAGGTCACTGGAGTTGACCAAACGCAGGACCTGACGCTGGACCTGCGCGTCTGGTCAGTGTTGTAGAAGTGGCGCCACTCTCGGCCTGCAATCGAACGCTGAAAGGTCTTGATGGCTAGAGGGGGGTGAATAGCCTTTTAAAATTTTCTACAAAGACAAGCTAAACAAGTTTATCAATATAACAAGTAGCGAGATGCGAGTTTTGCTTAGCCTACGGGGTGTTTGCAAGCCACCTAACCAATTCACAATTCTAGTATATTTGCACTCAACCGCACAAGTCAAAACGAGAAGGTAACTACAACTACAACTAGCTACACAAAGGAGCTACTCTAGCAAAGCTAACTAGCTAGAAAGATAACTAAGAAGGTAATGCGGAGTTGAGTTAGGAGAGTTTCACCGAGGGGCGAAGTATTGAGCCAACCAATATGATCAACAATGAATACCAAGACAATCGAACACCGGGATCAATCAATCACAATATGAAAGTGATGACACGAAGATTTATCCTGAGGTTCACGTGCTTGCCGGCACGCTAGTCCTCGTTGTGTCCCTCTTCACCACGTGGTTCGGTGGCTAATCGGTCTCACACTGAGCCTCTCAAAAGGCGCCACAAGAACCTACCAAATGGCAAAAGGTTGCAATGACACGAACAATTTACTAACGTTGCCTTTGGCGCTTCGCCGAGGTAGGCACAAACCCCTCACAATCACCGAAGGTGGCCAAGAACAATCACCAACTCTTGCCAACGCCTCCAAGCTGCTCCAAGCCGTCTAGGTGGCGGCAACCACCAAGAGAAACAAGAATCCCACAGCAAATCAACCACCAAGTGCCAACTAGATGCAATCTCACAATGCAAATGCACTTGGATCACTCAATCTCACTTTGAATATGCAAAGAAGCAAGAGAGATGAGTGGGAGGGGAGTTGCTTAGCTCAAAGTGCTCACAAGTATGTCAAAAGTCCAAGAGAGAGCTTTGAGCCGGCCAACGAGTATTTATAGATGTACCCCTTCGAAAATAGCCGTTAGAAACTTAAAACAGCCGAAATCGAGCTGACCAGACGCGCTGGTCAAACTGACCGGACGCGCCGATCGCACGGTGTTTACGCTCGCGAAGCACCGACCGGACGCGCTGGTCGCGCGGACCGGACGCGCGAAGTACGACCGGACGCGCTGGTCCCGTAACGGACCGGACGCGCTGGTCAAGCCTGAGCCGCGTTCCAACGAAACAGCGACCAGACGCGCTGCAGAACTGACCGGACGCTACAGTGCCAGCGTCCGGTTGGAGTCCAGTAAGCTCCCTGATCAAACGGACGCGTCCGGTCGACTGTGACCGAACGCGCCACAGCGTCCGATCGAAAAACCGAAACTCGCGCAGACGCTGAACACTGACCGGACACGTCCGGTCAAACAGAGACCGCGTCCGGTCACTTCTGTGACCTCCGCTCGCCTTCGTTTCTTTTCCGACTTCCGGCGTAGAGGAAAATATTCGTTTCAACTCCTCGAAAACGCCTGAATCCCGCCTCGCAAGCTCGGCGGGAGGGAGAGAGGGACCCAAACCCTCTCTACCACTCAAACTCCAACGCCATCGCAAAAGTGCTAACACCACCAAGTGATCACGTCATGTGCAAGTGTGTTAGCATTTTCACAATCATTTTTCGAGGCGTTATTAGTTCTATCCAAATGCATTTGATTATAAAATGCACACCTAGAGGCACTTAGGAGTTCAATAGCTGCGTCATTCCCCTCTTTATAGTACGGCTATCTATCCTATAATGTAACCACACCCACTAGGTGTCTTGGTTACTAAAACACAACCCTTAAGCATATACCTTTGCCTTGATCACGTAGGGTTGCGTCCAAATCCAAGTGTGGCCATCATGATCACCATGTCCGTCTTGCCACCAACCTTGGAATGTACTAATCCTCATATTCTACATACAACTTAGGCATAGGATTAGTACTTAGGCATTGTCACTAATTACCAACACCAAACATAGGACTTTCAATCTCCCCCTTGTTGGTAATTGGTGACAAACATTTCATAAAGATATTATGATAAAATTTTGATTGAACCCATGTCACATTGTCCAAGTATATTACCATGTGTAAGAATTATGGACATGTGATCATGAATTCAAATTGATAGCAATAGCTCCCCCTACATGTATGCTATATGTTTGGATTTTGGAAGCATACATGTTAGATAGGAAAGATATAGGAGCATTGACTACCAATAGGTGCTAAGTGTTTTAGATTATAGACCTTTGAAGCGTGATACCATCGGAGTTGCGATAAACACCATCTTAGCACCTTGTGTAGTTAGATACCACTTGGAAAAGCACAAATATAACTAGAAACCTCGTGAGATCAACATTATAAGCAAGGCTCTAGTACCACTTTGAGAAACATGAAGCAAGAAAAATCTAACTACTTCCTATTCATGCTAGTACTTCAATATACCATTCAAATTATACTAGCAAGTCACCACACAAGCAATGTATCGGAGAAAAAGAAATGCATAACTATGCATCATACATATGAAGTGCACATGGAAATGCAACATTCATGTTTAAGAGCTTGCTCCCCCTACTTGTGTGCTTAAAATTTTAGTTGATCCCCTTCTTTTATCAATTCTCCCCTTTAGGTTTTCTCCCCCTTTATAATCTATCTTTGTGAACAACATTTTCTCCCCCTTTGGCACCAATGACCACAAGGGACCAATTTTAGATAGAATATCATGTCATGTTATGGGGTGAGGATCAAGTTTGTGATTCAACCTAGATTGCTTGCATAAATAAAATGCTTCGGTTTGATATAAGGGCAAGCTTCTTCACACCTTGCTAGAAGGGTTATCATGCACCATGTTGAAGCAAATATTTAGACAAGTGATCTAGATTAAACACTTAGGATCACAAGCTACTTAAACAAGTTATATGCTACCACTAGATCATACATAGCAAAGAAATAATAGTGGCACCATATAACCTTCAAATTCATTTGATTTTCATGAATGAGCCTAGAACATAAGAAATCATGACTAGATGCACTAAACATGTCCTTAGTATAGAATGTATGACATGTCAACCAATTGTACCTTGGGGCTCGAAGGAGAGGCATATCATATATGGGGTGCATCAACTCATGTTGGAGAAGTCAATTATGTTCAATTCATTCTTTAGCTTGTGAAATCTCTTCTCATCAAGTGGCTTGGTGAATAGATCGGCTAGTTGATCTTCGGTGCCTACACTCTCAATAGTAATGTCACCCTTTTGTTGATGATCTCTAATGAAGTAATGGCGAACATCAATATGCTTTGTTTTTTGATGTTAAACCGGATTGTTGGTTAGCTTCACGGCATTTTCATTGTCACATAGCAATGGCACATTCTTGAAATTGATTCCAAAATCCTTCAATGTGGCCTTCATCCATAAGATTTGTGCACAACAACTACCCGTGGCGATGTATTCGGCTTCGGCGGTAGATAGTGCAATACTATTTTGCTTCTTGGATGACCATGAGACAAGTGATCTTCCCAACAATAAGTCCTGGAAGTGCTCTTTCTCTCCACTTTGTCACCGGCATAGTCGGAATCCGAATATCCAACTAGCTCAAAGCTTGCACCTTTGGGATACCATAATCCAACATCTTGTGTATGCTTTAAGTACCTCAATATTCTCTTTGTTGCCTTCAAATGACTTTCTCTTGGTGAGGCTTGAAATCTTGCACACATGCATACACTAAACATTACATCGGGCCTTGATGCCGTCACATAGAGTAGGCTACCAATCATTGATCTATATAGCTTTTGATCCACCATGTTGCCACTCTTGTCACTATCCAAGCTTCCATTAGTGCTCATTGGAGTAGTGATTCCTTTTGCATCTTCCATGCCAAACTTCTTTAGCATATCCTTTATGTATTTGGTTTGGCTTACAAATGTTCCTTCTTTCATTTGCTTGATTTGAAGTCCAAGAAAGAAACTAAATTCACCAATCATTGACATTTCAAATTTCTTTGCCATCATTTTTCCAAACTCATCACAATAATCTTGATTGGTTGAACCGAATATGATATCATCAACATATATTTGCAACACAAACAAGTCTTTGCCAATCTTCTTGGTGAATAGAGTAGTATCCACTTTGCCCATGACAAATCCTTTGGATAGCAAGAAATCTCTTAATCTTTCATACCATGCTCTAGGTGCTTGCTTCAATCCATACAAAGCTTTTCTCAATTTATAGACATGATTGGGTTTCTTGTCATCTTCAAAACCGGGAGGTTGCTCCACATACACCTCCTCTTGAATGTACCCATTGAGAAATGCACTCTTCACATCCATTTGATATAGCTTGATATTGTGAGCACAAGCATAGGCAAGTAAGATCCTAATTGCTTCCAATCTTGCAACCAGGGCATAAGTTTCACCAAAGTCAAGACCCTCTATTTGTGTGTAACCTTGAGCCACTAGTCTTGCTTTGTTCCTTACTACTATCCCATCTTGATCTTGCTTGTTGCGAAAGACCCATCTTGTTCCAATGACATTGTGATCCTTAGGCCTCTCAACTAGTTCCCATACTTCATTTCTCTTAAAGTTGTTGAGCTCTTCATGCATTGCATTTACCCAATCCGGATCTCTCAATACTTTATCAATGTCCTTGGGTTCTTCCATTGACACAAAAGAAGAGTGAGCACAAAATGATGCCAATCTTGATCTAGTTTGAACTCCCCTTTGTATGTCACCAATGATGGAATCCAATAGATGGTCTCTTGCAATGTTAGTTGGTTGAAGCACTTGGACTTGATTGCTTGGATGTTGATGTTGATCATGAGTTAGAGATGATGAACTAGCCACTTGTTGATCTTGTTGCACTTGAGATGATGTACTAGCTTGATTTTGCATTAGAGAACCACTAGCTTGTGTAATTAGACTTTGGAGCACTTGATCTTTGTTGTCATCCACATCAATCACTTGCTTTGGTCTAATATCACCAATATCCATTTCTTTCATAGCATTGGTCAATTGAGTTCCTCTCACATCATCCAAGTTTTCTTCTTTATCTTAAGAGCCATTTGTTTCATCAAACTCAACATCATGAACTTCCTCAAGTAAACCACTAGCCAAATTCCAAACTCTATAAGCTTTGCTAGTAGTGGAGTAACCAAGTAAGAATCCTTCATCACATTTCTTCTCAAACTTACTCAATCTAGTGCCCTTCTTCAAGATATAGCATTTGCAACCAAATACCCGAAAGTATGCAATGTTGGGCTTTCTTCCATTCAAGATCTCATATGGTGTCTTCTCTAGGAACTTGTGGCAATAGAGGCGGTTGCTATAAAAGCAAGCCATGTTGATTGCTTCGGCCCAAAATGAATGACTCACATTATACTCATTCAACATTGATCTTGCCATACCAATTAATCAATCACACAAGAGAAATCCTCGAGAAGAGAATGACACAAGAATTTATCCCGAGGTTCACTTGCTTCCCGGCAAGCTACTCCCCGTTGTGGCGATACACCCACTTGTCGGTTCACGAGCTAATCGACTATCAAGAGTCGAGCCCTCGGCGGGCACCGCACAACCGCACACAAGATGGGGATCCTCCAAGCCACGAGCTCCACTAGAGTATCCAATTCGCAAACTCCAGCGGGGAAGGATCAAGAACCCCTTACAACACTTGGTGAGGGCTCCAACAATCTCCAATTGCGAGCTCAATCACCTCCGCTGCTCCAAGCCGTCTACCGTGTCGGGAAACACGGAAGAGTAACAAGAAATCCGCAGCAACTCGAAGATCAAGTGCCTCTAGAATGCAACTCTCAAGCAATGCACTTGAATCTCACTCAATCTCACTCAAGATGTGCAACAAACAAAGAGATGAGTGGAGGGGTTGTTCTCTAGCTCAAAGGATGTCTCTAGGTCTCAAAATATGCAAGAGATACCCTCAAACCCCGGACACCCTCTATTTATAACGAAGGGGTACGCAACTAGCCGTTACAGACGACGCAGCGAAAAACGCGCTGACCGGACGCTCCGGTCAGGGTGACCGGACGCGTCCGGTCACTACACGACAACCGTGAACAGTGCGCGTCAGAACTAGCCGTTGTCCTGACCGGACGCGCTCAACCGCATGACCGGACGCGACAGTGCCAGCGTCCGGTCGCGTTCCAGTAAGCTCCCGCTGCGACCGGACGCGTCCGATCGCACGTGACCGGACGCGCCAGCCTCCTCCGATCGCGTTCCAGTAAGGGTCCACTTACGACCGGACGCGTCCGGTCGAACGTGACCGGACGCGCCACCGCGTCCGATCGCGTCTGCCCTTCAAGCTGAACTCCTGGGTGCGTGACCGGACGCGCCGGTCCGTGACCCTCTCACTCGCGCGTCAGACTGTGGTTTGAACTGACCGGACGCGCTGGTCAGGCCAGACCAGCGTCCGGTCACAAACCCTAAGCGCGCTGCGTTGAACTGACCGGACGCGTCCGGTCAAACCGGGACCGCGTCCGGTGCAGCGTCCGGTCAACGCAGTGACCTCCGTTTGCCTCCGTTTCTTTTCCAACTTTCGGCGCAGTAGAAAAAAGGCATTTCACTTCCCAAAAATGCGCCGAATCCCGCCTCGCAAGCTCGGCGGGAGGGAGAGAGGAACCCAAACCCCTCTCTACCGTTTAAACTCCACCGCCTTTGCAAATGTGCTAACACCACCAAGTGTACACCATCATGTGCATGTGTGTTAGCATTTCACAAACATTTTCCAAGGCGTTATGTTAGCTCTCAACTAGATCCTAATGCATATGCTCAAGACATTGATCTAGTGGCACTTGATTTCCGAGCTAACCGTGATTGCCCCTCTTGATAGTCGGCTATGTATCATAAACCCGGTCAATCACTTCTCTACTCAACTTAGACCGGCAAAAGGAAAACCATATGGTTATACCTTTGCCTTGTGCTCTTAGATCTTTCTCTTCCACTTGATCATCATATCCATCATATTATGTGCATCTCCACCATGATCGACATTTCATGTCCATGCACTATTTCTTTGTGATCTTGTGGCCACCACTCCTTGCCACGTACACCTTCATCACATGTGTTGCTTATGCCTAACTCAAAACACTTAACACATGGCATTAGCAACTTGGTGTCATTAATTACCAAAACCAAACTTGGGCTTTCAATCTTCCCCTTTTTGGTAATTGATGACAACCATCACAAAGATATGAAATGAAATCAATTTTCAATTTCGATAGTATTAGCTCCCCCTACATATGTGCTTCCATGAGTTTGGTTCAATTGTGCACATATGTATGGATTAGAATTTTGGGAGAGTTACTACTATCAAATTGATGCTAAGGTATATAGAATGGACCTTTGAAGCGTGATACCAATTGGAGTTGCCTTTATATACCATCCTTAGCATCAATGTAGCTAGACACCACTTGTAATTCATCACTTGTAAAGATCACAAACACTAAAGTACCCCGTGAGATCAACATTATAAGCAAAGGTGTCTAGATACCACTTATAAAGCTACTCTTAACAAAACATCATTCAAGTTCTATTTCTAGCAATCACCATACAAACATGAATATGAATTTAAGCTTTGCCATGCAACAATTCATCATGTTAATGCACATACAAATGCAACAAATCATTCATGAGCTTGCTCCCCCTACTTATGTGCTCAATTTTAATTGATCCCTTTCCAATGTCATTCTCTCCCCCTTACTATATTTTTCTCCCCCTTTGCAACTTAGCTTTTTATCTTTTGTGACTTTTCTATCTTTGTGACTTTTCTCTCTTTGTGACTTTTCTCTCCCCCTTTGTCAACAATCACCAAAAAAGTGCCAATTTTAGTGAGAGTTAAGTCAATCAATATGAGGGAGACCAAATTATGGTTCAATCTAGATTACTTGCCTAGAATATGTAATTCGGTTTGATCCAAGGACAAGCTTCTTCACACCTCATAAAGTATAAGGGTTATCTTGACCATGTTGAATTACACATCATGAGCTCATTTTCTAGATTCAACACTAGGTTTGCAAGCCCATAAACATGTCATATGCTACCACTAGATCAAACAAGCATAGAAGCAATAGTGGTACCATATATACATTAAACTCATTTGATTTTCATGAATGAGCCTATTTGTCATGCAAATATGTCTATATGTTCTAAACATGTCCTTAGCAAAGTATGGATGATATGTCAAACAACTTTACCTTGCTATGTCGGAGGAGAGGCATGTCATATAAGAAAGTGGAGGTGCACTCATTTCAAGTTGGAGAAGTCAAGTATGTTCAATTCATTCTTCAATTTGTAAAATCTCTTCTCATCAAGTGGCTTTGTGAATATGTCGGTTAATTGACCTTCGGTGCCAATGCTTTCAATGCTAATATCACCCTTTTGTTGATGGTCTCTTATGAAGTGATGCCTTATGTCAATGTGCTTGGTTCTTGAATGTTGAACCGGATTTTGTGTCATCTTAATAGCACTTTCATTGTCACAAAATAATGGAACATTCTTGAATTTTATTCCAAAGTCATTCAAAGTGGCCTTCATCCAAAGCAATTGTGCACAACAACTACCGGCACTAATGTATTCGGCCTCGGCGGTAGATAGTGCAACACTATTTTGTTTCTTTGAAGACCATGAAACAAGAGACCTTCCAAGCAATTGACAAGTGCCACTTGTGCTCATTCTATCAATCTTGCAACCACCATAGTCGGAGTTCGAATATCCAATCAACTCAAAATTTGACCCCTTTAGAAACCATAATCCAACATCATGAGTGCCCTTAAGATATCTCAATATCCTCTTGGTTGCTTTCAAGTGACTTTCTCTAGGTGAAGCTTGATATCTTGCACACTTGCACACACTAAACATCACATCCGGCCTAGAAGCGGTGACATATAGCAAACTTCCAATCATAGACCGGTATTGCTTTTGATCTACCATGTTACCACTAGCATCAACACCCAATTGATCATTTGTGTCCATTGGTGTACTCATTGGCTTAGCATCTTGCAATCCAAACTTCTTGATCATGTCCTTGATGTACTTGTCTTGACTTACAAAAGTGTCATTCTTCATTTGCTTGATTTGAAGTCCAAGGAAGTAACTAAGCTCTCCAATCATAGACATCTCAAACTCTTTTGCCATCATATTTCCAAATTCTTCACAAAAGTCTTGATTGGTTGATCCAAAGATAATGTCATCCACATAGATTTGCAACACAAACAAGTCATTTCCAAGCTTCTTGGTGAAGAGAGTGGTGTCAACCTTTCCCATCTTGAACCCTTTAGAGAGAAGAAAGTCCCTCAATCTCTCATACCATGCTCTAGGTGCTTGCTTCAAACCATACAATGCCTTCTTTAACTTGAAAACATGGTCGGGCTTCTTGTCATCTTCAAAACCGGGAGGTTGCTCAACATAAACTTCTTCATTGATGTAGCCATTGAGAAATGCACTCTTGACATCCATTTGATAGAGCTTAATGTTGTGTGCACAAGCATATGCTAATAAGATTCTAATTGCCTCCAATCTTGCAACCGGTGCATATGTTTCTCCAAAGTCAAGACCTTCAACTTGAGTGTATCCTTGTGCTACTAATCTTGCTTTGTTCCTCATAACCATGCCATCTTGATCTTGCTTGTTTCTAAAGACCCACTTAGTACCAATCACATTGTAGTTCTTTGGCCTTTCTATAAGTTCCCAAACTTGATTTCTAGTGAAATTGTTTAGCTCTTCATGCATGGCATTTACCCAATCGGAATCTTTTAATGCATCTTCTATTTTCTTAGGTTCTTCAAGTGACACAAATGAGTAGTGCTCACAAAAGGATGCTAATCTTGATCTAGTTTGAACACCACTTTAAATTCCACCAATGATTTGATCCAATGGATGATCTCTTGCAATACTAGTAGGTTGGAGTATTGGGAGTTGGTTACTTCCACTAGCTTGACCTTGATCTTGCACCTCATCATGAGAACCACTAGAGCTTGCTTGATTTGTATCAATTTGCACACTTTGGTTGATCACATGAATATCATCATCATCAACTTGCCTCGGCCTTATGTCACCAATGTCCATGTTTTTCATTGCATTTGACAATTGATCTCCTCTCACATCATCAAGGTTTTGAGCTTCATTTTGAGACCCTTGGGTTTCATCAAACTCAACATCATGAACTTCTTCCAAGGTGTCATTTGTGAGATTCCAAACTCTATATGCCTTGCTTGTGGTAGAATAACCAAGTAAGAACCCTTCATCACATTTCTTTTCAAACTTGCTCAATCTAGTGCCTTTCTTGAGAATATAGCATTTGCAACCAAACACTCTAAAGTATGCAATGTTGGGCTTTCTTCCATTCAATAGCTCATATGGTGTCTTCCCAAGCTTTCCATGGCAATAAAGACGGTTGCTACAATAGCAAGCCGTGCTGATAGCTTCACTCCAAAATGAATGACTCACATTGTATTCACTAAGCATTGATCTAGCCATGTCAATCAAAGTTCTATTCTTTCTTTCAACTACACCATTGGATTGAGGAGTGTATGTTGGAGAGAATTGATGTCCAATACCAAGATCATCACACAATTCCTCAATTCTTGTGTTCTTGAACTCACTACCATTGTCACTTCTAATCTTCTTGATGGTAGTCTCAAACTCATTTTGCACTCTCTTGACAAAAGATTTGAATAGATCATGTACATCACTCTTGTCAAAGAGAAAGAACACCCAAGTGTATCTAGTGTAGTCATCAACAATCACAAAACCATACTTGTTGCCACCAATGCTAGTGTATGTTGTTGGCCCAAACAAGTCTATGTGCAATAGCTCAAATGCCTTTGATGTGCTCATTTCACTCTTACTAGGATGTGTATTTCCAACTTGTTTGCTGGCTTGACAAGCACTACATGGTTTATCCTTTTCAAAAGTCACATCTTTCAAGCCTCTAACTAAGTCATGCCTCAAAAGTTTGTTCAATTGTTTCATTCCAACATGACCAAGCCTTCTATGCCACAACCATCCCATACTAGATTTGCTAAGCAAGCATGATGTCAATTGTGTCTCACTATCATTGAAGTCAACCAAGTATAAGCTACCATGTCTAAATCCTTTGAATATCAAATTTGATCCATCAACACTCATGACTTCAACATCATCACTACCAAATATGCACTTGAAGCCAAGATCACAAAGTTGTGCCACCGACAAAAGATTGAAATCCAAGCTCTCAACTAGCAACACATTAGATATGCTCATGTCATTTGAAATAGCAATTTTACCAAGCCCCTTGACTTTGCCTTTCTTGTTGTTGCCAAAAGTGATAGCATCAAAACCACCATTTTGACTTGTATCAATTGATTTGAACATACAAGAATCCCCGGTCATATGTTGAGTGCACCCACTATCAAGCACCCAATGCCTTCCTCCGGCTTTGTAATTGACCTACAAGACAAGATCAATTCTTTTTAGGTACCCAAACTTGTTTGGGTCCTCCAAGGTTAGTGACCAAGCTCTTTGGTACCCAAATGGCTTTCTTCTTTGAGCCCATCCATGGTGCACCAATAAACTTAGCATGAACACCATTTGTACCCTTGGTAAGTATATAGAAAGAATCAAACTTAATTGAGGATACATTAGCATTGGATTTCTTGTTCATACAATGTTGCTCTATGTGACCAACTTGCTTGCAACTTTTGCAATAGCTACCATTGTTCTTCACAAAACGAGTCTTGTGAGGAGCAAAGGCGGCCTTGCCTTTCTTGGGGTTATAGCCCAATCCCTCTTTATAGAGAGAAGCCCTTTGGCTACCCAAGCACATAAGCAAGCGGTCCTCACCACCATAAGCCTTAGATAAGGTGTGATTAAGCTCTTTTACCTCCTTCTTAAGATTTTCATTCTCAACTATTAGTGTGGAGTCACAAGTGAAACCGTCACTACTAGATGAGGATGATGTAGATGCGCTACATGAAGGGTTAGTGGGAGCAACAACAATAGGCTTATGACAAGATTCATCAATTATATCACATGATATGCCTATATTGCAAGTTTTAGCTTTCTCAACATTAGTTGCCATGTTTTCACATTTTTTAACTAGAGAGGAATGAGCTTCTTCAAGCTTAGTGTGAGACTTTTGAAGCTTCTTATGGTCTACCTTTAGACTCTCATAAGATGCCCTAAGCTCATCAAGTTCTTGCATAAGGTTTTTCTTTTCCTTAAGCAAGCCCTTGCACTCCTTTCTAGATTCTTTATAATGTTGAGTGCAATCTTCTAGCATAGTGATTAGTTCATCTTTAGTGAATTCTTCTTCATCACTATCACTATCACTAGCATTATCATGATCACTCTCATTATCGGATGATACCTTAGCGGCCTTAGCCATGAAGCATGATGGAGTGTCGAAGAGGGAGACCTTCTCTTGGATGGCAATGCTAGCATGTCCCTTCTTCTTGCTCTTGTTGTCATCCTCATCATCACTTGAGGAATCATCACTATCCCATGTAGCAACATGAGAATCATTCTTCTTCTTATGAGAACTCTCCTTCTTTTCTTGCTTCCTCTTTTGCTTCTTCCTCTCCTTCTTAATAGCATCTTCATCATCACTATCATAAGGACACTTTGCAATGAGATGGTCTTTGCTATGGCATCTAAAGCATCTCATGGTATGCTCATTCTTCTTAGATGAATTCTTCCTCCTCCTTGCACGATAGCCCTTCTTCTTCATGAATTTGCCAAATTACTTGACAAAGAGAGCCATCTTCTCATCAATGTCATCACTATCATAAGAGCTTGAGTCTTCATCACTTGATGATTCAATCTTGGACTTGCCCTTGGATGTGGTGGCTTTGAATGCCACACTCTTCTTCTTCTCATCATCCTTCTTCTCATTTTCCTTCTTCTTTTTCTTGACCAACTCATCTTTCTCATCATCTTCTCTATATGAATCATCGGTCATTACTTCTTGAAATATTTGTTGAGGAGTTGAATCCTTCAATGTAGTTCTCACTAGCACGGTGATCAATGTATCAAATCTCTTGGGCAAGCTTCTCAAGAACTTCATAGAGAATTGGTTGTCCTTGACTTCCTCACCAAGTGCCTTGAGCTCATTGACAATGACTTGCAATCTATGAAACATTTCCGGTACACTCTCATCTTCTTGCATCTTGAAGCTTGAAAACTTTTCTTGCAAGATATATGCTTTAGCGGTCTTTGTGCCTTCGGTGCCCTCAAATGTTTCTTCTAGCTTGGCCCAAGCATCATGTGCAACTTCTATATTCTTCACTTGCTCAAATGTCTTATCATCTAATGCCTCATGAAGAGCACTAATGGCAATATCATTGCATTGGAGCTTCTTCTCTTCCACCGGTGTAGGTGCTTCCGGATTAGCAACCTCAAATTTTGTTTCGGTGACCTTCCACACTTCTCTATTGATTGACTTGAGGTGTGCGGTCATCTTAACCTTCCAATAAGCATAATTTGTGCCATCAAAGTGAGGTGCCTTCTTGGTGTTGTTGATGTGCAAACTTAATTGAGCCATTTCTTCTTCACCGTAGGTTGTTAAGCCTCAAATAAACGGTGCCTCGGCTCCGATACCACTTGTAAGGTCCAAAAAGGCTAGAGGGGGGTGAATAGCCTAATTAAAACTTCTACAATAATTACTTAACCACAAGTTAGTACAAAAGGTGGCGGAGCAAAAAGCACTAGCTCTAACTAATTAAGCAAGCCACCTACACAAGTCTAGTACAAGGCTATCCACTAAACACAACAACAACAACAAGCTAGATACAAGATGTAATACGAGAGAAGAGCTTCGAGTGATTATACCGCCGTGTAGAGATGAGAAGTACCAATTAATCAATCACACAAGAGAAATCCTCGGGAAGAGAATGACACAAGAATTTATCCCGAGGTTCACTTGCTTCCCGGCAAGCTACTCCCCGTTGTGGCGATACACCCACTTGTCGGTTCGCGAGCTAATCGACTATCAAGAGTCGAGCCCTCGGCGGGCACCGCACAACCGCACACAAGATGGGGATCCTCCAAGCCACGAGCTCCACTAGAGTATCCAATTCGCGAACTCCAGCGGAGAAGGATCAAGAACCCCTTACAACACTTGGTGAGGGCTCCAACAATCTCCAATTGCGAGCTCAATCACCTCCGCTGCTCCAAGCCGTCTACCGTGTCGGGAAACACGGAAGAGTAACAAGAAATCCGCAGCAACTCGAAGATCAAGTGCCTCTAGAATGCAACTCTCAAGCAATGCACTTGAATCTCACTCAATCTCACTCAAGATGTGCAACAAACAAAGAGATGTGTGGAGGGGTTGTTCTCTAGCTCAAATGATGTCTCTAGGTCTCAAAATATGCAAGAGATACCCTCAAACCCCGGACACCCTCTATTTATAACGAAGGGGTACGCAGCTAGCCGTTACAGACGACGCAGCGAAAAACGCGCTGACCGGACGCTCCGGTCAGGGTGACCGGATGCGTCCGGTCACTACACGACAATCGTGAACAGTGCGCGTCAGAACTAGCCGTTGCCCTGACCGGACGCGCTCAACCGCATGACCGGACGCGACAGTGCCAGCGTCCGGTCGCGTTCCAGTAAGCTCCCGCGGCGACTGGACGCGTCCGATCGCACGTGACCGGACGCGCCAGCCGCGTCCGATCGCGTTCCAGTAAGGGTCCACTTACGACCGGACGCGTCCGGTCGAACGTGACCGGACGCGCCACCGCGTCCGATCGCGTCTGCCCTTCAAGCTGAACTCCTGGGTGCGTGACCGGACGCGCCGGTCCCGCGAGGGACCGGACGCGCCGGTCCGTGACCCTCTCACTCGCGCGTCAGACTGTGGTTTGAACTGACCGGACGCGTTGGTCAGGCCAGACCAGCGTCCGGTCATAAACCCTAGGCGCGCTGCGTTGAACTGACCGGACGCGTCCGGTGCAGCGTCCGGTCAACGCAGTGACCTCCGTTTGCCTCCGTTTCTTTTCCAACTTTCGGCGCAGTAGAAAAAAGGCATTTCACTTCCCAAAAATGCGCCGAATCCCGCCTCGCAAGCTCGGCGGGAGGGAGAGAGGAACCCAAACCCCTCTCTACCGCTTAAACTCCACCGCCTTTGCAAATGTGCTAACACCACCAAGTGTACACCATCATGTGCATGTGTGTTAGCATTTCACAAACATTTTCCAAGGCGTTATGTTAGCTCTCAACTAGATCCTAATGCATATGCTCAAGACATTGATCTAGTGGCACTTGATTTCCGAGCTAACCGTGATTGCCCCTCTTGATAGTCGGCTATGTATCCTAAACCCGGTCAATCACTTCTTTACTCAACTTAGACCGGCAAAAGAAAAACCCTATGGTTATACCTTTGCCTTGTGCTCTTAGATCTTTCTCTTCCACTTGATCATCATGTCCATCATATTATGTGCATCTCCACCATGATCGACATTTCATGTCCATGCACCATTTCTTTGTGATCTTGTGGCCACCACTCCTTGCCACGTACACCTTCATCACATGTGTTGCTCATGACATTAGCAACTTGGTGTCATTAATTACCAAAACCAAACTTAGGCTTTCATACGTGCACCCGGATTTGCGTAGAAAGGGGGATAGGTGGTATAGTTGTCGTTACTCCCGTCGCTGTAGAGGTATGGACGTCGTGGTGGTGGAATGACCGGGGTCATGTTTGGATCAGAGCGCGGTTCCCACGTTCCTGTTCACTTGCACGGTCATGTCCGTCCCATCGGCAGGAATGGGCGCTGCGGTGAGGGCCCCCGTGGTTCCCCGCCTTGCCAGAGGGCTCCACGTGTCCCTCGACGAGGCAGAAGTATGCCAAGAGGGTCGGACGCTCCCGTGCTTAAGTTGCAGGGGTCGAACGAGGTGGAAATTGTTCCCGACAGGGCGCAGGGTCGGGCGCTTTGATGACGTTATGGGGGCTCGGGCGAGGCGGAAACTGCCGCCCGAGGCGCCTATCTCGCTCGAGAACTTTTCGCAAGGCTCGGGCGGGACGGAGGTTGTCTTTCAGCTTCGAGTGACTGACACGTCGTTAGCGCCTTTAGCAGGTCGGTTTTACGGGGGGGCCTACAATGGGGCTTTAGCAGATATGCAAGGTGCCGTATTTCGCCATGCGTTGGGTACTCTGGTATATTGATACCCGACATCGCCCGCGTGGGGACCGCTCGTGCCCCCTCTCGCCTTCCACACGCATCCCATGTGCAATACCCGATCTATTTTTGAAACACTCAGATGCAACAGTTGCAACATACAAAAACAGGCAAATGAAACACTTGCGAAAACACTTTAAAACACTTGAAAAACCATTGCAAAAGTACGCAACATCTAGATAAACACTTTCAACATATGTGTGAAAATATATGAAACATCCAAATAAACATGCTTACAACATACGTATGAAAAAACAGATGGAATATTGGAACGACTCTTGCAACATACATGTACAACCATTGCATCATAAGCAACATACCGATCTACTTTTGCAACATCCGTATGAAACGTTTGCAACATACCTCTAAAACATTTGAAACATTCGAAATGTGGGCTTGCAACATGCTTTTTTTACCCTTCTTCCGTGTAACGCAGAGCAGAACGGGGAACGGACGGTTTCAGCTAGCCGGCGCCCGAGGATGGTGGCGCGGCCTGGCGATGACCAGCGGCACCTAGCCTAGGCCTGGCCAGCGATGGCCCCCGCTCCTAAGGTGCTCCTGGCGATGGCTGTGAGTGGGAGGTGTGAAAGTCCTATGTTTGGTGTTGGTAATTAGTGACAATGCCTAAGTACTAATCCTATGCCTAAGTTGTATGTAGCATATGAGGATTAGTACATTCCAAGGTTGGTGGCAAGATGGACATGGTGATCATGATGGCCACACTTGGATTTGGACGCAACCCTACATGATCAAGGCAAAGGTATATGCTTAAGGGTTGTGTTTTAGTAACCAAGACACCTAGTGGGTGTGGTTACATTATAGGATAGATAGCCGTACTATAAAGAGGGGAATGACGCGGCTATTGAACTCCTAAGTGCCTCTAGGTGTGCATTTCATGTCATATGCATTTGGATAGAACTAATAACGCCTCGAAAATTGATTGTGAAAATGCTAACACACATGCACATGGTGATGATCACTTGGTGGTGTTAGCACGTTTGCGATGGCGTTGGAGTTTAAGCGGTAGAGAGGGTTTGTGGTCCTCTCTCCCTCCCGCCGAGCGTGCGAGCGCGGGATTCAGGCAATTTCGGGGAAATGAAATGCCTATTTTCTACTACGCCGGAAGTCGGAAATCAAACGGAAAAGAAACGGAAGCGAACGGAGGTCACAGTGGTGACCGGACGCTGCACCGGACGCGGTCACTGTTTGGCCGGACGCGTCCGGTCAGCGTCCAGTATCGGCGCGTTTTTCAGTTGGTTGATCGGACGCGAGGCGCGTCCGGTCACAGGCGACCGGACGCGTCCGGTCGTCCAGGGAGCTTACTGGACTCCGACCGGACGCGGTCACTGTGGCGTCCGGTCAGTTCTTCGGCGCGTCCGGTCGATGGTTCGTTTTGCGCGACTTAGTGTTGACCGGCGCGTCCGGTCAGTCACGGGACCGGCGCGTCCGGTCGTGACCAGCGCGTCCGGTCAGCTCGACTGCTGCTGATTCAAGTTTCTAACGGCTATATTCGAAGGGGTACGTCTATAAATACTCGTTGGCCGGCTCAAGGCTCTCTCTCTTGGACATTTGACATACTTGTGAGCACTTTGAGCTAAGCAACTCCCCTCCCACTCATCTCTCTTGCTTCCTTGCATATTCGAAGTGAGATTGAGTGATCCAAGTGCATTTGCATTGTGAGATTGCATCTAGTTGGCACTTGGTGGTTGATTTGCTGCGGGATTCTTGTTTCTCTTGGTGGTTGCCGCCACCTAGACGGCTTGGAGCAGCTTGGAGGCGTTGGCAAGAGTTGGTGATTGTTCTTGGCCACCTCCGGTGATTGTGAGGGGTTTGTGCCTACCTCGGCGAAGCGCCAAAGGCAACGTTAGTAAATTGCTCGTGTCATTGCAACCTTTTGCCATTTGGTAGGTTCTTGTGGCGCCTTTTGAGAGGCTCGGTGTGAGACCGATTAGCCACCGAACCATGTGGTGAAAAGGGACACAACGGGGACTAGCGTGCCGGCAAGCACGTGAACCTCGGGATAAATCTTTGTGTCATCATTCTTATTGTGATTGATTGATCCCGATGTTCGGTTGTCTTGGTATTCATTGTTGATCATATTGGTTGGCTCAATACTTCGCCCCTCGGTGAAACCATTCTAACTCTATCTTGTATTACTTTCTTAGTTATCTTTGCTAGCTTGTTAGCTTTACTAGAGTAGCTCTTTTGTGTAGCTAGCTAGTTATAGTTGTAGTTACCTTCTCGGTTTGACTTGTGCGGTTGAGTGCAAATATACTAGAATTGTGAATTGGTTAGGTGGCTTGCACACACCCCGTAGGCTAAGCAAAACTCGCATCTCGCTACTTGTTATATTGATAAACTTGTTTAGCTTGTCTTTGTAGAAATTTTTAAAAGGCTATTCACCCCCCCTCTAGCCATCAAGACCTTTCAAGTGGTATCAGAGCCGTGGTCACCGTTTGCTAAGGCTTAACAACCTCGGTGTAAGATGGCTCAAGTTGTGTTCAACCATGTCGGAGGCAAGCCTCCATTCTTTGATGGTGTCTCATCTTTTGATCATTGGAAAAGAAAGATGAAGCAATTTCTTGGCTCTATCAATGAGAAGGTTTGGGAGGTGACACATCATGATTATGCAATCATTGATCCCGACAACCTCACCAATAATGACCGCATCAATAACCAATGCAACACTATGGCTCTCAACACTCTCTACAATGGGATTGATGCAAAGGTCTTTGAGCAAATCAAGGATCTTGAGATGGCAAGTGAAGTGTGGACAAGATTAGAGGAAACATATGAGGGCACTTCAACGGTAAAGAGTGCCAAGCTCTATATGCTCAAGGATAAGTTTGCAAGTTTCAAGATGAAGGATGATGAGTCCATACCGGAGATGTTCTATAGGCTACAAGTTATTGTCAATGATCTCAAGAGCCTAGGAGAAGATGTCAAGGATAAGGACTTCTCACATAAGTTCTTGATGAACTTACCTAAGAAGTTTGCTATCTTGAGGAAGATGATCCAAAGAGAGGGTTTGGACAAAGTGACTCCAAACCAAGTGCTTGGAGATGTCATGACCGATGCTCAATATGATGATGATGAAGATGAAGATGAGAAGAAGAAGACCAAGGTCAAGCAAGAGAAGCCCATTGCATTCAAGGCTTCATCTTCTAAGGGCAAGAGCAAGGTGGAGAGTGATGATGATGATCCATTCGATGATGAGACCATGGCCCTCCTAGTGCACAAGATGGGGAGGTTCATGAAGAAGAAAGGATATGGTGCAAGGAAGAGAAGGGACTTCATGAAGGCAAAGGAGGTGCTTTGCTACAATTGCAATAGCCCCGATCATGTAGTGGCAAAGTGCCCCTATGAAGACAAAAGATATCATGATGGGGAGTTGAAGTTGAAGAAGAACAAGAAGGACAAGAAGGAGAAGAAAGAGAAGAGGAGCTTCACTATCAACAAGAAGAAGAAAGGTGGTGGTTATGTGGTCACTTGGGATAGTGACAACTCCGATAGTGATGATGATGAAAGCTCTAGTGATGATGAGAGGACCACTAGGCGAGCCATTGCAAGCATCGCCCTCTCCAACAAGTCATCCATCTTCGACACTACATCGACATGCTTTATGGCCAAGCCTACCAAGGTAAAATATGATGATAGTGATGATGATTCTTGTGCTAGTGATGGTTGTAGGAGTGATGATGAGGAGGATGAGGACTACTCCAATGATGATCTATTGGGCATAATAGATCAAATGAGCAAGGGCTACAAGAGGACAACCAAGAAATACAAAATCTTGGAACAAGAGCTCATTGCCAAGAGCAATGAAAATGATGCCTTGATGGAGGAGCTTGTTGCTCTAAAAAAGAGTAAGGAGTGCAAAGGAATTGAACAAGAGATCAAAGCTCTTAGAAAATCCTTTGATGAGCTAGAAGCCTCTCGTGAGTGTCTAAAGGAAGACCACGAGGACCTTGAAATTGCTCACACTAGGCTTAAGGAAGCCCACTCCTCTCTACTTGAGCTCATCAAGGAGAAGGACCTCAAGTTGGAGAAGCTCATGAAGGAAGCTAAGGAGGAGCAAGTGATTCTCACTTGTGATATTGGACTAACATGTGATATTATTGATGATTCTTTATTTGTTGGTCCTACTAATGCTTCATGTAGCTCATCATCATCCACCACAACCAACTCTACCTCTACTACTAGTGATTCATCACTTGTGGTTGAGAATGAGACTCTCAAGAGAGAGGTGGATGATCTCACCCGCGCATTAGGCAATGCCTATGGTGGGGATGCCCGCTTGCTAAAATGCTTGGGTAGCCAAAGATTCTCTCTTAACAAAGAGGGTTTGGGCTATACTCCCAAGAAGGGCAAGGCGGCCTTTGCTACTCCAAAGCCTCGCTTTGTGAAGGGCAATGGTCGTTATTGCAATAGATGCAAGCAAGTTGGGCATCTAGAGGTTAATTGTAATAAAATGAACAAGAACAAGAAAAATGCTAATGTACCTTACATTCCTTTTGATTCTTGTTATGTGCTTACCAAGGGTGAGAAAGGTGTGCATGCTAAGTTTGTTGGTACACCAATTGTGGGTCCAAAGAAGAAGGCCATTTGGGTACCAAAGTGCTTAGTGACTAACCTCCAAGGACCCAAGCAAGTATGGGTACCTAAGAAACATTAATTTGTTTTGTAGGTAAATTACAAAGCCGGAGGAAGGCATTGGGTGCTTGATAGTGGGTGCTCTCAACATATGACCGGTGATTCAAGAATGTTCAACTCTCTCAAATCAAATGATAGTGGCATTGATAGCATCACTTTTGGTGACAATAGTAAGGGTGATGTAAAGGCTCTTGGAAGGGTTGCAATATCAAATGATCATAGCATTTCTAATGTGCTCTTAGTTGAAAAGTTGAACTTCAATCTTCTCTCAGTTGCTCAATTGTGTGATCTCGGTTTCAAGTGCATATTTGGTGTTGATGATGTGGAGATAGTGTTGATGGCTCCAATTTGATCTTCAAGGGCTTTAGATATGAGAATCTATACTTGGTTGATTTCAATGCTAGTGACACTCAACTTTCAACATGCTTGCTCACCAAATCAAGTATGGGTTGGTTATGGCATAGAAGACTTGGTCATGTTGGCATGAAGCAATTGAACAAGTTAGTGAAGCATGACTTAGTTAGAGGATTGAAGGATGTCACATTTGAGAAGGATAAGCTATGTAATGCATGTCAAGCCGGAAAGCAAGTAGGCAACACTCATCCATTGAAAAGCATTATGAGTACTTCCAAGACATTTGAGTTGTTGCACATGGATTTATTTGGGCCAACTACATATACAAGCATTGGTGGCAACAAGTATGGCTTTGTGATTGTGGATGATTTCACTAGATACACATGGGTATTCTTTCTTGTGGACAAGAGTGATGTATTTGACATATTCAAGAAGTTCATCAAGAGAGTACAAAATGAGTTTGAGACCACAATCAAGAAAGTGAGAAGTGACAATGGAAGTGAGTTTAGAAACACAAGAGTTGATGAGTTATGTGAGGAGCTTGGAATCAAGCATCAATTCTCGGCCAAGTATACACCTCAATCCAATGGCCTAGTTGAGAGGAAGAATAGAACTTTGATTGATATGGCAAGATCAATGTTGAATGAGTATAATGTGAGTCATTCTTTTTGGGCCGAAGCAATCAACACGGCTTGCTTCTATAGCAACCGTCTCTATTGCCACAAGTTTCTAGAGAAGACACCATATGAGATCTTAAATGGAAGAAAGCCCAACATTGCATACTTTCGGGTATTTGGTTGCAAATGCTACATCTTGAAGAAGGGCACTAGATTGAGCAAGTTTGAGAAGAAATGTGATGAAGGATTCTTACTTGGTTACTCCACTACTAGCAAAGCTTATAGAGTTTGGAATTTGGCTAGTGGTTTACTTGAGGAAGTTCATGATGTTGAGTTTGATGAAACAAATGGCTCTCAAGATGAGGAAAATAACTTAGATGATGTGAGAGGAACTCAATTGACCAATGCTATGAAAGAAATGGATATTGGTGATATTAGGCCAAAGCAAGTGATTGATGTGGATGACAACAAAGATCAAGTGCTCCAAAGTCCAATTACACAAGCTAGTGGTTCTCTAATGCAAAATCAAGCTAGTACATCATCTCAAGTGCAACAAGATCAACAAGTGGCTAGTTCATCATCTCCAACTCATGATCAACATCAACATCCAAGCAATTAAGTACAAGTGCTTCAACCAACCAATATTGCTAGAGACCATCCATTAGATTCCATCATTGGTGACATACAAAGGGGAGTTCAAACTAGATCAAGATTGGCATCATTTTGTGCTCACTCTTCTTTTGTGTCAATGGAAGAACCCAAGGACATTGATAAAGCATTGAGAGATCCGGATTGGGTAAATGCAATGCATGAAGAGCTCAACAACTTCAAGAGAAATGAAGTATGAGAACTAGTTGAGAGGCCTAAGAATCATAATGTCATTGGAACAAGATGGGTCTTTCGCAACAAGCAAGATCAAGATGGGATAGTAGTAAGGAACAAAGCAAGACTAGTGGCTCAAGGTTACACACAAATAGAGGGTCTTGACTTTGGTGAAACTTATGCCCCGGTTGCAAGATTGGAAGCAATTAGGATCTTACTTGCCTATGCTTGTGCTCACAATATCAAGCTATATCAAATGGATGTGAAGAGTGCATTTCTCAACGGGTACATTCAAGAGGAGGTGTATGTGGAGCAATCTCCCGGTTTTGAAGATGACAAAAAACCCAATCATGTTTATAAATTGAGAAAAGCTTTGTATGGATTGAAGCAAGCACCTAGAGCATGGTATGAAAGATTGAGGGACTTCTTGCTAACCAAAGGATTTATCATGGGCAAAGTGGATACTACTCTATTCATCAAGAAGATTGGGAAAGACTTGTTTGTATTGCAAATATATGTTGATGATATCATTTTCGGTTCAACCAATCAAGATTATTGTGATGAGTTTGGGAAAATGATGGCAAAGGAATTTGAAATGTCAATGATCGGTGAACTTAGTTTCTTTCTTGGACTTCAAATCAAACAAATGAAGGAAGGAACATTTGTGAGCCAAACCAAGTACATCAAAGATATGCTCAAGAAGTTTGGCATGGAAGATGCAAAGGGCATTACAACCCCAATGGGCACTAGTGGAAGTTTGGATAGTGACAAGAGTGGCAACATGGTAGATCAAAAGCTATATAGATCAATGATTGGTAGCCTACTCTATGTGACGGCATCAAGGCCCGATGTGATGTTTAGTGTATGTATGTGTGCAAGATTTCAAGCCTCACCAAGAGAAAGTCATTTGAAGGCAACAAAGAGAATATTGAGGTACTTAAAGCATACACAAGATGTTGGATTATGGTATTCCAAGGGTGCAATCTTTGAGCTAGTTGGATATTCGGATTCCGACTATGCCGGTGACAAAGTGGAGAGAAAGAGCACTTCCGGGACTTGTCAATTGTTGGGAAGATCACTTGTCTCATGGTCATCCAAGAAGCAAAATAGTATTGCACTATCTACCGCCGAAGCCGAATACATCGCCGCGGGTAGTTGTTGTGCACAAATCTTGTGGATGAAGGCAACATTGAAGGATTTTGGAATCAATTTCAAGAATGTGCCATTGCTATGTGACAATGAAAGTGCGGTGAAGCTAACCAATAATCCGGTTCAACATCAAAGAACAAAGCATATTGATGTTCGTCATCATTTTATTAGAGATCATCAACAAAAGGGTGACATTGCTATTGAGAGTGTGGGCACCGAAGATCAACTAGCCGATCTATTCACCAAGCCACTTGATGAGAAGAGATTTCACAAGCTAAAGAATGAGTTGAACATACTTGACTTCTCCAACATGAGTTGATGCACCCCATATATGACATGCCTCTCCTTCGAGCCCCAAGGTACAATTGGTTGACATGTCATACATTCTATGCTAAGGACTTGTTTAGTGCATCTAGTCATAATTTACTTGTTCTAGGCTCATTCATGAAAATCAAAGAAATTTGAAGGTTATATGGTGCCACTATTGTTTCCATGTCTTGTATGATCTAGTGGTAGCATATAATTTGTTTGCGAGCTTGTGATCCTAAGTGTTTGATCTAGATAACTTGTTTAAATATTTGCTTCAACATGGTGCATGATAACCCTTCTAGTGAGGTGTGAAGAAGCTTGCCCTTGGATCAAACCGAAGCATTTTATTTATGCAAGCAATTTAGGTTGAATCACAAACTTGATCCTCACCCCATAATTCAACATGATAATCTATCTAAAATTGGTTCCTTGTGGTCATTGGTGCCAAAGGGGGAGAAAATGTTGTTCACAAAGATAGAACACTCAAAGGGGGAGAAAAATTGTTGTGAGAAAAATGTGGAGAATTGATAAAAGAAGGGGATCAACTAAAATTTCGAGCACACAAGTAGGGGGAGCATGCTCTTAAACATGAATGTTGCATTTCTTTGTGCACTTCATATGTATGATGCATAGTTATGCATTTCTCTTTCTCCGATACTTTGCTTGTGTGGTGACTTGCTAGTATAATTTGAATGGTGTATTGAAGTACTAGCATGAATAGGAAGTAGTTAGATTTCTCTTACTTCATGTTTTCCAAAGTGGTACTAGAGCCTTGCTTATAATGTTGATCTCACGAGGTTTCTAGTTTTGTTTATGCTTTTCCAAGTGGTATCTAACTACACAAGGTGCTAAGATGGTGTTTATCGCTACTCCGATGGTATCACGCTTCAAAGGTCTATAATCTAAAACACTTAGCACCTATTGGTAGTCAATGCTCCTATACTTTCCTATCTAACATGTATGCTTCCAAAATCCAAACATATAGCATACATGTAGGGGGAGCCATTGCTATCAATTTGAATTCATGATCACTTGTCCATACTTCTTACACATGGTAATATACTTGGACAATGTGACATGGGTTCAATCAAAATTTTATCATAATATCTTTGTGAAAGGGTTGTCACCAATTACCAACAAGGGGGAGATTGAAAGTCCTATGTTTGGTGTTGGTAATTAGTGACAATGCCTAAGTACTAATCCTATGCCTAAGTTGTATGTAGCATATGAGGATTAGTACATTCCAAGGTTGGTGGCAAGATGGACATGGTGATCATGATGGCCACACTTGGATTTGGACGCAACCCTACATGATCAAGGCAAAGGTATATGCTTAAGGGTTGTGTTTTAGTAACCAAGACACCTAGTGGGTGTGGTTACATTATAGGATAGATAGCCGTACTATAAAGAGGGGAATGACGCGGCTATTGAACTCCTAAGTGCCTCTAGGTGTGCATTTCATGTCATATGCATTTGGATAGAACTAATAACGCCTCGAAAATTGATTGTGAAAATGCTAACACACATGCACATGGTGATGATCACTTGGTGGTGTTAGCACGTTTGCGATGGCGTTGGAGTTTAAGCGGTAGAGAGGGTTTGTGGTCCTCTCTCCCTCCCGCCGAGCGTGCGAGCGCGGGATTCAGGCAATTTCGGGGAAATGAAATGCCTATTTTCTACTACGCCGGAAGTCGGAAATCAAACGGAAAAGAAACGGAAGCGAACGGAGGTCACAGTGGTGACCGGACGCTGCACCGGACGCGGTCACTGTTTGGCCGGACGCGTCCGGTCAGCGTCCAGTATCGGCGCGTTTTTCAGTTGGTTGATCGGACGCGAGGCGCGTCCGGTCACAGGCGACCGGACGCGTCCGGTCGTCCAGGGAGCTTACTGGACTCCGACCGGACGCGGTCACTGTGGCGTCCGGTCAGTTCTTCGGCGCGTCCGGTCGATGGTTCGTTTTGCGCGACTTAGTGTTGACCGGCGCGTCCGGTCAGTCACGGGACCGGCGCGTCCGGTCGTGACCAGCGCGTCCGGTCAGCTCGACTGCTGCTGATTCAAGTTTCTAACGGCTATATTCGAAGGGGTACGTCTATAAATACTCGTTGGCCGGCTCAAGGCTCTCTCTCTTGGACATTTGACATACTTGTGAGCACTTTGAGCTAAGCAACTCCCCTCCCACTCATCTCTCTTGCTTCCTTGCATATTCGAAGTGAGATTGAGTGATCCAAGTGCATTTGCATTGTGAGATTGCATCTAGTTGGCACTTGGTGGTTGATTTGCTGCGGGATTCTTGTTTCTCTTGGTGGTTGCCGCCACCTAGACGGCTTGGAGCAGCTTGGAGGCGTTGGCAAGAGTTGGTGATTGTTCTTGGCCACCTCCGGTGATTGTGAGGGGTTTGTGCCTACCTCGGCGAAGCGCCAAAGGCAACGTTAGTAAATTGCTCGTGTCATTGCAACCTTTTGCCATTTGGTAGGTTCTTGTGGCGCCTTTTGAGAGGCTCGGTGTGAGACCGATTAGCCACCGAACCATGTGGTGAAAAGGGACACAACGGGGACTAGCGTGCCGGCAAGCACGTGAACCTCGGGATAAATCTTTGTGTCATCATTCTTATTGTGATTGATTGATCCCGATGTTCGGTTGTCTTGGTATTCATTGTTGATCATATTGGTTGGCTCAATACTTCGCCCCTCGGTGAAACCATTCTAACTCTATCTTGTATTACTTTCTTAGTTATCTTTGCTAGCTTGTTAGCTTTACTAGAGTAGCTCTTTTGTGTAGCTAGCTAGTTATAGTTGTAGTTACCTTCTCGGTTTGACTTGTGCGGTTGAGTGCAAATATACTAGAATTGTGAATTGGTTAGGTGGCTTGCACACACCCCGTAGGCTAAGCAAAACTCGCATCTCGCTACTTGTTATATTGATAAACTTGTTTAGCTTGTCTTTGTAGAAATTTTTAAAAGGCTATTCACCCCCCCTCTAGCCATCAAGACCTTTCAAGGTGGATGATGGGCCGTGGCGCGTCGGAGGTGGAGGTCTTCTTGGCCGCCGACCAGACGTCCGGACCCCATGGTGGAGCGACAGCGGCGGACAAGCGGTTGCAGTCTCCCTCTCCACGAGCAACAACGCCAGTCGATCGGCAGGTTTGTTGCCCGCGGTGAGCGGCCCCAACGATAGAGAAAGCGAGTGAAGGGTGAGCGATGCGGTGGAGGTGCCTGTGGCGGTCGGTGCTGGGTGTGGAAAGTGTCGCTCTCTTTTCTTTTTTTAGAAAATGTGTATATGCCGTGAGGGGAGGAGGACTGTGAGCCAGTTCGTAGGCTAGCTAGAAGTGACAGTTCGTATGAATGCGGGACGGACATCCGCGCTGGAGCATTAGTGTTTTTCTTTTGCCTCAAGACACCGTGAAGTGCGAACCACACTAAAGTGCAATTGTTTTGTTTATGGTTTGTTTGCCATACTGTGGCGTTGTTACTGTGGTGTTGTTATGACGAGTGAACATGACTGAAATTATTCGCTGCTTTGCACTGTGCTCGTATTTGTTACTAGAAAACCAGCCGTGAAGTGCGAACCACACTACAGTGCAATTGCTTTGCTTATGGTGTGTTTGTCATACTATGTCATTGTTATGACGAGTGAACATGACCGAAATTGTTCGCTGCTTTGCATCGTGCTCGTATTTGTTACCAGAAAACCAACTATGAAGTGCGAACCACACTACAATGCAATTACTTTGCTTATGGTGTGTTTGCCATACTGTGTCATTGTTACGACGAGTGAACATGATTGTAATTATTTGCTGCTTTGCATCGTGCTCGTATTTGTTACTAGAAAACTAACCGTGAAGTGCGAACCACACTACAATGTAATTGCTTTGCTTATGGTATGTCTACCGTATTGTGTCGTTGTTACGATGAGTGAATATGACCGAAATTGTTTGTTGCTTTGCATCGTGCTTGTATTTGTTACCGGAAAAACCAAGGGCCGGTTTAGTTGCCAAAAATTTGGCAAAATGACACTGTAGCCAATTTCGTTGTTATTTAGCAATTAGTGTCCAATCATGGTCTAATTAGGCTTAAAAGATTCGTTTCGTCTATTTCGTTTAAATTATGTAATTAGTTTTATTTTTTATCTATATTTAATGTTTCATGCATGCATCTAAATATTCGATGTGACGGAGAATGTTGAAAAAATTTGTAAATTTTTTTGCAACTAAACAGAGCCAACGGTGCAAAGGAAAGGAACGACGAAACTGGGCAAATCACAACGGGAACGTGTTGCCACCACCGTTGCAAAGAAAAAGGGCACCGACCCGTCACATCTAACCCCGCAAAACGACAGACCGATCGATCCCCCCGCGGCGTTGCCCCCACTTGCCCGCCCGCCTGGCCCTCACCGCCACCAGCGAGCCGCACGGGGGCGCACGCATCTCCGCGCGCCACGGACTCCGCCTGTGGCCTCGCGAATCGCGTCGCGTTGCGGTGGTCGCTTTCGGCCCTGGACCCCGCTGCCGGAAGCCCGGAATCGAATCTCCCCTCCTCCCCCTTCCGGCCTTCCCCTCCGTCCTCCCGACCCGTGAACGACGCATCGCTTCGCACCCTTCCCCCCTCTCGTCTCTCGCGGCATCTCCGCCGCGCCCCTCCTGACGAGCCGCCGCCGCCACCGCCGCCGCCGCTTCCCCTCCAGCGGTCAGGTAGGGTCTCCGCCTCAGTGCCTCCCTCCCCTTTCTCTGCCTCCTCCTCCTCCCCCTCACCCTCCGTGGTCTGGGATTCGGCGATGCGCCTTTTTCCTGAGCAGCGAATCAGTGACGCGCTAGTGTTTCGGGTCATTGGTGCTCGTTTTATTGGTCGGGAAGTAAGCGAGATTCGGTGGTTAGCTGCCATGCAGATCTGTGAGCTCTCGAGCGTGGGATCGCGTCCTGGTTGTTCGGGGGCTATCGGGCTTTTTAGACCGGAATCAGGTGGGGGGAAAGGTGGAGTCAATTTTGAGGGAGATGCTCATTTTTCCCATAGAATTAAGTATTTCCGTGCTTTCGCTTGAACTAATTGGAAGTGCGGGGACAATTTCAACTGACGAATCAGCTGGATCTGACCTGCTCGATAAGCTTTCATAGCGTGTGATATGCATGTGAATTTTGCAGCGATTGCATTCGCGTTTCCTTAATCATATTTCGGTTTGGCTGGAATTTAGGCAGAAGATGGAGGGAACGGGCAAGGATGGCAATCCTTTGAGGAATTACCGGATTGGTAAGACTCTGGGGATTGGCTCTTTCGGTAAGGTGAAAATTGCGGAGCATATAAGCACTGGACACAAGGTGGCAATCAAGATCCTCAACCGTCGTAAAATCAGAGGCATGGAGATGGAAGAGAAAGGTTGGTGTCTCATGGTTGCTTGCCTTGCCCTGTTAACCTTACTAATTGAACACAGAGTCTAGTATTATGTATGTGCAAACATCCTTCATGGCAATTCAATTTTCGTCTAATAAACTTAGTTAGTTTCTGAGGACTATGCAATTATCTGGTTTAGTGGTATGTGTTAAGGTTCTACACCATGTTATCCTAATTGAACTTCTCATATGGCATGACACTGTCCTTACATTATAATGTACATAATTTCAAGTGATATAAGCAACTTGCTAGCGCACCACTATTTTCTTGCTGTTCATTTGGAAGGACAACTGTGCATATTTCTTTCTAACGTTGGCTGGGACTAATGATTACCTGCAACCTTTAGCTAGTCACGATTCCAATGAGTTTCATTCATCTTCTATATTTGCTATTACCTATCTAGTTGCAAGGCTGTTATGTGAACATTCTGCCTGAACTGCTTGATGTTTTACCTTTTTGCAGTTAAAAGAGAGATTAAGATATTGAGGCTATTTATGCACCCACATATCATCCGCCTCTATGAGGTTATAGACACGGCAGCTGATATTTATGTTGTTATGGAATATGTTAAGTCTGGGGAATTGTTTGATTACATTGTTGAAAAAGGTAGGCTGCAGGAGGAAGAGGCTCGCCGTTTCTTCCAACAGGTGATGCTTTATGGCCCCGATCCCTTTATTGGCGAGATTCTTTTCTATTTCTTTGCTTTGTTTACATGTGCTACAATTGCATGATAAATAGACGGTGACTAGAAGGCTTCAGATCAAAACATATGTGTTATTCCTCTTAAGTGCTCGGATGTGATAGTATACTCTTTCCTTGACCCCCTTGCTACAGATTATATCCGGTGTTGAATATTGCCATAGAAACATGGTGGTGCATCGTGATCTAAAGCCAGAAAACCTCCTTTTGGATTCAAAATGCAATGTTAAGATTGCAGATTTTGGCTTAAGTAATGTTATGCGGGATGGCCATTTCCTCAAGACAAGTTGTGGTAGCCCAAATTATGCTGCTCCTGAGGTAAGCTTTCTCTATTGAGTTGAGGATAAAAAGAAACCAATAGATCAATGTGGTGCTGTATTTCCACCCTTACAATATCCTTTTATTTTCTGTAGGTGATATCTGGTAAATTATATGCTGGTCCTGAGGTTGATGTATGGAGCTGTGGGGTTATTCTGTATGCTCTTCTATGTGGTACTTTGCCATTTGATGACGAGAACATTCCAAACCTTTTTAAGAAAATAAAGGTTAGAAACCATCTGCAGTGTTCTATATTAGAAATGTACATTATTACTTGGTCGTGCTGATTTAGAGCTTATCTATATCTCCCCTCTTGCATTTTAGGGTGGAATATATACACTTCCTAGCCATTTGTCAGGTGCAGCAAGGGATTTGATTCCAAGAATGCTGGTCGTTGACCCAATGAAGCGGATCACCATTCGTGAAATTCGTGAACATGATTGGTTCAAAATTCATCTCCCACGCTATTTGACTGTGCCTCCTCCAGATAGTGCACAACAAGTTAAAAAGGTACAGTTTGTTCTGCATTACTTTGCATTGATGTACTGTGCATTCAGCTAATATACCCACTGTGCTTTGGGTGGCACTTGTGCTAAATACTTCTCCCTGTGATATCTGAACACTAACCCCCTAATGGACCACCACAGCACCAAATGGGCACATATGTCAACGTCATTGAATTGGGATAATCAAGTACCCCTCCATTCCAAATTATACAGTTCATTTTAGCTTAGTCCTAAGTCAATCTTTCTAACTTGACCAAGTTTATAGAATAATTCATCAACACCTATAATATAAAGTTAGTTTCATTAAATTCTCCATGAAATATGTCTTGATAATCCATTTATTTGAACTTGTAGATGTTAATATATTTTTCCTAAAAACATGGTCAAAGATAGAGAAGTTTGATTTAGAACAACAAAGCTAAATGGAACTGTAGTCTGGAAATTAGGGAGTACTATCTATTTTCTAGGTTGTAGCACCTCTCTATATGAGGCCATGGTCTACATTTTCAGATAGCAAGAACATTAGAAATGACTCCGCTCTACGTTTAGACTCTACTTGTCTGTCCAAAAAAGAATCCCTTCGTCTGATAACATCCAGGGCTCCACTGTGGTGTTTACCTTGTTATGATATAGACATCATTACACACTGTCCCTTTTTGTGTGATTTTTTTCTGCTGCATTTAGTATCTTCGATCTTATTAAAGTATTTCATCTTCCTAATTATGTTTTCTGTAACCTTTTTTCTTTAAACTGTATATAGTATCCACAATATTTTCCTTTCCACTTGTGTAACCTTTTTTTCTGTCTTGTGTGAATGTGATCTACTCTAGCAGTATTGGGTCTGCATTGTGGTAGCATGTTTTTTTTTCTTTTCTTCTGGCCACATAGTTTACATAAGATAATGTTTATTTGCTCCCCCTTTTGTAGATTGATGAGGAAACTCTCCGTGAGGTTATAGGTATGGGGTATGACAAGAACCTGTTGGTGGAATCAATCCAAAACAGGCTGCAAAATGAGGTATTATTTCTTTTGCACTTTATTGTCTTCATACATCTTTCTGTACTGTAATGATCGTGACTGGATTATTGGACTTAAAATGTACAGGCGACTGTTGCTTATTACTTACTGTTGGACAATAGGCTTCGTACAACCAGTGGCTATCTTGGAGCTGAATGTCAAGAAGCTATGGTGAGCAAATGAGTCATATTATATTTTTAACCCTTGATAGTTTGGCTTCCTCTGAGTAATGCATCTTCCACAGTTCCACATCATAGAATGTTTGCTGTGGTAATTTAAGTCCAGACAATTTTCCACATCATATATTGTTTGCTGTGGTGACTTAAATCCAGACAATTTTCCTGTTTTGTTTTCTTGGCACATAGGACTCCTCATTTTCAAACATAGCATCGTATGAAACACCAAGTTCAGCACGTGGTAATCGACAGCAAATATTTATGGAGTCTCCGGTTGGCTTGAGACCGCATTTTCCAGCTGAGAGGAAATGGGCTCTTGGGCTTCAGGTAATCTAATTTCAAGTTGCCTCTATTGTTTAACTATTTGCTTCTTCCATTCAACATTTGTTTGTTTTGTGTTAGTCACGAGCACATCCAAGAGAAATAATGACTGAAGTGCTGAAAGCTCTGCAAGAATTGAATGTTTACTGGAAAAAGATTGGTCACTATAACATGAAGTGCAGATGGAGTCCTGGCTTTCCCGGTCAAATTCATAACAGTCATAACTTCAGTGCAGAGTCCATTGAAACTGATGGCCAAAGTGAGAAGTTAAATTTAGTTAAGTTTGAAATTCAGGTATGATTCATGTTTTTTTTCTTCTGTTTCTGGTATATTTAATATTTATTAATGTCTCAATAGAAGACCTTCTGGTGCGATTTACAATCTCCTACTGTCTTTATACCCTCTGGTTAAACGCTGGGACCATTATCGGTGTTATATGATACTGCAAATCTGACTCTCCCCCTGAGATCCCTTGCGCTTCGATATCCTTTTATATATACAAAATTTTCAGTTGTTAACATGTGGAGATAGCCCATTATTTTAAGGATGGGACAGCTTCACAAATCTCGTGCAGTACAAATTGCACTTGCTTTTCATATCCCATGCACTCTGCCATCCATATGCTTGCTCCAATAATGTGACTGCTTCCATCCGATGCAGATTTAGTCAAGACTTATTTGAATTGTATTTATCATTATGTATAACACACTGTACTTTTTGTTTCCATATATATTTACCACTTATGTTGCGCACTAATTTGTGGTGCTGACATACCTGCATTTGATGCAGTCTCGCATAATCAAGAATCCTATACGACTGGGACCGCATTTTCTTTATTCGTATTGTGTGCGCTTTATTTTTCATCTTTGTGATGTGTCGTCTCTTGTTGCAGCTTTACAAAACAAGAGACGAGAAATACCTCCTCGACTTGCAAAGAGTCAGTGGACCACAGCTCCTCTTTCTGGACTTGTGCGCGGCCTTTCTAGCTCAGCTGAGAGTTCTTTGATTCCCTGTGTCTGCTTTCCATCAATTGCATTCCTTGCATTACACTAGAGGCATGTCGAATCGCTCACAAAGCTGTAAATAGTAATCATATCTCCAGTAGTTTGATTTCTGGAGTATGTAGATTGTAGACATGCGAAGCTGTTGTGCCTGGCTATCTTCTGAACCAGACTTTGTGGAGCTAGATGGCTCCTGGTTCTTTACAGCTGGCCGGCTGCTGGTGAAGGCACTAGGATATACAGTGAACTAGATCAGTGCTTTTGCTGGCTTTAATGTCTATCTACATGAATAATTTCAGCTCTCACAATGGTAATTCAAAGCTGAGCAGCGTACAGGTCAAGTGAGATGCATGTTAAGGCATCGTTTACAACCTCTCAGTTTGGCATTACTTTTGACTGGAGTTAGGTACACGAAGCAACTTCTAGTTTACAGTCGGACAGGTTGCAGCATGATCATGAAACATTATATTCAAGATTTTTGTCGGCGAGAGTTCGCTTTTACTGTATGTGCTAAAGTTGAACCCAAATGTACTATGCTGAACCTATTTGCCTGCTTGGCCCAGGCAAGGATTCCCAGGCGCTCGATTTTGGTGGCCTGGGTCCAGATTTCTTGCCTGGCTGCAAACCTTAAACCTGCCTGGCAGCCAGCAAGCAAACATGCCCTCATAAATTTTGGTCCTCTTTGAACTTACTACAAAGGGTAAATCGAACTACATTTCATCCAGTATTGATCAATATCGTTTTCTGTATGATGATATTGTTTTTGACCATGGAAGTTTTCATTTGGAGATTTTAGCACAGCCATTTTTTACTGTTTTTATTAGATATTTTGAAAAAAAAACAAAGTAAATCCCATTCGGATTGGTTTCGGATTTTGTATTACAGTATCATTTCTGACTTATTAATAAATATTTTTTTCAAAAATTATCTAATTTGTTTCTAGGAAAACACGCAATTAAATCTTGTTTAGCTTAGAGAGTTCAATTTTAGTTTTGACAAAAAATATGAAACTACTTTAATTTTGTTTCCTAAAAATCATTATCGCCTCACTTGAAAATGTTTAAATCTTCAACGGATTCCTTTTGATGTTTCAACTATGAAACCAGAGGTACCAATTACCCTCCCCATCGCACATGAGCTGCCTACACGAACACAAAAAAAAACGTGTAATCAAGAATGGTGGATAGTAGTTGCTGAATAGCTTCTTGTTCCAAGATGATAACAAATTATAAATGTGTAATCAAGAATGGTGGATAGTAATCGGGACTATAAGCCAAAAAAAAACGTGTAAGAGTATGTTCAAGAGTCTTTCTCAAACTTAATCTTTAAATCCTTACTTGGAGAGCCATTTGAATAAAAATCGCTTTTCATATATTTTCATTCTCCAACAACTTCATATCTTTTACATGTTTTAGAGAGCCAATCCCGCTATTCATTTTGGCTAACGAGAAATCAATAATTAAAGAAGCTGTTCGAGAGCATTTTTACCAAAATCTATTCATATTAATAAAAAAACGATATATAGAGACTCTTAGAGTTGCTCTAATGGATATGTATGGTTGTGCATAGCTACCATAGCTTTGATGTCATCCTCCCTCAGGTTTTACAGTTTGATGGGGTTTTAATAAACTCCATACAATCTCGTTCAATCCCTTCCAATCGAGTAGGAGATTAACGGAACAATGCCTTAATGTGTCTTTTTGCCTTCTACATAGTCTATAAATTGACAACATTAACTAATTGTAATAAACAAGAACATCCACTAGCAAAAAGACAAAACTTGTTAAGAGCTAAATTAGGCAATTGAAATAGGGAGAGTAAATCAAAGCAATAGCTAGTTTAAGGGGCTATTTGGACATAGGAAAATTTAAAGGGACTAATTTGAACTTTTTCCATCTATTATTGTCCTTCTCAGTGCAATTGTAATGATATAATATATGTATACCTAAGATTAAAGGTGGGAAGAATTATTTCATAAGTCGTCTGTCATGTAGGACCATGTTCTGGTTGCCTTATAGAGTTTCATTCTTATTTAATGAGATGACATATATGCAAAAATAATGACGTGACATATAATTGTGAGGAGAGAAACGAACCCAATTCACACAGTTATCAATAATGTATTTTGGATACTAAATGAAACTTCACTAAAAGTTTTTTGTTTCATGTACACGTGTTAGAAACTGAGTGAAAATCCAGTAAAAACATTTCATTTCATAACATCGTGCATCATTGAAATATTTAGACCTATAAAACGAAATTAACTTGTGCCTGTAGATTTTATTTCATTTTATCATTCACGGCACACTCTTTAAAAAATCATTCACGCATCGCTCTATAAATTTTGTTTTAGGGTCTGATTTGCTTCCAAAATTTGTCATGCTCTCACATCTGGTTTACCAAATCTATGATAATTTTTTTGCCTAATTTTTGGCTTGCCAGATCTTTGCCATTGCAAATTTTGGAACTGCACAAGCCGTTATTTATCATCCAGGCCTCACTTTTAAAAGTAGGGTAACGAAACACTGAAAAATGCCCCAATGAACACATCAGAGTGATTGATTGCTACGGTAATGCATGACAGTATTTTAGTTACAGTGGTGATTTCGCGCCGGTATGTTACAGTGCTTGGCGGCCAATCTGGACTGCTCGCTTTTGATCCCGTGCTGGCCGTACCTACTGCTAACCCTCACAGGAAATTTCAAATGACAGGTCATTGCACTTCAAGAACGAGAATGATTTAGAAAAGAACGACAATATTTGCCACGCTCTGATTGGATTTTGACCGGATTTTACAGTACATAAACCCACGAAAGAATCACATAGCAAAACGGACCACACTATTCTAATAAATCTCAGATCCAGCAAAGACAGAAGGAGAAACAACGGAAGCATCGCGAAAGCAAAGGTCAGATGGAGCAATTCCCGAACAAGACGGGGCGCAGCGGAGGCATCACTTCTAGCGGGCGTGCGCGGCGCCGGAGGGCGGATCGCAGGAGAAGACCTGGCGTGGGAGGCGCCACGCCTCGGTGGCCCCGAAGCACATGTCGTCGAGTGCCTCGCTGCGGCACCACCGGCACCCAGCTCTCGCCGTGCAATCGCCCGGCGTCGCCAGATCCTGGCACGGAGACGGCGGCCCCGCGCGGGCCGATCCGACCTTGCCCTTGCCCTTGCCCGCCGCGGCGGCAGCAGCGGCCGCCGGCGCTGAGACCGCCGTCGCGCAGACGAGGAGGACCAGCACGGCTGCGGCCGCGGATCTGGTTCTTCTAAATCTTCTGGCCATCTTCGGATGCAGTTGTCAGGGGTCCGAAGGGAGTCCCGAATGCGGCGGCTTCGCGTGAGACAGCACACAGACACAGTGGGTATAATCCGGTGCTGCTTTTCTGTTCCAGCGGTGGGATTGACGAAAGGTGCTCGTGTGGGCCGGCCCATAAGAGAAATGCGGTTCCTTCGTCCGCTTCAGTTTTACATCAGCCAACCGGCCAACAGCACTTGCCATTTCCCACAGTTTTTGGGTCGAACTTTTTAAGATGTGCATTGAAGCTCCGCCAGAGGGCCTTTCCGACTTATGGCACGTTTTCTAGTTCAGTTGGTGCGCCATGCAACTCTTCAGGTCAGGATAAGTTGAGTTGAAGTCTCACTCTGATGTTCTGGTCAAGACGGCATAAACATACACCCTCATCTCTACATGTATGTTCTTCCAATCACATAATGTACCATGAAATGAAATTATCCTCCAGTAGTTCTAACCGTACTCGATGTTCATGCTCAATAGGACCCTCCAGTAGTTCTAGTATTACCGTACTGGAATGTTCAATAGGACAGAGTAGCTAGTATAGCCCCTGAAACGGAGCCTGAAGAAAGATATGCACAATTGACGACTCACACGAGGAAATAGACCAACTGTGGGTCGACGCTCTTGGGAATACGTCTAGCACGAGTGCTACTAGTGGCAGCCAAGGACTCCGCCAGGCAGTGCGCGAATGCCATGTAGCTCTGGTAGCCGTTCTCGGCTTTGACTCGTCCACCGGGATGGCCGACGTTGTTTGGCACAAGTCCACGGGCGCAGCTGTGCCTGTGGTCGTAGTGCCAGTCTCCGGTTTTCCAGTCGAAGGTGTATAGCGGCAGGAACCGGTGGCCGAAGCTGGCGACGAAGCCAACGGCGTCCAACACGAACTCGGCCTCCTGCATCGACGTGTAGTAGGCGAGGCTGACGCGCGTCCACCCGGGTCGCACCCCGTGGTAGCCCTGTACAAACGTACCATCCGAGTAAAACAAGTGATCAGTCACTCGATCCACGTTTAATCATTGGGTTTACCTGCTCCACGGCAGATCTGATGGCTTTGGCGCGCGCCGGACTGATGCCGAGGAGCCGGTGGGCGTAGGGCCCCGCGCACGCGCACCCCGCGCGCGCCTGCACACCGAATAGGTCGTTCAGAAGCTTCGCCACGAACCGGCAGTGCAGCTGCAGCCTACTGCCCCATCCGCCGTCGCCCTCGGTCGCGTCTCGGTCTCGCGGGGCGTACACCACGAAGGAGAGCACCGGGAGCCGAGGCGCGCTCGCGGCGTCGTCGTCAGCGCCTTGCAGCAGAAGCAGGTTGGGGTTGGCCCCCGCGCGGACACGGCGGAGAGACAGCGCGAGCATGCGTGCCTCGTGCGCCTCGATGCACGCCTCCCCGACCCACTCCTTCACCCGGAACGCCAGCGCCGCCCGGACCTTCTGTATGATGGCCGGCGTTCCGGCGTCCTCGCGCTCCTCGGCGTCCTCGCAGTACACCGTGTCGCCGTAGGCACTGACGTAGTGTACGGTGCCCCCACCGCAGGTGGACGGCGCGGTGCCGCGGAGGGCGTAGAGCCGCGACGCCATGGCCAGCACGCCGGGGCTCCCCGGCCCGCCGAGGAACTTGTGCGCGCTCAGGAACACGGCGTCGTAGCCGTCGTCCGCGTCGCCGTCACCCGACGGCCGCATGTCGACGCGCACGTAGGGCGCGCTGCACGCGAAGTCGAAGCAGGCGTAGGCGCCGTGGCGGTGCAGGAGCGCCGCCACGGCGCGGGTGTCGGTGCGCAGCCCGGTGACGTTGCTGCACGCCGAGAAGGCGCCCAGCATGGGGCGGCCCGACGGCGCGCGCGCCGCCAGCTCCGCCTCCAGCGCGGCCAGGTCCAGGAGGCCGTCGACCCGCAGCCCGATCTCCACCACCTCCGCTAGGCTCTCCCGCCAGCTGAGCAGGTTCGAGTGGTGCTCGTAGGGCCCCACGAAGACCACCCACCGGTCGGACGGCGGCAGCGCGGCCAGCACCGCCGCGCGCAGCGTCGGTGGGACGGCCATGCCCGTCACCTCCTGCAGGCGCTTGATGGCCGCGGTGCAGCCCGTGCCGCAGAACAGCAGGATGTCCTGCGGCCCGGCGCCTAGGCTGCGCTTCACGTACCGCGCCGCATCCCCGGCCAGCTTGCTCGTGTGCAGGCCCACGTAGCTGTCCGTCGTGTGGGTGTTTCCTGCGCTCCGGCCAATGAGTTCGCCGCCGTCCACAAACGTATAAGCACCGAGTCAGTCAGTATTTGTTTGTCGAGGAAAATAGGAGCTACTCACGGCACGTGTGCTGCTCACCATAGAAAGGCAGAACGTTCCGAGACACGAGCTCCTCGACGAACCGCAGGCAGCGGCCGGACGCCGTGTGGTCCGCGTACGTGATGCGGCGAGTCCCGAACGGCGACGCGAACTCTGCTTCCGCACCGATGATCTGCGACCTCAGCCACTCCAATTTCTCGGTCGGTGCGTCGTCGCTGTCCGCCTCGGCCTCCTTATTGTTGACGTCGTCACCGTGGCCCAGAACAAGACCATCGAACAGGAGGCCATCGGAATGCTCTGCTGCTGCTGGGACTGCTACAAGAGATGCAGCGCCGGTAGATACATTACCGGTTGAAACGAGCGGCACGCGCAGAACGAGAAGCGGCATATCCAATTGGTGAATAAAAATGGTGGTTTAAGCTGACGGTAATCTAATCCGATCGAGAGGGGAGATGAGATGTCGCTGAACGAAGGATCGTTTGAGCAGGCATATATAGGGAGGGAGCTAAAGGCTAGCTGCTCTTCCGGCCTTCACGTAGGAGTAGAGCCAACCCAAACATTTTCCTGTGTTCCGTGATCTGTGTGGGTGCCTGCCGGCTGCCGTGCCGTGGGAGACGGGACGAGCAAACCAAGGACTGATCACATACCAAGGGGCCGGCAGACCGCCAAAAGCAAGTGCACAAGTGCTACGCACCTACACTTGTGAATTGTGATCGGCATGGCCGGCCACCTGGGTCGCGGTTGCCGGCGAACGAAATTAGGCAAATGGTACCCGGCGCGCGAAACGGTGGGGGCGTATCGGTTCGGTGGGCTCGTGGCCTGGATGGCCCCTGGGTCTGATTCGAGATCAGCAGCGCGGCGGGCTGGAGGCCGGCCGCGTCACTCCACCAATCAGAGCGAGCAGAACATGTCATTCTGGCAGGTGTGGGTGGTTTTGTGTTTGCAGTTGGAACCGGCCCATTGGAAGACTTCTCTGCTCCGCCGGACAGCAGGCAGCATGAGCTCGGCCTGCCCAATGAAAACATGGAGTTAAAGGCCCATTAGGAAGCATGAGCTTGGCCCGTGCGAAGAAAACATTTGGCCCGTCTTATACGCAGGGACCTGTCCAAACAAACAGTCATCACTTAGCCACTGGCAATACGTCGCGAGATGCCAAGATAGACCGAGGGATCGGCGACTCCGCCGGCGAGCTGCGACGGCGGAGGGTTCTGACGTCGGATGATCCCCTACGCGACCCTCTCTATCTCTCTCCCGCATGGGCTGATCAAGAGACTGCCCTACGCGTAGTTGCCTGGCCTTGGTGGGATAGGACCTAGGGTTTGGTACCTAGGGAAACTGATCTCAACAGCGATGGCGGAAGTTTCAATCGTGAAGTTGAAGGACAAGAAGAGCAAGACGAAAGTGCAAGGTAGCAGCGGTGCAATTCTTTTTTCGGCGAACTTCTAGGAGGGAGCCCGCCCGACGGTATGAGTTGTCTCAGCGGGAACTGTCGCGGATTAGGCAGCGCTGCGACAATAAAATAACTTTGTGAGTTAGCGAAGAAAGTTGCCTTAACGTGCTTTGTGTCCTTGAAACTCAGGTCCGCCGAGCATGGGTGGAAAGTCTTAAAGGTACCCTAGGTTTCGACAATGCTTTCGCTGTAAGTAGCTCAGGGCGCAGTGGTGGCCTTGGAATTTTTTAGAACAATGCCAGGGTTGAATTGTTACCATACTCTCAATATCACATTGATACTATTATTACAGAGAGTGGGGGTGAGCCGTGGCGTTTGATCGTGTGTCTACGGTGAGGCGCAGGTTCCGGAACGCCACAAGACATGGGAGATGTTCAAGTTCATTAAGGCTTCATCTCATCTGCCATGGATGTGCATTGGAGATTTCAACGAATATCCAAGACAGTTAATCAGCTATCGATAATGCACGCGTAGTGTAATATCTGACAGTGGCGAATCTAGGATTTTGTCTGAGGGTATGCCGCCCAAAAATTTTTATATACAATTCGGTAAATCCATTTCAATAATTTGGTAATAATTGTAAAATTGACAATATGATTCAGTATATATAGTTCAAAATTTTCATATACCATCCACTAAGTATAGTATAAATAGTTCAAAAGCCATACTGATAATTGAAATAATGCATAAAAGAGAACTGGAGACTTACAATGCTATTCTTGTGACTATTTTATTCGACACTTTCGAAGGGACATAAATGTCTTGATTATATTATCTTCAAAGAAAATATCCCGCTCAATGAAAGTGACTAGACAATCATCCAAAAGACTATCTCCCATCTTATTTCTTAACTTTGTTTTCACAAAAACCATTGCAGAAAATATCCTTCCAACACTTGCCGTTTCCACAGGTAGAAGCAATACCAATTTGAGGAGCTCATAAACCGTATCATACACTTTGTGTCTCTTTGTTTCAACAAGCTTAACTGAGAGATCAACAATATTGTCTAGACCTTTGAAACTATCATCTTGTCTTATGTCATCAATATAATTATGTAGCTGTAATTCAAGTTTGAGCAAATTATTATTTGAGAACTCCTTTAGGTAGAACTCAGCTAGTCTACGTAGCTTCTGTGCATCAAAAGAAGCATAAATATTACAAAGAATACAGTGCCAAATAATTAAATAAATTGCGCTTGCATGATTGAAATCTCACATGCGATTATGGATCACACATGATACGAGTACTGAACAAAAGATCAATCTAGATCGACTTTGATGTTGGGACAAATTAAATCCTCGACCTCGCTGCGTGATGGATGATTTTATGATTTTAGCGCTAAGCAATTAGCAATTAAAGTACATATGAATTTTTTTTAAAAAAAGCCGGAGAACAAGGATTGAATCTCACCTGAACGACTGAACAATTCTGATCACAAATGCCGGTGCGGTCGTAGGGCAGGGCGAAGGCCGAAGTGCCGACCGACGAACGAGACAAGGTCACGAGGACGACTGGACAATGACGGGCTGCGGGCGACAGCCGACAGCGGTGGACAGCGTGAGTGATCCAGGCGCGCAGCCACGCAGGACGCGTGAATCGTGATGAAGATGATTAGATGAATCGTCGAGCGTTGAAGACTCGAAGTATACGGCAGCGCTGCCTTGATCCGTATTGGGCTATTGGCGTCTCCATCGCTTGCCACATGGGCCACGTGCCCGCGTGGGCCTGATGCTCGCTCGCGGCCTGCCTCTCGCTCGCGCTCGGCGCTCGCACAGCCTCTGCTCTCAGGTACGCAGCAGATGAGTGCTTTTTCTTTTTTTATATATAAAATACGTATATATACGTGCTTACTTGCCAGAATCGTAGGGTATGCCGATGCATACCCGGCGTACCTGTAGCTCCGCCACTGATATCCGAGAAGGTGGCTATACCATACAAACCATGTGAATCGGCCTGACTTCAGATACGTCCGGTGGAAGAAGAACCTTCCGCGGGCGGACACGTGGATCCGCCACAAAAATCTGAATACCGTGTGGATACGGTCAATTCTTTGTTTCCTCGTGAAAAGGATTCACGGAGGACATTTTGTCCACACTTGAGCCGATCACAATTTAGTTCACTGAATTCGCAGCCCGACATGTATGTTATCCAGAACGAGAAGGATCGTGAAAGCGAGAGAGCATCTTTCGACTGTTAGCAGCTTATTTATACGCGTATAGCGACGGCATCTTTCGACAGTTAACACTTATATATATATATATATATATATATATATATATATATATATATATATATATATATATATATATATATATATATATATATATATATATATATGTGTGTGTGTGTGTGTGTGTGTGTGTGTGTGTGTGTGTGTGTGTGTGTGTGTGTGTATTTCTTAGCTCTCCTGGTATTTTCTCGACCCCATGGTCGATCATGGAGAAAGGCCCGGACGGATAGAATGGTTATTTTGGCTAGATTTTGCGGTGCTTGCAGACTTGCTTATACAAGTTACAACACCCTCCATGGCCAAGCGTCGTTTTCTTCTCGTACTATTTTCACTGCTTTTTCTTGAAGTATATGAATCTCACAAGTGGCGCCAGTTGGTGTCGTGATTCTGCAGGTGCCGCGCGATATACAACATAAAAAACAGAGATACGTATTTTCTTTCATTCTTTTTTTTTTTTCCAGAATTTGCATGGCACGGAAGCATGGAACAACGTCTCCAATAGTCCTAACGTAACGACTAACAAGACAGCTAGTGGCCGCTTCAAATATCTATCCGTATTATTTTCAGGATTCCGGGTGATATTTTACATACGCACTGTAGCTGACTGGAGCATTTCTATGTCTTGCACGTGGACGCGCCGTTAGACCCACGTACATCTGCTGAATATTGTGTTCTTCAATTATCGTCAGTAGTCGTCTACACGCATACTTTTCTCAACGTGTAACTTTCTTCTCCTAATGCAGTAGGCCCGAAGAATTGAAACGCGCTGTTGCTTAGTGTGTCCTGTGTGGCAGCGAGAGGATTAGAGGAAGATTAGGGGATTTTTATTTTTATAATAATATTATACTCCTGCTTGGTTGCGTTCCCATCCCGTCAATCTTCAATCTCCGTCGTCCACTGACCACTGACGAAATATTTTTAGTGCCATTGTGTTATCGAACATTGTTTATGCGTTAGGAGACGGGGTTCGATCAGCAAGTTCGTCATTTGGCTCTACAACAAGCCAGTAGCCACCAAAAACCTGTCGGCGTCCATCAAAGTTTAGGTCAAGCCTTGTCGACCTTTCTTTCCATTCCAGGGGTAAGTAACACCGTAACAGGCTAACTGCTGCACTAGTGCAGATAAAACTGGTTTTCTTTGGAAAGTAGCCATATAATCGTTTTCTAACAAAGCATCATCCGGATGGTTTAGCTTCGATCGCACGGCTGGCGGCTGCGCCTGTCGCCTGCCCTGAGCTGAATTTCCACGCCAACACAAAATAAGCCGCTCGCAACGCACCAACGCGAGTTTGAGATTTGCCCCGTGCCGCGTCGACCGGTTTCCCACTTGCAGATTAACTTCCATACCCGTGCATGGTGTCCACGATCGCGCTGTTTTGGTTAACATGCACGAATATGCTTTTGCAAAGGCTTGCCGTTGGTCACACAACCGGACAACGCAGCAAGTGGGAAAAGGAAGCGACAACGAAAGAAAACGGGAGCTGTGAGAGCACACACCACACTCTCAGAAGGAGCATCATGCAATGTGCAACTTGTTTGATGAAGCACCGGAATTGGCCTGCTGGGGTTGCCAAACTGCGCACGCCACTGCGGCACTGCCATTTTACCTGAGTCGTCGTCGCTCGTCTCATCGGCAAGGCAACGGAGGCATAAACATTTGGAGAAAACACGCGTGCCGCGTGCGCGCGTGCGCCCGAGAGGAAACAGACAAACCAGCAAGAAAAAGCGGCCAGACAAGGGTAGTACGCGCGAGAGCAACCGGACGGATAGGCACGGGCGCACGGCCACCGTTCTCAGCTCTCACCCGGCGGCCGGCACACCACAGACGCGAGCTGAGCAGAGAGGGCCGCGGTTGTCGCGAAGGCGGAGTCTGGGCACGCGTTCCGTTCTTATCCACTCCGGCGCGGGGAGCCGAAGCGGCGCGGGCCCAGCCGGGTCAGGCCACGCGGCGGAAGCGGTGCGGGCGATCTTCTTCATCCACGTCGACACGGTCAAGGCCTTCTTTATTCCTGATTTATTCCTGATCACCCGGCGCGACCATCCCCGGCCACTATTATTATCATCAATCATCACACATCACACCTACCCGCTGCCTCCTTTCCCCTTTCCATCGCCGATTCCTGCCTCTTCTCGCCAGCTCTGATTCGCCTCGAAATCCCGATTTGCCGAACCCTAGCGACGCCGACGCCGTGGTGACGCGACGCGCATGGAGATCTCCTTCGAGGCGTGGGAGGGCGTGCAGCGGCACGGCCAGGACCTCGCGGACCGCCTCGCGCAGGGCTTCACGGGCCTGCTCCAGGCGCCGCCGCAGTTCCCGTGGCCCCCCGCGTCGCACAAGCGGATGCCCTTCAACATCGACCTCCCCGTCGTCCCCTTCGGCGCCGGCGCCGCCGGCCGCGGCGTCCCGGGGAAGGACTTCCCCTTCCCCTTCCCCGCCGCCGCCGTCTCCTCGGTCATCGACATCGGCGGCAGGCTGGGCCAGGCCGGCGCCGAGCTCGGGGCGTCCGTAGGTGGGGCCGTGCAGCACGCCGTGCGGCACCTGCCCGTGCCGTTCCGGAACGGCCAGATCCGCCCGCGCAAGCTACCGCCTCCTCAGGCGCCCCTGCCACCCGCGGCTTCGGTGGGCGACGGGGCGGTAGGGCTCTCCGTCGAAAGGGCTGCTGTGGATAGGTGCCCCCTCGAGGCGGCGGCGGCGGCCGCCGCTGCGGCGACCGGGAGCGCTGCCGCATCGAGCGTCAGCGGTCATGTTGGCGGAGCCGATTTGGACGAGGACGACGAGGGTTTCGGCTGCGATATTGGGACTCTTGGGAACTTTAAGAAGGCCAACGTATGATCTAACTCGTGCTTTCTGTGTTATGGATTTTGCCGAGTCGTGAAGTTCGCATCTCATATTAGGCGCACGATCTTAGTTTAGGGCTCCTGTCTTTACATAACTTAGAATTGAGGGTGTCCGGTCTAGCAACTAGTTACATGTCTCTGCCATCTGATTTATTGCAATCCTCTTCCTCACTGTTATTCATATAGCCACTGCAAGGATCTGACATTTTAATCCACGGATTTAAGCCATGATCTTTAATCATCTGCTGAATGATCCTTTTTGTGTCGAGAGAAACTACGATCATTGCATGCAACCCTTAACTCAACTCACGAACAACATACAACCTAGAGATCACAGGCAAATTGCACTTCTACCTTGGTACACACATGGGTGTTATGTGAAAAGTTGTACAAAAAGTACTTAAGCTAAAACTAACCTAACATTTTGAATCAACCAAATGTTTTTTTATTGGATGGACTTGTGGATTTGCTGTACAGTTTCTAATTTCTTTTGATGCTACATCGGCATGTCTCAACATAGTACTTATCTTCTCTCTTGATGATTATATAGGGTACTGTAAATATGTCGGCAACATACAATACCAGGACTCAGGACATCGAGAGTTCTGTTGTTGCACGTGGAGACCTCTGGAGGCTAGAGGCATCGCGTGGCGGATCAACTTCTGGAAATGATACTTCGCCCCTGTACCTTGTCCAGTTGGGGCCTCTACTATTTGTTCGAGACTCTACGCTTCTCTTGCCTGTTCATCTTTCAAAGCAACACCTGCTTTGGTATGGTTATGATCGCAAGGTACTCAACCTTTCTATTTCGTTATAAGCATGGATTTTGACAAACCTTGTTTTTTTTGCACGATGGACGAACCGGATTTCATTACCCAAAAGCAATGAAATTACAAAAGTGTAATGATCCATAGTGTGATACTCCACCGCGTGAATGACCTGCCAGATTGAACTGAACACGCAAGGGTCAGCTAACAGGCAACCAAACACTTTTGTAATGGTTTATCAAATCAAAAATCTTGTAATGATTTATCAACTAGTTTGAATTACACCTGTATTTGGTACTTTATTTTGTTATATTTTATTATCATTAAATATAGCGCTCCTTTATATGGGCAATGTTATGGTCTTTATTGTTTATTAAAGATTAAACTATGGGCCAGGTCTACCTTGATGTGCAAATCTATCTACGTCTATTGCAATGCATTGTACAAAGATGTTACTAGTAGGTTTGCTATGTATGAGCTTATGTGGGATTGTTGGTCATTTTTTCTATTGCGTATCTCTGGCATAATATACTTCAGATACTGTCTTCTTACTTTATAGTTAAAACAAGGCGTCTGTTTTTAAAGGCTTGCAAGTCACCCCCCCTCCTCCAAAATAATCATGCATACCCCAAAGCTAATCGAATAGCTATGGCATTATCTTAAATTTAACGTACGACCCGAAGTCTACAATCACTGAACTACCTTCTATGATGTATAAATATGCATCTATGTCTTTCTGATCTGATATTTTCTCCTTTTACATTGCTAAACTTGATATTCCATTGCAGAATGGAGTCCATTCCCTTTGTCCAGCTATATGGTCAAAACATAGGAGATGGTTGATGATGTCAATGATGTGTCTCAATCCAATAGCTTGTGTAAGTCTCATTCGTCGTCCTCTTTAATGATGTGAGATCTATTCTATTAAGATATTAAGATTAAAATGACTTGACTCAATGATCTTTCAGGAGAGCTTTTCGTTGTATTGCCTTGTATTGTAGTTATGTAACTATAGGATACATTTTGTCATGGTTCCTCAATTGCAAGGTTACCTTTTCCCTGGTAGTCTGAGAGATAAGCACGTTCATTTGGCTTTGAGTAACATACCATCGATCGGAATAATACTAAAAATTCATTAGTTTATCAGCTTCTTTTCTGTATTTGGCAATGAGTACAGTAGCCGACCTGTTTTCTGAAAATTGTGTTCATTTATAATGCCACAGCAATGCTTTCAAAAATATCAACAAGCATAGTCCCAGTGATTCCAGTTAAATTTGCTTGGTAGTCCTTGCATTTTCCTTGTGCATATGAAGCTGAGTATTAATAATATACTACCTTTATTGCAGTCGTTTATGGATCTGCAATTCCCTAATGGGCAACTGACATATGTTGCTGGTGAGGGGATATCAGCCAGTGGTTTTCTTCCGTTATTTGGTGGGTTGCTTCAAGCTCATGGAAAATATCCTGGAGAAACAAGAGTGAGCTTTTCTTGCAAGGTTAGTATTTTCAGTTTATGTTCCCTATATTAATCAGTTGTGTAAAATTTAGTTTGTGTACTCTTTAAGACTCTTTAAGTAGTCTGTATCAACATTATATTAGCCTGCCAGGTTGCAGGCCCTGGTATTTCTTAACAAATTGTGCTAGTACATAGTGAGTCATGAAAGAATGGTGATATGTATTAAATGTGTGACCAGTAATTGCTATATATTATGGCTTGTCATCAATTTTTATGATGTTTCCTGTGTTCCAATAGCATATGAGTTCAATCTGACACTTGTTCCCTCTTTTCTTTGAAGAATAAGCGTGGCACAAGGTTCGCTCCTATGTTTCAATGGCCTGACAAGTCTGTTTCATTAGGAGTTACTCAACCCTTGGCATGGAAAAGATCTGGTCTCATGGTGAGACCCAGCATACAAATCAGGTAGTTTTCTGAAAACATATGGACGACTCCGCAACATTTATGTTTGGCAGATATGTAGGTTTTGATTACAGAAACATCAAATTAGATGACAAGTATCTTACTGGATTGCGAAATAGTTATCTATAGTATAGGGGCCTATAAACAGATTTCTTTTTAGTAACTTGCTTGAAAATGATTATTTCTTCTTGCTATCCTCATGTTGTGCTAAAAGCTGTGCTTGTTACATTATTAGAATTTAAAATGGGAATGCTTGACAAATAGTCAAATACTGTATGCTATGTAACTGTTGGCAGATGTAGTTCATGAATAGTCTTGTTCTTGGTTGTTGTTTTGTTTGAATCCTTGTCTCTCTGTTGTAACACCCTTGTTCTCGGTGCTCTGTTGGCAGTGTGTGCCCTACGTTTGGAGGAAGTGATCCTGGGGTACGTGCAGAAGTTGTCCATTCATTGAAAGAGGAATTGAATCTGATGTGTGGCCTCTCTTGCTCACGGCATCCATCGGCTTATACTGCTCTCTCTGTAAGCTCTAGTTAACATTTCTGATTGGTTCTTTCTATAGGATTATAGTTTGGATGTAACTTAATCTCAACATGGCAGATTGGACGATCAAAGTGGAATGGTCAAGTGGGTAGTTCTGGAGTGGTAATCACTTTGGAAACACCTCTTAATAACATTGGAAGGCCGTCCTTATCTGTTCAACTGAATGGTGGTTTTGAGTTGTGATCCTTCTGACTCCAGCACTGAAGCTGTACATACCAGTGTATATATTGTCATCACTAATGTTCGTGCTACTCAGCCGATCAACCTAGAAAAGTTTGTTGAAGTGGGCTGCAGGCTTGCAGGTCGTTTTTGTTACTGTAGTCTAGGACTCAGTCTCGACTCAACAAATCAGCAGCGACTCATGCGGGCACAGAAGTCAAACTGCTCTGTTCCCCACTCAAGACTCATTGCAATCCTTAAAAGAGATTGTGATACTTGCAGCAGTTGAGCTCATATTTGTAGTTCATGAAAGGGGAGAGCCACGGGCTCATGTTGCTATGGCCTGCCAGGAGCCATGCGGTCATGCAAGATGTTCATCCAGAAGCTCATTCTTTTGGTGCAAGACTGATAATATGTGTCTCAAACTCAGCAATTGAACATTGTTAACAATTGTCTTGTGCGGACCCTATATTAACATAATATCTGGCCACTGTTCTGTTCGCATCGTTGGATGATGGGACAATCTAGCTGGTGTGTTATTGGCTGCAATCTTGTATTCCCATACATATATTGGTCAATGAATGGAAGACTAACGATCCCTGAAATATATACTTAATGCAAATCTGCTGTCGCTGGTGTCCATTCCGTGCTAGCTTCAATTTGACAAATCTGGTAACGGTGTCATCAGCATGTTCCTGTGTTTTTTAGAGGAATTCAAGTAGTTTTCTGCGATTAGGTTTTAACTACTACGTAGTTCCAACGCTTGCATTTATGGATGGATGTTATGAACCAGTTGAAATAATTTTGCGATTTGTAACCGAGTACCAGTTCAATATATATAAGCGCAAGGAAGCATGCGTTTATGAATGTTACGAAATAGATATGTGATTTGTAACCGAGTATCAACCCAATATAAGTGCAAAGGATGTGCCCTCGTTAAGCAGCAGGTGAAGCATCTGCGTCAATAACACAAAGCTACTCTACACGCTCTTAGGCCTTGTGTTGCAATCCCAGTTCGGCCATGAAGATCGCTCTCACAGCTGCGCTACCACCAATGCTACTGTTCCTCATCTTCTCACCGGCCGCCATGTCCGCGGCTTTGGTTCCATCCGGCCCCGACGAGCACGGCCCCGGCGTCTACATTGTCTTCGTCAGCCGCGCCGACTACGTTGATTCCGTGGACTACGACCTCCGCCTGCTCGCTTCCGTCGTCGGCAGGTCGCTGTGATCACGTCCATCCATGCCCGCACTAGCTATGCCCGTACGTCCGGGGAGGCGGGGACCTCACCAGCACTGACCCATCCTTCGCTTTGTTGCAGCAAGGCAGAGGCGAAGGCTGCGCTGCTCTACCACTACAGCAGCATCGGCTTCGCGGCGCGGCTAGCACCGGAGCACGCCCATCAACTGTCAAGTGAGTGCACCTGGTTAATCTAGATCAGCATTATTATGCCTCATGGGATTTTGTTACGTCCGAAGTTCCGAGTGAGTTTCAGAGAACGTTTCGGTTTAATGTGTTTCAGAGAAGGACGGCGTCGCGGTCATCAAGGACAAGACGTTCCGTATCCAGGAAGACGGTGGCTTGCCTGGCTTCTTCACCAAAGAGAATAATGTCTGAAAGATCAAATGTACCTCTTCTGCACGATGCTTAGACACGTTTGGACTTTGGAGCACACAACTGCGGCGATCCGAAACGTGTTATATGAGAACATACTCATTCCCTTCTCACGATCTGAAACATGTTCACTGAAGTTTGGAGTACACTTTTATGTCCTCTTTTGCAGATCTCCTGAACGATTAACCTAGCAAATCTCACACTATTATGCTTACTTGAAACATGTTCACTGAAACGTGTTCGCGCGGAGGTTGAAGATGACTGTAGGGGAGACTCCGCGATGGGCATTTGGTTGGGAGTTGGGGCGCCTGTGGGCCAATATTATTAATGGGAACGCTAACTTTCAGCTTAAGCCAGCGTTAATCACGATGGTTCAAGCTAGTTCATTTTGTGGGAAAGCCCACGAGGATGTAAATGCTCATCTCCAACACTTTTTAGAGATTTATACCACATTCACCATTAATAGAGTGACCCAAGAGGCTATACGTCTTTGCCTTTTCCCCTTCTCTTTATTAGGAAAGGTTAAGCAATGGTTTTACTCTAACCACAACGTTGTAGATACATGGGACAAGTGTTACATCGCTTTCTTAGTCAAGTTCTTCCCTATGGAAAAGACTAATGCTCTTCGCAATAAGATCTCTAGTTTTCAACAACTAGCAGAAGAGTCGATTCCCGAGACTTGGGAACGAATGCAAGAGTATGTCTCTGCATGCCCACACCATGGTATGGAAGACTGGCTTTTGATCCTGAACTTCTACCATAGGTTAGTTCCGTTAGATAAGAGCCATTTAGATGCTGCTGCTGGTGGAACATTCTTTTCGCTAAGTGTTGCAGATGTTAAGACGCTGATCGAGAAGATAGTTTCCAACCAAGGATGGAGCGACGATCGACTCCACCCCTGCAAACGAGGTATGCATTCAATTAAAAAAATTGACATGAATCTGCACGCGAAGCGAGTAGAACATTATGAGAAGATGAGTGCCCAAGAGACACTCAAAGCCATGGATTTCCATATGACTTGCGAAGTCTGTGGAGATATTGGACATTTGGGAAATGTCTGTCCTGAGACCCATGAGGATCTCAACTTCGTCAGCAATGACAACAGGTTTTGTCCACAACAACATTAAGGATGAAATCAACGCGTCAACAATCAAGGAGATAACAATTACTACTCTTCTCAACGTCCGAGTAATCAAGGTAATAGTTATGCTTTCCTTGGTACCATGTTCGCTTGAACTTATCAATGCTACTTTTTAGTTATGAAACAATGTTTTTCTCTCATAACAAATCAGTATCATCAACAGCAGCAGCCGAAAAATCAGCCATCCGAACAGAATGTTAAAAAATATAAATCAGCAATGGTAGAATGACTGATAGTATTAATAAAAAGTTGCATGCTCATGACAAGATGTTGGAAAATATAAATGCTAAATTGGATGAATTTTCTTTTGCCTTAAAGAATCAACTTAATTTTAATAAGATGATAGAAACACAATTAGCTCAAATAGCTGCTGCCATACCATCCTATGAAAAAGATAGAATTCCTGACAAACATGAAGAAACCATAGAGACAGCCAACCTTGTTACGACGAGGTATGACTTTTCTGTAAATGGTTGGGGATTTTCTATTAAGAAAGGTGATCCTGGGACTCCGTCATTACTTGCTCCATAGGACTCCACACTTTTCATAATGTCATTTGTGATTTAGGATCTAGTGTTAACATTATATCTAAGGAAACTTATGATAGATTGTTTTACACTACCTTAGCTCCACCCCAGTTTACCTACAGCTAGCCGATCAATCTACCCATTATCTTAAGGGAGTAGCCACCGACTCCTTATTTAAAGTAAGGAGTGCTTATGTTTCTGCAGATTTTATGATCTTAGACATGGGCAACAACAAGAATACACCTTCAATCCTTGGTCGTCCTTTCCTTAATAGTGTAAATGCTTGCATATATGTGGCTTTTGGACAAATCCAATTCCACTTTACTGGAAGAAAAGAAATATTTGTTTTTGCCTCTGGATAACCCCTCTTTGATGAGAAACAGGAAAAGAAGAAGCATCCGACGAAGAGAATCAAGATGAAGAAACAAAAGCCGATTAAAGAAACGGAGAAGCCTGTCAAGAAAAAGAATAGAAAGAGATGGCGTAAAAAGAAAGATTCGTCCTCAACATCGTCATCCCTTGAACCTGACAAGGCCTCCGAGGTGGAAGAGGAAACAACCCCACTCAAGGAAGAATGACCTTGAGCCCGTCAAAAAGGTAAGTTTTTCTATCCCCGCACATTTTATTGCATTTCAGTAGTTGCATCTCATATTTAAATTCCGTAATAAATTTGCTTTGCATTACATGATTAGTTAGTTGCATTTAGCTACTCTATGTTAATAAATAAAGTTCTGTAGTAGCTATGCATGATAGGATAGAGTTTGCATTTAAATAAAACAAACTAAAAAACAAAACAAAAAACATATATATAAAATATTTAGTAATAATAATAATGAATAAATTATCTAGTAGTAATAAATAAAAGTAAGTCATTTATGCATCATTCTAGTAGCAGTAGTTAGTCAATAAAGAAAGAATCAAAGAGCCGCTAGAAGATATTCCAACTAATGCAAAATGCAAGCTTAGGGGAGATGTCTCTCCCCACTCAGGCATGACAAATCATAAACCCTCTCTTTACATTCATGTTTGTTTTCACAATGTCAATATCCATGATCATAGGATCTAGAGATGAGTGCCTTGAAATTTATCTTAAAAGAAACTCTGCTCTAATAAACGATGATGAATAGTTGCTTTTGTGATACTTTGCAAAAGCTTGTTATACAACCTGATACTTCTTAAGTTTTGAGCATGATAATTTAGAGTTCATCTTAAGGTGAATACTTTTGTAGGCTGCAAATGCTAGAACCAAGTCTAAGTTCTTGTAAGGTGTGTTATAGCTAAAATTAGAGTAAATCTTTGAACCTATCTGAGAAATGGTAAAAACAGTGGAGTTTTGTTTTGCAAAATACTAAAACTCTCTTGCTAGAAGTTTCGCAATGGTGAAAAATTCCTACTAGAGCCAAATACATATGCTAAAACGACCTGAAGCTTTAGAGTGTGAGAATGTTAAGTTATTTGGAGATATTCAAGTATTTGCCATCGTCACGGATGACACCTCTTTGTTTGCCAGTTTTACATGAGCACCTACAGATTTGCCATCGCAAACAGTAAACCTCCTGTGTTTTGCCACTTTTGCTGACGTGGCACGCCACGTGAACATGCTAGCGCGGCAGCGCCCCCGAGAGCCGCACGAGAAAAGACCTTGTTGCCCTCGTCTCCTTTTGTCTTGTGGCCGGATGCCTCTGAGACGGTCGGACGCAGTGTTGCTCCAGAACTCGACCCAGCGCAGCGCCTTGTTGACGCAGGCCGCGTCGAGGCTGCGGCGTGTGCACGGCGTGGCGGTTGCCTCGTCGTCATGCTGCTGCGACGGTGCCTGCGGGTCCACTGGTTGGAAGCACGAGCCGTGGTGAAGAAGTGGAGGACGTCCAGGCCACAGCCCACAGCAGAGGACGCGGTTTTTGGTGACGAAGAACACTCCCAACGCGGCTCTGGCACAACTCCGGTGCACCCTCGACAACGCGGCTCCGGTCCTGCCCCCGGCGGCGTGGCATGCCCTCGATGCGGCAGTTTTCTCTGGCGTGGCCGTCTTTCCCGTCGCAGTGGCCTTCCCCGGCGGCGCAATCAGCCCCGTCACGGTTGCCTTCTTCGGCAGGGCGGGCAGCCCCCGGCGTGGCCGCCTTCCCCGGCGCAGCGGCTTCCCAGTGCGGCAGAGAGATGAACAGAGAGAACATTGAAGAAGATGACACATGGGACCCACGTGTCATTCTCTGGTATGATTAGTTTAGGCAGTCTGTTTTAGGTAGTGCTGCTAGAGTTGAGAGCAAAATATAGGTAGAATGAAAATGAGTGGCTACCCAAATAGAGAAATGGGTAGTGTGTTTTAGACAGTAGCGTGAGAGATGCTCTTAATCTGAAGTTCATCTAACTCGTGGGCCCACGAAAGGAAATGAATGCCGAATCTACCAAACCGATGGGAAATCTGGACAAGTACTGTGATCTAGAATAATTAGCGTCAGACTCCGACCGGCTGGGAATTTGGGAAGGGTGGAAAAACTGTGGAAGCAAAAGCAGTGAAGCACCACCCATCCGCTCACGCGCCGAGTCGCTGTGCGGACTGCGGAGGCTGCGTGCGCCGCGGACTCGCGTTGCAGGCCTCTCGAGTTGAGAGGACGTGACGCCAACGTGGGTGGCTGGCTCAGACTCGGAAACGGGAACGGAAAGGGAGGCGCCAAGGAGGCAACGGCTAGCTCGGTTTGAAGCGCGAAAAGGGACCCCGCCCGCCAGCTCAGAAGCAGAGCACGGCTCGGGCTCGCCAGTCGCCACTGATCCGACAAAACCACCGCCCTCGGCGAGCACTTTCCAGCTGCGAACCCCACCACTCGTCGTCCACCACGGCAACTCAGTCGAGCGCGCGGGCCGCGGCGTGGCGCCTGGCGCAGCACCGCGCCCGCGCCGGCGCCCCTGCCCTGCTCCAATGACCGACCAGTCAGTCGCCATCGGTGTGATTTGCTCGGCTACCGGGGCCAGGCCCGCGCCCGCCGCCACGACGATTTGTTTGTCAGTTCCTACTTCCTACTGCTGCCACACTTGCTCCGGCTACGTACTCCACCGTATGATAATCATGTGGATCAAATGTTTTGGCCGTGTGCTAATGACGGACCAGTGGTCCGTCCAAGGGTCGGCGGAAAGGGCTACGCGGTATACGAGCAGAGTGTTGAAAACCGCTTGACGTGACGAGGCTATTTGCTAGGAACGCGGACGCCGTGGCGATTGGAAAGCAGTTACGCTACCGCCGTGCGAGTAGGATCACCAGTGCTTCGCTATGGCTAAAAATATGAATGCGGCGATGCTACGAGATCGCGATCGCCTGCACCCGGTACGCCAATGCCCAAACGAGTACGTACCGGGGAAGCAGATTTCTCGCGTTCGTTGGCTAGATCAGAGCACTCGCAATCCGACCGATGGACCCCAACAAAACAAGTAGGACTAGTGAAATTCTACGCTGGTAGCACAAACACGTAGCCCATCAATATACAGATCGTGGTTCATAAATCTCATATCCGGATCCAACAAAAACATCATTTGAATGCGAATTAACCCCGATCCCGGTAGCCATTAACGAGCTGCTATAAACAGAAAAGGGAGTCTAAAGGCGCTGCCTGCTACGTAGCTTTCTCTCTGTCCCAGAATATCTGTCGTCGTTGGTGTACGTGCCACAACTTTGATTTAATTTATAGAAAATATGTGTAACATTTATATATCTAAATAAATTTATTAAAAAACTAGATTCAAAGATATTTCCGATGATACTAATTATGTACCATAAATATTAATATTTTTAATACATATTTTGTTAAAGCTATTTGTCGAAAAGCGTAAACGACACATATTTAGATATTTAGGGCCTATTTAGTTAGAGGTGTTAAAGTTTAACAAACACTGTAACACTTTTGTCTTATTTGATAAAAAGTTTCTAATTTTGGACTAATTAGGTTTAATAGATTCGTCTCGTAAATTACTCCTAATCTATGCTGACATGCATGTAATTAGTCTACATTTAGTACTTTATGTATTTGTCGTAACATTAATGTAACGAGAGTTAAAGTGAATGAACAAAATCAAGCAGGCCTTAGACACGGACTGAGCACGCACGAGCACGATCCGGCCAGCGGCAGGGGCAGGGCAGCGGCTGCAGAGGAGGTCAGGAGCCGTGCCGCTCAGCCGCTGCACCCCAAGCCCTACCACCACCCACCATAAAACCCCCCACACCACCACTCGCACTCTCGCAGCAACCAACTCGATCCGCCTCCCTTGGCCGCCCATTTAAATAAATGTGAGAAAGAGAGGGAAACTGCCGCCCAGCTACGGCCATGCCGAGATCCTCCTCCTCCAACTCCAACCCCGGCTCCGGCTCGTCGAAGCTCATCCTGGGGGTGGGGAGGGCGATGGCGACCATCCTGGCGCTGCCGCTGACACCGATCTCCAAGGCCAAGCTGGGCCTGCTCCTCTTCAAGAAGCGCGCCTCCTCCGCCGCCAGGCGCCGCTGCTACAACTACAAGCCGTTCCGCCACTACAACTACGCCTACGTGGGCGAGTACCAGTTCTCGCCCTCCCGCTCCCCGCTCCTCCCGGGCCCGCCGCCCCCCGGCGTCACGGCCTGGCGGAGGGCCGCCGCCAAGAAGCGCCGGAGCAGGGCAAGGATCATCCTCGCCTCCCTCTTCTGCGGCACCGACGACCTCGACGTCGCCGTGCTGGACGGCCTGGCTCGTCGGGGCGACGCCGAAGGGCGCAGGGACAGGGACCAGCTGGTGCTCGCCCCGGCTCTGGAGTGGGGGCGCCACGACGATGCCGACGAGGAGGAGGAGGTGGAGGACTACGGGGAGGAAGAGGAAGGGGACGAGGAGGTGGACGGCCGCGCGGAGCGCTTCATCCAGCGGTTCTACGAGGAGATGAGGCTGCAGAGGCAGCGGTCTCTGGTCCAGCGCCGGCTCTAGACGCCTTCTCGTTTCGTCCGTTGCTACTGTCGATCGGGTAGAATCAGTTGATTGTCGCTGCTATCTTAGCTGCAGTTCGGTTAATCTCTTCGTGTCTTGCATTTGCATCGTTCGTGTTTCTGTTGTTTTTTATCATGGGGTAATTCTGTTGTCCGAGTCTCTGGTGAGACATTCCTCTCCCCTGCTGTAGTCTTACTTTTAGTATTCATCACCTATATATAATCCATCCTTTTTTTTTTTTGCGATACATATATAATCCATCCTTGGTATGTTGCAATGTTCGTTTTTGTAGTGTTTTGAGTTTGTACAATTATTACAAATCAATGCGTGCTAGTACCTGTTTCTATTGGCACAGATGGTAATTTCGGATTCAAATTCGTGTTCATGGATTCTTTAATTCGGAATTGGAATTTGGAAAGGAGCGGCCACCGACCAGAGTGTAGGTACCAGAGCAAATCATGGAAAATGATCGGCATATATACTGTAGGGATAACAAGTCGAAGAACAATTGACGGTCAGCTGTCTCGTATCCTAAATAAATTAAGCTAATCGAGGAATGCCTTTTTGACAGAGTACTGCTTCGAGAACTGGCGCTGATTTGTTCTCTAATTCTTGCCTGTTTCCTGCCAAGTTATCCTCCACTCGACCAGACAGTTGACAAGCTGTACGAGTACAGGAAAATATATTAAAAAATAACATTTCCGATTCAATTAGTGGTAAACTAGTACTATTTCATTTGCAATCACCATGCCAAAAAGGTTGAACATGTGGATTTTGAATTCTCTCGGTTGCATCGAGATTCAGAGGGGGATCCTAGAGCAGAACATAACGGTCTTCCAATTCATGCTTAGCACTAGGTCCAGCAAAAGGTGCCTTTTTCGTCACACACAACAAAATGTACCCTGTCGTACAATGTTATCAGTTGGGTAAAACGTAGAGCGACATAAAGGCCACAAAAATTAGGAGACACTTCTAAGCTTTAGCACGTTTCCATTAGAACATACAAAGGGTAAAACAACCGGGAGGCCCTTCAACCTTACATAACTCTGTACAAAATTTACTGCAGAGAAAAAAACAAACATATCCACAATATCTTATTTATTCATAATCATGCGAGCAGAAGTCCAAACGTGTCAATATCTCACATCGAGCAGTCAATACCACCACAGGTCAACTGCGAACTGACCAACAAGCGCCTCAAGATGTCGTTCTCGATTGCAATGCTTATATCAAATGCTTCAATCTGGCTTGCATCCCACCTGTCAGTCACTTGGTCCACTTCTTTTTCAGAAACTTGTCTAAGAGCAGTCTCACTTGACTCCCTCCAGTTGGTGACATCTTCCAATACCTGGCGCTTCATCAGATCTTTGCTCAAACTGAGCGGCTGCTTCAGCCAAGCCTTGTATCCACATTTGCCGAAGTTGCAGAATTTTGAATCCAGTGATTCTATAATGCAGTCAAACAGAAAGTTGGTATGTTGATACTTCTTATCTTCAGTAAAATCTGAATAGTCTCTTCCACTAAACATATCCATAGTATTTTCCAGCATTTCAACAATGAAAGGATGGAGTGGAAGACCTGATGTTGTGCTACTGCCCAAAAGAAGTTCAGCATTTGAAATAGCTTCTTCAATGCTGCAGAGCATGGATTCTAAGATATTGAAATCATGTGAAAGAAAATTCTGTAAACATGGTAACTTGTCATTGCCGTGGAGTGTTTCTTCAGCATCAGTTTTCCTTGTGTCAACTGACATTGCTAAATCGACAATGTCAGGCTCCAAATTAAAGAGATCTTCCATCTTGTTCTCAATTGACACAATCAAGTCTTTTCCTTCTGAAAGAAGAAGATAAGAGTTCATTAACACATCACAAGTGCTACTGCTACCAAAATAACATGAACAAAACTTATACAGTACCTGCCCAAAACTTACAGGCCCATTCCATTGTACCACTCATAATAATTCTGGACTAAACGCTATCAACTCTAATCAGAGCAGCCAATTACAAACACTTTTTTTTTTTGCTAGAAATGTCGAATTGTAAAACAATTAATAATCTGACTGACAATAACCAAGCATCTCGACCTGGCCCAGTTCAGCATTAATTTTCTTAATGGCTGAGCTCTGACAAACATGCCACTGAATTTGGTACTACATTATCCAAGACATGCTACACTTGTCAGTGATCTAGACAGAATTTGGTTTTTATTTGACATTTCAGTAATATGTTTGATAACTCCAAGCACTGACAAACAAATAATACAAGCACCTATAGAAAAAAGTCAAGGTAATAGAAATATTTACCATTGTTTTCAACTGGACTTCCTAAAGAAGAAGTATCATTTGAGAAGGATGCTTCAAGGACTGACGTTGGACTTGGCTGATTAGATTCATTGTTTAATGATGTAGCAGAAGAATGAACATCTTGTTCACCCTGTACATAGAATAGAATGAAAGAGGAGGTCCAAACAGTTACCAAAGAGTATAGTAGTTAGTTCATCAACCTTGTACAAAATTGTTCTGGAAGTTACCAGTTTGGTAAATGGTTAATTAAAAAAAGTTCAACAGTGCTCTAAACAAAAAACAACTTTGTTGTTAAAGAAAACATGAAATATTGTAAGTTTTATAAAAGAAAGAAAAGGATGTGGATGTGGATTTGCACAACAATTTCCAATGCATCTGACAATTGTATAAGGTTCATTAAAGAATGGTTCATAATGATGACAGATTTAACGCCATAAAAAATATTTCGATATAATCTTTTGTGTGGGACCAAAAATCTTCAATGTAAAAGAATGCATGCAGAACATCGGTTAACAAACTGTATAAGTAGATGCATGCACTGATAACCTTAGTACCTTACCACATAGGAATGTCATACAGTACATGTTTTTTCAGCCATAGTAACTGCCATACAAGTTGGTTCATGTAACACTACAAGCACTAAAACTACACGACGTATTTACTAACCAAATTGGAAAAGAAAATGACATGAATAAAAAGACAGTTGTGAATCATCATGATCGACCATAGTGCTAGAGATTGTGATTCTATTGATTTGGGCTAACCATAGAAGGGTAGCTATATAGTAACCATACATGGGCCACATGGGCCTTAGCCTCATGGGCTTAATACATACTCCAACACCCCCCGCAGTCTGAACTACCGGCGCAGCGGAGTTCCAGGCTGAACAAGAAAGAACACACGCGACCCCCCCCACAGACGCAATTAGCCATCGGTGATGTTGAGGCTGGAGCGAAACTCGGCGAAGGTCGAGGACGGGAGGCCTTTGGTGAAGATGTCCGCGAACTGGGAGGTCGTCGGAACATGAAGGACCCGCACCTCGCCCATGGCCACCCGATCACGGACAAAGTGGAGGTCGATCTCCACATGCTTCGTCCGCTGGTGCTGGATGGGGTTGGTGGAGAGGTAGACCACACTGATATTGTCGCAGTAGATCAGTGTGCTCCGGGAGGGTGGATTGTGCAGCTCAGCAAGAAGCTGCCTGAGCCAGGAGGCCTCCGCCACGCCGTTAGCGACAGCGCGGTACTCCGCCTCGGCACTGGACCGGGAGACCACCGGCTGGCGCTCGGACGACCAGGACACCAGGTTGCCGCCCAGGAAGACGGCGTAGCCGGAGGTGGAGCGGCGAGTGTCCGGGCACCCCGCCCAGTCAGCGTCGGTGTAGACGACGAGGTCGGTGGAGGAGGCCCGGTGGAGGAGAAGGTCGTAGTCGAGCGTGCCCCGGAGGTAGCGGAGGAGACGCTTGAGATCCGTGAGGTGAGGCTCCCGGGGATCATGCATATGAAGACAGACCTGCTGAACTGCATAGGTGATGTCCGGCCGGGTGAAGGTGAGGTACTGAAGGGCCCCGGTGAGACTCCTGTACGCAGTGGGGTCAGCCACCGGGGGTCCCTCAACCTCAGACAGCTTGCCCTGAGTGTCGACCGGAGTGGAGCAGGGGTTGCAGTCAGTCATCCTAGCCCGCTCCAGGATATCCCGAGTGTACTGCTTCTGGTGAAGAAGTAACCCGGCAGGACGGTGCTCAACCGTGACCCCGAGGAAATGGTGGAGCTCACCCAGATCCTTCATAGCAAACTCCTGCTGGAGAGCGGCAATGATCCGGCGGAGAAGTGGCTCACTGGAGGCAGTGATGACAATGTCATCAACATAGAGCAGCAAGTATGCAGTGTCTGCCCCATGGTGATAGACGAACAGTGACGTATCAGACTTGGCCTCCACGAACCCCAGGGTCAGCAAGAAAGCAGCAAAGCGGTGGTTCCACGCCCGAGGTGCCTGCTTGAGGCCGTAGAGAGACCTGTTGAGCCGGCAGACCAGGTCAGGACGGGTGGAATCAACGAACCCCGCCGGCTGACTGCAGTACACTGTCTCGGTAAGAAGGCCGTGGAGGAAGACATTCTTGACGTCCAGCTGATGGACCGGCCATGACCGAGCAAGCGCCAACGAGAGCACGGTACGGACGGTGGCCGGCTTGACCACCGGGCTGAAGGTCTCATCGTAGTCGACTCCCGGGTGCTGAGTGAAACCCTGGAGGACCCAGCGAGCCTTGTAGCGCTCGAGAGAGCCATCGGCCGACGCTTGTGGGTCCAGATCCACTTGCCGGTGACGACGTTGGAGCCTGGCGGCTGGGGCACCAACTCCCACGTCTGGTTGGCGAGTAGCGCGGCGTACTCCTCTTCCATCGCACGGCGCCAGTGAGGGTCCAACAGGGCGTCGCGGACGGAAGAGGGTACCGGGGAGACCACCGCGTCGCCGGTCGAAGCCGCGAGGGTACGAGGCGGCAGTGTGCCAGCCGCATGCCGTGTCACCATCGGGTGAACATGCCGCGGGTGTCGGTGAAGAAGCGGCGGGTGGTAGACTGGCGGGGCACCACGAGTCGGCGGGGACTGCGGCGGTGGTGTCGGTGTCCCCGGCGGAGAAGGGACCGCGAGCGGTGGCGGCCGCGGCCTGCGCTGGTACACCCGTACCGGCGCGACGAACCTCGACGGAGGTGCCGGGACAGGTGCCGGGGCAGGATCCGGCGTCGGCGACCGGCACGGCCCCCCCCCGGGGCAGAAGCGGGGGACGAAGGCCCCGGGTCTACACCAATCAGAGAGGACGGGGCCGCGCCAGAGGACGACGGACCCAGACCCGCTGGGGATCTGGGACAGGTGGCCGGCACAGAGCGCGGCGAAGCGGTACCTGCAGGAGACCACGAAAGAGGTGGCTGGACCACCATGTCAGCGGGAAAAAGAGAGGGGGGGTCAGGAACCGGAGGGGTGGTGGTGCTAGAGAAAGGAAAAACGGACTCATCGAACACCACATGGCGAGAGATGAGGACCCGTCGTGAGGTAAGGTCGAAGCACCGATACCCCTTGTGATCCGGTGAGTACCCGAGGAAGACACACAGAGTAGAACGGGGATCAAGCTTATAGGAAAAAGTGGCAGCGGTGTTGGGGTAACACGCACACCCAAACACACGGAGGTGATCGTACCGAGGAGGGGTACCGAAGAGGGCGTGGTGTGGCGTGGGAGCGGGACAAGCGGCGGAAGGAAGGCGGTTGAGGAGGTAGGTGGAAGTGTGCAAGCCCTCAGCCCAGAAGTGAGCAGGAAGAGAGGCCTGAAACAGAAGGGTGCGCATGGTATCGTTAGTGGTGCGAATCATTCGCTCAGCCTTGCCATTCTGCGAAGAGGTGTATGGACAAGACATGCGCAACTGAACACCGTGAGAGAGGAAGAAAGCTCGGGAGGTGGAGTTATCAAACTCGCGACCATTGTCACACTGGACGGCCTTGATGGTGAGGCCGAACTGTGTAGACACCCAAGTAAAGAAGTGAAGGAGCGTGGTAAACGTATCTGACTTCGCACGGAGGGGAAATGTCCACGAATAATGCGAAAAATCATCAACAACCACAAGATAGTACTTATAACCGAAAATACTCAGAACAGGAGATGTCCATAGGTCGCAATGTACAAGATCAAAAATGCGGGCCGCATGGGAAGAAGAACTAGAAAAAGGAAGACGAACATGTCGGCCCAATTGGCACACATGACACAGTTGCTTATCATGAGCTCGAGTACATGGAAGACCGGAGCTACGACTGAGCTGTATCAGGGCATCACGTCCAGGATGGCCGAGGCGCCGGTGCCAGGTAGTAGAGGAAGTAGAAGCGGCGAAGGCAGCTGACAAAACGGGCGGCGAAGAAGACGAAGGAGCCGCCGAGAAGCGAAGGGTGTAAAGGGGCCCGGTGCTGTCACATCGGAGCAGAGGACGCCGGGAAGCCAAATCCTTTACAGTTAGACAAGAAGAGTCAAATTTCACAGAACAAGAATTGTCAGCTGTAAAACGACAAATAGAAAGAAGGTTATGAACCATAGAAGAAGTAACAAGAACATCAAGAAGACGGAAGGAGTCATGAGCACCGGCGGTACCCACAAACGTGACGGGAAGATAAGAACCATTTGCGACCATGACGGACGAAGGAAGAGAGGAAGAGGGAGAGTGGAGCGACGAAAGTATACCGGGGTCAGGAGTGGTGTGGTAGGTGGCTCCCGAATCAGCAATCCACTCAGGCCCGTTGAGAAGTATGGTCACATTATCACCGTGCTTCACCAAAGTGATCTCTCCACCGCAACACCGACACAAGTATTGAGGAAGATCAATGCTCATGAGATGTACATGCACATCACTCCGGAAGAGGGCTCATCATCTTCTAAGAAGAAAGACTTGGCCTTTAAAGCTAGCCATGACAAGAAGAAGAAGGGCCAAGCCATGATGGTGCAAGAGAGCTCAAGTGAAAGTGACATTGATGATGAATCACTTGCACTTATGGTGAGGAAGACCACCAAAATGCTAAAGAAGCTCAACAAGAGTGGCATCAAGTTCGATGGCAAGAAAAAGAAATTCTTCACAAGTAGCAAAAGAAAGCCAATCTCGGAGATGGATTGCTACAATTGTGGTGAACTTGGCCACTTAGCTCATCAATGCCCTAGACCTCCAAAAGACAAGTATAAGAACAAGAACAAGGGCAAGAAAAATGATTCAAGTGATGAAGAAGAAGAGAGGAAGAAAAACAAGCCATACAAGAAGAAGGATGGCAAGAAGAAGGAATTCCATAAGAAGAAGAAGGGAGGAAAGGCATACATTGTTGGTGATTGGCTCACCGACATTGAATCATCTTATGAGTCCTCCGAAGATGAGAGCGATGATGAGAAAGAGAAGGTTGCCGCATTTGTGATGGGGCCATCATCTTCACCAACATCTTCATCACCACCTTCACCGCCTCCTTCACCATCATCGTCCACTACTCACCTATGCCTTATGGCCAAGGGTGAACGAAAGGTACAAAATCATGATAGTGATGATGATGATGATAGTGATAGTGATGATGAATATGACGCACCTTCTTATGATGAACTTGTAAAATTGTTGAACAAATACACTAAAATCATAAGAAGGACTAGAAATGAAAATGATGAACTTCAAAATGAAAATGAATCACTCTCATCCAAGCTTGAAAGTGCACAAAAGGCTAGTTATGAGCTCAAAGATCAAAATGAAGTTATGTCTTCCACTCTCAAGGAGCTCAAAACTTCCAATAAAGAGCTTAGAGATCAACATGATAAACTTGAGAAGAAGCATGATGAGCTCATCACTAGGCATAACTCTCTAAAAGACAAATATACAACATTGAAAATTGACTATGATAGTCTTTTGGTTGCTAATGAACTTGCTCTTGAGGCACATGATGCTACTAACCAAGTTGTTAAGTGTGATATAGCTACATCATGTGATGACTTGATCATTGAAAGCATTGAGTAAGGTTCTAGTAGCAAAGGCAAGAGTGTGGTTGAGTCAAGCAACTATGATGATTATGCCAAGGTCAAGAGTGAAAATGAGAAGCTTGCAAACGAGAACAAGAAGCTAAAAGGTTTAATGGCTCTTGAGAAGCAAACAATAAATGAGTCACTCATTGAAGAGAAAGAGCATCTCAAGACCGGCCTAAGCAAGTTTACAAGAGGTCAATATTTGCAAAGTGAGCTACTCATGAACACCGTCATGAAGATGGATAGAAGTGGTATTGGGTACTTGGCAAGTCAAGAGAAGAAGGCAAAAGCTCAACAACAACAAAGCAAGTCAAAACCCAAGCCAAAGAGATGTGTTGAGTGTGGACTAGAAGGTCATTTTGCTCATGAGTGCAAAACTCCACCACCACAACCCTTGCCCAAGCATGCTAGACCTTTTGCCTTCAATGCTCATTACATGCTAAGAAAAGATTTAAATGGAAAGATGAAAGTTATGTTCTTGGGTCCCCCAAACAAGAATAGGCCAAAGAAAATATGGGTTGCCAAGTCACTAGTTGAGAAAGTCAAGGGTCCCTCTCAAGTTTGGGTCCCTAAACAAAAAGCTTGATCTCTTGTTTGTAGGTGAACTACAAGACCGGTGGATCTCATTGGGTTATTGATAGTGGTTGCACTCAACATATGACCGGCGATCCTCGTATGTTCACCTCCATTGAAGAGAATGGGATATGTCAAGAGAAGATCACATTTGGGGATAATTCAAAGAGCAAAGTCAAGGGTATAGGCAAGATTGCAATATCAAATGATCACTCACTCTCAAATGTGCTCTATGTTGCTTCTTTGAGTTTCAACTTATTATCCGTTGGGCAACTTTGTGACCTTGGCTTTCAATGCTTGTTCACACCTAATGAAGTGGTAGTTTCAAAGATAGATGACAAGCAAGTGATATTCAAAGGCTTTAGATACAACAATCTTTATCTTGTTGACTTCACCTCCGAAGATGCAAACTTGATGACATGTTTGTTCACCAAGACCTCACTTGGTTGGCTTTGGCATAGGAGGCTTGCTCATGTTGGAATGAACACTCTTAACAAGCTATTGAAGAAAGAATTAGTAAGAGGATTGAAGGATGTAAAGTTTGAAAAGGACAAACCTTGTAGTGCATGTCAAGCGGGTAAACAAGTTGCAAACACTCATCCAACCAAAGCTTTCATGTCAACTTCAAGAGTGCTAGAACTTCTACACATGGATTTGTTTGGGCCTACAACGTACAAGAGCTTGGGTGGTAATCTCTATTGTCTTGTGATAGTGGATGACTACTCAAGGTACACATGGACCTTCTTCCTTCATGACAAATCCGAAGTGGCCAATTGTTTCAAGAAGTTTGCAAAGAGAGCTCAAAATGAATTTGAAGTCAAGATAAAGAAGATTAGAAGTGACAATGGCAAAGAATTTGACAACACCAACATTGAAGCTTATTGTGATGAAATTGGAATCAAGCATGAAGTGTCTTCAACCTATACTCCTCAACAAAATGGTGTAGTTGAGAGAAAGAACCGGACTTTGATCACCCTTGCAAGAACAATGTTAGATGAGTACAATACTCCGGAGAAGTTGTGGGCCGAGGCAATCAACACCGCATGCTATGCTTCAAATCGCCTCTTCCTACAAAAGTTTCTTGGCAAGACCCCCTATGAGTTGCTTAATGGGAAGAAGCCAGACGTCTCATTCTTCCGGGTGTTTGGTTGCAAATGCTACATCTACAAGAAGTGTCAACACCTAGGGAAGTTTCAAAGACGTTGTGATATTGGTTTTCTTGTTGGTTACTCATCAAAGTCCAAAGCATATAGAGTATTTAACCATGCCACCGGTTTGGTTGAAGAAACATATGATGTGAAATTTGATGAATCTAACGGCTCCCAAGGAGCAATTGAGAATTGTGATGATGTAGGTGATGAACCCTTGAGGGAGGCAATGAAGAACATGCCGGTGGGAGACATCAAGCCAAAAGATGATGAAGACGATGTACAAATTGTTGATCCACCATCTTCATCACATGTGCCTCAAGATGATGACAAGAATGAGAGAGTTGAAAATGAAGACACTTATGTCTCTCATGAACAAGCCGAGGCATAAGCTCAAGATGTTGATGCTCCCCGTCCACCTCCTCAAGTGGTTGATAGAAGAAACTCTCCTCTACTTCAAGCACATCCACAAGATCTCATCATAGGGAGTCCTACTAAGGGAGTAATGACTCGATCTCAAAAGCTTGCTTCTTTTGTTGAACATCACTCTTTTGTCTCTTGTGTTGAACCTAAGAGTGTAGAAGAAGCTCTTCAAGATCCGGATTGAGTGAATGCTATGCATGAAGAATTGAACAACTTCACCCGCAATCAAGTGTGGACACTTGAAGAGCATCCTAAAGGTGCAAGAGTCATTGGAACCAAGTGGGTGTTCCGCAACAAGCAAGATGACCAAGGCATAGTAGTGAGGAACAAGGCAAGACTAGTTGTAAAGGGGTTCTCTCAAGTTGAAGGTCTTGATTTTGGAGAGACCTTTGCACCCGTTGCAAGGCTTGAAGCCATTCGTATCCTTCTTGCATATGCATCACATCATGATATGAAACTATATCAAATGGATGTGAAAAGTGCATTTTTAAATGGCTTCATAAATGAACTAGTCTATGTTAATCAACCTCCCGGGTTTGAAGACCCTAGATATCCTAATCATGTTTATAGGTTGTCCAAGGCGCTATATGGGCTCAAGCAAGCCCCTAGAGCGTGGTACGAGCGCCTCCGGGACTTCCTCATTGAGAAGGGCTTTACCATTGGGAAGGTTGACACCACACTATTCACCAAGAAGCTTAATGAGGAGATCTTCATTTGTCAAGTTTATGTTGATGATATCATCTTCGGGTCAACAAATGAAGAATATTGCAAGGAATTTGGTGAATTGATGTCGAAGGAGTTCGAGATGTCTATGATTGGTGAACTCACATTCTTCCTTGGTTTTCAAGTCAAGCAAATGAGAGAAGGGATTTTCATCTCTCAAGAAAAGTATACCAAGGATCTTCTCAAAAGATTCAAGATGGAAGAATGCAAACCAATCAAGACCCCAATGCCATCTAATGGACATCTCGACCTAGATGAGGGAGGTAAACCGGTTGATCAAACTCTCTACCGTTCTATGATTGGTAGCTTGTTGTACCTTACCGCATCTAGGCCCGATATCATGTTTAGTGTGTGCATGTGTGCTCGCTTTCAAGCGTGCCCTAAAGAACCTCACTTAAGTGCCGTAAAAAAAATCTTAAGATATCTTAAGCACACCCCAAACATTGGTCTTTGGTATCCCAAAGGAGCTAGATTCCAACTAGTTGGCTATTCCGATTCGGATTATGCCGGTTGCAAAATTGATAGAAAAAGCACATCCGGAGGGTGCCATTTGCTGGGGAGGTCTTTAGTATCTTGGTCGTCTAAAAAGCAAAATAGTGTGGCTTTGTCCACCGCCGAGGCGGAATACATTGCCGCGGGGGCTTGTTGTGCACAAATCTTATATATGAAACAAACCCTCCTAGACTATGGAATTGTTCTTAAAAAGGTGCCACTTTTATGTGATAATGAAAGTGCCGTTAAAATTGCTAACAATCCGGTACAACACTCTCGCACCAAGCACATTGATATCCGCCACCACTTTCTAAGAGATCACGTTGCTAAAAATGATATATCACTAGAAGGTGTAAGAAGTGAAAATCAATTAGCGGATATCTTCACTAAACCTTTGGATGAGGCCACCTTTTGTAGGTTGAGAAGTGAACTTAATGTGCTTGACTCTAGTAACTTTAAAAAATGAGCGTGTGTTGTCCCTTGCATTGCATTGTATTATATGTCATGTTTATTTACCCGCAATGCATTTAGGGCTTGGCTAACACGGTTACGATAACCCTTCTTTGGAGGAGTGAAGAAGCCTAACCGTGGATCAAACTTGACAAGCAACCTAGCTTTACTTTCTTGTATTGCATTGCATATGCATGGTTGTTGTTTTGTCGTTTCTTTTTGGTTTGGCTTTGAGCAACCTCTGTGTTCGTCCATGGGTAGAGAGAGCATTTTGACGCTCCTAAGGGTTCAAAAACTCTATTGCATGGCCATACGTTGCTCCTTGGGTGTTTATTGCTTATTTTCTTAAAAATAATATTAGCCTAAGGCAAACTATTTTGAAAAACTTGAGGGTTTGAGTGAGATCACTCATATCATGTTCCAATTGGTGTTTTTTTGTGTCTCTTTGAATTGGAACTTGATTGGGAGAAGTCGCATCGAAGTTCGGAATGAAGAAGGGCGAAAAACTGTGACCGGACGCTGGACCGGACGCTGCACCGGACGCAGTGATGCTTCACCACCGCGTCCGGTCCCAGCGACCACCAGCGCGTCCGGTCATCTAGAAGACCAACTCCTGATCTAGTGACCGGATGCTGCACCGGACGCGCTGCTGTTGACCACCGCGTCCGGTCCCGGTAACCACCACCGCGTCCGGTCATTCGCGATGACTTTCCTGGGTAACCCTCGACCGGACTCTGTCTGCGTCCGGTTAGTCCTAACCGGACGCGTCCGGTCGCTCCAGATGCTTACTGGAGTGTGACCGGACGCTGCACCACCGCGTCCGGTCATATCGACCACCGCGTTCGGTCATCGCGTGACGAGCGGATCTAACCCCTCAAATATACTTTCGTCCTTGACTCTGTTTTCTTCAACCGTCGCCCGTGCCCTAGCCGCCGCCTTTTTCGCCGCATCCGCCGCCTCCTTTGCCCTAGGTCGCCGGAGTTCGCGCCCGCGCCCTCCTCCTCCTCCTCCGACGTGCCTCGCTGCGCTGCCCGCCGCGCCTCTCTGCATCCACCTACGCAGCGTCGCCCCACTTGTGCCCGCGCCGCCGCTGCCCTAGCTGCGCTCAGCTCGCCGTCGCCGTGCCCTGCAGCCGCCAGTGTGCCACGCCACAGTCACCTGCGCCACCTCCGGCCGGTCCTTGTCACCCTCGCGATCGTCTTCGTTCTCGGCCTTCGCGCGTTGCCCTAACCCTAACCCTAGGGTTCACGCTGCGGCATCTCCTTTGATTCATCGTCGAAACTTCTTCGCGCGACGTCGTCTTGCGAGGTTGTTACGCATCTCCTTGATCTTCTTGTTAGGGTTTGCCGAAATCTCATTATTGTTATCCTAATTATCTCTTGTTTCGGCAAATCAGAGCTCGTCCAGCGTATTCGGGAAGTCTCGCGAGCTAGGTCATCTTACCTTTTCGCCGTCTACTCATCGATCTGAGGTAGCTATCTCGTTTCGATTCATATCTTACCCTATTTGCTTGCTATCTCTAGGGTTTCGTACCTTTTAGATTATATATGTTGCTTATAGTAGATCCATCTATTCCGTCTTTTCAGCGAGTTTGTCGGTGTGTCGGGGTGACTGCTGTTCAGTTGTTGAATCTGAGGCCAAGCCTGCGGATACGGATTGAGGCCAAGCCTCTTGAGTGTCAGTACACCATCTTACAGAGGATTCCCGACAGTTTGACAGCATGGTTCGTTGCAAGAACGCCGGTGGTGCTCCTAGTGACGGGGACGATAGTCCGCCTCGTCTGTCTGAGGTTGCGCGTGGCAAGCGCATTAAGGTTATGGCCAGAAAGAAGAAGAAGACACTTATAGATGCAGAGATCGCTCAGGCAGTTGCAGATGCAGCAGAGCAGGCAGAGAGGGGAGGCAGGAGCAGTGGTATTCGCATTGGTGAGCGTCGCTTTCATCTTGAAGGTCGACAGCTCGGTACAGAGGCTACAGAAGCCACAGAGGTGACAGAGGATGCAGATGCTATGTCAGTTGATCCACCTGCAGAGGCTCCAGAGGGGACAGAGGAGCAGCCAGCTCAGACTCCACCGCGTCGCCGCTCCACACGTACACGCACTCCGGTGGCTCCTAGGCCAGAGGGCCAGCGTCGTGGAGGACGTCCACCTCCCAGGGCTAGAGGTTCACCTCTAGTCGAGCACTTTGACTTGAGGGGTGCTACAGCACGTCAGGTGCAGAGCTTGAGGTTTGTTGAGGTTACCCGGTGGTTTCCACCTGTGAGGGATTCCAGAGCTTCAGAGGGATTCTATACACCCCTACAGGAGGATTTCTACAAAGCTTATGTTGACAGTGGTATTGCTTTCCGACCACAGAGGGTCTGTCGCATTGAGTCTCTTGTTGAGGTTGTGGGTGAGCAGCTTCATCCGCACTTGTCCTTTCTACCGGGCTTGTCAGATTTTCTTGGACGGACAGGTGCATACTGCGGCACTTGGGTTAGGGAGTTCTATGCTTCACTATGGATTGATCCAGTCCATGAGTTCATTCACTTTGCATTCCGAGGCCGTGACCGTAGGGTGTACAGCACCAGAGTACGGGAGATCCTCAGACTCCCAGCTTCAGAGACGAAGTTACATCAGCTTTGCTATGGTCAGACAGCTCCACCGAGACGCCCTCATGGCGGGACAGTGCCCCCTACAGATTTGATTCGACCCTGCTTTCGTGAGCCTTTTGGCGAAGGGTCTCATCGCACTCCTGCCAGTTTGACACCGCTTGCCCGAGTTCTGGATGCTATTGTCAGGCGTACACTTCTTCCCAGGCTTGGTTACAGAGAGGGCTTGACCAGGATGCAGCTATGGGTTGTTCACCACCTTCTTTCACAGACACCTTTTGACATATGGGATCTTATGCTTGGTCAGCTGCCCTATGCTCATTGGATTTGCTTCATCATCAGATCTGCACTTGAGCTTCCTGCAGAGATTAGAGCTGAGATATCTGATACTACTACTGCTTTTCCTGAGTATGATATCCGTCAGCTATGGGCTTCAGTTACGAGAGAGCAGGCCCCAGTGCTAGGACAGCGTGAGAGACCTGAGGTACCAGAGACAGCGGCTGAGCAGGATGCGACTGTACAGGGTCTTGCTGAGGCAGAGCTTGCCGATCTAGATGCTCAGCCTGCTGATCTAGCTGAGGATGAGGCCTCTGACAGCACTGACGAGGATTATCAGCCCATCCCCAGGTATCGGTCTCCTCGGCCTCACGACCACGAGGCCGGTGGCTCTGGTTCAGCCTCCCGCTCAGACCCAGCCATGGTGGCTATTCTTGAGAGGCTGACCCAGGCATAGGAGCGACAGGAGCTTCAGCTACAGAGACAGGCTCAGGACACAGCTGCCGCATTTGCATAGATACAGGCTCGATAGGACGAGTTTCAGCGACAACAGCTAGAGATACAGTGTCAGCAGGTCGAGATGCAGCGTCAGCAGTTTGAGATGCAGCGACAGAGTGCAGCTAGCCAGCAGCAGTATTTAGAGCTTCTGCGACACTTGGTCACAGTTGGGGTTCCTCCACCTGCATCTGTCCTGACTCCAGTCTTACAGTCTAGTGGACCGTCGAGTCAGGGACAGCCGAGCTTTCAGTTCACCTCTCCACAGCAGCAGGTCCCCCAGTCGTTTCAGTCCCCGAGCTACACGCCTATTCAGACGGGGTTTACTCCTTCAGACCAGCCTCGCCCTCACCTACTGACAGGCACACCATTTGTTGATTTCAGTGCCACATACAGCGAGTTGACTGGTCAGCCGACGCCCTCGCACACCACTTTTGCTACTTCTTCAGGGTTGTCAGCTTCAGAGGTAGCTGTTCCTCCTATGACAGGGACGGGCACTACAGAGACAGTTTCTTCGTCAGTTGCCTCGACCGATCCCCCAGCTATTGGCTCACTTCAGGCTCAGGTCACCGAGACTGCTCCACTTGTTGCTACTTCGTCAGTACCTGTTCCTGTTGTTCAGACCCAGACCGCTTCACAGCCGCGTGCTTCTTCAGAGGGTCAGCCTGATAGCTCCGAGTCCGAGGAAGACACTTCTCAGTTCGTGGTCACTCCGCGCTCCTCGGCACTCGACTCGACTCCGACTGTTCCCCCGTCAGATCCTTAGATTAGTTTTTTTTTGCGGTTGATGCCAAAGGGGAGAGAGAGTAGATTCAGAGGGAGTTTTGATAGAGGGTTTTCGTTCTTTTTGTGTGCTACATTCATGCATCATGTTTACTTTACAGTACTTGCATTCTTGTGACATGTGGTCGTGTGAGATACTTTGAGTCTCTATGGTTTATCTAGTCACAGTTTTATATCATGTCACTTGTTTGATTATAGCTCTAAGGTTGTGCTTCCGTGCCTTACTCCGATCTCTTTTGAGCTATATCTTTATGTGTACTAACGCTTTAATCTCTTATCTTATGAGTACACTCTTTTGGCTTGGGGCACATAAGCAATTCCTAACCCCTTGTGCTTATTGCTTTTTGCTTATGTGAACCAAGCTTGTTCGAAAACCTCAACTCCTATCTTTTGAATCTTAGTGTTGTCATCAATCACCAAAAAGGGGAGATTGAAAGCATCTAGGCCCCGAGAGTTGGTTTCGGCAATTGATGACAACGCTTTATTACCATGACTAACGTGTGTTTTGCAGAAACCTTGGTAAGTTAGGTCATGGAGGTGATAACTGCTTTGGGCACCATGGTATTCATGCCCCTTGATGGAAATCGTTTCGGTTTTCAAAGGAGTGACGTCAAGATTAAGGACGGTTAGTTCCGGATGTCAAGGTGTTGAGATACATTCGGAATAGTCGTTAGAATCTTCGTTTTCTCTTTTGGCCGTACTATAAAGGGGAGCATGAGCGGGTAGCTTGACCTAGGTGAGTCTTATGTTTAGGTGTGGTGCACACTTGTTAAAACTTAGCACTAGGAAGCTCTAGATTAGCTCAAAATTCAGTTGGAAGCAACTTGGTTCAAGTTGCGTCGCGTTTCGGAGGGTTTAGAGGGTTTTTCCCTTGACCGGACGCGGTTCTCGGCTTGACCGGCGCGTCCGGTCAGTTCAAAAACCGCGACTGCGTTTCGGCGCTAACGACCGGACGCGGCCCTTGTGAGGACCGGACGCGGTGGTCAGGCCGACACGTGTCACTTGAGGGAAACCTTCCGATCGGACGCGACCTGGGTGTGATCGGCGCGTCCGGTCACAGTCCAGTAAGGTCCTGCGACAACCGGACGCGTCCGGTCATCACCGATCGGACGCAGTGGCGCGTCCGGTCTCGTTACAGTAAGCTCCCTGCACGACCGGACGCGTCCGGTCACCCTTGACCGGCGCGTCCGGTCACTCAGCCGAAGTTTCGGAATTTCGACCGTTACGAGCGACCGGCGCGTCCGGTCACGTCGTATTTTGCTGAGTTGGCAGGTAACGGTTGGATTTGACTGTGGGGTGTATAAATACATCCCCACCACCTCTTTTAGAGGTCTCTTGCTCATTTGTTCAGCTGAGAAACACCTTTGAAGCGCAAGGGAGTGCAAGAGCCCTAGTGAGGATTGTGATTTGAGAATCAAAGCTTGAGAGTTCCTCATTAGTGATTAGAGAGTAGCAAGTGTGCATCCTCCTTCTCATTAGGCTCGTTGTGGTCAAGTGAGAGTTCTAGCTTGTTACTCTTGGTGATCGCCATCACCTAGATGGCTTGGTGGTGATTGGGAGTTTGGTGATCATCCGGCGGAGTGTGTGGATGACCCAACTCATCTTGTGAGCGGTTTTGGGCGATTCACCGCGACGGAGTGTCGAAGAATCAGCCCGTAAAGAGCACTTGATCCTTGCGCGGATCAAGGGGGAGCTATACCCTTGCGCGGGTGCTCCAACGAGGACTAGTGGGGAGTGACGACTCTCCGATACCTCGGAAAAACATCGCCGTGTTCCTTGCTCTTACTTTCAAGCACATTCTCGTATTTACATTCATTGCTTGATTTACTTTCCTAGAATTACCATGCTAGACTAGGATTGTAAACTAGGGTGCAAAACTTTTACCGGTAGAATCTTTAGGAACACAAGTAGGCACTAGGGGTGAATTCCGGCTTGTAGGATTTAATTCTTGCAATTAATTTTTAGAGAAGCCCAATTCACCCCCCTCTTGGGCATCTTGATCCTTTCAGCGCCGACGGCTGGGACAGGCTGGGCGCCGACGGCTGGGAACTGCTGGGTGCCAACGGCTGGGACCGGCCGCAGAGGAGCAGCGGCTGATGGGGGAGAGGCCACCTGTGCCCAGGATGGAGAAGGGAGAGAGGGGAAAACTTGGAAGTAAGAGGGAGGGGGAGGGGGAGGTGGCCGGCTGGCCATGGTGGGCGGCGGGCCTGGGCGGCGGCGCCTGTAGGGGGCCAGCGGCTGGGAAGGGAGAGAAGAAGGGTTAGGCTGCTGATACCATGCTAGAGATTGTGATTCTATTGATTTGGGCTAACCCTAGAAGGGTAGCTATATAGTAATCATACATAGACCACATGGACCTTAGCCTCATGGGCTTAATACATACTCCAACACATAGCAGCATTTACTACAGAAACAACAAATCAGAAGTTCTGAAATAATGAGTGGTAACAGACTAACAGTAAAGAAGGGTCCTGGCCTCTAAACTGACCTGATAGCATTTCTGAAAATTGGGTGATTGAGCATTGGAGAATATACAATGCTCTCGATTGATGGAGTCAACATTTCCATTGCAACTTAAGGGTGCTGACACACCAGAGTAGTTGCTACATTGGGAGATTGAAGTGTTCATGTCATTTGTAAGGGCAGAAATCAGCTTTTGCAGCAAAGGTACGGGCAATTTTCCTGAAGGTGAATCATCTGGTGTACACTCAATCCTATCCGACATGCCAAGCTCATTGATTTTTGCTTTCAGCAGCCTGCTAAATTCACCTTTCTCAGAAGTAGACATAACAGATGGTGAAGCTTTTTTTCAGGAGCCGGCACCCGTGTCCTTGAGTTGTATCAGGTGCTAGTCTACTTGGGGATCCACTCTTCGATAGATTGCTCCGCGACGAAGCTCTGGCCACTGGCTTTGTAGATGATCTAGAAGTAAATGCAACTGCATTTCTGTCCTCCCTGTGACTGATTGCTCTATCATTCCCCAGCTTCCTCCCTGATCCCCTTTTAAGCGCAGATCCATTGCTTGAAATCCTACTTGTGGATGGTAATCCATTTTGGCTGTTCAAATCCCTGCGGGTCATGCTCCCTTGTCCATATATCATAGTTATGTAGTGGATCATAAGTTATATCTGAATTTGAATTTGAGGTGTATGTGCTCTAGCTCAAGTGAACACTGCTACTGCCATACAGTATTTTTTTGCAAGTCGGTTGGTCAATGCACTGCTACTGCCATACAGTCATTTGGCTAATACACTGCTACTGCCATACCTTTTGAGTTTCAGCTTGGAATTTGTTGATTTGAAGGGTGATGAATTATTGGGATGACACTGTGATTTGAACACTGCTACTGCCATACAGTTTCAGTTTGAATTATTTGAACTGTGATGAATTATTGATAAATAAAAAGAGAGAGCTTATTGGGATGAATTATTGGGGGACTGCAGAAGCACTTCTCCCCATAAACCTGAAATTGATTATGGGGGATCTCCAATATCATTTTATTGGAGGTGAAATATAGGGGAACTGCTGGAGATACTCTTATCTCTCTTCTAACCACAATTTTCGGGCACTGCAGAAGTAGAACAATCACAATATTATATGCCAAAACGGCTTAGAAACCACGGTACATATTTTTTTGTGTAATATAACATGTACTCACTCCAAAATTTTGCTCATGTATCTAGAAAAAAATTGAGGCTTTTACATGAATGTCATTATAAAAGTTGGTAATTACTTATGAGCCATTAAAAAAGTTGAGTTCTCCCAGGTGCCACTGCTCTGAACTTTTTTTTCCCTTCATGCCACTTCCGTCAGATTTGGCTCTGACAGTGTCAAACTGCGGGTGTGAAAAGTCGAAAATACCCTCAGGTGTAAATATGCAATTAATTTTTTTGAGCATCTTAACGATCTTAAATGAAAAAACTCAAAACTAGAAAGTTGTAGATCTCGTCGAGATCTACAATATTTATATAAAAATTATTTTCATTTTATTTCGTATAAAAAATGTGATTTTTCTAAGACATATTAATAATATCAAATCATATTTTTTTATACGGAATCAAATGAAAAAAAATTTATATAAATATTGTAGATCTCGACGAGATCTACAACTTTCTAGTTTTGAGTTTTTTTCATTTGAGATCGTTAAGATGCTCAAAAAAATAATTGCATATTTACACTTGAGGGTATTTTCGACTTTTCACACCCGCAGTTTGACACCGTTAGAGCCAAATCTGACGGAAGTGGCGTGGAGGGCAAAAAAGTTCAGAGCAGTGGCACCTAGGAGAACTCAACTTTTTTAATGACTCATGAGTAATTACCAACTTTTATAATGGCATTCATGTAAAAGCCTCAAAAAAATTAACTAGGGATGCCTAATTCAAACACAGTTTCAGAATCAAATCCGCTAACGGTTGGTGGGCAGCGAGCAGGTCCATACCATGCGGGCGGCGCGCATCTCCATCTGGAATGCCTCCTGCGAGTTGCGCACTGGCGGATCGTTGACCTAACCATGGAATTCCGAGCTAGGGTTTGTTCGGAGTGCTTCAGGCTGCCGGATTCGAGGGGGAAAGGAGGGCGCACGGACGTACTCGGGCGATGTTGATGAGGGAGGAGAAATTGTCGACGAGGCTAGAGACGTCGGCGTCCGCCTTCTGCAGCAGCGACTTCTGCTTCTGCACCGCGGCCGCGGCCGCCGCCTGCTTTGCTCATCGCGGGTGGGCGGGTGGCTGGCTGCAGTGGCGGAGCTAGCGCTGAAAGCAAGCAGGGGCCAAACGGAGACGGAGACGGCTGCCTCGGCCCTCCGCTCCCGGCTCCTCGGGAGTCGGGCCTCGGCGGACGAAGACGGCACTATGGCCGTCGGCTGCGCACGCACGGGAGTTGGATGAAAGGATGAATGGGTTGGCCTTGGCCACCGGATGGGTCATGGGGATGGGCTATAAAATTGGGCTTTCTTGTTGGTCCAAGGCCTTGTTTAGATAACCAAATTCACTCCCAAATTTTACTATACAAAAAGAAGATTCCCCATCACATCAAAATGTCGGCACATATATGGAGTACTAAATGTAGATGAAATCAAAAACTAATTGCACAGTTTTGTTGTACTTTGCGAGACGAATATTTTAAGTCTAATTAATCAATGTTTGGACAATTATTACCAAATAAAAACAAAATTACTACAGTGTGACGAGACACTTACTATGCAAACTTTGCCTCCAAAGTTTGAAATCTAAACCAGGCCCAATTGTTGAGCGAAAAAAGACACAAAGCCCAACAATATGCTAGAGGAGGGCCATCATCACTCGGCCTTTACTGCCTAACTGGCTCAAAACGCGAGAGTCTTCTTCAACCTCCAGCAACTCGAAGCTCTTGGCCATGGCGGAAAAAATGGAGAGGGGGCTGCGTGGCCGCGTGGGGGCTCCAAGGGCTCGAGTCCCCGGCACCCCCCGCACCCCGCACCCCCCCCCCCCCCCCCCCACCACCACTGCCCCCACGCTGGATCCGCCCTCGGCAAGGATCCCTCTGCGGCCCTTCCCCTCCTACGTGGGTGGCTGCATGGTGCGCGACGCCGGCGGGCAGCGGCTCCCCACCGACTGCCCCACTCCCACGCCCTCCGCGGCGCAGCTGCTGTGCGCAGTTTAAGTGCTCAAATTTGAGTATGATTACGCAAGGGCAGCAAGGAAGAAAGCTGGTACTGATTGAGCTTGCTGTAACAGTAAGTGGAGCATATTTAATTTTGTTTGGCTTGTTTAGTAGGTATTGTGCAGACATGAAGCAGTGTACCTGCAAATCGCAGCTACCTTTTCCCTTATACTTGGCTTGATGCTTTTGATTGAAAACCCACATTTGTTCCCAATGTTTTGCTGAATGCCAATTTAGTCGTGAACATGCTATTCTTGATATACATTCGAAGTTATTGTCAGTCCTAATTGCAACTACAAAAACCATAGTCGTGTATCAAACTCCACCTCAGTTTATCAATATTGGTTTTACGAAAGCAAGTTTAACACCTATTGTCCAATTACCGACTAAAATAGAATTGTCATGTGATGTAGCAATATAAATATGGTATATTTTGATAGATATACTTGGCGGTCCGCCGTACCTGAAATGTTCGGCTGGGTCCGCCAACTCACAGTTTCAGGGATGAAGAAATATATGGCTGATTTGGCTAGTGCAGGTCATATAGCTAACAGAATTGGAAACATCAATACACCCCCAAAGCACACAAACAACAAAATTAGCATATTCAAGAATTAGTTCTGGTTCCCCATTAAAGACTTGTTAAACTCAAGTTTCAACTCTGACCCTCGAAGCAGGATTTGTGAAACTGAAAACTCAATAGAGATTATCACAGTACTTGTACTACCGATAGTAGTGAGCTCCCTCTGCGTATAAGATCCTCAAAATTTGAAGAAGGCTTTATCATTGTTTTGTTAAGAACTGAAAACAAAACAAGCACTATAACAAAAATATATGTATAATATTTCTATAGTCCTGATGAAACATCCACCATCGCTAACAGGACAAAACAATGTTAATAACATGAACTACGCCAATCATTAGTGGCAAAGAAATACTCTGCATCAGAACAAAACAATACTATGCATCGTAACAAGTTTAGGGACATGCAGTGCACCATTGGAAAAATGTTTTCAAAGTTTATGGACCTAAATGGCATTCTTTGACAAGTTCAAATCCACTCATGCATTTATCTCAACTAAATAAATAGTTCCACATACTTCAGAGGTAAATAATCATTGCTTTTGCAGGCCTAGATGAATTTAGAAACCCATTACTCAATACTCAATACTCGATACTCAATACCTGAAATTGTAAGCACATGCACACACTCACTCATACATCAACTCGGGAACAACAAAGTGCTAATCTCAGATGTCGGCGTTGGCTCTGATTGACTGGAAATTAAAAGCAAGATCCAGACAGTACCAGCACCCATATTATTTTACCGCTTAAAATTATCCACAAGTTTCAATTCTTATAACAGAGCAACTCTGTTTTCCTTCTGGCATCGCTGAGTGCAGCAGTGGCATAGGTAAAGGTCACTGGCCGGCTTATAGATTCCTAAAAAATGGATCTCGGCATCCGGAGAGGCTCTATGTTTAGGCTCCACTAGCTCAATCTGGTCACTGACCCAATCTTTGCTTGTCCAACAGTAGAGCTCGACAAGCTTCAGAGCTCTGGCCATCCTAAGAAGAAAGGTAAGAAATCCCAACTGGCAGTCTTCCCCTCCAAAATACTCGAACATCACTCTGTTGATCGAATGCTCAATGCACTTAATAGAATTTGCAGTGTCCCATTCTTCAACACTGACCCGCTGGGAAATGGACTGCTTATTAGGCTGCACGGGTGAAGCGTTGTGAACACAAAATCAGGAATGAGACATAAATTTCTTTGACACATCAGAGGGGGTAAGCAGTTAGCATGAAGGTTATAGTATTACCTCGACACGGAGCACCTCGAGACAGGGGAAACATTTGAGCAATTGAACAACAAAGACGGTGTATCCCTTCTCGGAGAAGGGCACCTGGATGGCCAAAGTCTTAACACTGTGCATCGTTGTGCTGAGCTTTACGATCCCTCCCTGGAATATGCAGAAAATGATCGGATTCAGAAGTCAGAGCCATTTCAGAGCGATATGATCCGAAATGATCAGAGCTGCGACTAGCAGTCGAAGAAACATTACATCATACACGGTGTCATAGAGGATCAGTGGGCGGACGGTGATCCCGAGGTACCCCAGCACCTGCAGCTTGGGCGCGGAAACGATCTTCACCTTCACCTTGCCTCTCGGCAAACCAATCCCCACCAATTCTTCGAGGTTTGGGGCGTCCTCAACAACGAGCTCTTTCAAGTCGCCGAAGTCACCGTACAGGCGTGCTAGGCTCTTGGACCGGAGGCAAATCTTGTCCAGTCCAATGATGTTCTTGAGCTTCACGCACTCCAGGGAGTTGCAGTGGGATAGGATGGCCTGCAGGGAGTCCTGGGACACGTTCACACTTGACAGGTCGAGTATCTTGAGGGCGGGGAGCCGCGGCGCGGGCGCCGGCCAGGCATCCGGAAATCTGCAGTAATGCACTTTGAGGGTTTCGAGGGAGGCGAGCTCGAGGAGGGACCCAGGGAGAGTCAGCATGGAGATTGCGTAGAACATGTCGACGTCGATTTCCCGCACGCCGTGACGCGCGAGGGCTCGGAACCAGCCGTCGACGACGCCCAGGCGGCCGTTGAACCCCCACCCGTACATGACGAACCGGAAACTCCGGATGCGGATGCGCGGGCGGGCGGCGAGGATGTCGGTGATCGCGCGGATGAACCAGCCGCCGCCGCGGCCTCCCTCCGGTGGGAACGGCTGGCACGCGTTGAAGTCCAAGAGGTATTGGTCGAACAGGCCGCGCCATCGCGACGAGAGAACTGTCGTGCGCCCGGCGTCGCGGAGGGGGAGCAAGGAGAGGACGGACAGAAGGACGGCGTCTGGGAGATCGCTGATTCGATCCCTGCCGTCCCCGGCCGGCCGATCTGCGGTGCAAACCTTATCCCCGCAGCCGGACTCCAGGCGAGCGCATTTAGCCGCCCGTGGACTGCCGCCGAATTCCTCATCGGTGTCCACGGCCCGCGAAGGCGGGGCTAACGCAGGCGGCGGGCCGTCGGAGTGCGGGTTCGAGCAGCTCGACGAACCCGGCGGCCAATCCACGATCTGACCCTGCCGCGACGAGATCGACGAGGGGGAAGAGGAAGGGCTCACCCAACTTCTCATTGTCTGCCCGCGGCCGCCAGTCGGTTTCCTCGCATGCTGCGTACAGACGGAAAGAAGTTGAATGATGGGGGAAAAAAAAAATGGGGCGGGCGATGGGTCGAACCACCGTGCGCCCCCAGGCTAGATCGTCGACGCGTGGCCAGCGAAAACAAATCAACGTGCGTCGTGCAGCCTCCGTGACGTGCAGGCCACAAGTCCACAACTGGCTCGCTTGATATTTGTTTGCTGGCCACGCGTCAACAATCTAGCTAGGGGCGCATCGGTGGTTCCATGCACCCATCGCCCACCCAATTTTCGCCTGATGAGGAGGCCCTGTTCTGAGTGGTGGTTGTGTGAAAGGCTGCTGAGCTACGAGAAAAACTGTCGTGAGCTATGGTAAAGCTGGCCGTTTCGTGGAAGTGTCGTGGAGGAGCTGCGAGGAGTTGTTGCGACTTGTAGTTTCTTTTAGAGTTTAGTCCATTTCCTCTTTACAAATTAAGAAATAATTTTACTTCTATTTGATATTTGATTCCCTTATACTTTTACAGTTAGCCCCTTATCCTTAGCCCCTTCATTAAATCGGGAAATCGAGCGGCGACAATCGGGTGGCGGAGGATGACCGTGGCCAGGGATGAGAGGAGGGGGCGGAGGAGAGGCGCGGGCGTTCGCCGGCGGAGAAGGGAGCCACGAGGATACGAGGGAAGCACACATCATAGCCGCCACTGTCGGGCTGCTCGTCCGCCACCTTGAACACACATTGCAGCCAGGGACGTCGAGTGTCGCGGGTTCGTAATCGCGGCGAGCATCGTGGTTGTTCGTCGGAAGTCGATGCGTGAGTCTCCGGTGCCTCGGACACTCAAAACATGGAAGGGACACAACTCGATTTATCCTGGTTCAGAATTCGCCCTACGTTCAACAGTATAGTGATCTTCGTGTTAGAGATGCCCAATCGGGGGTTATAATAGTGGAGATCGAGAGATTGGTAGGGGATTGCTCAGTGCTAACCTAGCGTTCGTTTGTCTTCTTCCTCTGAGAATAATTAAGAATCCGCCCAAGGATAAAATATCAATTCACGCCTAACTTAACACCGTTGGTGGCCAAATCTAACAAAGGCCACATAAGAGCAACTCTAGCAGGCTACTTAAACACACTGCCTATCCGACATTTGGGTAGTGGAGGTTAAAAAATACACTCTATCAGGCTACCTATCAGACTACCCAAATTTATTGGCCCAATAATTTTCTCCTCCCACTACCTACTTTTGTTGGGCCACAATTGAATACCTGTTTTCTCGTTGGTTATCTCCTCCCCACGCAAGTCTTCTGTTTGCCCGAGTCCGACGCTGCTGCTGGGGAGCCTTGACGTTGACGCAGGGAAGTTCGACGCCCCACAGGGTAGACGCCGCGACCACCAGCCCTTCTATGCCAAATCTGGACGTGGCCCTCCTCCGCCGGCCATCCTCCACGGGGCACCTCTGGCGCTAGCCCTGGGCGTTCGGTAATACCGAACCGGTCGGTTCGGTTCTTCAGTACCCATACAAATTCGGTTCCACAGGAAACTGGTACCGATCGGTTCCTAAAATAACTCGGTACCGAGGAAATTTGGTATCGGTACTTTCGGTTCGGTTCCGGTATTTATCGAAAGAACCGAACAGAATACAGCAGCACGTAACATCAAGTTCAACAGCCAATTTTGATAGAAATTCAATATGATTTCATATAGAATAGCAGTGCCAAAATTATACATATAAAAAGCTACAATACTACAGGACAAATACATAATATAGCTGTCCACAATAGACCCATCAAATCATCAATATATTACTTAGTACTCGGTAAATTCGGTACTTGTTCGGTACGTCAGTTTATCGAGGTAAAGAACCGAATATACCTCGGTAAATTCGGTTCCTGAGAAATAGGAACCGAACAGGGAACCGAATATTTCGGTTTTGGTACTTTTGGTTCGGTTCTCGGTATTTCGTGCCCAAGGTGATCTGGCACGTGGCGAGCTACCTTGGCACGGCGTGCAGCCATCGGCGCAACGGGCTGCCCTGGCATGGGCACAGTGTGCGCGCGACTGCTCGACGCGGTGGCCATCCCCGACGCTGCAAGCTGCCCCAGTGCGCCACCTCCCACCCTGGCCTCAGCTTGGTTCATCAATGGGAGAAGAATATGAGAGAGAATGACATGTGTGACCCATCTGTCAATCTCTACTAAGATAGGTTTGAGTAGCCTGTTTTAGGTATGAAATTGGGTGACTACTCAAACAGACAAAATAGTTAGTCTATTTTAGGTAGCATTACTGGAGATGCTCTAAACAAAGTTGTATTTCGGACCAAAGAAGTAACCTCAAAAATAAAAAGACCAAGAACGGAAACAAAACTTTTTTTAGCGCCTAGAAAAAAATTATCTATGTCTACTTATGCCACTACAAGCAGATCAAGACACCATCTTAGTGCTTGAACATGTCCTAAAACCACTATATTTGCATGCCCACATTAACAATGACCAAAACTATCATAAGAATGTTTATTATTTAAACGTGCTTTTTTATAAATGGCTGCTTAACCGCCTTTGCAAATCAATCTCATTTTTGTTTACATGTTATAAGAACCATATATTCACTACTCGCGTAGGGGCACGCGTCAAAAGCTAACAAACCGGTAGGAAAGGGACGGTCCAGCTCCAGCGGTGCCACTGACTGAGATGGCTCGTCAATTGTCATCCGTTATATCATTGTTCTCCTGGAACACGTCTTCTTCGGTACGCCTTGCGTGCCATACGCGATCATCAAATATATAAAAGCAACAAATGATCATCGTGCAAAAATAGCATATTAAAGCCCTGTTTGGTTTGCATATGTTAAAGTTTAATTTCTATTACATCAATGTTGCGGCAAATACATGGAGTACTAAATGTAGACCAATTGCATGGATGTCGGCACATATTAGGAGTAATTTACGAGACGAATCTATTAAGCCTAATTAGTCCAAGATTAAAAACTTTTTGTCAAATAAGACGAAAGTGCTACAATGTTTGTTAAACCTTAACACCCAAACCAAACAGACCATAACACAGAAAAACATGTGCTACACTATACTTCCTCCGTCCCTAAATATCTGTCGCTTTACGCTTCCCGAGAAACAACTTTAATTAAATATATATTAAAAAATATTAATATTTATGGTATATAATTAGTATCATTGGAAAGATCTTTGAATCTAGTTTTTTAATAAATTTATTTGGAGATACAAATGTTGCACGCATTTTATACGAATCGAGTCAAACTTGCAGGTACAAAAACCGGAAACGACATTTAATTGGGGACGGAGGGAGTACTAGTATACTCTCTACATTTATTTATAAGTGTCGTCGGGAAGCATGTTTGTGAGGGAACGAAATTCATAGAGACACGTATTAAAGAAAAGGGGGAGTACTACATGATTGGACTGACCGGATTTCCGGTTCCGCTGGTGATTTCGTCCTCAGGCCTTGTTTAGATACCCAAATTCACACCCAAATTCCACTATGCAAAAAGAAGATTCCCCATCACATCAAAATGTCGGCACATATATGGAGTACTAAATGTAGATGAAATCAAAAACTAATTGCACAGTTTTGTTGTACTTTGCGAGACGAATATTTTAAGCCTAATTAATCAATGTTTAGACAATTATTACCAAATAAAAACAAAATTGCTACAGTGTGATGGGACACTTACTATGCAAACTTTGTCTCCAAAGTTTGGAATCTAAACCAGGCCTCAAAAGGGCCAATTATTTCACCATCGCTCCTCGATCTGCTACCCGTATCCGCATTCATAGATGCGACCGAGCGCCGGACAGCGCCTAGTGCCAACTAGGCGTAGCCCACCGGCGCAGACTGGGCTCGGGGATCCCCGTGTGCGGCTCTGCTTCAACAGCTGGCGCCACAGAAACATCAGTTTTTTGTCCGCGTCAGGCGCCACGGCCCTGCCAGAGCAGCAGCGACGAGAGCATAGCCTCGTTTAGATACCTAAATTCACCTCTAAATTCTATTATAAAAAAGAAGATTCTCCATTACATTAAAATGCTGGTATATGCATGGAGTACTAAATGTAGATGAAATCAAAAACTAATTGCACAGTTTTGTTGTACTTTGCGAGACGAACATTTTGAGCCTAATTAATCAATATTTGGATAATTATTAGCAAATAAAAACAAAAGTGCTACAGTGCTACAGTGTTATACTGTGCAAACTCGGGAGCTGCCCATTCAGGGAACTAAACGAGGCCATAGAGCAACGTGACGAGCGGCGAGCGATACGGGCCAGAGCCGCGCGTCCTCCTGCGTCGCAGGCGCTATGTCGTCGACCCCCTGGCTTGGCTTCGGGATGTCCCGTGTCCGGGTGGGCGTAGCGCGTCCGCGTGTGCGTGGCGCCGACCTTATCCCCGCGGCAGCGTGGGTGGTGCCGCTTTCCAAATCCAACGCACACCTCAGTGCCCCACGCCCCACGCCACGCCGCACCGCACCGCAACTGGTGCTGGTGTGTTGGCGACTTGGCGTGTAGCCCCACTTCCCTTCCCCCGTTGCGCGGTGATCTCTCTCGCGATAAACCAATCGATCGAGCAATCCAATCGCGACAGAAGTAGAATCGGGGGATCAATCTGGGGCGCGTTTCGTCCGGTCGTCCGCCATGTTCTCGCGATCCTACACCAATCTGGTCGATCTCGCCAATGGCAACCTCTCCGCCCTCGACTACGGAGGCGGCGGTGAGGGCGGAGGCCGGGGCGGGGGTGGAGTTGGAGTTGGAGGCGGAGGCGGGGGCGGGGGCGGGGGCCGCCCGCCGCGGGCGAGGCAGATGCAGCGGACGATGACGACGCCCGGGACGCTCGTGGAGCTCGACGAGGACCAAGCGGGCAGCGTCGCCTCCGACGTGCCGTCGTCGTTCGCCAGCGACCGCCTCATCGTCGTCGCCAACACGCTCCCCGTGCGCGGCGAGCGCGGGCCCGACGGCCGCGGGTGGAGCTTCTCCTGGGATGAGGACTCGCTCCTCTTCCACCTCCGCGACGGCCTCCCCGAAGACATGGAGGTCCTCTACGTCGGCTCCCTCCGCGCCGACGTGCCGGCCGTCGAGCAGGACGAGGTCGCGCAGGCGCTCCTCGACAGGTTCCGCTGCGTCCCGGCCTTCCTCCCCAAGGACCTCTGCGACCGATTCTACCACGGCTTCTGTAAGCAGACGCTCTGGCCGCTCTTCCACTACATGCTCCCCTTCTCCCCGGACCACGGCGGACGCTTCGATCGCTCCCAGTGGGAGGCCTACGTCCTCGCCAACAAGCTCTTCTCCCAGCGCGTCATCGAGGTCCTCAACCCGGAGGACGACTACGTCTGGATCCACGACTACCACCTCCTAGCCCTCCCGTCCTTCCTGCGCCGCCGATTCAACCGCCTCCGCATCGGCTTCTTCCTGCACAGCCCCTTCCCTTCGTCGGAGCTCTACCGTTCTCTCCCCGTTCGTGATGAGATCCTCAAATCGCTGCTCAACTGCGATCTGATTGGGTTCCACACCTTCGATTACGCCCGGCATTTCCTGTCCTGCTGCAGCCGCATGCTCGGGATCGAGTACCAATCCAAGAGGGGATACATTGGGCTCGATTACTTTGGACGCACGGTGGGGATAAAGATCATGCCTGTTGGGATTAACATGGTGCAGCTGCAGTCACTGCTCCAGCAGCCTGATCTGGAGCGGCAGGTCGCGGAGCTCCGGAACCAATTCAATCGGAAGACTGTCTTGCTCGGTGTGGATGATATGGACATTTTTAAGGGGATTGATCTGAAGATTCTTGCGTTTGAACAGATGCTGAAGACGCATCCAAAATGGCAGGGCCGGGCAGTGTTGGTGCAGATCGCAAACCCAAAAGGCGGCAGCGGGAAAGACCTGGAGGGGCTACAGACTGAGATTGAAGACAGTTGCAGGAGGATCAATGAGCAGTTTGGACGGTCTGGATATTGCCCTGTCGTGCTTGTCAATAGGACACTGTCAAGTGTTGAGAGGATGGCTTATTACACCATTGCAGAGTGTGTCGTTGTCACTGCAGTCAGGGATGGAATGAACCTTACACCATATGAATACATTGTGTGTAGGCAGGGAATTCCAGGTTTGGATGGTTCTGCAGATGATAGACCGCGGGGGAAAAGTATGCTAGTTGTGTCAGAATTCATTGGCTGCTCACCATCATTGAGTGGAGCAATTCGGGTAAACCCGTGGAACCTTGAGTCAACAGCAGAGGCGATGAATGAGTCCATCGCTTTATCAGATAATGAGAAGCAACTGCGACATGAGAAGCATTATCGGTATGTCAGTTCACATGATGTTGCCTATTGGTCTAAGAGCTATATTCATGATTTCGAGAGAAGCTGTAGGGACCATTTTAGGAGAAGATGCTGGGGTGTTGGACTAGGATTTGGATTTAGAGTGGTTGCTCTTGACCGCAATTTCAAAAAGCTTACTGTAGATTCTATTGTTGCGGATTACAAGAAGTCAAAGAGCAGGATCATACTACTGGACTACGATGGAACCCTAGTACCACAAACTACAATGAACAAGACTCCAAGTGAAACTGTTGTTAACATGATGAATACCCTGTGTGCTGATAAGAAGAATGTTGTTTTTATTGTAAGTGGAAGAGGAAGGGATAGCCTTGAAAAATGGTTTTACCCTTGCCCAGAGCTTGGCATTGCTGCTGAACATGGCTACTTTATGAGGTATAAGTCTTTCCATAGTTTTCATGACTATTTAATTTATTACAGTTCTTTAGTGTCTTTCATTGCCTCTTTGCCTTAAATGCAACTGATATTCATCTTAGCTGCTAATATAAATGAATGCAAAAGAAAGTAAAGAGAAGATTTTCCTATTTTTGTGATTAATCTGTCACAAAACTTTAGATTTCCTCCCATTGCAGCATGCCACTATTACAATTTCCGTATCCTAACTTATTCTTTTGATTAGAAGATCAGCCAAAGCTTCTTACATGAAAAGCTCATTCATGATCTGTTTATGCTTAGTAAACTCTGTATTACGAAAATCACCAACCAAAGATTTCATTATCTTTGTTGTTGATTAAGATGGCTCAAGCTCAACATTGATTTGGTGAACCTGTTGTCATGTCATATTTGTCCAAAACATCACCAGAACATATACCTAAAAGTGCTAGAAAGACAAGAAATATGCTTTGCATTTTATCTGTATGATTCCGATAGCTGTCGTGCTTTTGATGCATTCTAGTGCAGTGCAGACAAGAAATATGCTTTGCAGACAAGAAATATGCTTTGCATTTTATCTGTATGATTCTGATAGCTGCCGTGCTTTTGATGCATTCAGTGCAACCCCATTACCTACTCTGATATTGTCATGTTGGCAATGCGTCATTCCTATTTTAAAAACTATAAGGGCAGTGACAATCACGCCTTTTAGTGACAATCACACATCAGATATGTAAATGTTTCAGCAAGGCAACCTGCTCAGGATAGCTATATGTTTAGGACTGATAGTAAGTATTAAAGACTGTAATTATTATTGGCTGACAGCTTTGGACTTATGCATGACATATGAATACGCTGATCATCAATGAAATGTTTATCCCCATGCATCAATACTTTATCTTTGCATCCACACAACACTTTGATAGTTCAATATAACCGAAAAATCTTGTCCTGTCTTTTGGTATGATTATTTCAGTGGCAGTATGTGTTTATTGCTCAATCAAGAATGAGCACACAGCACAGTAAAAGGTCTGATTGATAGCTGGGCTACTGGCAATATGCACAGATTCATTGTTCTCATCTGGGTGATAAAATAGGCTGTGAATGGCTTAACACTTCCAACTCTGCAACTTGCATATCGAAAGTGCTTGCATGTAAACAGTCGGATAAACTTTTAAACTTCTGTGTTCTTTGATGGTTTTATAGGATTCTTTTGAATATTTGTGAGTTTGAAGTGATGTTAAACATTGGGATTTCCTAGGAAGTTTGGGACATATCTCAACAGTTGCTTATGTCTGCAGGTGGACCAGAGACGAACAGTGGCAATTACAGCATCAGACATCAGATTTTGGATGGATGCATATGGCTGAGCCGGTAATGAAACTGTACACAGAGGCAACTGATGGATCATATATTGAAACCAAAGAGAGTGCTTTGGTCTGGCATCACCAAGATGCTGACCCTGGTTTTGGATCTGCACAAGCGAAAGAAATGCTAGATCATTTGGAAAGTGTCCTGGCCAATGAGCCAGTCTCTGTAAAGAGTGGCCAGCATATTGTAGAGGTTAAGCCTCAGGTATTGAATTTCTCCAAAACACATTATTTACTCCGCATGGTTGAAATTGATACTTATGTTGTGGATGTTCACGTTCCCCACACCATGTGCAAAATAGTGTACCTATTAGTGTTTCTTCTCTTTACCTGACATTAACTCGGGTTAATTTACTATGAAGTCTGTCATTTAGGCCATAATACTATCATTCATCTTCCATGACATGTTATGATGGCAAGGATAGAGAGAAATTTGAACTCGCATGTGCTTAAAATCCGTAAAACTTATCTAAGTTGTATTTGCTATGAAACTTGCTCATCAAAGTCCTTAGTCTGATTTTGTGTTGAAATTGATTTCTCTGTTGTCAGCAGAAATTTAGTCACTTGGTCCTCCGAGTTTAACTCCCTGCTTTTCTTTGATTGTAGGCTGTCAGCAAAGGTTTTGTTGCCGAGAAGATACTTTCAACTCTCATGGAGAAGGGAAGGCAAGCAGATTTCGTTCTGTGCATTGGTGATGATAGATCCGATGAGGATATGTTTGAACAGATTGCTGATAGTATGAGGAAGAGCATGGTTGATCTCCAAACCTCGCTGTATGCCTGCACAGTCGGGCAGAAACCAAGCAAGGCCATTTACTATTTGGATGACGCTAACGAGGTCTTAAACATGCTAGAAGCACTTGCTGATGCATCAGAGGAGGCTAGTTCTGCTTCACCGGAAGCAACGGATGGACCATCTACACTGGAGGAAGCATGATAATGGCATCAGGTGTCATCCTGAGGAGGTGGAAGTGCTTAGCTGATTTGGCACTGCCACCACCAGACTAAAACTGAAGCCGATTTCGTTCAGCAGGAAGTGAAACATTAGCAATACCAGGATAGTCAATGTCAATAACCTAGTTGTTTCTCTGTTTCTGCTTCCTTTTTCCAGTTTACCTTAAGGTAGAGTAATTTTCATATTGTATCTAGTAGTAGATAGGAAAAAGTGCCTGGAGGGAAGAATCCATGGCCGGCATCTATTTACCTTTTTCATCTTGGTACCAGTTAAGAGAGAATGGAGTATTTCCGCGAGTTCATAGAATATAAGCCGAAATTAGTAGGTGGCCATTGGGATTGTGCCTACTGGTGCAATTGATCTCAACCGTCTTTTCTGTGATTGAAGCCTACGCGAACGCGAGCAGAGGCCAGCACGATACCTGAAGAAGCTTGTTCTTGCATGTCAAACAATTCCATTACTTCAATAAACAGAAGGAACTACAAATGGATTTATATAGGATATCAAAGAATATCGTGGACTCGTGCGGACAAAAATTAAAGTACGGGCTGCATCTGCAGATCTGCTTCTTTATAGCAGTCTAGGAAGTACATCAAAATGGATCCCCAAGAGGCCAAGAGCAGAGAATTCAAAGCAGCATGTGTGAGCTACTGCGATGTACTAGACCCGTTTGGATGGATGAATCGGTTCTACCAAACAGTCGCACAAGGGATCGATCTAGCTAGTCATGAACACGAACATTGATTCTAGTGTTTCTTTTCTTTTGTGTTTACTATAGGGATCAGAATCGTCGCCCAAGTAGTTTATCGTGATTCTATTTCTTCCTTCCCTACCAGGCTACCACAGTTCCAGTCTAGAAATACTTATAATGATTTTGAGAGAACTATTATATAGCGACGTAGAAGGGCAGGCCTGGTGCAGTTGGTGAGTGCTAGCTTGTCGAGTCACCAGGTCCTGGGTTCGAAGCCGTCTCTCTGCAGAATTTCTGCGGGGTAAGACTTTGCTTCGGTTATTCTCTTTCCCAGACCCTACTCGTGTGGGAGCCTCTGGCACTGGGTCTGCCCTTTTTTATTATATAGCGACGTAGCCTCTCTTAGCGAGAAGGATAATCTTGGAGAGCGGAAAAGATGGATATAGTTTAGACAACCTATTGGGGCCTAATTTTTTTTATCTGTTTCTAAACTTCGTGATAAAAAGTTACATAGAAATTAGAAAGCCTCTTATTAGACATGCTCCGCTTGTTTCCTGACAGTGTTCTGTATTAGCGATCACTGCATCAATCGCTACCTGATGGAAAGGGACATGTCGTTCCAGCTGAGGCTATTCCCTCTTATCCATCGTGATCCATGTAATTGAGCATTTTTCACAATGTGCCCTCCAAAAGAGCATAAAATGAATTTCCTTTCTGGTTGAAGACAAAAATGTCCTAGTTATTTGTGTGTGGTGTACAACCTGTGGCAAAATCATGAGGGCCCATGCGCTCATCCAAGGATTTTTACATGATAATTGTGGGCTCTGCTCTGGAAGATAGTAAGGTTATAAAATGCAAAAGTAGAGGCACTGAGGATGCAATATATCACCAACAAATTGAGATTTTATCATCGCCGGGAATATCATGGACGATCCATTTCTCCGCCGAACTCTTCAGTACAGCCCAGGCACAGGCACAACCCTCTTCCCAGAAAACGCATATATTGGCATAGCGGAACATGTTTCCGACATTCTTCAATGTTTAGTGGGACATGTCGCTGTTGGATCGTTCCGATTTCCGAAGAAAATTGAAGGAAGCAAACGCAAAATACGATTATCGGCAAGGTGGATATTGCCAAACGGCAGAGAAAAATCGCGGGAGAGGAGTGGCGGAGAAAAATCAAACAAACACCGGGCGCCAACCGCCAAGAAAACGGACAGGAAAGCAGAGCAGGGCGAACCCCACCGGATCCACACCGCCTTCTCCTCCCTCCCTCCCTCCATCTCTCTCTCGCCGGAGCCAGATTCAATACACGCTGCCGTCTCATCCGATGGCTCCTCTCCTTTCCAAACCGCTGCTCGCGGACACCGGCACCAAGTTCCATGCGGCCTCAACGCCAGTCTCGTGCTCCGGTAGCCCACAACGATATGCCATCGCAGGGTTGGCTGGGGCCGGAAGAAGAGACCGGGACTGGCGCCGGAGGACGCGGGGAAGAACGAACTTGAGGGTGAAAGCGGTGGCGGCGGAGTCCCGCAGCTCGGAGGGGGGAATCGCTGAAGATTATTACGCTGTTCTTGGCGTTGTAGGGGCTCCATCCTGAAAGCATTCTTTTTTTGCAGTTTACCTTTTTTTGCGATAAACCCTTTCTTTTGAATTGTCTAGTTTTTGTAGAAGTGGAAAATAAGCAGTGATTTTTTTTCTTCTTACTTTGAAAATATATCTTCGTGGCAGCAATTTTGAAATGGTTAGGCAGAAGAAACATACTATGCAGTTGGGCTGTTTGTTGCAACCCTGAAGCTACTGTAGTACACAGAATTTCATTCTCGCATGTTTGCAGATGCCAGATGCAACGCCGAAGCAGATCAAGAAAGCATACTACAATTGCATGAAATCATGTCATCCTGATCTCAGTGGGAATGACCCTGATATGACAAATTTCTGCATGTTCATCAATGAAGTTTACACGGTACAGTCTTAGCAGATAGAATCCTGCCATTTTCTAAACATGTTTTATGGAGAGCTATATTGCAATTGTGTGTGAAGCTAATATGAGCAAGTGAAAGCAGGTGCTTACCGATCCCATCCAGCGAGCAGTGTATGATGAGATACATGGGTATGCCGCGACTGCAACCAATCCTTTCTTGGATGACAGTGCACCCCGGGATCACGTGTTTGTTGATGAGTTTAGCTGCATAGGTATTGATGGCTTTGCCCAGAACAGAAATTGCATTTGGATTCAATGTAGTGAGCTCTTAATTATGTTCTGCTCACATATCTCTGCAGGATGCAAGAACTGTGCTAACGTGTGTTCTAAGGTCTTTCAAATTGAGGAAGATTTCGGACGGGCAAGAGTTTATGACCAATCAGGCAGCACAGAACTGATTCAAGAAGCTATTGATAGTTGGTGAGAATGGAAAAATATTTTTGCCTTGACTTTTGTTCGTTAATCTATCCATGATCCAAGCATCCCTACCGAAAATTGGTGTGAAGTGGGCCAAACAGATATTTCTTTTGGTTTCAAGTCCTGTATTCTGACTACCTGTTCTGATAAACTTTCGTTTTTGCCCAGCCCAGTTGACTGCATTCATTGGACTTCAGCTGCGCAACTTTCGCTCCTTGAGGATGAAATGCGCAGAGTAGAGAGAGTAAATGTACGATTATGTTTTCTGATAATTTCGATGGCATGATCATGTTTCTGAGTTTCTAATTCTGATTGCAGCTAGTTAACAATAGAACCAACCTTCTCTATTCAAACCAACAATAGATGTTATCGTCTTGTACTAGTATATGAATCTTTTTCAATTTGAACAGGTTGGATTAATGCTTGCTGGGATGGGAGGCTCAGTTGATGTGTTTCGGATGGTAATATATCAGTTCCTATATATACTCCTATTTTTTGTTTACATATCCTAACCTTATCCTGTTGAAATGGGTCACCCTCTTTTCTGCAACAGTTGTTGTGTTGATAATGCAATCACTTCCTGAAATTGATATGTTATATCAGAAAACTTCTTCCAAAGTCAAATCAGCCACGGCTTTCTAACATCTTATAATATGTCTTCTGCCTTCTCAGGCAAGCTCACGCTGGGAGAAAAGACAAGCCAAAGTCCTGGTACAGTTTTCTGCTTGATAGACCTGCCCTCATTAGATATACATGAAGGAATAACATGATGACACATAGTGGTTTTTTTTTTTGACATATGAACTGCCTGCATTTCTTATAAACTAGTCTGCATCTTGCAGGAGAAGGTCAGAAGGCGGATGAGCCAAGATGATTCCAGTAAGGGTGGCTCATGGAGTGATATCTGGGGAGCACCAACAAGATACGAGAAGAACGGTAAAACTAGCATATTTATTAGTCTTTGTAAAAGTTGCCCATAGTTTTACGTTTTCTATTCTTCACATGAAAACCTCGTTAACGTTCCTGCTAACTCAATAAGCAGAAGAGGAGGCAAAGGAGAGAGCAAAGCGAGCAGCGGCTGCAGCAAGGAGGTGGCGAGAGTACTCAAGGAAAGGCGCCGACAAGCCTCCAACATTCAAACTTCCAGAGGCAGTGCCCAACAAGGAGTGAGAACACAACAATCGGAGACCTTAGGAAACATTACAGGGATACTTAACCCCAATTTACTTCATGTATAGCCTAATCATCGTTAACAGAGAGCTGTAGCCTGTATAGTATTCGCTCTCTGAATCCACATGGTATACCTGTAAATCCTCTGTTAGTGATAGCTCGGGGCGATTACCCATAGAATTCCTCAGATTCCAGATGCAAAACAAGTGTACACAGAAAGTGACACATTGCTACTCTTACAATACAGAACACGAGCTGACGGGCACATATACTGGGTATCAAATGAATCGGTTATCTTTATGTGAGCCTCAAGTGATCATACCTGAAACACGAACTGCATAGACCACAATAATCCACAAGTACAGGTACAACCATGAAGAGATGCCGTTATTCAGAGATGGAGCAAAAATTTACTTTCCCTAGGTTCTCAATGGAGAACCCTTTATCTGACGGAGCAAGCGACCGCGTGAGCCCAGGACCTGAGATGCGCCTTCATGGCCAAGCCTTCTCCGGGCGGCGGCATCGTCGCCTGCGAGCACCGGGCTCGAGCTGCCGCAGCAACGCGCGCCCGCCGCCTCTGCTCCTTGTGCCAAGCGACCATGCGCTCATCCCACTCCCAGCTGCAGCCCCTCGCAGCCGCAATTCGCACCATTCCGCCCTCTGCTCTTTGCCCCGTTTGCGCCGCTGCGTCCTTGACGCATTTGGGGGGCTGGCAAGGGCGGCCGCGACCGCTGATCGTCTTGTTGGTTTCTGATGCCGAATCTTGCTGTGGCTCTTCTGCACACTCGCTCTCCTTGTGCTTGGAGGACGGCCGGAGGAAGACGCTGGAGTAGAACCACAGGGAATCCATGCTCGAAAGAACCGCGTCCCCTTCCATTTTTCGGGCGGGCTACAGGTAGAGCAGGGCCCTGTGGTGTGGGTTTGGGCAGCTACAACCTGGAAGTCTAGAACTGAGGAAAGAATTCCACAAAAGAAGAATAGAACTGAGGAAAGAATTGGAAGCGACGGGGATTTGGGCTTGGGTGCCTGCTGCCTGGTGCCAGCCATGTCCGTTTCAAAATGAAAGGCTTTGCTTGGGTCGGGTCACTCGGGTTGGGCGCAACGGCTCGGTCCTAGGTGCCACTGCGGTACTAGCTAGCCAAGTGCGCAATGCGCATGCAGCATCGCTGGACGTCTACCAAAAAGTTCATCTTTTTACACGTCTTTTTAGGAAGGCCAGATTAAGTTCCAGGTCAGATTTCTCCGTCAGGACATGGGGAATTTTTTTTATTTTTAATACTTTTTAAAAACTATTTTTAATTTTAGCACCGAAAGTGTTTTTTTTATATCTAACACTTTTAGCCGCTCCCCACGCGAGAGAGCGGCATTTGAACTTTACCGCTCCCCACGTGGAGGAGCGGCAACGCTGCTGAGCTGATAGTGCTTAAAAGCTGACCTGGGGCAAGCCTGCCGCTCCCGAGATCAGGGCGCGGTGTTTGTTTCGCAGACACCAGCACGCAGCTAGCACAGGCAGCACCAGCACGCAGCTAGCACGGCACTGGTCTTTGGTTCGGCTTCGAGCCGTGCGCCCGCCGCGGCTGCCTCCCGAGTCCAGACTGACGGCTGGCACGGGTCGCCACCTGTGCACTAAAAAGGACATGCTAGGACAGTAGCAAGGCTGATGAATGATATGGGTTTGTACTATATAGAGAGTGAAAATAAACAATTCCATTTGCACCAGAAATCTAGTGCCGTTGTAGCCCGTATTGTACTGTACTACCTACACTACGCACGGAAATCGGAATGCTATATCTGTTTTCTTGACAACCTTCTGGCCGTACTTCCTCCACTTGTAGCCGTCGTCCAGCACATTCCAAAGCAACTAAGACTAGCCGCAGTGACGTACTGTAAACGATACTCTAAAGCTTTAGAGTATGAATATAGAGTAAAAATTGTTGCACTGGGTACTCTAAAACGATACTCTATCCATTCTCTCACTCTATATTTAGAGTAGCACAGTGCTTACTCTATAGTATGCAGTGGCGGGCCCCACTAGCTAAACAAAGGAAAAAATGCTATAACTCACAAACCAAAAATCCAAATTAAATTTCGATTGCACCATTAAATTCGTCTCAATAAATCCTTCAAAACTAGATCACACATGAATATATTTAGATAAAGTGACAAGTGGGTCCCACAGTGGATAGAGTGGATAGAGGATGATATAGAGGATGGATGGGTGTGGGAGAATTGAGTATAGAGAAGAAAATCTTACTGACTAGGACGTATAGAGGATGAATATAGAGGTCCATGGGTGCGGATAGCCTAAGGCCTCGTTTAGATGAGAGAATTGGGGAGAAAAACACTGTATCAGAATTCATGTAGCATTTCGTTTGTATTTGGTAAAAATTATCTAAATTTTGACTAACTATGCTTAAAATGTTCGTCTCGCAAAGTACAACAAAACTGTGCAATTAGTTTTTATTTCATCAATATTTAGTACTCCATGCATTTGCCGACATTTTAATGTGACGG